>CM025988.1:0-600000 GCA_014839755.1 Sylvia borin | reverse complement strand
CCTGGGGAAAGCCGGCAGCGCTCGGCAGCAGCCCCAGCCCACGGCAATTCCCCTGCATCGGGACAAAATCCTGCCCCAAAGGAGGCACTCGGAACGGCCGCCTGCGGCCCCTCCCTGCCCCAAAGATCCCGGCAGCTGCCCCGCTGTCACAGGGGAGCTTTCCAGCAGGGAGGCTCTGCAGGTCCCCCCGGCTGTGCCCCCTCCCAGGCTGTGCCCGCCCGGGTGCTGATGTCCGGCCCGGGCTCTCTCGCTCTTCCCGGCTCTCGCACAGTCCCGGGCTGACCGGGCACCGACCGTCCGGCGCCGCAGGGCCCCGAGCCCCTGCTCAGCAAAGGGGCAGTGGCCATTGCTGGCCCCTGGCCGGGGGCTCCGGACATTCCCCATCGCCGGCACAACCCGCAGCTCCCACCGCAGCTCCCTCGAGCCAGGCACTGCGGGTTCCGCAACGAGCCAGAATATTCCGTTCATGGAATCTTTGTTAGCTCTGCTTAGATGTGCAAAACCAGCTGCTGCTCAAAGAATCCTATCCCACACTCAAGGGTTCCCATCCCAAATGCTACATTCAGTCCTGACACACCAGTAAGAAATCCAAGAACAAAAGAGACAGTTGATAACACAATCTTGCAAAACCACAACCCAGAACATTTTGGTACAAAATCACAATTATTAATGGAAGCTGGCAAAATCAACATCGTTAGAAAACAAGATTTGAACACTGGGACTAGAAGACCTCAGGCAATCAATTGGATTGGAATGAGCCCTCTCTTTTTGACATGTGAGCAATGCCTTTGAGTTTCTCAAACCAGGGAAAGAGGCAGCCCTGGCAGCTCCACACACAGCAGTGACACAGAACAGGACATATTATAACTTCTAGTTGCAATTAGGAATTTTTGTTTTGAGTTCTAGTATAGACACTTTTTACATAGGATCAAAAAGACTAAAACTACGAGTAATACTAATAACTGTAATATCAATAGCAGAAAAAGACATAATAGCAATACAAGAATTAATGAAGGTAAGAAATACCATACCATAATTATCCTAGATTTGCATGGCCAAGGTCTGGTAAGGGAGGCTCTAGGAGTGCCTTCTGTGAGAGGTTGCTGGAAGCAGCTGCTCCTCCATGTGCCGCAGAGGCAATGCCAGCCAGCTCCAGGATGGACCGGCCACAGGCCAAGACTGGACCAGTTAGAAATGGTGGCAACACCTTTGGGATAACAGATTGAAGAAAATCGCTCATCGTGTAGTTGTAGCTGTGAGCAGGGAAGAGCAGGGTGAGAACATGTGAGAGGAACAACTCTGCACACACCCAGAGCAGGGCAGGAGGAGGGGAGGAGCTGCTCCAGGTGCTGGAGCTGATGGCCCTGAGATTCCCTGGTGCAGTCTGTGCTGACGCAGCTGGGCCCCTGCAGCCCACAGAGGGCACAGAGTGCAGAGATGCACCTGCAGCAGCTACAGGAGCCCGTGGCAGAGCAGGGGGATGCCTGAGTGCAGGCTGTGACCCCATGAGAAACCTGTGCTGGAGCAGGGACCTGGCAGGGACCTACAAAACCATGGACAGAGAAGCCCAGACTAGAGCAGGGTCCTGGTAGGACACTTGTGAGCCTATGGAAGAGTGACCCACATTGCAGCAGTTTGTGAAGAACTGCTGTCCACGAGATGAAATCATGTTGGAGAAGTTCATGGAGAAGTGTCCCTGGCAGGGACCCCTGGCACTCCTCTCCCTGAGCAGCAGAAGAAAACATGTGATGAACTGACCAGAACCCCCATTCCCTGTCTCCCTACACCCACAGGGGAGGAGGTAATGATGGGAAGGAGGGAGGGATGGGCAGAAGGTGCTTTTAAAGCTCTATTTTACTTCTCACTATCCTGCTCTGATTTTGATAGCAATAAATTCAATTAATGGCTCCAATTTCCAACCTGTTTCGCCCATGATGGCATGTGCTGAGTGATCTGTCCCAGTCCTTATCCCAAGCCATGAAGCCTTCATTTTGTTTTCTCTCTCCAGTCCATTTCTGGAGGGGAGTGAGAGAGCAGCTTTGGTGAGTGTCTGGCATCCAGCCAGGGTACACTGACTACATTTCCTTTCCTTCATTCTTTCTTTCTTTCCAGAGGTCACAGTGCAGAGGTTGAGTGGGGCTTTGATGGAGGGAGTGAAGGGAGAGGGAAGTAATGAGGACAGGAGGCACAGGGATGTGGGACAGGCACCAGAGGGGCCCAGGCAGCTGGCAGGAGTCAAGGCCTGTCCCCCTGGGCCAGCAGCAGCCCCGTGCCCTGCCCAAGGTGCTCCCAGCAGGGGCTGGGCCCCACAGGCAGGGGGAGAGCCCAGTCCTGGGGGCGCCGTTTCTGCCCCGACCCCCATCCAGCCCAGCCTCCCCCATGTGTGCAGTGACCACTGGCACGGGCTGCACTGGACAGCGGGACCTGCTGGGGACACTGAGAGCTGCCCCCACTGTGACACTGCCCTGGGGATTTCACAGGCACCAACCAAATCACAGCCAGCCCTGCCCCTTGTCATGTCACAGGCCCTACGAGTGTCCCAAGTGTGGGAAGAGGTTCCTGCACTGCTCCAGCTCCATCCCCCATGGGAGGATCCGTGCTGGATGATCCCCAGTGACTCCTGGTGGGCAGAGCCCCGATGATTCCGTGTTGGAAAGACGCCTGGCTGGGGGCTCCAAATCCTCCTGACTTCTCATTACCAGGATTTTTTTCATTTCTCTTTAACACCAAAACCAGAGTAAAGACAAAAATTTGGAACTAAGTCATAGATGGGGATACAGAGGGATCTTCCAGGGGATGGAGGGGATTCTGGGTGCGAGGGAGTTGCGGGTTCCTGGCAGGACTTGATGGTTGCTCAGGCAGTTGGGCTCCCCAGGCTGAGCGCCTCCAGCTGCGCTGGAAATTCTGTGGCAGCTGATCAAGGACTCCCTGCCCTGGAACTGTCCTCATGTCCCCCCTCTCAGTTCCCTGTCCTGGACTCCCCTCAACGTGCTGTCATTCCTCTTGCCCCCAGCCCGTTCCCATGTCACCCCACTCCCAGTGCTGTCCTGCTCTCATCCCAGTCCACATCTGTCCTGGGTTGCAGTTTAAGATGTATTCTATCACCATCTTCACTTAATTGCCCATCAATGCCTTGTGAATGACTCATAGATAATCTTTAATGGGCCATCAAGGCCCTCTTCCATGACTCATCATCCCATTGTGAGATGCTCCGCCCACGGGGAGGAGCCAAGCATTCTCACCTGGATATAAGCTGGGGTTTGGGACAGTAGAAGCAGCCTTCACCCACTGGATTCCCAGAGGACTGGAGCTACCAGACCTTTCTACGAGATCACTGCTTCAGGAAGACCACCTCACCTGGCCTGCTTTCATCACCCTGATCAGGTTGTATTCTGACTCTGTCAGTAGTTTTTCCTTCTGTATCGTTGCATTTATTTTATTTCATTTTATTTTCCTTTTCTTCTCATTAAATTTTATTTCTGACTTAGAGCCTCTCACTCGGTTTGTTTTCAAACCACAACAGCATCCCATTCTCAGTTAGATTCCCTGTCCCTGTCCAGTATTCTCTGTCTGGTTGCCATTCCCATATTCCTAGTCCCATTCCAACAGCATCCCATTCCCAGTTAGATTCCCTGTCCCTGTCCAGTATTCTCTGTC
Organism: Sylvia borin; assembly: GCA_014839755.1. Lineage (NCBI taxonomy): Eukaryota > Metazoa > Chordata > Aves > Passeriformes > Sylviidae > Sylvia > Sylvia borin. Next base: position 596,343 of record CM025988.1, on the reverse strand, counting down.
TGGTTGCCATTCCCATATTCCCAGTCCCGTATTCCCTCTCCTGTTCCCGTTCTCGTATTCCTGGTACCTATACAGGGCCCGCATTTCCATTTCTATATGCCCTGTCACGTTTCTATATTCCCAGTCCCGTTCCTGTATTCCTTTTCCTGATCCCAGTCCCACCATCTACTACTTATCCTGTAATCTCTCTCTGGTTGCTGTTTCCATGTTCCCTGTCCCATTCCCATATTCCCATACCCAATCATATTCCAGGTCCCTCTCCCGTATTCCTGTCCCATCCACGGTCCATGTCCCCTCTCACCGCACACCGCCGCCATCGCTCCGGCGCCCCCAGTCCTCACGTGACCGGGGAAACCCCGCGCTGCTCCCTAGGATTGCTCCCAGTGCCCCGCGGGGCTGGGCCGCTTTGGAACCCCCCAGGGCAGAGCGCGGCTGCTTTTGGATTTCGGCACTGCCCGGGTCGGGCTGAGAGCGGAGGAGGAGCGGGACGAAGAGGAGGGACGGAAGAGGAGGAGGAGCGGGAGGAAGAGGAGCAGCAGCAGCAGCACGCGGTTCCCCTGCCCGCCCGCTCAGGCCGCAGCTCCCCTGGCTCCGGCAGCATCGCCCCCCCGGAACCCGCAGGTGAGAGGGGAGGGAGAGTTTGCCCCAAATCCATCGAGGGGGGCTCTCAGGGAGGTTTTTTTTCGGAGCAGGGGATGTTTGGATCTTGCGGGACCCCAAAGCTCAGCCGGAAATGTCCCTGGAGGGATCTCGGCGGGTCCCACGTGGCCATAGCCCGGTCCCGGCGAGCAGAGGCCGGAGATGAGCGGGCTCCGGGCCCCCCGAGGCTGAAAGGGGCGCTGACTTGTGCAGCTGCGCTTGGGCAGTGGGACCATCAAACCCAACGCACTCAGCCCTTGTTTTACCCCCAGTCCAGGATTTCCCATTGCCAAACCTCGGCCCGCAGGAGGAGGAGGAGGCCGTGAGGGAGAGGAAGATGGCCCAGGAGCCGCAAGCAGGTGAGGAGGAAGTCAGTGCCCCTTTCCCCCTCTGTCCTGCTCCATCGCCCAGCCTGGCCCCCGGATATAGACAACTCAGCTGTAGATGCCGTCCAGGTGGGGACGCATTTGGGGTGATGTCCTTCTCCTTCCCTGAGGCACGGAGGCAAATCTCATCCTCCCTTTGTTCTTCCTCCCCCAGAGACGGAGCTGAGGACAGAGCCCAGGAAGGAGAAATCCCTGCAGCAGGACCTCATGGAAGAGGCCGTTTTGACTGGCTCCACGGTGCAGGAATCCAACGGGGAGGAAAAGCCCCAGAGATCCCACATAAGGAGGGGCTACAAACACAGATCTCAAGGATCCGATGTGGAGAGCTCCACCCTGAGCCAGGGAAGCGGCCATAGCTCAGAGCGGGGGGGCCTTCAGCAGCTTCAGAATGGGAAGAAGCCCCACAAGTGCTCAAAATGTGGCAAGAGCTACAGCAAGACATCCCATCTGATCGACCATTGGAGAATCCACACAGGGGAACGGCCCTACGAGTGTGGGGACTGTGGGAAGAGCTTCAGGTCAAACTCTGAACTGACTGTCCACCAGAGGAGGCACACCGGGGAGAGGCCCTTCAAATGTGACCAATGCAGGAAGAGCTTTCACACCAGCTCCAATCTCATCGAGCACCAGCGGATTCACACAGGTGAGAGGCCCTTCCGCTGCCCAGACTGTGGGAATGATTTCAATCGCAAAAGCACCCTGATTGCCCACCGGTGCATCCACACCGGGGAGAGGCCCTATGAGTGTCCTGAGTGTGGGAAGAGCTTTAGCCAGAGCTCTGCCTTGATTGTCCACCAGAGGACCCACACGGGGGAGAGGCCCTACGAGTGTGCGGAGTGTGGGAAGACCTTCAGGCAGAGCTCTGCCATGATTATCCACCAGAGGAACCACACAGGGGAACGGCGCCACGAATGTGCAGAGTGTGGGAAGAGCTTCAGCTGGAGATCGGAACTGACTGTCCACCTAAGGAGCCACACCAGGGAGAGGCGCTACGAGTGTCCTGAGTGTGGGAAGACCTTCAGACAGAGATCAAAACTGACAGTCCACCAAAGGAACCACATGGAGGAACGGCCCTACAAGTGTGGAGACTGTGGGAAGAGCTTCAGCCGGAACTGCTCCCTCATCCGTCACCAAATGGTCCACACCGGGAAAAGGCCCTATGAGTGTGACCAATGCAGGAAGACATTTCAGACCAGCTCCCATCTCCTCCTGCACCAGCAGACTCACACGGATGAGAGGCCCTTCCGCTGCCCCGACTGCGGGAAGGGCTTCAACCGTAACTTCACCCTCATTAGGCACCAGCGCATCCACACCGGGGAGAAGCCCTAAAAGTGTGCTGATTGTGGGAAGAGCTTCTCACACAGCTCTAACTTTACCAGACACCAGCGGAGCCACCTCTAAGGGAATCCCTGCGAGTGCTCCAGGAGTGGGAAGAGCCCTGCCTCGCTTTCGCAGTTTCATCAGCACTGCTTCTCTTGCTATGATGTGACCCTGCACCCCCTGCCCTGCCAGGACACCCTGCCCCCACCTGCCGGGACATCCTGCCATCCCAGCTACCAGCCCAGGACTTTCCAGTGTTCCAGCTTGGTGCTCTGAGGATCCTATAGGGGTACCGAGACCAAGCTGCCCTGGCTTTTCATAAAGCAAAGCCCTCGAGGTTTTTGGTACTGTTTTGTTAATAATGCTGTAGTTGTTAGTTTTGTTTGCTTTGTTATATATACTAGTAAAGAACTGCTTTTTCTATTTCCAAAATCTAAAGGGTTTTAACTGCAAATTTATAATTGGAAAAAAAAGGCGGAGGGGGTGGTGGTTTACATTCTCCATTCCAAGGGAAACTCCAGCTTTTCCCTGGCAGATACCTGTCTTCCCAAACCAAGACAGTCCCCTCGGGGGATGCAGTGCACGGGGGATGTAGGGTTCCGCAGCATCCTCGGGGAAATGCGGGGAGGTGGAAGTGGATGAGGGTGACCCCAAAAATGTTGTCACCCCTCCACCTCCTGTAGGATTTGAGCCACCCCCCCCACTTTGGGGTGCTGGTGACAGTTTGGTCGGTGGCAGTGACAAAAAGTGCAAGTGCCACCTCGGGGATGGCACAGACAGGGCGTCCTGCAATGACACCAAGTCTCCCCCCACAGAGGGGCACCGCAGGGTGACAGAGGAGGGGTCAGGGGTGTCCCAGAGGGGCTGGGGGTGCGGGGGTGTGGAAGTCAAAGCACAGTTGGAGCACAACGGAAACACCTCCAGTCCCACATGCACCTGAGTCACGGGGCTGGCAGAGCACCTTTCACCCTGTCCCACTGTCCCCAGGAGGGTTGGGGGCTGCAGGGGAAATGGGCACCCACTGGGTGGGGACCCCCTGGCTCGGCAGGAAAACCCAAAAATTTCGAACCCCTCAGAGGGCAGGGGCCCCTTGGGGATTTGGGACCCCACAAACTGAGACCCTTCAAGGTGGGGATGCCAGGCTTGGGGTGTTCCTCCCCCAAATCCAGTCCCTGGACTGTCACCCTGATTTTTGCAGCTTTCTGATGTTTTCCATCTCTGGACTTGAGTTTTCACGCATGTAGCAAAGAGTGATGCTTTGAAAAACTATGCATTTTTTCCAGGAGGAAGGACAAATTGATGGACTTCTAACTTGACCAGTGGGGTCACAGAGGTGTCAACCTCATGGCCCAATTGCTGATCAAGTTCCAAACACTATTTAAACCCCAATCCCAAAATTCAACTTCTTCCTTTCTGCTCGCAAAACTGGAAAGTGTCAGTGTGGTTCTTTTGTGTTTGTCTGGTGACACTGGACCCCCCCCAAATTATTTTCCTCCATCCCCATCACTCCCAAATTCAGTCCCCAAAATGACTGCCCCCATCCCACCGCCCCCAAATCCAGCCCCATGGATCCCTCAAACTCAACTCCCCCATCCCACTAATCACAAATCCACGCCCTGAATCCCCCAAACTCGACTCTCCCCCCCACACATGGAGGTGGAAGCCTGCCCAGCCATCCCCGAGCCCCCTGCCCTGCCGAAGACCTACAAGTGGGGCTCCGCAGCCGCCGCCACCCCTGTTGAGGAGCACAGGGCTGATAGTGGAGCAGAACCCACTAGTGACAGGTCACCAGTCTGGTGTCACCGCAGGCACTGTCTCCCCTGCCTGACCTGTGAGCCAGTTGCTCACCCATCACACGACATATTGATTTAACTGTGGGCTGGACATTTTCTCCAGAAGGATCCCGCCAGAGACAGGATCTAAAGCGTTACTGAAATTCAAAAAGAATTTTCATTGGGTGCACTGCAGCCAGGGTACACTGACTAAACTTCCTTTCTTTCTTTCTTTCCAGGGGTCACAGTGCAGAGTTTGAGTGGGGGCTTTGGTAGAGGGAGTGAAGGTGGCAGGGAGTAGCTGGGACAGGAGGCACAGGGATGTGGGACAGGCACCAGAGGGGCCCAGGCAGCTGGCAGGAGTCAAGGCCTGTCCCCCTGGGCCAGCAGCAGCCCCGTGCCCTGCCCAAGGTGCTCCCAGCAGGGGCTGGGCCCCACAGGCAGGGGGAGAGCCCAGTCCTGGGGGCGCCGTTTCTGCCCCGACCCCCGTCCAGCCCAGCCTCCCCCGTGTGTGCAGTGACCGCTGGCACGGGCTGCACTGGACAGCGGGACCTGCTGGGGACATTGAGAGCTGCCCCCACTGTGACACTGCCCTGAGGATTTCACAGGCACCAACCAAATCACAGCCAGCCCTGCCCCTTGTCATGTCACAGGCCCTACGAGTGTCCCAAGTGTGGGAAGAGGTTCCTGCACTGCTCCAGCTCCATCCCCCATGGGAGGATCCGTGCTGGATGATCCTCAGTGACTCCTGGTGGGCAGAGCCACGGTGCTCCGTGTTGGGAAGACACCTGGCTGCAGCTCCACATCTCCCTGGCTTCTCGTGGCCAGGATTTTTTTTTTTCTCTTTATCCTTTTAAAACAACAAAATCAGGGTAAAAATAAAGACGTGGAGCTAAGTCAAAGATGGGGATACAGAGGGATCTTCCAGGGGATGTGGGGGATTCTGGCTGCAAGGGAGTTGAGGGTTGCTGGCATGGACGTGGAGGTTGTTCAGTACTTTGGGCTCCCCAGGCTGAGCGGCTCCGGCTCCGCTGGGAGACCCTGGCGGGGGTTTTGGGGCAGCTGATTAATGACCCCCTGCCCTGGAACTGTCCCTATGTCCCCCTCCCGGTCCCGGGTGTCCCCATTCGAGGATCCTCCTCTCCCTGCTATCATTCCTCTTGCCCTCTGCCCGTTCCCATGTCACCCCACTCCCAATCCCGCCGCAATCCCATCCCATTCTGGATCCCATTCCCAGTTCCTGTCCAGTATTCTCTGTCTAGCTGCCGTTCTCGTATTCCCAGTCCCGTTCCTGTATTCCTTTTTCTGATCCCAGTCCCACCATCTCTTATTATCCCGTAATCTCTCTCTGGTTGCTGTTTCCGTGTTCACTGTCCCATTCCCATATTCCCATACCCGATCATATTCCAGGTCCCTCTCCCGTATTCCTGTCCCATCCCCGGTCCGTGTCCCCTCTCACCGCACACCGCCGCCATCGCTCCGGCGCCCCCAGTCCTCACGTGACCGGGGAAACCCCGCGCTGCTCCCGCCCACCAATCACAGCGCGCGATCGCTCCTGTATTTGCATAACCACGCCCTTTGACTTGGCCCCGCCCAGCGCCGGCTGCAGCCGAGTCCGCGCGCTGTTCGCTCCCAGTTCCCTCCCAGCGCTCCCAGTAAGAGCGATACTGGGAGGGAAAGCGCTCCCAGTTCCTTCCCGCTGCTCTCAGGATCGCTCCCGCTGCCCTGCGACGTGGGGCGGCTTTGGAACCCCCCAGGGCAGAGCGCGGCTGATTTTGGGTGTCGGCACCGCCCGAGCCGAGCTGGGAGAGGAGGAGGAGCGGGAGGAAGAGCAGAGACAGAGGAGGAGGACGAGGAAAGGCGGGAGCTTGAGGAAGCGGAGGAGCAGGGACAGGACGGAGAGAGGAGGAAGAGGAGGCGGAAGACGAGGAAAAGGAGGAAGAGCAGCACCAGCCCAAACACCACGCGGTTCCCCCGGCTCCGGCAGCATCGCCCCCCCCGGAACCCGCAGGTGAGAGGGGAGGGACAGTTTGCCCCAAATCCATCGAGGGGGGCTCTCAGGGAGGTTTTTTTTCCGGAGCAGGGGATGTTTGGATCTTGCATGAGTCCAAAGTCGATCCGGAAATGGCCCCTGGAGGGATCTTGGGGGTCCCACGTGGCGGTCGCCCGGTACCGGCGGGCAGAGGGCCGATATCGGGTTTGGGGATCCCCGGGACAGCCGGGGTGGAAGGCAGGAGTCCCGGAGCGGGGAGAGCGCAGAGGGGCGATCCCGGAGCCGGGAACCCCGGCAGCCTGGAGGGGAGAGGGACATGAGCGGGCTCCGGGCCCCCCGAGGCTGAAAGGGGCGATGGCTTCTGCAGCTGCACTTGGGCAGTGGGACCATCAAACCCATCGCGCTCAGCCCTTGTTTTCCCCACTGTGAAAAACGAGTTCCACTCTCTTAGAAAAATTTATAATTTTAATAAAAATTGAAAAATCGTCAAGTAGGAAACAGAAAGGCAAAAGTTCCAGCATGAGTGCTTAACCAGAAAGCACACCCTTGTCTTTCATTTACTGTGGTTTAAGGATTGCTGTTTTACATATTCAATAGATATTCAGACATTCTTTTCTGTTTCAAGTATCCCCGATCATCTTATCTGATAGATTTATTTGTGGGTGGCTCCACTCTGTCTGGTAACATGGGTCTTATAAACCTTTCTCTTGAGGTTTTTGGTGGTTTTTATTTTGATAAAAACCCAGGAAGTTAGCAGTCTTTTGCAGGGTTAAAATGTGATGACCTTCTGGCTTGGTCAGTTTAGATATGACAAAGAAGAAAAAAAACCTAATCTTTTTACTATTTTCACTATGTCACAATCAGAAAATACATTCATCATTTTTCTAAACTCTTTTAATAAAACATACTACAGTACAATTATACATATAGTATTCGTTCTAATATTTGCAAAAAGTCACCTTTATAATATGCATTTATACCACCAGCAAAGCAGGATTTCCCATTCCCAAACCTTGGCCCAATAGAGGAGGGGGAGGAGCCTACGAGGAAGAGGAAGACGGCCCAGGAGCCGCAGGCAGGTGAGGAGGAAGTCAGTGCCCCTTTCCCCCTCTGTCCTGCTCCATCTCCCAGCCCAGCCTGGCCCCCGGCTGTAGGACAACCCCGCTGCCGACACCGTGCTGCCAGGGATACAATGGGGTCTTTCCTTCCCCTTGGCTGTGGCACAGAGACAAATCCCATCCTCCTTGTCCTTCCTCCCCCAGACAAGGAGCTGAGAACAGAGCCCATGGAGGACAAATCCCCGCGGCAGAAGCTCGTGGAAGAGGCCGTTTTGAGCGGCTCCACTGCTCAGGAATCCAACGGGGAGGAAAAGCCCCGGAGATCCTGCATGAGGAGGAGCTGCAAACACAAATCTCGCAAATCTGAGGAGGAAAGATCCACCCTGGGCCAGACAGGCGGCCAGAGCTCAGAGCTGGGGGTCCATGAGCAGCTTCAGGATGGGAAGAAGCCCTACAAGTGCTCGAAATGTGACAAGAGCTACAACCACATATCCTCCCTGATGGAACACTGGAGAATCCACACAGGGGAACGGCCCTACGAGTGTGGGGACTGTGGGAAGAGCTTCAGGTCAAACTCTGAACTGACTGTCCACCAGAGGAGGCACACCGGGGAGAGGCCCTTCAAATGTGACCAATGCAGGAAGAGCTTTCACACCAGCTCCAATCTCATCAAGCACCAGCGAATTCACACAGGTGAGAGGCCCTTCCGCTGCCCGGACTGTGGGAAGGACTTCAATCGCAAAAGCACCCTGATTGCCCACCGGCGCATCCACACCGGGGAGAGGCCCTACGAGTGTCCCAAGTGTGGGAAGAGCTTCAGCTGGAGGTCAAACCTCATTGTACACCACAGGATCCACACAGGGGAGAGGCCCTACGAGTGTGCAGAGTGTGGGAAGAGCTTCAAGGTGAGATCTAAACTGTTTGTCCACCAGAGGAGCCACACGGGGGAGAGGCCCTATGAATGTGCAGAGTGTGGGAAGAGCTTCAACTGGAGGTCGGAACTGACTGTCCACCTAAGGAGCCACACCGGGGAGAGGCCCTACGAATGTCCTGAGTGTGGGAAGACCTTCAGACGGAGATCAAAACTGACAGTCCACCTAAGGAGCCACACGGGGGAACGGCCCTACAAGTGTGGAGAGTGTGGGAAGAGCTTCAGCCGGAGCTACTCCCTCATCCGTCACCAGATGGTCCACACCGGGAAAAGGCCCTATGAGTGTGACCAATGCAGGAAGACATTTCAGACCAGCTCCCATCTCCTCCTGCACCAGCGGATTCACACGGATGAGAGGCCTTTCCGCTGCCCCGACTGCGGGAAGGGCTTCAACCGAAACTGCACCCTCGTTAATCACCAGCGCATCCACACCGGGGAGAAGCCCTACAAGTGTGCTGATTGTGGGAAGAGCTTCTCACACAGCTCTAACTTTACCAGACACCAACAGAGCCACGTCTAAGGGAATCCCTGCGACTGCTCCAGGAGTGGGAAGAGCTTCGTGTGCTGCTCCAACTCCATCCCCCATGGGAGGATCTGTGCTGGATGATCCCCAGTGACCCCCAGTAGGCAGAGCCCCGGTGATCCGTGGTGCTGGTGATCCGTGTTGGGAAAACACCTGGCTGGGGGCTCCACATCCTCCTGGCTCCCCGTGGGCACCTAGACACATGCCCAGGCCAACATCAGAAATCCATTGTGGACAGAAGACTTCTTGACTTCTACGCCCAGAAAAATCTCACTTTTTGCATCTTCTGGTGGCATCAAGCAACGCTGCGTGGCCTTGGAGGTCTTCTCCAACATAAAGCCATTTCAATTCTCTCTGGCCCATGGCCATCTTACACAGCCAAATAAGGACAGATTAGGTCAAAACCCACGATTTTGGAGATAATGGGGTTGAAACCCCTCCAAAAAAGGTTCTTCCCACTCACCCAAGAACATGGATGCTCTGCCAGTAGAGACACATAAATCCTTTTGTTTTGGCCTTGATAGGAAAAGGTTTGTGTTCATCCCTTTGAAGGTCCTGAAACTGAGTTAAAAATAAAGATGTTAAACTAAGGCATGGATGGGGACATGTGAGGGACACAGACATAGATGGGGACTTGCAGGACATGAACATGGATGGGGACATCAGGGACATGCATGGGGGCATGAATTGGGACAGCATCAATGCCACCACCCGTGCCACCACAGTGCCACCAGCACCTTCACCCTGGCCACAGTGAGGCACTGCCCAATGCACTTCCTGCCACCTCATCCCCACTGTCACCAGTGCGGTGTCCCAGCCGAATGTCACCCCCACCAGGGCAGGACGAGGAACTCATTCAGCTGGTGACAAGTGGCCTAGAAGCGAATAAGAGCCACCAGAGTGTCCCAGGGCCATTGCATTCAGGGGACCCCAACCAACCCTGGGGACAGGCGGAGGACAGGGCAAGGGTCAGTGTCACCAGTGGGGTCACGTGGCCCTACACTGGGTGTGGAGGCATCCTGGTAGGAGTATTCCCACAGGTGTGGTAACATTGTCCCCTGATGTGTGCCCTGGTGGCATCGTGTGCCCTCCCTATGTCCTCATGCCCCGCCATGGCTCCCTGTCACCCCTCTGTGTCTCCCTGTCCCCATTTCCCTGTGTGTCCCCATCCCTTCCCCCATGTCCCTGTCCCCTGCCCCCTTTGGGGCTGTGTCACTCAACAATCGCTGCTGTATTTGCATAACCACGCCCCACGCCTTGGCCCCGCCTAGCGCCGGCGGCAGCCGAGTCCGGGCGCTGTTTGCTCCCAGTTCCCTCCCAGCGCTCCCAGTAAGAGCGATACTGGGAGGGAAAGCACTCCCAGTTCCTTCCCGCTGCTCCCGGGATCGCTCCCGGGGCCGCGCGGGGCCGGGCCGCTTTGGAACCTCCCAGGGCTCGAGGAAGAGGAGGCACAGAGCCGGATGAGCAGGAAATTCAAGAGTGGCAGGAAGAGGAGGAGCAGGAAACAGAAGGGACAGACGACGAGGAGGATCGGGAGAAAGTCTCTCCCTGGAACCCGCAGGTGAGCGGGGAGGGGGAGCTCGCCCCAAACCCATGGCAGAGCTCTCCGGGCACAAATGCCGTCCTCTCCTTGTCCTTCCTCCCCCAGACACGGCGCTGAGAACGGAGCCCGGGCAGGACAAATCCCCGCGGCAGAAGCTCGTGCCAGAGGCCCTTTGGAGCGGCTCCACAGCGCAGGAATCCAACGGGGAGGAAAAGGCCCGGAGATCCCGCACCAGGAGGGGCTGCAAACGCACATCTCGGGGATCCCAGGAGGAAAGACCCACCCTGGGGCAGAGCTCGGAGCTGGGGGTCCCTGAGCGGCGTCACAATGGGGAGAAGCCCCACAAGTGCTCGGAGTGCAAGAAGTGCTTCAGGTCGAGATCTCACCTGATCAGACACACGATGATCCACACGGGTGAACGGCCCTACGAGTGTGCGCAGTGTGGGAAGAGCTTCAGCGAAAGATCCTCCCTGATCGTGCACTCGAGAATCCACACAGGAGAACGGCCCCATGAGTGTCCAGAGTGTGGGAAGGGCTTCACCCGGAGCCACAACCTGATTAGGCACTTGAAAAGCCACACCGGTGAGAGGCCCTACGAGTGTGACCAATGCAGGAAGACGTTCCAGACCAGCTTCCATCTCCTCGTGCACCAGCGGATTCACACGGATGAGAGGCCCTTCCGCTGCCCAGACTGCAACAAGGGATTCAAGCAAAACTCCAGACTCATAAACCACCAATGCATCCACATGAGGGAGAGGCCCTATGAGTGTGACCAGTGCAGAAAGAGGTTTCAGAGCAGCTCCAATCTCCTCGTGCACCAGCAGGTTCTCACGGATGAGAGCCCCTTCTGCTGCCCAGATTTCAACAAGGGATTCAAGCAAAAGTCCAACCTCATCAGACACCGGCGGATCCAAAGCGGGGAGAGGCCCTTCGAGTGTCCCCAGTGTGGGAAGAGCTTCTCACAGAGCTCCACCCTGACTCTGCACCAGATGATCCACACCGGGAAGAGGCCCTGTGAGTGTGACCAATGCAGGAAGTTGTTTCAGACCCGTGCACCGGCGGATTCACAGATGCACAGATCTCCTCGTGCACCGGCGGATTCACACAGATGAGAGGCCGTTCCGTTGCCCCGACTGCAGCAAGGGCTTCAAGCAAAACTCCACCCTCATCACCCACTGGTGCATCCACACCGGGGAGAGACCCTATGAGTATGACCAATGCTGGAAGAGGTTTCAGACCAGCTCCCATCTCCTCGTGCACCAGCGGATTCACATGGATGTGAGGCCCTTCTGTTGCCCGGACTGCAACAAGGGATTCAAGCAAAAGTGGAATCTTATAAACCACCAGCGCATCCACACCAGGGAGAGGCCCTACGAGTGTCCCCAGTGTGGGAAGCGGTTCTCACAGAGCTCAGCCTTGACCCGACACCAACGGAACCAGCACTGAGGGAAGCCCTGGAGTGCCCCGACTGTGGGAAGAGCTTCGTGCGCTGCTCCAGCTCCATCCCCCATGGGAGGATCCGTGCTGGATGATCCCCAGTGTGCCGTGGTGGGCAGAGCCCCGGTGATCCCTGGTGCCGGTGATCCCTGTTGAGAAGACACCTGGCTGGGGGCTCCACGTCCTCCTGGCTCCCCATCGACACCTGGAGTTTTGCTTCATTTCTCTTTGTCCTTTCAAAACACCCTAAAATTGCCTAAAGATAAAGATATTGAACTAGGACATTCACGGGGACATGGGGGGATCCTCCAGGGGATATGGGGGATGCTGGCTGTGAGGCAGTTGAGGGTTCCTGGCAGGGACTTGGGCCTTGCTCAGGGCTTTGGGCTCCCCAGGACGAGCATCTCCGTCTGTGCTGGGAGACCCTGGCGGAGGTTCTGGGGCAGCAGATCAAGCACCCTCTGCCCAGGAACTGTCCCCATCTCCCCCTGGCCCGGTTCCTGGTGTTTCCGGTCCAGGAACCCCGTCTCCTCGCTGTCACTCCTCCTGCCCCTGCCCGTTCTCATTTCACCCCACTCACAGTCCCATCCTGCTCCCATCCCAGTCCACATCCTGTTCCTGGTCTCATTCCCTGTTTCTGGTCCATATTCTTGCTCTGGTTGCTGTTCCTGTATTCCCAGTCCCATATTCCCTGCCCTGTTCTCACTCTCAGATTCCTGGTCCCGCTGCTGGCCCCGCACTTCCATTGCTGTATTCCCTGTCCTGTTCCCATGTTCCCAGTCCCATTCCTGTATTCCCATTTCTGATCCTGGCCCACCTTCCTAATCCCCATCTCTCATTCTCTCATGGCTTCATCTACCCATATTACCTGTGCCCTTCCCGTTTTCCTATTGCCGATCCCATTCCAGGTCCCTGTCCTTTATTCCTGGTGCCACTCCCATTCCCAGTCTGGTATTCCTGGTCCCATTCTTGGTCCCTGTCCACATTCCCAATACAGGTTTTATGTCCCCATTCCCTATCCCCATCCCCTGTCCCCATTCGCTGTCCCAATCCCCAGTCCCCGTTCCCTTTCCGCGTCCCCATTCCCGGTCCCCATTCCCTATCTCCCTTCCCTGTCCCCATCTCCTGTCCCCATCCGCTATCCCTGTTCCCTTTCCCCATCCCGTGTCCCTGTTCCCTGTCCCCGTTACATGTCCCCATCTCTGTCCTCGTCCCCAATTCCCTATCCCCCTTCACTGTCCCCATTCCTTGTCCTTGTTCCCTGTCCCCATCCTCTGTCCCCATTCCCTGTCCCCATCCCTGTCCCCATTAGCTGTCCACATTTCGAGTTCCCTGTCCCCGTCCCCTGTCCTCATTCCCTGTCCCCATTCCCTGTCCCCATCCCCTGTCCCCATCCCCTGTCCCCATCCCCTGTCCCCATTCCCCAGGGCCCCCTCTCGCACGGGGCCCTCAGGGCTCCACAGCTCGGGCTGCCTGTGGCACACCAACCCTCCAGCCCTGCTGCTGTCCTTGGCCGGCTGCACAAAGCACAAGGCTTTGGCCATTCCTCACAGGCCCCAGCTGGCCAGAGCAGCCCCTCTCAGAGTCTGTCCAAGAATGTGATGTGCCTCATGACCGTCTCCAATGATTGAGGACAGAGACCCCAGGCTCTGAAAGGAGCCCCTGGCCTGGCCGAGGTGGAATGTTTGCCAAGTCTCGGAGGACTGGTCTGCATCTCCATGAGAACGGAGTGCCACAACAATGGAAGTGGTCACAGTGCACTGAGCCAAGGCTACTTGCCCAAACCGGTGTGTCCATAGCGGAGTACGGACATGTACGGTGTGCAGCCTGTTCCTGAGCACCCAGCCTCAGCACGGGACGTTCCCGCTCTGGCTCTGTGCCCCTCGCTTGGCCTCAGCACAGGTGGATCCTGCTTTGGCTCTGTGCCCCTTGCTTTAGTTCCCGCCTTGACCGACCTATAAAATCCCTGGAGACCCCCACTCACTTTTGTGATCACCCCACTGGAGAAGATCGTATCCATGGGCATCTCGGCCTCGAGGACTCGTCCCTCCACGTTGGTAGCTTTAATCCTCTTCTCCTCTTTTTCTGTCTTCCTTAGTATTCTTTATTTCTCTCCCCACTCTCGCAATTTTTGCCACAAAATAAAAGTGCATTTTTTAATAAGCAAACTGTGTCTATTGTGCTCTGAGATCCTTAAAACGGACCATCAGGTCTCCTGTGTATGTTTGCAAGCCCTGACCCCCTCTGAGCCCTCTCTCCTGCAGGGGACATGGAGGGGACACGGGCCTGCAGGAGCCTCCTGCTCTTGGCCCAGGAGCAAGGCTGCAGCTCCAGCCTTTGGGCCCTGGGCCGCAGCAGCCCATGGGAGGCCCAGCTGCAGAGCTCGCAGCCCCGCAGGTGTTTCACAGCAACGCTTTGGACACGAATCCCCGGCCCATATTCCCTCTGTTGCCGCTGTTTCCATATTCCCTGTCCTGTTCCCATATTCCCATTCCCGATCCCTGTCCCGGTCCCATTCCTGGTCCTGGTGTTCCCTGTCCCCTATTCCTGGTCCCATTCCGCATTTCCAGCCCCTATCCGTATTCTCTGTCCCTGTCGCCAATTCCTCCCCAGTCCTGCATTCCAGGTCCCATTCCCCATCCCTGTCCCCATTCTTGGTGTGATTCCACGTCCCTTTGCCCAGTCCTGGGTGCCACTCCTTATCCCGCTCCCTGTCCCCAGTCCCGCTCCCTGTCCCCTCTCACCGGACGCCGCCGCCATCGCTCCCGTCCTCTCCTCCCCTCACGTCGCCGGGAAATCCCCGCGCTGCTCAAACCCACCAATGAAAGCGCGCGATCGCTCCAGTATTTGCATAACCACGCCCCACGCCTTGGCCCCGCCCAGCACCGGCGGCAGCCGAGTCCGGGCGCTGTTCGCTCCCAGTTCCCTCCCAGCGCTCCCAGTAAGAGCCATACTGGGAGGGAAAGCGCTCCCAGTTCCTTCCCGCTGCTCCCGGGATCGCTCCCGGGGCCGCGCGGGGCCGGGCCGCTTTGGAACCTCCCAGGGCGGGAGGAAGAGGAGGCACAGAGCCGGAGCAACAGCAAAGGGAAAGAGAAAGAGAAAAGCAGCAGGAATACGCCGAGAAAAGGTAGAGGAGGAGCCGGATCCGGAGGAGGGAAAGAAGAGGAAGAGGAGGAGCGGAGGAAGAGGAGCGGCAGCAGCAGCAGCACGCGGTTCCCCCGCCCGCCCGCTCAGGCCGCAGCTCCCCCGGCTCCGGCAGCATCGCCCCCCCCGGAACCCGCAGGTGAGCGGGGAGGGGGAGCTCGCCCCAAACCCATGGCGGGGCTCTCCGGGAGGGGTTGTGTGCGGCCCGGGGCATGTTCGGATCTTGCAGGAGCCCGAAGCGCAGCCGCAAATGGCCCCGGAGGGATCTCGGCGGCTCCCACGTGGCCATGGCCCGGTCCCGGCGGGCAGAGGCCGGAGATGAGCGGGCTCCGGGCCCCTCGAGGCTGAAAGGGGCGCTGACTTGTGTAGCTGCGCTTGGGCAGCGGGACCGGCCGAGCCAACGCGCTCAGCCCTTGTTTTCCCCCCAAAGCAGGATTTCCCATTGCCAAGCCTCGGCCCGTGAGGAGGAGGAGGAGGCCGCGAGGAAGAGGAAGATGTCCCGGGAGGCGCAGGCAGGTGAGGAGGCAGTCAGTGCCCCTTTCCCCCTCTGTCCCGCTCCATGTCCCGGCCCAGCCTGGCCCCCGGCTGCAGGACAAGCCCGCTGCCGACGCCGTCCTGCCGGGGCTGCCCTGAGGGCATCTCCTGCCCCTTGGCTGTGGCACGGAGACAAATGCCGTCCTCTCCTTGTCCTTCCTCCCCCAGACACGGAGCTGAGCACGGAGCCCGGGCAGGACAAATCCCCGCGGCAGAAGCTCGTGCCAGAGGCCCTTTGGAGAGGCTCCACGGCGCAGGAATCCAACGGGGAGGAAAAGGCCCGGAGATCCCGCACCAGGAGGGGCTGCAAACGCACATCTCGGGGATCCCAGGAGGAAAGACCCACCCTGGGGCAGAGCTCGGAGCTGGGGGTCCCTGAGCGGCGTCACGATGGGGAGAAGCCCCACAAGTGCTCGGAATGCAACAAGAGCTTCAAGTGGAGATCTCAACTGCTCTGCCACCAGAGAACCCACACCGGGGAGAAGCCCTACAAGTGTGACCAATGCAGGAAGAGGTTTCCGACCAGTTCTGATCTTTTCAAGCACCAGCGGATTCACAGGGATGAGAGGCCCTTCCGCTGCCCCGACTGTGGGATGGGCTTCAAGCAACATTCTACCCTCAGAAATCACCGGCGCCTCCACACCGGGAAAAAGCCCTATGAGTGTCCCCAGTGTGGAAAGAGCTTCCGTTGGAGGTATGCACTGTCTCATCATCAGAGGAGGCACACAGGAGAGAGGCCCTACGAATGTGGGGAGTGTGGGAAGAGCTTCAGCCAGAGCTCTGACCTGATTAGACACCAGATGAAGCACACAGGAGAGAGGCCCTACGAGTGTGACCAATGCAGGAAGATGTTTCACACCAGTACTGATCTCGTCGTGCACCAGCGGATTCACACGGATGAGAAACCCTTCTGCTGCCCCGACTGCAACAAGGGATTCAAGTACAACTCCAGCCTCATCAGGCACCGGCGCTTGCACACAGGGGAGAGACCCTACAAGTGTCCCCAGTGTGGGAAGAGCTTCATCGATAGGCCCGACCTGAGACAACACCAGAGGATTCACACAGGGGAGAGGCCCTACGAGTGTGACCAATGCAGGAAGAGGTTTCAGACCCGCGCCCATCTCGTCGCGCACCAGTGGGTTCACACGGATGAGAGGCCCTTCCGCTGCCCCGACTGCAGCAAGGGATTCAAGCACAAGTCCACCCTCATCAAGCACCGGCGCAGCCACACTGGAGAGAGGCCCTACGAGTGTCCCCAGTGTGGGAAGAGCTTCATCGATAAGCCCGTCCTGAGACAACACCAGAGGGTCCACAGCGGAGAGAAGACCTACGAGTGTGACCAATGCAGGAAGAGGTTTCGGAGCAGTTCTGATCTCCTCAGGCACCAGCGGATTCACATGGACGAGCGGCCCTTCTGCTGTCCCGACTGCAACAAGGGCTTCAAGCACAACTCCGCCCTCATCATCCACCGGCGCATCCACACCGGGGAGAGGCCCTACAAGTGTCCCCAGTGTGAGAAGGGCTTCATTGAGAGGTCCTCCCTGACTCTCCACCAGATGATCCACACCGGAGAGAGGCCCTACGAGTGTGACCAATGCAGGAAGAGGTTTCGGTCCACTTCTGAGCTCCTCGTGCACCAGCGGATTCACACGGATGAGAGGCCCTTCCGCTGCCCCGACTGCGGGATGGGCTTCAAGAGAAACTCCACCCTCATCAGCCACCAAAGGATCCACACCGGGGAGAGGCCCTACGAGTGTCCCCAGTGTGGCAAGAGCTTCTCACATAGCTCAACCTTGACACGACACCAACGGAGCCAGCACTGAGGGAAGCCCTGGAGTGCCCCGAGTGTGGGAAGAGCTTCGTGCGCTGCTCCAGCTCCATCCCCCATGGGAGGATCCGTGCTGGATGATCCCCAGTGTGCCATGGTGGGCAGAGCCCCGGTGATCCCTGGTGCCAGTGATCCCTGTTGGGAAGACACCTGGCTGGGGGCTCCACGTCCTCCTGGCTCCCCATGGACACCTGGGATTTCGCCTCATTTCTCTTTGTCCTTTCAAAACACCCTAAAATTACCTAAAGATAAAGATATTGAACTAGGAACTTGGCGGGGACATGGGGGGATCCTCCAGGGGATGTGGGGGATGCTGGCTGTGAGGCAGTTGAGGGTTCCTGGCAGGGACTTGGGCCTTGCTCAGGGCTTTGGGCTCCCCAGGACGAGCATCTCCGTCTGTGCTGGGAGACCCTGGCGGAGGTTCTGGGGCAGCAGATCAAGCACCCTCTGCCCAGGAACTGTCCCCATCTCCCCCTGGCCCGGTTCCTGGTGGCCCCAGTCCAGGATCCCCCTCTGCTCGCTGTCACTGCTCCTGCCCCTGCCCGTTCTCATTTCACCCCACTCCCAGTCCCATCCTGCTCCCATCCCAGTCCACATCCTGTTCCTGGTCTCATTCCGTTTCTGTTCCATATTCTTGCTCTGGTTGCTGTTCCTGTATTCCCAGTCCCATATTCCCTGCCCTGTTCTCACTCTCAGATTCCTGGTCCCGCTGCTGGCCCTGCACTTCCGTTGCTGTATTCCCTGTCCTGTTCCCATGTTCCCAGTCCCATTCCTGTATTCCCATTTCTGATCCCGGCCCACCATCCTAATCCCCATCTCTCATTCTCTCATGGCTTCATCTACCCATATTACCTGTGCCCTTCCCGTTTTCCTGTTCCTGATCCCATTCCAGGTCCCTGTCCTTTATTCCTGGTGCAACTCCCATTCCCAGTCTGGTATTCCTGGTCCCATTCTTGGTCCCTGTCCACATTCCCAGTATCATAACCAGTGGCTGTGTGGTATTTCCAGTCCCGTTCCACGGCTCTGTCCCTGTGCCCGTTTCCAGCCCAAATGCCCTGTCCCTATTCCATATACCCATTCCCTGTCCCCATTCCCTGCCCCTGTTCCTTGTCTCCGTCCCCATTCCCTGTTCCTGTTTCCTGTCCCTGTTCCCTGTCCCCATCCCCTCTCCCCATTCCCTATCCACTTTCCCTGTCTCCATTCCCAGTCCCCATCCCCTGTCCTCATTCGCCATCCCCTGTCCTCGTTCCGATTCCCAGTGCCCATCCCTGTTCTCTGTCCCCATCCCCTGTCCCCATTTCGAGTTCCCTGTCCCCGTCCCCTGTCCCCATCGCCTGTCCCAGTTGCCTGTCCCCATTTCGAGTTCCCTGTCCCCATCCCCTGTCCCCGTTCCCCAGGGCCGCCTCTCGCACGGGGCCCTCAGGGCTCCACAGCTCGGGCTGCCTGTGGCACACCAACCCTCCAGCGCTGCTGCTGTCCTTGGCCGGCTGCACAAAGCACAAGGCTTTGGCCATTCCTCACAGGCCCCAGCTGGCCAGAGCAGCCCCTCTAAGAGTCTGTCCAAGAATGTGATGTGCCTCACGACCGTCTCCAATGATTGAGGACAGAGACCCCAGGCTCTGAAAGGAGCCCCTGGCCTGGCCGAGGTGGAATGTTTGCCAAGTCTCGGAGGACTGGTCTGCATCTCCATGAGAACGGAGTGCCACAACAATGGAAGTGGTCACAGTGCACTGAGCCAAGGCTACTTGCCCAAACCGGTGTGTCCATAGCGGAGTACGGACATGGACAGTGTGCAGCCTGTTCCTGAGCACCCAGCCTCAGCACCCTGGCTCTGTGCCCTTCGCTTTAGTTCCCGCCTTGACCGACCTATAAAATCCCTGGAGACCCCACTCACTGTTGTGATCACCCCACTGGAGAAGATCGTATCCATGGGCATCTCGACTTCGACTCATCCCTCCACGTTGGTAGCTATGATCCCCTTCTCCTCTTTCCCTGTCTTCCTTAGTATTCTTTATTTCCCTCCCCACTCTCGCATTTTTTGCCACTAAATAAAAGTGCATTTTTTAATAAGCAAACTGTGTCTATTGTGCTCTGAGATCCTTAAAACGGACCATCAGGTCTCCTGCATATGTTTGCAGACCCTGACCCCCTCTGAGCCCTCTCTCCTGCAGGGGACATGGAGGGGACACGGGCCTGCAGGAGCCTCCTGCTCTTGGCCCAGGAGCAAGGCTGCAGCTCCAGCCTTTGGGCCCTGGGCCGCAGCAGCCCATGGGAGCCCCAGCTGCAGAGCTCGCAGCCCCGCAGGTGTTTCACCGCAACGCTTTGAACACGAATCCTCGGCCCATATTCCCTCTGCTGTCGCTGTTTCCATATTCCCTGTCCTGTTCCATATTCCCATTCCCGATCCCTGTCCCGGTGCCATTCCTGTGTTCCCTGTCCCCTATTCCTGGTCCCATTCCGCATTCCCAGCCCCTATGCGTATTCTCTGTCCCTGTCGCCAATTCCTCCCCTGTCCTGCATTCCAGGTCCCATTCCCCATCCCTGCCCCCATTCTTGGTGTGATTCCACGTCCCTTTGCCCAGTCCGGGGTGCCACTCCTTATCCCGCTCCCTGTCCCCATTCCCTGTCCCCATTCCCTGTCCCCAGTCCCGCTCCCTGTCCCCAGTCCCGCTCCCTGTCCCCTCTCACCGGACGCCGCCGCCATCGCTCCCGCTCTCTTCGCCCCTCACGTCGCCAGGGAAACCGCGCGATGCTCAAACCCACCAATCACAGCGCGCGATCGCTGCTGTAGTTGCATAACCACGCCCCACGCCTTGGCCCCGCCCAGCGCCGGCGGCAGCCGAGTCCGGGCGCTGTTCGCTCCCAGTTCCCTCCCAGCGCTCCCAGTAAGAGCCATACTGGGAGGGAAAGCGCTCCCAGTTCCTTCCCGCTGCTCCCGGAATCGCTCCCGGGGCCGCGCGGGACCGGGCCGCTTTCGAACCGCCCAGGGCGGGAGGAAGAGGAGGCACAGAGCCGGAGCAGCAGGAAACTCAAGAGTGGCAGGAAGAGGAGGAGCAGGAAACAGAAGGGACAGAGGACGAGGAGGATCGGGAGAAAGTCTCTCCCCGGAACCCGCAGGTGAGCGCGGAGGGGGAGCTCGCCCCAAACCCATGGCGGGGCTCTCCGGGCACAAATGCCGTCCTCTCCTTGTCCTTCCTCCCCCAGACACGGAGCTGAGCACGGAGCCCGGGCAGGACAAATGCCCGCGGTAGAAGCTCGTGCCAGAGGCCCTTTGGAGCGGCTCCACGGCGCAGGAATCCAACGAGGAGGAAAAGGCCCGGAGATCCCGCGCCAGGAGGGGCTGCAAACGCACATCTCGGGGATCCCAGGAGGAAAGACCCACCCTGGGGCAGAGCTCGGAGCTGGGGGTCCCTGAGCGGCTTCACGATGGGGAGAAGCCCCACAAGTGCTCGGAGTGCAACAAGAGCTTTAGATGGAGATCTGTGCTGCTCACACACCAGAGGATCCACACGGGAGAACGGCCCTACGAGTGTGGAGAGTGTGGGAAAAGATTCAGTTGGAGCGCCCACCTCGACCTGAACCAGAGGAGCCACACTGGCGAGAGGCCCTACGAGTGTCCCCAGTGTTGGAAGAGCTTCAGCAACAGCTCTAACCTGAGTGCCCACCAGAGGACCCACACCGGGGAGAGGCCCTACGAGTGTGAGCAATGCAAGAAGAGGTTTTTTACCAGCTCCCATCTTCTCAGGCATCAGCAGATTCACACTGATGAGAGGCCCTTCCACTGCCCCGACTGCGGGATGAGCTACAAGAGAAACTCCCACCTCATCGTCCATCAACGCGTCCACACCGGGGAGAGGCCCTATGAGTGTCCCCAGTGTGGGAAGAGCTTCAGCCGGAGCGGTGCGCTGTCTAAACATCAGAGGAGGCACACAGGAGAGAGGGCCTACGAGTGTGACCAATGCAGGAAGACATTTCACACCAGATCAAATCTCCTCCTGCACCAGCGGATTCACACGGATGAGAGGCCCTTCTGCTGCCCTGACTGTGGCATGGGCTTCAAGTACAACTCCCACCTCGTCATCCACCAGCGCATCCACACTGGGGAGAGGCCCTACGAGTGTTCCCAGTGTGGGAAGCGCTTCAGCAATAACTCTGCCTTTACGACCCACCAGAGAAGCCACACGGGAGAACGGCCCTACGAGTGTGAGGAGTGTGGGAAGTGCTTCCGTACAAGCTCCTGCCTGAACCTCCACCAGAGGACCCACAGCGGGGAGAGGCCCTACGAGTGTGACCAGTGCAGGAAGAGGTTTCTGACCAGCTACACTCTCCTCAGGCACCAGCGGATTCACACGGATGAGAGGCCCTTCCGCTGCCCCGACTGCGGGAAAGGCTTCAAGTACAACTCCCAGCTCGTCATCCACCGGCGCATCCACGCCGGGGAGAAGCCCCACAAATGTCCCCAGTGTGAGAAGAGCTTCAGCGACGGCTCTGTCCTGATTGCCCACCAGACGACCCACACTGGAGAACAGCCCTATGAGTGTGGGGAGTGTGGGAAGAGCTTCAGGAAGAGCTCTGGCCTGATCTCACACCAGAGGATCCACACCGGGGAGAGGCCCTACGAGTGTCCCCAGTGTGGGAAGAGCTTCTCACAGAGCTCAACCTTGACCAAACACCAACGGAGGCAGCACTGAGGGAAGCCCTGGAGTGCCCCGAGTGTGGGAAATGCTTCGTGCACTGCTCCAACTCCATCCCCCATGGGATGATCCGTGCTGGATGATCCCCAGTGATCCGTGGTGGGCAGAGCTCCGGTGATCCCTGGTGCCGGTGATCCCTGTTGGGAAGACACCTGGCTGGGGGTTCCACGTCCTCCTGGATCCCCCTGGCCGCCTGGGGTTTTCTTTTAATTTCTCTTTCTCCTCTCAAAACACCACACGGGCATCAAATTACCAAGTTTAAACTAAGAAGTTGATGGGGATATGGGCAGATCTTCCAGGGGACGTGGGGGATTCGAGGTGACCATTCTCAGTCCACCCTGGGTGCAGCCTTGGTCAGGCTCCTGTCTTGCCCATGGTGGATCCTGGAGGCCTTTTAATAAATACCTACTTTATTCTCTAGTTCTGTCCAGTCCATTTCATTTCAGCCTTCCCAAGGCATCATTTCCATTCACATTGCGGGTCCCTGACCGGATCATAAATCACTGTCCACATTCCGGGTCCTTTCCTGTATGGCAGGTTCCATTCCATACCCAGTCCTGTCCCCATTCCCAGTACCATTCGTGGTCCCCTCTCCCCATTCCCTATCCCCATTCACTGTCTCCATTCTAATTCGCTCCCGATTCCCAGTAAAATTCCCATTCCCTGTCCCCATTTCCTGAACCAACAAATCCACACTCCAGGTCTGTCCTGAATCCTGTTCTCTGTCCGCACTCCCTGTCCCCATTCCCTGTCCCCAGTCCCGCTCCCTGTCCCCAGTCCCGCTCCCTGTCCCGTCTCATCGGACGCCGCCGCCATCGCTCCCGCCCTCTCCGCCCCTCACGTCGCCGGGGAAACCCCGCGCTGCTCAAACCCACCAATCACAGCGCGCGATCGCTCCAGTATTTGCATAACCACGCCCCACGCCTTGGCCCCGCCCAGCACCGGCGGCAGCCGAGTCCGGGCGCTGTTCGCTCCCAGTTCCCTCCCAGCGCTCCCAGTAAGAGCGATACTGGGAGGGAAAGCGCTCCCAGTTCCTTCCCGCTGCTCCCGGAATCGCTCCCGGGGCCGCGCGGGGCCGGGCCGCTTTGGGACCTCCCAGGGCGGGAGGAAGAGGAGGCACAGAGCCGGAGCAGCGGGAAAGGGAAAGGGAAAGAGAAAAGCAGCAGGAAAACGCCGAGGAAAAGGAAGGGAGGAGCCGGATCCGGAGGAGGGAAAGAAGAGGAAGAGGAGGAGCGGAGGAAGAGGAGCGGCAGCAGCAGCAGCACGCGGTTCCCCCGCCCGCCCGCTCAGGCCGCAGCTCCCCCGGCTCCGGCAGCATCGCCCCCCCCGGAAGCCGCAGGTGAGCGGGGAGGGGGAGCTCGCCCGAAACCCATGGCGGGGCTCTCCGGGAGGGGTTGTGTGCGGCCCGGGGCATGTTCGGATCTTGCAGGAGCCCGAAGCCCAGCCGCAAATGGCCCCGGAGGGATCTCGGCGACTCCCACGTGGCCATGGCCCGGTGCCGGCGGGCAGAGGCCGGAGATGAGCGGGCTCCGGGCCCCCCGAGGCTGAAAGGGGCGCTGACTTGTGCAGCTGCGCTTGGGCAGCGGGACCGGCCGAGCCAACGCGCTCAGCCCTTGTTTTCCCCCCAAAGCAGGATTTCCCATTGCCAAGCCTCGGCCCGTGAGGAGGAGGAGGAGGCCGCGAGGAAGATGTCCCGGCAGGCGCAGGCAGGTGAGGAGGCAGTCAGTGCCTCTTTCCCCCTCTGTCCTGCTCCATGTCCTGGCCCCCGGCTGCGGGACAAGCCCGCTGCCGACGCCGTCCTGCCGGGGCTGCCCTGAGGGCATCTCCTGCCCCTTGGCTGTGGCACGGAGACAAATGCCGTCCTCTCCTTGTCCTTCCTCCCCCAGACACGGAGCTGAGCACGGAGCCCGGGCAGGACAAATCCCCGCGGCAGAAGCTCGTGCCAGAGGCCCTTTGGAGCAGCTCCACGGCGCAGGAATCCAACGGGGAGGAAAAGGCCCGGAGATCCCGCACCAGGAGGGGCTGCAAACGCACATCTTGGGGATCCCAGGAGGAAAGACCCACCCTGGGGCAGAGCTCGGAGCTGGGGGTCCCTGAGCGGCTTCACGATGGGGAGAAGCCCCACAAGTGCTCGGAATGTGATAAGAGCTTCAAATCGAGATCTCACCTGATCACACACCAGAGGATCCACACGGGAGAACGGCCCTACGAGTGTGGAGAGTGTGGGAAAAGATTCGGCCGGAGCGACCACCTCAACCTCCACCAGAGGAGCCACACCGGGGAGAGGCCCTACGAGTGTGACCAATGCAGGAAGAGGTTTCAGACCAGCTCCCATCTCCTCAGGCACCAGCAGATTCACACTGATGAGAGGCCCTTCCGCTGCCCCGACTGCGGGATGAGCTTCAAGGAACACTCCATCCTCATAAAACACCAGCGCATCCACACCGGGGAGAGGCCCTACGAGTGTCCCGAGTGTAGAAGGAGCTTCATTCAGAGCTCCACCCTCACTCTCCACAAGAGGATCCACACCGGGGAGAGGCCCTATGAGTGTGACCAATGCAGGAAGAAATTTCGAACCAGTAGTCTTCTCCTCGTGCACCAGCGGATTCACACGGATGAGAGGCCCTTCCACTGCCCCGACTGCAACAAGGCATTCAAGCAGAAAGCCAGCCTCATCAGGCACCGGCGCATCCACACCGGAGAGAGGCCCTACGAGTGTCCCCAGTGTGGGAAGAGCTTCCGCAGTAGATCCAACCTGCATGCCCACACGTTGATCCACACCGGGGAGAGGCCCTACGAGTGTGACCAATGCAGGAAGAGGTTTCAGACCACTTCTGATTTCCTCAAGCACCAGCGGATTCACACGGATGAGAGGCCCTTCCGCTGCCCCGACTGCAGCAAGGGATTCAAGCAGAAGTCCACCCTCATAAGCCACCAGAGGATCCACACCGGGGAGAGGCCCTACGAGTGTCCCCAGTGTGGGAAGAGCTTCCGCCGGAGGTATGCACTGTATCATCATCAGAGGAGGCACACAGGGGAGAGGCCCTACGATTGTGGGGAGTGTGGGAAGAGCTTTAGCTGGAACTCTAATGTGATCAGACACCAGATGATCCACACAGGGGAGAGGCCCTACGAGTGTGACCAATGCAGGAAGACGTTTCCGACCAGTTCTGATCACGTCGTGCACCAGCAGATTCACACGGATGAGAAACCCTTCCGCTGCCCTGACTGCAACAAGCGATTCAAGAGAAACTCCCACCTCATCAGGCACCGGCGCATCCACACCGGGGAGAGGCCCTACGAGTGTGACCAATGCAGGAAGAGGTTTCAGACCAGCTCCAATCTCCTCGTGCACCAGCAGGTTCACACTGATGAGAGGCCCTTCTGGTGCCCCGACTGCAACAAGGGATTCAAGCAGAAATCCAGCCTCATCATCCACCAGAGGATCCACACTGGAGAACAGCCCTATGAGTGTGGGGAGTGTGGGAAGAGCTTCAGGAAGAGCTCTGGCCTGATCTCACACCAGAGGATCCACACCGGGGAGAGGCCCTACGAGTGTCCCCAGTGTGGGAAGGGCTTCATTGGGAGGTCCTCCCTGACTCTCCACCAGATGATCCACTCCGGGGAGAGGCTCTACGAGTGTGACCAATGCAGGAAGAGGTTTCGGTCCACTTCTGAGCTCCTCGTGCACCAGCGGATTCACACGGATGAGAGGCCCTTCCGCTGTCCCGACTGCAACAAGGGATTCAAGCACAAGTCCACCCTCATAACCCACCAGAGGATCCACACCGGGGAGAGGCCCTACGAGTGTCCCCAGTGTGGGAGGAGCTTCTCACACAGCTCTCACTTGACCCGACACCAACGGAGCCAGCACTGAGGGAAGCCCTGGAGTGCCCCGAGTGTGGGAAGAGCTTCGTGCGCTGCTCTAGCTCCATCCCCCATGGGAGGATCCGTGCTGGATGATCCCCAGTGAGCCGTGGTGGGCAGAGCCCCGGTGATCCCTGGTGCCGGTGATCCCTGTTGAGAAGACACCTGGCTGGGGGCTCCACGTCCTCCTGGCTCCCCATGGACAGCTGGAGTTTTGCTTCATTTCTCTTTGTCTTTTCAAAACACCCTAAAATTGCCTAAAGATAAAGATATTGAACTAGGACATTCACGGGGACATGGGGGGATCCTCCAGGGGATGTGGGGGATGCTGGCTGTGAGGCAGTTGAGGGTTCCTGGCAGGGACTTGGGCCTTGCTCAGGGCTTTGGACTCCCCAGGATGAGCATCTCCGTCTGTGCTGGGAGACCCTGGCGGAGGTTCTGGGGCAGCAGATCAAGCACCCTCTGCCCAGGAACTGTCCCCATCTCCCCCTGGCCCGGTTCCTGGTGGCCCCAGTCCAGGATCCCCCTCTGCTCGCTGTCACTGCTCCTGCCCCTGCCCGTTCTCATTTCACCCCACTCCCAGTCCCATCCTGCTCCCATCCCAGTCCACATCCTGTTCCTGGTCTCATTCCGTTTCTGTTCCATATTCTTGCTCTGGTTGCTGTTCCTGTATTCCCAGTCCCATATTCCCTGCCCTGTTCTCACTCTCAGATTCCTGGTCCCGCTGCTGGCCCTGCACTTCCGTTGCTGTATTCCCTGTCCTGTTCCCATGTTCCCAGTCCCATTCCTGTATTCCCATTTCTGATCCCGGCCCACCATCCTAATCCCCATCTCTCATTCTCTCATGGCTTCATCTACCCATATTACCTGTGCCCTTCCCGTTTTCCTATTCCCGATCCCATTCCAGGTCCCTGTCCTTTACTCCTGGCGCCACTCCCATTCCCAGTCTGGTATTCCTGGTCCCATTCTTGGTCCCTGTCCACATTCCCAATACAGGTTTTATGTCCCCATTCCCTATCCCCGTCCCCTGTCCCCATTCGCTGCCCCAATCCCCAGTCCTCGTTCCCTTTCCGCGTCCCCATTCCCTGTCCCCATTCCCTATCTCCCTTCCCTGTCCCCATCTCCTTTCCCCATCCGCTATCCCTGTTCCCTTTCCCCATCCCGTGTCCCTGTTCCCTGTCCCCGTTACATGTCCCCATCTCAGTCCTCGTCCCCTATCCCCATTCCCTATCCCCCTTCACTGTCCCCATTCCTTGTCCTTGTTCCCTGTCCCCATCCTCTGTCCCCATTCCCTGTCCCCATCCCCTGTCCCCATTCCCTGTCCCCATTTCGAGTTCCCTGTCCCCATCCCCTGTCCGTGTTCCCTGTCCCCATCCCCTGTCCCCATCCCTGTCCCCATTCCCTGTCCCCATCACTGTCCCCATTCCCTGTCCCCATTTCGAGTTCCCTGTCCCCATTCCCTGTCCCCCTCCCCTGTCCCCATTCCCCAGGGCCGCCTCTCGCACAGGGCCCTCAGGGCTCCACAGCTCGGGCTGCCTGTGGCACACCAACCGTCCAGCCCTGCTGCTGTCCTTGGCTGGCTGCACAGAGCACAAGGCTTTGGCCATTCCTCACAGGCCCCAGCTGGCCAGAGCAGCCCCTCTCAGAGTCTGTCCAAGGATGTGATGTGCCTCACGACCGTCTCCAATGATTGAGGACAGAGACCCCAGGCTCTGAAAGGAGCCCCTGGCCTGGCCGAGGTGGAATGTTTGCCAAGTCTCGGAGGACTGGTCTGCATCTCCATGAGAACGGAGTGCCACAACAATGGAAGTGGTCACAGTGCACTGAGCCAAGGCTACTTGCCCAAACCGGTGTGTCCATAGCGGAGTACGGACATGTACGGTGTGCAGCCTGTTCCTGAGCACCCAGCCTCAGC
This sequence comes from Sylvia borin, assembly GCA_014839755.1. Lineage (NCBI taxonomy): Eukaryota > Metazoa > Chordata > Aves > Passeriformes > Sylviidae > Sylvia > Sylvia borin. The sequence goes on along the minus strand of CM025988.1, from coordinate 568,759 downwards.
ATGGGAGGTTCCTGCTCTGGCTCTGTGCCCCTCGCTTGGCCTCAGCACAGGTGGCTCCTGCTGTGGCTCTCTGCCCTTCGCTTTAGTTCCCGCCTTGACCGACCTATAAAATCCCTGGAGACCCCACTCACTGTTGTGATCACCCCACTGGAGAAGATCGTATCCATGGGCATCTCAACTTCGACTCATCCCTCCACGTTGGTAGCTATAATCCCCTTCTCCTCTTTCTCTGTCTTCCTTAGTATTCTTTATTTCCCTCCCCACTCTCGCATTTTTTGGCACTAAATAAAAGTGCATTTTTTAATAAGCAAACTGTGTCTGTTGTGCTCTGAGATCCTTAAAACGGACCATCAGGTCTCCTGCGTATGTTTGCAGACCCTGACCCCCTCTGAGCCCTCTCTCCTGCAGGGGACATGGAGGGGACACGGGCCTGCAGGAGCCTCCTGCTCTTGGCCCAGGAGCAAGGCTGCAGCTCCAGCCTTTGGGCCCTGGGCCGCAGCAGCCCAGGGGAGGCCCAGCTGCAGAGCTCGCAGCCCCGCAGGTGTTTCACAGCAACGCCTTGAACACAAATCCCCGGCCCATAGTCCCTCTGCTGTCGCTGTTTCCATATTCCCTGTCCTGTTCCCATATTCCCATTCCCGATCCCTGTCCCAGTGCCATTCCTGTGTTCCCTGTCCCATATTCCTGGTCCCATTCCGCATTTCCAGCCCCTATCCGTATTCTCTGTCCCTGTCGCCAATTCCTCCCCAGTCCTGCATTCCAGGTCCCATTCACCATCCCTATCCCCATTCTTGGTGTGATTCCACGTCCCTTTGCCCAGTCCTGGGTGCCACTCCTTATCCCGCTCCCTGTCCCCAGTTCCTGTCCCCAGTCCCGCTCCCTGTCCCCTCTCACCGGACGCCGCCGCCATCGCTCCCGCCCTCTCCTCCCCTCACGTCGCCGGGGAAACCCCGCGCTCCTCAAACCCACCAATCACAGCGCGCGATCGCTCCAGTATTTGCATAACCACGCCCCACGCCTTGGCCCCGCCCAGCGCCGGCGGCAGCCGAGTCCGGGCGCTGTTTGCTCCCAGTTCCCTCCCAGCGCTCCCAGTAAGAGCCATACTGGGAGGGAAAGCGCTCCCAGTTCCTTCCCGCTGCTCCCGGGATCGCTCCCGGGGCCGCGCGGGGCCGGGCCGCTTTGGAACCTCCCAGGGCGGGAGGAAGAGGAGGCACAGAGCCGGAGCAACAGCAAAGGGAAAAAGAAAAGCAGCAGGAAAACGCCGAGGGAAAGGAAGAGGAGGAGCCGGATCCGGAGGAGGGAAAGAAGAGGAAGAGGAGGAGCGGAGGAAGAGGAGGAGCGGAGGAAGAGGAGCGGCAGCAGCAGCAGCACGCGGTTCCCCCGCCCGCCCGCTCAGGCCGCAGCTCCCCCGGCTCCGGCAGCATCGCCCCCCCCGGAAGCCGCAGGTGAGCGGGAAGGGGGAGCTCGCCCCAAACCCATGGCGGGGCTCTCCGGGAGGGGTTGTTTGCGGCCCGGGGCATGTTCGGATCTTGCAGGAGCCCGAAGCGCAGCCGCAAATGGCCCCAGAGGGATCTCGGCGGCTCCCACGTGGCCATGGCCCGGTGCCGGCGGGCAGAGGCCGGAGAAGAGCGGGCTCCGGGCCCCCCGAGGCTGAAAGGGGCGCTGACTTGTGCAGCTGCGCTTGGGCAGCGGGACCGGCCGAGCCAACGCGCTCAGCCCTTGTTTTCCCCCCAAAGCAGGATTTCCCATTGCCAAGCCTCGGCCCGTGAGGAGGAGGAGGAGGAGGAGGAGGCCACGAGGAAGAGGAAGATGTCCCGGGAGGCGCAGGCAGGTGAGGAGGCAGTCAGTTCTCCTTTCCCCCTCTGTCCCGCTCCATGTCCCGGCCCAGCCTGGGCCCCGGCTGCGGGACAAGCCCGCTGCCGACGCCGTCCTGCCGGGGCTGCCCTGAGGGCATCTCCTGCCCCTTGGCTGTGGCACGGAGACAAATGCCGTCCTCTCCTTGTCCTTCCTCCCCCAGACACGGAGCTGAGCACGGAGCCCGGGCAGGACAAATCCCCGCGGCAGAAGCTCGTGCCAGAGGCCCTTTGGAGCGGCTCCACGGCGCAGGAATCCAACGGGGAGGAAAAGGCCCGGAGATCCCGCACCAGGAGGGGCTGCAAACGCACATCTCGGGGATCCCAGGAGGAAAGATCCACCCTGGGGCAGAGCTCGGAGCTGGGGGTCCCTGAGCGGCTTCAGGATGGGGAGAAGCCCCACAAGTGCTCGGAATGCGATAAGAGCTTCAAATCGAGATCTCACCTGATCACACACCAGAGGATCCACACGGGAGAACGGCCCTACAAGTGTGGGGAGTGTGGGAAAAGATTCGGCCGGAGCACCCACCTCGACCTCCACCAGAGGAGCCACACCGGGGAGAGGCCCTACGAGTGTGACCAATGCAGGAAGAGGTTTCAGACCAGCTCTCATCTCCTCAGACACCAGCAGATTCACACTGATGAGAGGCCCTTCCGCTGCCCCGACTGCGGGATGAGCTTCAAGGAACACTCTATCCTCATAAAACACCAGCGCATCCACACCGGGGAGAGGCCCTACGAGTGTCCCGAGTGTGGAAAGAGCTTCATTCAGAGCTCCACCCTCACACTCCACAAGAGGATCCACACCGGGGAGAGGCCCTATGAGTGTGGCCAATGCAGGAAGAAATTTCGAACCAGTTGTCTTCTCCTCGTGCACCAGCGGATTCACACGGATGAGAGGCCCTTCCACTGCCCCGATTGCAACAAGGCATTCAAGCAGAAGTCCACCCTCATAAGCCACCAGAGGATCCACACCGGGGAGAGGCCCTACGAGTGTCCCCAGTGTGGGAAGAGCTTCCGCAGTAGATCCAACCTGCATGCCCACACGTTGATCCACACCGGGGAGAGGCCCTACGAGTGTGACCAATGCAGGAAGAGGTTTCAGACCAGTTCTGATTTCCTCAAGCACCAGCGGATTCACACGGATGAGAGGCCCTTCCGCTGCCCCGACTGCAACAAGGGATTCAAGCAGAAGTCCACCCTCATAAGCCACCAGAGGATCCACACCGGGGAGAGGCCCTACGAGTGTCCCCAGTGTGGGAAAAGGTTCTCAGACCGCTCAAACTTGACCCGACACCAACGGAGCCAGCACTGAAGGAAGCCCTGGGGTTCCCCGACTGTGGGTAGAGCTTGGTGCGCTGCTCCAGCTCCATCCCCCATGGGAGGATCCGTGCTGGATGATCCCCAGTGAGCCCCGGTGGGCACAGCCCCGGTGATCCCTGGTGCCGGTGATCCCTGTTGGGAAGACACCTGGCTGGGGGCTCCACGTCCTCCTGGCTCCCCATGGACAGCTGGAGTTTTGCTTCATTTCTCTTTGTCTTTTCAAAACACCCTAAAATTGCCTAAAGATAAAGATATTGAACTAGGACATTCACAGGGACATGGAGGGATCCTCCAGGGGATGTGGGGGATGCTGGCTGTGAGGCAGTTGAGGGTTCCTGGCAGGGACTTGGGCCTTGCTCAGGGCTTTGGGCTCCCCAGGACGAGCATCTCCGTCTGTGCTGGGAGACCCTGGCGGAGGTTCTGGGGCAGCAGATCAATGACCCTCTGCCCTGGAACTGTCCCCATCTCCCCCTGGCCCAGTTACTGTTGTCCCCGGTCCAGGATCCCCCTCTCCTCGCTGTCACTGCTCCTGCCCCTGCCCGTTCTCATTTCACCCCACTCACAGCCCCATCCTGCTCCCATCCCAGTCCACATCCTGTTCCTGGTCTCATTCCTTGTTTCTGGTCCATATTCTTGCTCTGGTTGCTGTTCCTGTATTCCCAGTCCCATATTCCCTGCCCTGTTCTCACTCTCAGATTCCTGGTCCCGCTTCTGGCCCCGCATTTCCGTTGCTGTATTTCCTGTCCTGTTCCCATGTTCCCAGTCCCATTCCTGTATTCCCATTTCTGATCCCAGCCCACCTTCCTAATCCCCATCTCTCATTCTCTCATGGCTCCATCTACCCATATTCCCTGTGCCCTTCCCGTTTTCCTATTCCCGATCCCATTCCAGGTCCCTGTCCTTTATTCCTGGTGCAACTCCCATTCCCAGTCTGGTATTCCTGGTCCCATCCTTGGTCCCTGTCCACATTCCCAGTATCATAACCAGTGGCTGTGTGGTATTTCCAGTCCCATTCCACGGCTCTGTCCCTGTGCCCGTTAACAGTCCAAATGCCCTGTCCCTATTCCATATACCCATTCCCTGTCCCCATTCCCTGTCCCAATTCCCTTCCCCTGTTCCTTGTCTCCGTCCCCATTCCCTGTCCCTATCCCTGGTCCCCGTTCCCTGTCCCCATCCCTCGTCCCCATTCCCTGTCCCCGTTCCCTGTCCACATTCCCTGCCCCTGTTCCTTGTCTCCATCCCCATTCCCTGTTCCTGTTTCCTGTCCCCATTTCCAGTTCCCTGTCCCCATTCCCAGTCCCTATCCCCTGTCCTCACTCGCCATCCCCTGTCCTCGTCCCGATTCCCAGTCCCCATCCCCATTCCCTGTCCCCATCACCTGTCCCCATCCCCTGTCCCCATTTCGAGTTCCCTGTCCCCATCGCCTGTCCCCGTCCCCTGTCCCCGTTCCCCAGGGCCGCCTCTCGCACGGGGCCCTCAGGGCTCCACAGCTCGGGCTGCCTGTGGCACACCAACCCTCCAGCCCTGCTGCTGTCCTTGGCCGGCTGCACAGAGCACAAGGCTTTGGCCGTTCCTCACAGGCCCCAGCTGGCCAGAGCAGCCCCTCTCAGAGTCTGTCCAAGGATGTGATGTGCCTCACGACCGTCTCCAATGATTGAGGACAGAGACCCCAGGCTCTGAAAGGAGCCCCTGGCCTGGCCGAGGTGGAATGTTTGCCAAGTCTCGGAGGACTGGTCTGCATCTCCATGAGAACGGAGTGCCACAACAATGGAAGTGGTCACAGTGCACTGAGCCAAGGCTACTTGCCCAAACCGGTGTGTCCATAGCAGAGTACGGACATGTACGGTGTGCAGCCTGTTCCTGAGCACCCAGCCTCAGCACGGGAGGTTCCTGCTCTGGCTCTGTGCCCCTCGCTTGGCCTCAGCACAGGTGGCTCCTGCTCTGGCTCTGTGCCCCTCGCTTTAGTTCCCGCCTTGACCAACCTATAAAATCCCTGGAGACCCCCACTCACTGTTGTGATCACCCCACTGGAGAAGATCGTATCCATGGGCATCTCGACTTCGACTCATCCCTCCACGTTGGTAGCTATAATCCCCGTCCTCTATCTCTCTCTTTTTTCTTACTGTTCTTTATTTCTCTCCCCACTATCGCATTTTTTGCTACTAAATAAAAGTGCATTTTTTAATAAGTAAACTGTATCTATTATGCTCTGAGATCCATAAAACGGACCATCAGGTCTCCTGCGTATGTTTGCAGACCCTGACCCCCTCTGAGCCCTCTCTCCTGGAGGGGACACGGGCCTGCAGGAGCCTCCTGCTCTTGGCCCAGGAGCAAGGCTGCAGCTCCAGCCTTTGGGCCCTGGGCCGCAGCAGCCCAGGGGAGGCCCAGCTGCAGAGCTCACAGCCCCGCAGGTGTTTCACCGCAACGCTTTGGAGACGAATCCCCGGCCCATATTCCCTCTGCTGTCGCTGTTTCCATATTCCCTGTCCTGTTCCCATATTCCCATTCCCGATCCCTGTCCCGGTGCCATTCCTGTGTTCCCTGTCCCCTATTCCTGGTCCCATTCCGCATTCCCAGCCCCTATCCGTATTCTCTGTCCCTGTCGCCAATTCCTCCCCTGTCCTGCATTCCAGGTCCCATTCCCCATCCCTGTCCCCATTCTTGGTGTGATTCCACGTCCCTTTGCCCAGTCCTCGGTGCCACTCCTTATCTCGCTCCCTGTCCCCAGTCCCGCTCTCTGTCCCCAATTCCCGCTCCCTGTCCCCAGTCCCGCTCTCTGTCCCCATTCCCTGTCCCCAGTCCCGCTCCCTGTCCCCTCTCACCGGACGCCGCCGCCATCGCTCCCGCCCTCTCCGCCCCTCACGTCGCCGGGGAAACCCCGCGCTGCTCAAACCCACCAATCACAGCGCGCGATCGCTGCTGTATTTGCATAACCACGCCTCACGCCTTGGCCCCGCCCAGCGCCGGCGGCAGCCGAGTCCGGGCGCTGTTCGCTCCCAGTTCCCTCCCAGCGCTCCCAGTAAGAGCGATACTGGGAGGGAAAGCGCTCCCAGTTCCTTCCCGCTGCTCCCGGAATCGCTCCCGGGGCCGCGCGGGGCCGGGCCGCTTTGGGACCTCCCAGGGCGGGAGGAAGAGGAGGCACAGAGCCGGAGCAGCGGGAAAGGGAAAGGGAAAGAGAAAAGCAGCAGGAAAACGCCGAGGAAAAGGAAGGGAGGAGCCGGATGCGGAGGAGGGAAAGAAGAGGAAGAGGAGGAGCGGAGGAAGAGGAGCGGCAGCAGCAGCAGCACGCGGTTCCCCCGCCCGCCCGCTCAGGCCGCAGCTCCCCCGGCTCCGGCAGCATCGCCGCCCCCGGAACCCGCAGGTGAGCGGGGAGGGGGAGCTCGCCCCAAACCCACGGCGGGGCTCTCCGGGAGGGGTTGTGTGCGGCCCGGGGCATGTTCGGATCTTGCAGGAGCCCGAAGCCCAGCCGCAAATGGCCCCGGAGGGATCTCGGCGACTCCCACGTGGCCATGGCCCGGTGCCGGCGGGCAGAGGCCGGAGATGAGCGGGCTCCGGGCCCCCCGAGGCTGAAAGGGGCGCTGACTTGTGCAGCTGCGCTTGGGCAGCGGGACCGGCCGAGCCAACGCGCTCAGCCCTTGTTTTCCCCCCAAAGCAGGATTTCCCATTGCCAAGCCTCGGCCCGTGAGGAGGAGGAGGAGGCCGCGAGGAAGATGTCCCGGCAGGCGCAGGCAGGTGAGGAGGCAGTCAGTGCCTCTTTCCCCCTCTGTCCTGCTCCATGTCCTGGCCCCCGGCTGCGGGACAAGCCCGCTGCCGACGCCGTCCTGCCGGGGCTGCCCTGAGGGCATCTCCTGCCCCTTGGCTGTGGCACGGAGACAAATGCCGTCCTCTCCTTGTCCTTCCTCCCCCAGACACGGAGCTGAGCACGGAGCCCGGGCAGGACAAATCCCCGCGGCAGAAGCTCGTGCCAGAGGCCCTTTGGAGCAGCTCCACGGCGCAGGAATCCAACGGGGAGGAAAAGGCCCGGAGATCCCGCACCAGGAGGGGCTGCAAACGCACATCTTGGGGATCCCAGGAGGAAAGACCCACCCTGGGGCAGAGCTCGGAGCTGGGGGTCCCTGAGCGGCTTCACGATGGGGAGAAGCCCCACAAGTGCTCGGAATGTGATAAGAGCTTCAAATCGAGATCTCACCTGATCACACACCAGAGGATCCACACGGGAGAACGGCCCTACGAGTGTGGAGAGTGTGGGAAAAGATTCGGCCGGAGCGACCACCTCAACCTCCACCAGAGGAGCCACACCGGGGAGAGGCCCTACGAGTGTGACCAATGCAGGAAGAGGTTTCAGACCAGCTCCCATCTCCTCAGGCACCAGCAGATTCACACTGATGAGAGGCCCTTCCGCTGCCCCGACTGCGGGATGAGCTTCAAGGAACACTCCATCCTCATAAAACACCAGCGCATCCACACCGGGGAGAGGCCCTACGAGTGTCCCGAGTGTAGAAGGAGCTTCATTCAGAGCTCCACCCTCACTCTCCACAAGAGGATCCACACCGGGGAGAGGCCCTATGAGTGTGACCAATGCAGGAAGAAATTTCGAACCAGTAGTCTTCTCCTCGTGCACCAGCGGATTCACACGGATGAGAGGCCCTTCCACTGCCCCGACTGCAACAAGGCATTCAAGCAGAAAGCCAGCCTCATCAGGCACCGGCGCATCCACACCGGAGAGAGGCCCTACGAGTGTCCCCAGTGTGGGAAGAGCTTCCGCAGTAGATCCAACCTGCATGCCCACACGTTGATCCACACCGGGGAGAGGCCCTACGAGTGTGACCAATGCAGGAAGAGGTTTCAGACCACTTCTGATTTCCTCAAGCACCAGCGGATTCACACGGATGAGAGGCCCTTCCGCTGCCCCGACTGCAGCAAGGGATTCAAGCAGAAGTCCACCCTCATAAGCCACCAGAGGATCCACACCGGGGAGAGGCCCTACGAGTGTCCCCAGTGTGGGAAGAGCTTCCGCCGGAGGTATGCACTGTATCATCATCAGAGGAGGCACACAGGGGAGAGGCCCTACGATTGTGGGGAGTGTGGGAAGAGCTTTAGCTGGAACTCTAATGTGATCAGACACCAGATGATCCACACAGGGGAGAGGCCCTACGAGTGTGACCAATGCAGGAAGACGTTTCCGACCAGTTCTGATCACGTCGTGCACCAGCAGATTCACACGGATGAGAAACCCTTCCGCTGCCCTGACTGCAACAAGCGATTCAAGAGAAACTCCCACCTCATCAGGCACCGGCGCATCCACACCGGGGAGAGGCCCTACGAGTGTGACCAATGCAGGAAGAGGTTTCAGACCAGCTCCAATCTCCTCGTGCACCAGCAGGTTCACACTGATGAGAGGCCCTTCTGGTGCCCCGACTGCAACAAGGGATTCAAGCAGAAATCCAGCCTCATCATCCACCAGAGGATCCACACTGGAGAACAGCCCTATGAGTGTGGGGAGTGTGGGAAGAGCTTCAGGAAGAGCTCTGGCCTGATCTCACACCAGAGGATCCACACCGGGGAGAGGCCCTACGAGTGTCCCCAGTGTGGGAAGGGCTTCATTGGGAGGTCCTCCCTGACTCTCCACCAGATGATCCACTCCGGGGAGAGGCCCTACGAGTGTGACCAATGCAGGAAGAGGTTTCGGTCCACTTCTGAGCTCCTCGTGCACCAGCGGATTCACACGGATGAGAGGCCCTTCCGCTGTCCCGACTGCAACAAGGGATTCAAGCACAAGTCCACCCTCATAACCCACCAGAGGATCCACACCGGGGAGAGGCCCTACGAGTGTCCCCAGTGTGGGAGGAGCTTCTCACACAGCTCTCACTTGACCCGACACCAACGGAGCCAGCACTGAGGGAAGCCCTGGAGTGCCCCGAGTGTGGGAAGAGCTTCGTGCGCTGCTCTAGCTCCATCCCCCATGGGAGGATCCGTGCTGGATGATCCCCAGTGAGCCGTGGTGGGCAGAGCCCCGGTGATCCCTGGTGCCGGTGATCCCTGTTGAGAAGACACCTGGCTGGGGGCTCCACGTCCTCCTGGCTCCCCATGGACAGCTGGAGTTTTGCTTCATTTCTCTTTGTCTTTTCAAAACACCCTAAAATTGCCTAAAGATAAAGATATTGAACTAGGACATTCACGGGGACATGGGGGGATCCTCCAGGGGATGTGGGGGATGCTGGCTGTGAGGCAGTTGAGGGTTCCTGGCAGGGACTTGGGCCTTGCTCAGGGCTTTGGACTCCCCAGGATGAGCATCTCCGTCTGTGCTGGGAGACCCTGGCGGAGGTTCTGGGGCAGCAGATCAAGCACCCTCTGCCCAGGAACTGTCCCCATCTCCCCCTGGCCCGGTTCCTGGTGGCCCCAGTCCAGGATCCCCCTCTGCTCGCTGTCACTGCTCCTGCCCCTGCCCGTTCTCATTTCACCCCACTCCCAGTCCCATCCTGCTCCCATCCCAGTCCACATCCTGTTCCTGGTCTCATTCCGTTTCTGTTCCATATTCTTGCTCTGGTTGCTGTTCCTGTATTCCCAGTCCCATATTCCCTGCCCTGTTCTCACTCTCAGATTCCTGGTCCCGCTGCTGGCCCTGCACTTCCGTTGCTGTATTCCCTGTCCTGTTCCCATGTTCCCAGTCCCATTCCTGTATTCCCATTTCTGATCCCGGCCCACCATCCTAATCCCCATCTCTAATTCTCTCATGGCTTCATCTACCCATATTACCTGTGCCCTTCCCGTTTTCCTATTCCCGATCCCATTCCAGGTCCCTGTCCTTTACTCCTGGCGCCACTCCCATTCCCAGTCTGGTATTCCTGGTCCCATTCTTGGTCCCTGTCCACATTCCCAATACAGGTTTTATGTCCCCATTCCCTATCCCCGTCCCCTGTCCCCATTCGCTGCCCCAATCCCCAGTCCTCGTTCCCTTTCCGCGTCCCCATTCCCTGTCCCCATTCCCTATCTCCCTTCCCTGTCCCCATCTCCTTTCCCCATCCGCTATCCCTGTTCCCTTTCCCCATCCCGTGTCCCTGTTCCCTGTCCCCGTTACATGTCCCCATCTCAGTCCTCGTCCCCTATCCCCATTCCCTATCCCCCTTCACTGTCCCCATTCCTTGTCCTTGTTCCCTGTCCCCATCCTCTGTCCCCATTCCCTGTCCCCATCCCCTGTCCCCATTCCCTGTCCCCATTTCGAGTTCCCTGTCCCCATCCCCTGTCCGTGTTCCCTGTCCCCATCCCCTGTCCCCATCCCTGTCCCCATTCCCTGTCCCCATCACTGTCCCCATTCCCTGTCCCCATTTCGAGTTCCCTGTCCCCATTCCCTGTCCCCCTCCCCTGTCCCCATTCCCCAGGGCCGCCTCTCGCACAGGGCCCTCAGGGCTCCACAGCTCGGGCTGCCTGTGGCACACCAACCGTCCAGCCCTGCTGCTGTCCTTGGCTGGCTGCACAGAGCACAAGGCTTTGGCCATTCCTCACAGGCCCCAGCTGGCCAGAGCAGCCCCTCTCAGAGTCTGTCCAAGGATGTGATGTGCCTCACGACCGTCTCCAATGATTGAGGACAGAGACCCCAGGCTCTGAAAGGAGCCCCTGGCCTGGCCGAGGTGGAATGTTTGCCAAGTCTCGGAGGACTGGTCTGCATCTCCATGAGAACGGAGTGCCACAACAATGGAAGTGGTCACAGTGCACTGAGCCAAGGCTACTTGCCCAAACCGGTGTGTCCATAGCGGAGTACGGACATGTACGGTGTGCAGCCTGTTCCTGAGCACCCAGCCTCAGCATGGGAGGTTCCTGCTCTGGCTCTGTGCCCCTCGCTTGGCCTCAGCACAGGTGGCTCCTGCTGTGGCTCTCTGCCCTTCGCTTTAGTTCCCGCCTTGACCGACCTATAAAATCCCTGGAGACCCCACTCACTGTTGTGATCACCCCACTGGAGAAGATCGTATCCATGGGCATCTCAACTTCGACTCATCCCTCCACGTTGGTAGCTATAATCCCCTTCTCCTCTTTCTCTGTCTTCCTTAGTATTCTTTATTTCCCTCCCCACTCTCGCATTTTTTGGCACTAAATAAAAGTGCATTTTTTAATAAGCAAACTGTGTCTGTTGTGCTCTGAGATCCTTAAAACGGACCATCAGGTCTCCTGCGTATGTTTGCAGACCCTGACCCCCTCTGAGCCCTCTCTCCTGCAGGGGACATGGAGGGGACACGGGCCTGCAGGAGCCTCCTGCTCTTGGCCCAGGAGCAAGGCTGCAGCTCCAGCCTTTGGGCCCTGGGCCGCAGCAGCCCAGGGGAGGCCCAGCTGCAGAGCTCGCAGCCCCGCAGGTGTTTCACAGCAACGCCTTGAACACAAATCCCCGGCCCATATTCCCTCTGCTGTCGCTGTTTCCATATTCCCTGTCCTGTTCCCATATTCCCATTCCCGATCCCTGTCCCAGTGCCATTCCTGTGTTCCCTGTCCCATATTCCTGGTCCCATTCCGCATTTCCAGCCCCTATCCGTATTCTCTGTCCCTGTCGCCAATTCCTCCCCAGTCCTGCATTCCAGGTCCCATTCACCATCCCTATCCCCATTCTTGGTGTGATTCCACGTCCCTTTGCCCAGTCCTGGGTGCCACTCCTTATCCCGCTCCCTGTCCCCAGTTCCTGTCCCCAGTCCCGCTCCCTGTCCCCTCTCACCGGACGCCGCCGCCATCGCTCCCGCCCTCTCCTCCCCTCACGTCGCCGGGGAAACCCCGCGCTCCTCAAACCCACCAATCACAGCGCGCGATCGCTCCAGTATTTGCATAACCACGCCCCACGCCTTGGCCCCGCCCAGCGCCGGCGGCAGCCGAGTCCGGGCGCTGTTTGCTCCCAGTTCCCTCCCAGCGCTCCCAGTAAGAGCCATACTGGGAGGGAAAGCGCTCCCAGTTCCTTCCCGCTGCTCCCGGGATCGCTCCCGGGGCCGCGCGGGGCCGGGCCGCTTTGGAACCTCCCAGGGCGGGAGGAAGAGGAGGCACAGAGCCGGAGCAACAGCAAAGGGAAAAAGAAAAGCAGCAGGAAAACGCCGAGGGAAAGGAAGAGGAGGAGCCGGATCCGGAGGAGGGAAAGAAGAGGAAGAGGAGGAGCGGAGGAAGAGGAGGAGCGGAGGAAGAGGAGCGGCAGCAGCAGCAGCACGCGGTTCCCCCGCCCGCCCGCTCAGGCCGCAGCTCCCCCGGCTCCGGCAGCATCGCCCCCCCCGGAACCCGCAGGTGAGCGGGAAGGGGGAGCTCGCCCCAAACCCATGGCGGGGCTCTCCGGGAGGGGTTGTTTGCGGCCCGGGGCATGTTCGGATCTTGCAGGAGCCCGAAGCGCAGCCGCAAATGGCCCCAGAGGGATCTCGGCGGCTCCCACGTGGCCATGGCCCGGTGCCGGCGGGCAGAGGCCGGAGATGAGCGGGCTCCGGGCCCCCCGAGGCTGAAAGGGGCGCTGACTTGTGCAGCTGCGCTTGGGCAGCGGGACCGGCCGAGCCAACGCGCTCAGCCCTTGTTTTCCCCCCAAAGCAGGATTTCCCATTGCCAAGCCTCGGCCCGTGAGGAGGAGGAGGAGGAGGAGGAGGCCACGAGGAAGAGGAAGATGTCCCGGGAGGCGCAGGCAGGTGAGGAGGCAGTCAGTTCTCCTTTCCCCCTCTGTCCCGCTCCATGTCCCGGCCCAGCCTGGGCCCCGGCTGCGGGACAAGCCCGCTGCCGACGCCGTCCTGCCGGGGCTGCCCTGAGGGCATCTCCTGCCCCTTGGCTGTGGCACGGAGACAAATGCCGTCCTCTCCTTGTCCTTCCTCCCCCAGACACGGAGCTGAGCACGGAGCCCGGGCAGGACAAATCCCCGCGGCAGAAGCTCGTGCCAGAGGCCCTTTGGAGCGGCTCCACGGCGCAGGAATCCAACGGGGAGGAAAAGGCCCGGAGATCCCGCACCAGGAGGGGCTGCAAACGCACATCTCGGGGATCCCAGGAGGAAAGATCCACCCTGGGGCAGAGCTCGGAGCTGGGGGTCCCTGAGCGGCTTCAGGATGGGGAGAAGCCCCACAAGTGCTCGGAATGCGATAAGAGCTTCAAATCGAGATCTCACCTGATCACACACCAGAGGATCCACACGGGAGAACGGCCCTACAAGTGTGGGGAGTGTGGGAAAAGATTCGGCCGGAGCACCCACCTCGACCTCCACCAGAGGAGCCACACCGGGGAGAGGCCCTACGAGTGTGACCAATGCAGGAAGAGGTTTCAGACCAGCTCCCATCTCCTCAGACACCAGCAGATTCACACTGATGAGAGGCCCTTCCGCTGCCCCGACTGCGGGATGAGCTTCAAGGAACACTCTATCCTCATAAAACACCAGCGCATCCACACCGGGGAGAGGCCCTACGAGTGTCCCGAGTGTGGAAAGAGCTTCATTCAGAGCTCCACCCTCACTCTCCACAAGAGGATCCACACCGGGGAGAGGCCCTATGAGTGTGGCCAATGCAGGAAGAAATTTCGAACCAGTTGTCTTCTCCTCGTGCACCAGCGGATTCACACGGATGAGAGGCCCTTCCACTGCCCCGATTGCAACAAGGCATTCAAGCAGAAGTCCACCCTCATAAGCCACCAGAGGATCCACACCGGGGAGAGGCCCTACGAGTGTCCCCAGTGTGGGAAGAGCTTCCGCAGTAGATCCAACCTGCATGCCCACACGTTGATCCACACCGGGGAGAGGCCCTACGAGTGTGACCAATGCAGGAAGAGGTTTCAGACCAGTTCTGATTTCCTCAAGCACCAGCGGATTCACACGGATGAGAGGCCCTTCCGCTGCCCCGAGTGCAACAAGGGATTCAAGCAGAAGTCCACCCTCATAAGCCACCAGAGGATCCACACCGGGGAGAGGCCCTACGAGTGTCCCCAGTGTGGGAAAAGGTTCTCAGACCGCTCAAACTTGACCCGACACCAACGGAGCCAGCACTGAAGGAAGCCCTGGGGTTCCCCGACTGTGGGTAGAGCTTGGTGCGCTGCTCCAGCTCCATCCCCCATGGGAGGATCCGTGCTGGATGATCCCCAGTGAGCCCCGGTGGGCACAGCCCCGGTGATCCCTGGTGCCGGTGATCCCTGTTGGGAAGACACCTGGCTGGGGGCTCCACGTCCTCCTGGCTCCCCATGGACAGCTGGAGTTTTGCTTCATTTCTCTTTGTCTTTTCAAAACACCCTAAAATTGCCTAAAGATAAAGATATTGAACTAGGACATTCACAGGGACATGGAGGGATCCTCCAGGGGATGTGGGGGATGCTGGCTGTGAGGCAGTTGAGGGTTCCTGGCAGGGACTTGGGCCTTGCTCAGGGCTTTGGGCTCCCCAGGACGAGCATCTCCGTCTGTGCTGGGAGACCCTGGCGGAGGTTCTGGGGCAGCAGATCAATGACCCTCTGCCCTGGAACTGTCCCCATCTCCCCCTGGCCCAGTTACTGTTGTCCCCGGTCCAGGATCCCCCTCTCCTCGCTGTCACTGCTCCTGCCCCTGCCCGTTCTCATTTCACCCCACTCACAGCCCCATCCTGCTCCCATCCCAGTCCACATCCTGTTCCTGGTCTCATTCCTTGTTTCTGTTCCATATTCTTGCTCTGGTTGCTGTTCCTGTATTCCCAGTCCCATATTCCCTGCCCTGTTCTCACTCTCAGATTCCTGGTCCCGCTTCTGGCCCCGCATTTCCGTTGCTGTATTTCCTGTCCTGTTCCCATGTTCCCAGTCCCATTCCTGTATTCCCATTTCTGATCCCAGCCCACCTTCCTAATCCCCATCTCTCATTCTCTCATGGCTCCATCTACCCATATTCCCTGTGCCCTTCCCGTTTTCCTATTCCCGATCCCATTCCAGGTCCCTGTCCTTTATTCCTGGTGCAACTCCCATTCCCAGTCTGGTATTCCTGGTCCCATCCTTGGTCCCTGTCCACATTCCCAGTATCATAACCAGTGGCTGTGTGGTATTTCCAGTCCCATTCCACGGCTCTGTCCCTGTGCCCGTTAACAGTCCAAATGCCCTGTCCCTATTCCATATACCCATTCCCTGTCCCCATTCCCTGTCCCAATTCCCTTCCCCTGTTCCTTGTCTCCGTCCCCATTCCCTGTCCCTATCCCTGGTCCCCGTTCCCTGTCCCCATCCCTCGTCCCCATTCCCTGTCCCCGTTCCCTGTCCACATTCCCTGCCCCTGTTCCTTGTCTCCATCCCCATTCCCTGTTCCTGTTTCCTGTCCCCATTTCCAGTTCCCTGTCCCCATTCCCAGTCCCTATCCCCTGTCCTCACTCGCCATCCCCTGTCCTCGTCCCGATTCCCAGTCCCCATCCCCATTCCCTGTCCCCATCACCTGTCCCCATCCCCTGTCCCCATTTCGAGTTCCCTGTCCCCATCGCCTGTCCCCATCCCCTGTCCCCGTTCCCCAGGGCCGCCTCTCGCACGGGGCCCTCAGGGCTCCACAGCTCGGGCTGCCTGTGGCACACCAACCCTCCAGCCCTGCTGCTGTCCTTGGCCGGCTGCACAGAGCACAAGGCTTTGGCCGTTCCTCACAGGCCCCAGCTGGCCAGAGCAGCCCCTCTCAGAGTCTGTCCAAGGATGTGATGTGCCTCACGACCGTCTCCAATGATTGAGGACAGAGACCCCAGGCTCTGAAAGGAGCCCCTGGCCTGGCCGAGGTGGAATGTTTGTCAAGTTTCAGAGGACTGGTCTGCATCTCCATGAGAACGGAGTGCAACAACAATGGAGCTGGTCACAGTGCACTGAGCCAAGGCTACTTGCCCAAACCGGTGTGTCCATACCAGAGTACGGACATGTACGGTGTGCAGCCTGTTCCTGAGCACCCAGCCTCAGCACGGGAGGTTCCTGCTCTGGCTCTGTGCCCCTCGCTTGGCCTCAGCACAGGTGGCTCCTGCTCTGGCTCTGTGCCCCTCGCTTTAGTTCCCGCCTTGACCAACCTATAAAATCCCTGGAGACCCCCACTCACTGTTGTGATCACCCCACTGGAGAAGATCGTATCCATGGGCATCTCGACTTCGACTCATCCCTCCACGTTGGTAGCTATAATCCCCGTCCTCTATCTCTCTCTTTTTTCTTACTGTTCTTTATTTCTCTCCCCACTATCGCATTTTTTGCTACTAAATAAAAGTGCATTTTTTAATAAGTAAACTGTATCTATTATGCTCTGAGATCCATAAAACGGACCATCAGGTCTCCTGCGTATGTTTGCAGACCCTGACCCCCTCTGAGCCCTCTCTCCTGGAGGGGACACGGGCCTGCAGGAGCCTCCTGCTCTTGGCCCAGGAGCAAGGCTGCAGCTCCAGCCTTTGGGCCCTGGGCCGCAGCAGCCCAGGGGAGGCCCAGCTGCAGAGCTCACAGCCCCGCAGGTGTTTCACCGCAACGCTTTGGACACGAATCCCCGGCCCATATTCCCTCTGCTGTCGCTGTTTCCATATTCCCTGTCCTGTTCCCATATTCCCATTCCCGATCCCTGTCCCGGTGCCATTCCTGTGTTCCCTGTCCCCTATTCCTGGTCCCATTCCGCATTCCCAGCCCCTATCCGTATTCTCTGTCCCTGTCGCCAATTCCTCCCCTGTCCTGCATTCCAGGTCCCATTCCCCATCCCTGTCCCCATTCTTGGTGTGATTCCACGTCCCTTTGCCCAGTCCTCGGTGCCACTCCTTATCTCGCTCCCTGTCCCCAGTCCCGCTCTCTGTCCCCAATTCCCGCTCCCTGTCCCCAGTCCCGCTCTCTGTCCCCATTCCCTGTCCCCAGTCCCGCTCCCTGTCCCCTCTCACCGGACGCCGCCGCCATCGCTCCCGCCCTCTCCGCCCCTCACGTCGCCGGGGAAACCCCGCGCTGCTCAAACCCACCAATCACAGCGCGCGATCGCTGCTGTATTTGCATAACCACGCCTCACGCCTTGGCCCCGCCCAGCGCCGGCGGCAGCCGAGTCCGGGCGCTGTTCGCTCCCAGTTCCCTCCCAGGGCTCCCAGTAAGAGCCATACTGGGAGGGAAAGCGCTCCCAGTACCTTCCCGCTGTTTCCGGGATCGCTCCCGGGGCCGCGCGGGGCCGGGCCGCTTTGGAACCTCCCAGGGCGGGAGGAAGAGGAGGCACAGAGCCGGAGCAGCAGAAACCTCAAGAGTGGCAGGAAGAGGAGGAGCAGGAAGCAGAAGGGAGAGAGGACGAGGAGGATCGGGAGAAAGTCTCTCCCCGGAACCCGCAGGTGAGCGGGGAGGGGGAGCTAGCCCCAAACCCATGGCGGGACTCTCCGGGCACAAATGCCGTCCTCTCCTTGTCCTTCCTCCCCCAGACACAGAGCTGAGCACGGAGCCCGGGCAGGACAAATCCCCGCAGCAGAAGCTCGTGCCAGAGGCCCTTTGGAGCGGCTCCACGGCGCAGGAATCCAACAGGGAGGAAAAGCCCCGGAGATCCTGCATGAGGAGGAGCTGCAAACACAAATCTCGCAAATCTGACGAGGAGAGATCCACCCTGGGCCAGACAGGCGGCCAGAACTCAGAGCTGGGGGTCCATTAGCAGCTTCAGGATGGGAAGAAGCCCTAAAAGTGCTTGAAATGTGACAAGAACTACAACCACATGTTCTCCCTGATGGAACACTGGAGAATCCACACTGGGGAACGGCCCTACGAGTGTCGAGAGTGTGGGAAGAGCTTCAGCCGGAACTGCTCCCTCATCCGTCACCAGATGGTCCACACCGGGAAAAGGCCCTATGAGTGTGACCAATGCAGGAAGACATTTCAGACCAGCTCCAATCTCCTCCTGCACCAGCGGATTCACACGGATGAGAGGCCTTTCTGCTGCCCCGACTGCGGGAAGGGCTTCAACCGAAACTGCACCCTCGTTAATCACCAGCGCATCCACACCGGGGAGAAGCCCTACAAGTGTGCTGATTGTGGGAAGAGCTTCTCACACAGCTCTAACTTTACCAGACACCAACGGAGCCACGTCTAAGGGAATCCCTGTGAGTGCTCCAGGAGTGGGAAGAGCTTCGTGTGCTGCTCCAACTCCATCCCCCATGGGAGGATCTGTGCTGGATGATCCCCAGTGACCCCCAGTAGGCAGAGCCCCGGTGATCTGTGGTGCTGGTGATCCGTGTTGGGAAAACACTTGGCTGGGGCCTCCACATCCTCCTGGCTCCCCGTGGGCACCTAGACACATGCCCAGGCCAACATCAGAAATCCATTGTGGACAGCAGACTTCTTGACTTCTACGCCCAGAAAAATCTCACTTTTTGCATCTTCTGGTGGCATCAAGCAACGCTGCGTGGCCTTGGAGGTCTTCTCCAACATAAAGCCATTTCAATTCTCTCTGGCCCACGGCCATCTTACACAGCCAAATAAGGACAGATTAGGTCAAAACCCACGATTTTGGAGATAGTGGGGTTGAAACTCCTCCAAAAAAGGTTCTTTCCACCCACCCAAGAACATGGATGCTCTGCCAGTAGAGACACATAAATCCTTTTGTTTTGGCCTTGATAGGAAAAGGTTTGTGTTCATCCCTTTGAAGGTCCTGAAACTGAGTTAAAAATAAAGATGTTAAACTAAGGCATGGATGGGGACCTGTGAGGGACACAGACATAGATGGGGACTTGCAGGACATGAACATGGATGGGGACATCAGGGACATGCATGGGGGCATGAATTGGGACAGCATCAATGCCACCACCCGTGCCACCACAGTGCCACCAGCACCTTCATCCTGGCCACAGTGAGGCGCTGCCCAATGCACTTCCTGCCACCTCATCCCCACTGTCACCAGTGCGGTGTCCCAGCCGAATGTCACCCCCACCAGGGCAGGACAAGGAACTCCTTCAGCTGTTGACAAGTGGCCTAGAAGCGAATAAGAGCCACAAGAGTGTCCCAGCGCCATTGCATTCAGGGGACCCCAACCAACCCTGGGGACAGGCGGAGGACAGGGCAAGGGTCAGTGTCACCAGTGGGGTCACGTGGCCCTACACTGGGTGTGGAGGCATACTGGTGGGAGTATTCCCACAGGTGTGGTAACATTGTCCCCTGATGTGTGCCCTGGTGGCATCGTGTGCCCTCCCTATGTCCTCATGCCCCGCCATGGCTCCCTGTCACCCCTCTGTGTCTCCCTGTCCCCATATCCCCTGTGTGTCCCCATCCCTTCCCCCATGTCCCTGTCCCCTGCCCCCTTTGGGGCTGTGTCACTCAACGATCGCTGCTGTATTTGCATAACCACGCCCCACGCCTTGGCCCCGCCCAGCGCCGGCGGCAGCCGAGTCCGGGCGCTGTTTGCTCCCAGTTCCCTCCCAGCGCTCCCAGTAAGAGCCATACTGGGAGGGAAAGCGCTCCCAGTTCCTTCCCGCTGCTCCCGGGATCGCTCCCGGGGCCGCGCGGGGCCGGGCCGCTTTGGAACCTCCCAGGGCGGGAGGAAGAGGAGGCACAGAGCCGGAGCAACAGCAAAGGGAAAGAGAAAAGCAGCAGGAAAACACCGAGGAAAAGGAAGAGGAGGAGCCAGATCCGGAGGAGGGAAAGAAGAGGAAGAGGAGGAGCGGAGGAAGAGGAGCGGCAGCAGCAGCAGCACGCGGTTCCCCCGCCCGCCCGCTCAGGCCGCAGCTCCCCCGGCTCCGGCAGCATCGCCGCCCCCGGAACCCGCAGGTGAGCGGGGAGGGGGAGCTCGCCCCAAACCCATGGCGGGGCTCTCCGGGAGGGGTTTTGTGCGGCCCGGGGCATGTTCGGATCTTGCAGGAGCCCGAAGCCCAGCCGCAAATGGCCCCGGAGGGATCTCGGCGGCTCCCACGTGGCCATGGCCCGGTCCCGGCGGGCAGAGGCCGGAGATGAGCGGGCTCCGGGCCCCCCGAGGCTGAAAGGGGCGCTGACTTGTGCAGCTGCGCTTGGGCAGCGGGGCCGGCTGAGCCAACGCGCTCAGCCCTTGTTTTCCCCCCAAAGCAGGATTTCCCATTGCCAAGCCTCGGCCCGTGAGGAGGAGGAGGAGGCCGCGAGGAAGAGGAAGATGTCCCGGCAGGCGCAGGCAGGTGAGGAGGCAGTCAGTGCCCCTTTCTCCCTCTGTCCTGCTCCATGTCCCGGCCCAGCCTGGCCCCCGGCTGCAGGACAAGCCCGCTGCCGACGCCGTCCTGCCGGGGCTGCCCTGAGGGCATCTCCTGCCCCTTGGCTGTGGCACGGAGACAAATGCCGTCCTCTCCTTGTCCTTCCTCCCCCAGTCACGGAGCTGAGCACGGAGCCCGGGCAGGACAAATCCCCGCGGCAGAAGCTCGTGCCAGAGGCCCTTTGGAGCAGCTCCACGGCGCAGGAATCCAACGGGGAGGAAAAGGCCCGGAGATCCCGCACCAGGAGGGGCTGCAAACGCACATCTCGGGGATCCCAGGAGGAAAGACCCACCCTGGGGCAGAGCTCGGAGCTGGGGGTCCCTGAGCGGCGTCACGATGGGGAGAAGCCCCACAAGTGCTCGGAGTGTGAGAAGAGCTTTAGATGGACATCTCACCTTATCAGACACACGATGATCCACACGGGAGAGTGGCCCTACGAGTGTGGAGAGTGTGGGAAGAGCTTCAGCGAAAGATTTTCTCTGATCGTGCATACGAGATTCCTCACAGGAGAACGGCCCCGTGAGTGTCCAGAGTGTGGGAAGGGCTTCGCCCAGAGCAACAACCTAATTAGACACTTGAAAAGCCACACTGGTTAGAGGCCCTACGAGTGTGACCAATGCAGGAAGAGGTTTCGGAGCAGTTCTGATCTCCTCGTGCACCAGCGGATTCACACGGATGAGAGGCCCTTCCGCTGCCCCGACTGCAACACGGGATTCAACAAGAAGTTCACCCTCATCAGGCACCGGCGTATCCACACCGGGGAGAGGCCTTTCGAGTGTCCCCAGTGTTGGAAAATCTTCATCGATAGGCCCGACCTGATCAGACACCAGATGATCCACACCGGGGAGAGGCTCTACGAGTGTGACCAGTGCAGGAAGAGGTTCCAGACCAGCTCCAGTCTCCTCAGGCACCAACGGAATCACACGGATGAGAGGCCCTTCCGCTGCCCTGACTGCAACAAGGGATTCAAGGAGAATTCCAGACTCATCAGGCACCGGCACATCCACACCGGGGAGAGGCCCTACCAATGTCCCCAGTGTGAGAAGGGCTTCATTGAGAGGTCCTCCCTGACTCTCCACCAGATGATCCACACCGGGGAGAGGCTCTACGAGTGTGAGCAATGCAGGAAGAGGTTTCTGACCAGTTCTGATCTTCTCAGACACCAGCAGATTCACACGGATGAGAGGCCCTTCCGCTGCCCCGACTGCGGGATGGGCTTCAAGAGAAACTCCACCCTCATCAGGCACCGGCGCATCCACATCGGGGAGAGGCCCTACGAGTGTGACCAATGCAGGAAGAGGTTTCGGTCCACTTCTGAGCTCCTCGTTCACCAGCCGATTCACACGGATGAGAGGCCCTTCCGCTGCCCTGACTGCAACAAGGGATTCAAGCACAACTCCAGCCTCATTGGGCACCGGCGCATCCACACCGGGGAGAGGCCCTACGAGTGTCCCCAGTGTGGGAAGAGCTTCTCACACAGCTCTCACTCTACCAAACACCAACGGAGCCGGCACTGAGGGAAGCCCTGGAGTGCCCCGACTGTGGGAAGAGCTTCATGTGCTGCTCCAGCTCCATCCCCCATGGGAGGATCCGTGCTGGATGATCCCCAGTGAGCCCCGGTGGGCAGAGCCCCGGTGATCCCTGGTGCCAGTGATCCCTGTTGGGAAGACACCTGGCTGGGGGCTCCACGTCCTCCTGTATCCCCATGGACACCTGGGATTTCATCTCATTTCTCTTTGTCCTTTCAAAACACGCTAAAATTACCTAAAGATAAAGATATTGAACTAGGACCTTGACGGGGACATGGGGGGATCCTCCAGTGGATGTGGGGGATTTCTAAGGTGGGCTGTGGGGCATGGTCAGGCCTTGAAGCAATATCCTTATTCTCTGGGGTAGGTATCAGAGTGCTTATCCAGGTCAATCTCCCCTATTTCTGAATGCTAAACAGAACAGGCATACCAGCAACAGCAGCCACTGTATGATATCATTAGCATTCAGGGAAGATTTGAACCCTTCAAAAACTGGTGAGGTAGACCCAAAGAGCTGGGTGAAGGGTTAGGAAAAAATTTCCCCCAGTGTCATTTTCTCACAATAGGAAACATTATTAAAGTAACCCCAAAAACATACAGTTAGTGTGTGATAGCTCTGAATCCATGTGCCTGCCTTCCAGAGGAAATTGAAAATCCATGAATTCCTCACCTTATTAAGCCATAAAATAAACTGGATACCAGCCAGAGCAGCCTTAGTTATAGGGCCCATGTTTAGATAAGGGCCTGCAAATGGGAGAAATATAGCCACAAGCCATCTGAACCAAGGTAAGCTAGACCACATGATGTTACCTAATGAGGTTTCTATATCCAGCACACAAATAAAATATTAGGTTACTCAAGAACTGTTATTCCTTTTTTCCCTTTCTTTTCTCAGTGCCCTCAGGAGCTTCAGCAGCAGAGGAGCTTCAGAGGAGCTTCAGAAGCAGTGGTTTCCATCAGCCTGCTCAGGCCGCAGCTTCCCCGGCTCCGGCAGCATCACTTCTCTCGGAACCCGCAGGTGAGCGGGGAGGGGGAGCTCACTCAAATCCATTGGAGGGGTCTCTGTGAGGGATTTTTGCAGGGCAGGGGATGTTTGGACCTTGCAGGATCCCAAAGCCAAGCTGGAAATGGCCTTGGAGGGACCTTGGGGAGTCCCACATCGCATCCAGGTGATACCAGCAGGCAAAGGGGTGATATCAGGTTTGGGGATCCCCAGGAGAGCCAGGAGGAATGCGGGAGCCCCGGAGCAAGGAGAGTGCAGAGGGGCAATCCCAGAGCCGGGGGATCCCCAACAGCCTGGAGGAGTGGGGGAGCCGGGACATGAGCAGGGGCTGGGCCCCCCGAAGCTGAAAGGCTGACTTCTGCAGCTGCGCTTGGGCAGCGGGACCATGAGCAGCTTCATGATGGGGAGAAGCCCCACAAGTGCTCAAAATGTGAGAAGAGCTTCAAGCGGAGACCTCACCTGAACTACTGTTAG
This sequence comes from Sylvia borin, assembly GCA_014839755.1. NCBI lineage: Eukaryota > Metazoa > Chordata > Aves > Passeriformes > Sylviidae > Sylvia > Sylvia borin. The sequence continues at coordinate 545,481 of CM025988.1, read as the reverse complement.
AGTGCATGCCCCCTTGGGTTCCCCGGGGAGAGAGAAAGATGTAGGGATTGAATTAAAGCCTTTAGAGAAATTATAATATATTAGGCCACATAAATATGAAGTAGAAGCTTAGATTTTCATTTTAAGCAAGTAGACTCTAAGTGCCTTAAGAATCTGTCAGCCAGCACAGGGCCTAGAGCCCTAAGGCCTGGTAGCTCAGCTTTAGACATAACAAAAACATCACTCACTTTATTAGGTAGAACAGGTACAATTTTGACGTGAATGAGACAGAACCTTTTATGTTAATAGATATGTTATATGATAGAACCTTTTATGTAGATAGATATGCTATATGCGTAGTTTCTTGTGCTAGGATTGATGCCATCCTTCGCAGTTTTTCGTAGCTTTACATACATTCAAAATTAGGTTTAGATTGGTGTAGAAAGAATGTTTTAGAATTGTGTTCTTAGTTAATTGGATAACCTACAGATAAGGATATGAAAGTGCATTTATGGTTTATGCATAAAAATCCCATTTTGGGGGCAATGGCATCAATCCATCCATCCTTTGATTGATCGATCTACCCTCTTCACCATTTTTAACAAGAGAGAACAGGGCTTTGCCAGGGAGCCATGGCCAGGGAGCTGTTGCCAGGACTTTGTAAGGTATTACTGCTGCTAATCAGGGGCGTGCTGCTGCGGTCGCCTGGGGGGTGCAGCTGCTGCTGCTGCTGCCACAGAAGTCTCTGCTGCTGTGGCCACTGCTGCAAAGAACGCTGCTTGAAACAAGACTCTGAGACAGGAATCTGCCTTTTTCTTGTGGCTGGGACCCGTTGTCAATCTGCCTTCCCCCCATGGCTGGGATTCCTTGCCAATAATGTTATTGTCCCCGAGGTTGGAACTGTCTGTTAATCTGCTTTTACGCCCCACTGGGACTTCAGGTATTGTAACTTTCAGTAAGACCACATACTTAGAACTCTTGCCTCTGAGACTGATGCATTTATATAATAAACAACTTTGTAATAACCAGAAAATGCTCTTGGCTTTTTAAGACCCTATACCCATGAACAGCTAGATAATCTACCACTGGAGAATCCACATGGGGGAGAGGCCCTACGAGTGTGGGGAATGCAGGAAGAACTTAAACTTGAGATCCAACTGGATCAAAAACCAGAGGAGCCACACCAGGGAGAGGGCCTACAAGTGTGACCAGTGCAGGAAGAAGTTTCAGGCCAGCTCCAACTTCCTCCTGCACCAGCGGATTCACACAGATGAGAAGCCCTTCCACTGTCCCAAGTGCGGGAAGGGCTTCAAGCAAAACTCCAGCCTCACCATCCACTGGCCCATCCACACCAGGGAGTGGCCCTGCGAGTGCCCTGTGTATGGGAAGAGCTTTGTGCGCTGCTCCAGCTCCATCCCCCATGGGAGGATCAGTGCTGGATGATCCCCAGTGACCCCCGGTGGGCAGAGCCCCAGTGATCCGTGGTGCCGGTGATCCGTGTTGGGAAAACACCTGGCTAGGGGCTCCACATCCTCCTGGCTCCCCATGGGCACCTGGACACACCCACAGGCCAACATCAGAAATCCATTGTGGAGAGCAGATTTGTCAATTTCTGACCCCAGAAAAATCTCACTTTTTGCATGTTCTGCTAGCATCAAGCAACACTGCATGGCTTTGGAGGTCTTCTCCAACATAAATCCATCATTTCAATTCTCTCTGGCCCGTGAGCATCTTCCACAGCAAACGGGGACGGACTTGGGCAAAACCCACAACTGTGGAGACTGTGGGGTGGAAACCCCTCCAAAAACAGTTCTTCCCACCCACCCAAGCACATGGATTCTGTGCTGTCAGGGACACATAAATCCCTTTGTTTTGGCCTTGCTATGAAAAGTTTGGCCTTGAAACCTTCTGTTCATCCCTTTGAAAGCCCTTAAATAGCGGTAAAAATAAAGATGCTGAACTAAGGCATTAATGGGGACATGGGGGAGAAAATTACATGGGTGGGGTCATGGGGGACATGGGTGGGGTCATGGAGGATATGGATAGGGACAAAGACATAGATGGGGACATGGGGGGACATGGATGGGGACATGTGGGCCATGGTTGGGGATACTGGAGGACATTGATGGATTGATGGGGATATTAGGGACATGGATGGGGACACAAACATGGATGGGGCCATGAGGGGACATAGACATGGATGGGGACATGGGTGAACATGGACATGTGTCAGAGTCTGTCCAAGGATGTGATATGCCTCACAACCATCTCCAATGACTGATGACTGAGACCCCAGACTCTGAAAGGAGCCCTGGCCTGGCTGAGGTGGAACGTTTGCCAAGTCTCGGAGGACTGGTATGCATCTCCATGAGAACGGAGTGCAAGGACAATGGAACTGGTCACAGTGGACTGAGCCAAGGCTACTTGCCCAAACTGGTCCGCCCGTACCAGAGCACGGCACGTATGGTGTGCAGCTTGTCCCTGAGCACCCAACCTCGGCGCAGGTGGCTCCGGTTTTGGCCCTGTGACTCTCCTTTGTCTCAACCTGCATGCAGGTGGCTCCTGCTCTGGCTTTGGGCCCCTTGCCTTGCCTCAACACCGGTGGCTCCCGCTTTGGCTTTGTGCCACTCGCTTTGGTCCCCGCCTTGACCAACCTATAAAACCCTGGAGACCCCTGCTCACCTTCGTGTACACCCCACTGGAGAAGAACCGCGTCTATAGGCATCTCAGCCTCGAGGACTCGGCCCTCCACGTTGGTAGCTATAATCCCCTTACCCTCTTTTCTATCTTTCTTACTATTCTCTATTTTCTCTCCCACTATCGCATTTTGGTGGCACTAAATAAAGGTGCATTTTTGTTGTATTGAGTTGTCCCCCGCTGTGTCTTTTGTGCTTTGAGATCCTAAAACGAACCATCAGGTTCCCCGCATATGTTTGCGGACCCTGACAACATGGATGACAACACTGGGGTCATGGATAGGGCCATGGATAGGGCCATGGATAGGGCCATGGGGGGACATAGACATGGGTGGGGATATGCAGGGACATGGACATGTATGGGGACATGGGGGGACATGCATGGGGCCACAGACATGGATGGCGACATAGTGGGACATGGACATTGATGGGGACATCAGGGGCATGGACAGGGACATGAACTGAGACAGCATCAATGCTACCACCTGTGGCACCACAGTGCCACCAGCACCTTCATCTCGGCCATGGTGAAGTGCTGCCTAATGCAGTTCCTACCACCACATCCCCACTGTCACCATCGCAGTGTCCCAGAAGCAAATTACAGCCACCAGGGTGTCCCAAGGCCACCACGCTCATGGGACCCCAACCACCCTGGGGACAGGGTGAGGACAGGGCAAGGGTCAGTGTCATACATGGGGTCATGTGGCCCCATGCTAGCTGTCACCTGAGGCATCCTGGTGGCAGCGTCCCAGCAGTTATGGTGACACTGTCCCCTGACGTGTGTCCTGGTGGCATCGTGTCCCCTCCCTCCATATGCCCCCATCTCCCGCTATGTGTTGCCTCCTCTGAGACGTGGCGACCTGGTTCAGGAACAGCATGGTGGCCAACCCCAGACCGCTCGGGCCATCAGCTCACAGACACCAGTGTGGTGGATGGCAAATGACGTTTATTAGTGCGTTACCTGGGTCTATGTAACTTGTGTTAATTGCATCACTTCCTTCTGCTTACATTATCAACTAGGTGTTATTGGCTAATTAGGGGTCAAGTGACCTTTTCTGAGGAGGAAAGGGAGGTTCTGCCTGCCCGTAGAGCGCGACATCTTCCGATCGCCTATCCCTAAACTATCTTGAACTGCCACATTTCCCCCCTCCCTCATGACTGTTTTAAAAACATACAAAGTATAAAGTTATAAAAATGTAAAGGTTAGTAAGATTTACATAGTACGTTAAAAAGGCAATACAAAATGTATGTAATGAAGCAATATAAAATGTACTATATATGAAGCAATATGAAGTGTAATAAGTGCACTTTAAAGCAGCTGTCGGCGGTCAACTAGAAAAATGTTAACTTTTTCTAAATGGCTTCTAACAAACGACATTAATTTGTTTAGTATGCAAGGCCCAAAGATTAACATTAGGAGTATTATGATAAGTGGGCCAATCAGAGAGGAAACAAGGGGGGTCAGCCATGGAGACTGGTTGAACCAAGATTCAAACCATCCCTGTTGGGCTTCTTTCTCTCTTTTTCTCTGGGCTAACCTTTCCCTTAATTCGGCCATGGAGTCTCATACAACTCCGGTATGGTCTGCATAGAAACAGCATTCTTCTTTTAAGGCAGCACAGAGGCCTCCTTGCTGCAGTAGCAAGAGGTCCAGTCCTCGTCTGTTCCGGAGGACGACCTCTGAAAGAGAGGAAACAGATTTTTCTAGAAAGGAAATGGATTTTTCAATTCTCTGTAAGTCTTCGTCGATGGTAATTTGTAGCTGAGAAAGACTTTGGTGTTGGTTCACGAGGGCCGAAACACCTGTGGCTGCGCCGGTAGCTCCCAGGCCAATTAGCATCGCAACGGTGATGCCTGTTATTACTTCTCTTTTGTGGAGCCGGTTGGGATCTTCTAAAAGGTGGTACACTTCTTGGTGGTACAGGACTCTAGGAACAATTAGCACTTGGATACAAAAGTCAGCAGAGTTATTAAATTTGTTAAGGAACACACAGGGACTCACTCTGGATTGGTGACAGACCCACATTCCTGATGCAGATGGAATCACCCATTTTTTGTTGGTTGATTTATCAAGCTTGATAATTTTTGTACAGACATTACTTTTTTGCCTTGCCAAGGTTGCATTGCCAAAGCACTTACTTTGGCCTGTGATCTGACTCAGAGTGATTCCTCTCCAGGGGGTGTCCAACCTACACTGGTGCGGGTTTGGTTCTGCTGAGTAACTAAAAGGAACATTGAGGGCAACACCTTCGTAGAAAGGAGGTTCTATGTCATAGCACAGCCAGCATGAACTTGTAAGGTTTGGGTTCGATTGGTTCAAGGACGCAAAGGTAGCATTTAACACGCTGAAAAATGGATCGTAAGGAGTTGATTTAGAGATTTGATACATGGCTGCAAGGTCGGATGGGGTGGTAAGGGTAAAGGTGGGGCTTGGTGTGGACTTTTTCTTGGGTTTAGCTACTGCAGAAATTAGACTGGATTTGGCTAATCGGGACGCTGGCAGTGGGAACTTGATGATTTGAATGTTTACCCAGAAGTCAGGAAAGGTGCGAACAAACACTGACCACGCTTTGCCTGTCTCCCAACTTTTATGGGTTGGCTGCAAAACGGTCATTGTGTAGTTTTTACAAGTGTGTCTCATTCCGTATAAGGGTGTATATATTTGCTTGTTCACTCTAAATTTGGGTTCGCGACAGTTTTGGGGAGCATACCTGACTTGCAGGAACTCATCAGGTCTTTGCAGTTGCCATCTATCACTTGTCACAATTGTTTCGCAACCCCAATACCCACAGTATCCATACCCTGGGTAATTACAGTAGCTTTTACCTGGGTTAGAGGCAGGACACCAGTAAGTTTGTTTTAGCGTGAAATCACCAAGACTGGGAAATCCTAATTGTGGGGGAAATAGGTCTTTCAGCTTAAACTCAAAAGATGGGCTGTCTGGTGTGATGGTTTCTTTGATTACCTTTTCACTTGAAAGATGGTGTAGGACCCACTTGAATGGTTGATGAGGGTAATGGTTTGCATCGGCTTGCCCTTTGCTAATGAATCCTAAAAGCAAGATTACACAAAGATGTAGTTGCTGCTTGGATTTCAGTGATGTGCGACTCTTGGGCATTGTTGGGCTGCTCGATGATTTGCTGCTTTTTCCGGGCACCGTGGTGAACGAATCATGGAGGTGTCCAAAGATCCAGCCCTGCACATCTTTAGGGTTTATTGGTGAATAAGTTCTCTGATTTCCGCCTTGCGCCCCCACTCGGACCGAAAAGGCCAATTTGGCTGAAGGGGCCCAGCCGGCACATGCTACTGTTATTTTCCTCCAGTCCGTGAGTGGAGTTTGCTCCTTCCCTTTGGCCCAAGCAGGAGCATTAAGGTTATTGGTTTTATTTGCCTTTATTATTTTTTTGTCAGAGTCAGAGTCTGAGTCAGTTATTAAACACTCCTGAAACCACTCGTCCCAGCTGTTGTCTGACTCAGAGTCGGAAGTCGACTGACCAGAGGCTTCCAGGCTCCAGTACCTTTTTGTCAGGCTTCGACCCTGCCCCTTTCTTTTAGGGTCGGCCCACTCCCTCCCCCTTGGCTCACCCCGCCTCCTGCTAGGGGAGGCTCTTGCCTTGTAGGATGCTTTTTGATAAGAATTTGAGGTGACCTTGTACTTCTCTGGGCTCTCGCCCGAACTTTGCTTGCAAGTATCCACACTATCTAACAGACCTTCTTTGTTCTCTCTAGCCATGACTGCGCCTTTCTCATCCCTCTGCAGTTCAACGCCATTTTGTGGTGCATAGGGCGGGGGTCTCTCCCAGGCCCCCTCGGACCCTGACTTAACAGCTGCGCTCCTGGCCTCTTCCGCCAACCCTCCCCAACATACTTGTGCATTCTCTTTTCCCTCTGTAAGTTGATCAGAGCTCTGAGGCTGTAAAACGGGCTTTTGCCCTTGCGAGTTTTCACACTCAATAAAATCACTTTCGTCTGTGGTCTGTGTGGCTGCCCCAACCCCCAGCGGGGGTTTGACCATCAGACAGTTCTGTGCAGCTTTCCAGGTCTCTTGCTCTTGCAGAGCCTTTTGCAAAGCCTGCACGACTTTTCCCCACGCCTTAAGATGCTTTCCCGAGCCTGAGGACATTGTTTCCTCGGCCAGAGCATTAGTACATTCACCCCATATTTCTGGGTGGAGCACCTCCACCGGACGATCAATGACCCCTATTTGCATCAACCTTGCAATAGCGAGAGTAAAATCTTTTAGTTTGCACTCAATTCCCCATTGCTTATGAATCTGAGATACGACCTTCGCGAGAGCTTCCGTCCTCCTCGCGGCTCCAGGGGCGTCCCCCTCACTGAGCTAGTCCAGCTGCTCGGTCGCTGCTTCACCCGTCCAGGCGACTCCCGTTTTCCAGGATGATTTCCCGGGTTTCAGCACCAATTGCTGCCTCCTCTGAGGTGTGGCGACCTGGTTCAGGAACAGCACGGCGGTCAACCCCAGACCGCTCGGGCCATCAGCTCACAGACACCAGTGTGGTGGACGGCAAATGGCGTTTATTAGTGCGTTACCTGGGTCTATGTAACTTGTGTTAATTGCATCACTTCCTTCTGCTTACGTTATAAACTAGGTGTTATTGGCTATTTAGGGGCCAAGTGACCTTTACTGAGGAGGAAAGGGGGGTTCTGCCTGCCCGTACAGCGCGACATCTTCCGATCGCCTATCCCTAACTATCTTGAACTGCTACATTGAAGGATTTTTTATCGGCAATTAAGATCTTTGATTAAATCCAGTCCAAGTAAACTGCCAAAATAAGAGCTCAAAAATCTTCTTGCATGGACTGTAAGCAGCTTCCCAAATGATGGTATCATTTGCGGCTGTCTTTACCAGAGACTTTTGGGATTCAGTGGAGGTGAAATTTTACAATGCTATTTCTCGCCGTGACAAAACTGCAGCAGATTTACTCCCAGCTTGCTGGGTGCTTGTTTAAATTTTTGCGCCACAACATCCACCGCCACGCCCCTTCCCCTCCTCCACGCCCACCACACCCCCACCACTGCATTCCTCCACACCAGATCTGCCAGCCTCTCAAGCCATGAGAACCAGGGGGAAGGGGGAGAAGAAAACAGCAACCACCGCCACAGTAAGGGAAACAGACAAAACAAAAAGCTGCTTTACTTCTGAGGATGAGGCTGATCCTTTAGATCCAAGGTCAGTAAGAACCAAATAAGAACCAGATTTTTTCCAAATAATCCCAGGACCTACACAGTGCCTGGGAGGGACTTTTTAACCCAGAAAGTGACACTGACCCCCAAAAATCCTCCAGCACTGCTTCCTGATCATAGAACTCCCCACAAGGGTCAGATACTCCTCAATTACCAGATTTGCATGAAATAAGACACCAAATTTGCAAAGATGAAGGTCTTAATCTTTTAGCTATGCCTGTGATAGCAGCCTGCCAGTCCCAGAATGTGGGCTCCCATTCCTCCTGATGAAGCTAAAGAATGAAGGCCTGTGAAAGGCAGTGGTATATGCTCACCGTACTTTAAGCAGCTGCTGAAAAGCACCCTGGAAGGGCGACACAGTGGAAAAAGTTTGTCCCACCAAAGAAAGGACCTGAGAGTATTCTGGCAAAAACACCTGGGGAATGAACAGGGAAATCGTGAACTCTATTTTTGAGAGGTAAATATCACCTAAAACCTCTTATAACATTAAAAGTTGGTCCTCAAGAAGAAAAATTACAATTTATAGTTGACCTTGGGGCAGAAAAACCTTGTCTAGTAGAAATACCAAGAGGATGTGAAGATATATTTTATTAATTCCTGAAGTGTGTCATAATGTATTGGGGAGCAATCTGGAGATATTATTAAGATTGAAGGTTATACCAGAAGGAGGGGAGTTCTGACAAAACAAGTCCACCTAGAAGGGGAAAGAACATATGTTGATAGTTTTTTAAATGCTTATTTAAAAAAAAAAAAAAAAAAAAAAGTCAGGATATGCCTCAGTTGATAAAAAAAGGGGGGAAAAAGGGGGGAAAAAGGGGGGAAAAAATTCCTCGTTTGGGGAGGGAAAACACGGTGTGAGAGTGTTTGGTTGGGTATTCCACCTGCCCAAGTCCATCTCTAGAAGTCACCAGACATTTTGTATCCATAAAAACGTCCAGACCACCAAGATTCCGTCCAAAAATACTCCAGGCCTCCAAGATTCAGCTGAAAAAACCCTCAGAAATACTGTCCTAGGGTGACTTTATGATGCTTGTATCCCCAATCATCTGTTCTGTTTGTGCTGTAATATTGAGTTTTGTGTCTTTAAAACTAGTTCTGAAAGTGAAGAGGGAGAAAGAAGCAGCACGGAGTTTATTTTGAAAAGACTGCCTGACTCCTACACATTCCAGCTCCTAGACTAAGTTCGTCTGAAGCACCCTTGTCAAGTGCTGTGGTATGTGGAGGCTGGTAGGCCTCTTGGGAATAAGCTCATCACAGTCGCCTGGAGAGAAAACCCCTAGATGACAACCTCCCTTACTGTGGCGAGAAAAAAGACGTCTCCCAGCATGCTTTTCTACTGCATGTAAATTTTATGTACTCCATTGGCCCCTCCCCCTTGTTCTGCCCCTGTGCCCTCAATTATTGGTCTTGATGTTCTGCCCCACTCCTTCCTATCTCCATATAAACCTCTGCTCCCTCTGACTTTCCCAGTCTCATCCCTGGATCCATTCGCAGCAACAGCTTAATAAAGACTGTCTGTGGAACCCCACACAAAGACTCCGTCCCTTTCTTCTGCGTTGCTCAATAGCTGAAATCACCATTTGAGGGGATTCACCCGCCAAGAGCAAATGTGCCTGTGCACCCTGTCAGTTTTATGAAAGATGCTTCTCTGGGAAGGTCGTGGAACTCCACCACCTATACTAGTGTTGACAAGTGGTGCTTGAACAGGGATTCTGCTTAGGGGGTCCCTGTAGAAGCATCTCCAGCAGCCCTATGCTGCTGGACTCAAGCCACTCTTGGTGCAGCCACTTCCTTCAGGAGAACCACACACGTTTTAGTGAGTGCTATCCAAGGGACTCCCGGAGAATACTGGAGAAGACTCCAGAGATCAGTCAATGAGCAACCACCCACCCAGCAGGTTTCAGTTGACCCAAAGAAAGACTGTGAGTTTAATATACGTTTTGGGGTTGCCTTTTTCACCTTTTCTTTTTCTCTTTTTACTCCTGTGTGTGTGGAAAAGAAGCATGAGGATGGGCAACAAACTTAGCCATCCTAAACTTAGCCCTTCTCAAAGGGACATTTATTTCTTAGTTGTGGGTGCCCTTAAAGTGGAGAAAATCAAGTTCTCTAAAGGAGGTCTTAAAATATTTGTTCATTGGCTTTTTAAATGCTTTCCAAATGCAAATTGTGATTCTGTTCTTTTAAACTCTTTTTGGGATTATGTGTGGAGAAAGCTATATTGTGTTTGGATGAGTAGGGATTGTCTGTTGCTAATTTTTTTCCAGCTCCAACTGGGAGCCCATTCCTTATGGGGAGCTTAAAGAGTTATGCAAGGCAGCTAAGGAGCATGGCTGGGGTTCACACTCTTTAAAAAACTTAATTGAAGCCACCTTCTCTGCCCACACATTGGTCCTGCATGATATTAAAAACATCATGAATTGCCTTCTTTCCTCAGCCAAGTGTATGGTGCATATATCTAAAGATGCAAACAGACCAAATTGATAAATTGAACAAATGGTAGGAGAAGGTGAGTTCCAAAAACCAACTGATCAAGCCCAAAACTTACATGAAGCAGCATTGCATGACATTGCCATAGCCCCTGAACCTCTCCTACAAACCAAACAATTGTATAAAGGACCCATAGCACATTTAAATGAGTCCTTGATCTGCAGCGAGGAGGAACAGAGACTGTGTCTCCCATTGAGAGGTTCTGTAAGGCTCTTTTTACCATTAATTTCCTAAATTGTTCTTCCTCGGAGCCAAAGCTCCCCATACTCCAGCACTTCTCCAATTTGAGCTGAGCTAAGCTCAATGAAAAGCTGCTGGTGTTGATCAAGAACCCTGAAACTCAACAAATATCAGATCCTTTCCAACTGATTACCTGGGGGGAGGGTATGCCTGTGTTTCAACACCATTGGGCCCAAAACGGAAAAAAACATTAAACCATATTTAGGGCCAATGAAAATCATAGACACTAATGAAAATATTACTAAGTTTGAAACAGTAGCACTACAGAAACAGAATACTACCTGAAAACAGAGACAGCATCGAAAATAGCACACAACTCATTGTCGCGTCACCAGGTCCCAGACAAAGAAAAAATCCCAGAACAGACACAGTTTAAAAGAATGCCTCCAAGTTAACAAGTCACTTTGCCTTGTTACCTCAAATCTGTTACCTGTAATGCCTCTACCCTAAAATCCATAACTACCTTAATACGCTTGCACTCCAGTCCCTTCCTCCTATCTTCTACCCTGTTCCAAATACCCTCTACCATCCACTTCCACAACTCTTTTTATTATAGAAAGAAGGGAGAAGAGGGAAGGCAAAAGAAAGCCCTTTAGAAAACATGATTTCTTTCTCTGAAGTTGATATTTATGATTTATATTCCTCCAACAGAAGCACCCTCTTCATCAACACCAACTCTAAGGCAGAGATGAAAGTCGCTTATCTCAATGTTGTCCCCAAAACTTCCTGGATGCTCCTGGTGATCCAACATGCCCTCAGCTGGGTTGTCCAACAGCCCAGTCAGAATATATGAGTAACCTTGGCAAGAACCTTCCAGCAAGACAATATGTGTTTGTTCATGGGCTCAGCCAACAATGCCCTGTCATCATGACCGGTCAGGATTCCCTTTAAGCCCAATGAACATCCCTTCTCAAGGAAATGGCCCAACCCAGTGGATGCCTGGGATGAGTGGATTCTGCCACATGCACCAGAAGAACCACAAGAATTAGATTTATGGGGGTAATCTAAAGCTAGGTACTGTATTCAATTCCACTTAATATAATCCATCTGCTTATTTCATAAATGATGCAACCCCAACCAAAAAGATTCACAATTCGGCTAACTGGTGCAATTACACTGCATAAACAGTATCTGAGTCCACTTGATATCCCAAAGTGCTTCCCTGGGGTATGTTCCTCCTCTGCAGAGATTTGGCTTGGGCAGGAATCCCCTCACATCTTAGGGGAGGTCCCTGCACTCTTGGCCAGCTTACTACCCTTACCTCAAACATAACACTATTATAAGATTGGCAACAGAAAAAAAAAAAACACGCCAAAATCCATCTTGTACTGATTTTGATAAAAATCCCGATTCCAAAGTTACTAATTAGTCTAAAGGCAAAAAAGTTGCAGTGTCCATTTTCCTTCCATGGGTGGCCGCTGCAAAAGGCCTTGGTGAGCTTTCTCACCTAGGGTGTTGGCTTAGTAAGCAGGTCAACTCAACATCTAAAGTTCTCAGTGACCTCCTCAAGGATGAAGAGATAACTAGGCATGCTACTCTACAAAACTGGACAGCAATTGACTTTCTACTCTTAGCCCATGGACCAGGCTGCCAAGATTCTGAGGGCCTCTGTTGTTTCAATTTGACATCCCACTCAGAATCCATCTCAAAAAGCATCCAGCTGTGTAAAGAACAGGTTTGGCAAATCCAAACAGAGCAAGCAGAGAAGACCACCGATGTAATGAACGCATTCTTTGGACAATGGGGACTCTGAGGTGGGGCACTTTCTTTTCATTAAAGGTGTTCTGCAGATCTTTTTTGTAATTTTTACTGCTTTACTTATGTTTTCATGCTTTTGATGGTGCTTTAAAAAGCCTCCAGGAGAAGCCTTCTTAATAAATAAAGAAGGGAGAATTGTGGAGGCTGGTAGGCCTCCTGGGAATAAGCTCACCACACTCCCCTGGAGGGAAAACCCCTAGATGACAACCTCCCTTACTATGGCGAGAAAAAAGACGTCTCCCAGCATGCTTTTCCACTGCATGTAAATTTTATATACCCCATTGGCCCTTCCCCCTTGTTCTGCCCCTGTGCCCTCAACTTATGGGTCCTGATGTTCTGCCCCACCCCTTGCTATCTCCATATAAACCCCTGCTCCCTCTGACTTTCCCAGTCTCACCCCTGGATCCATTCGCAGCAACAGCTTAATAAAGACTGTCTGTGGAACCCCACACAAAGACTCCGTCCCTTTCTTCTGCGTTGCTCAATAGCTGAAATCACCATTTGAGGGGAGGAATCACCGGCTGAGAGCAAATGTGCCTGTGCACCCAGACAGTCTTATTAAAGACGCTTCTCCGGGAAGGTTGCGGCACTCCACCACCTATGCCCACCATGACAGTGGCGTATTTATGCAGTATTGCTCAGTGTCACTGTGTCACTACAACTTCACCGCATATGCGCTGGAACAAATTTACATAGTATGATCTCATGGTTATTAGATAGTTCTACACTGCACTTGTGTCTCCCCAATTCAGGGGTTGTCGGGGTCTTTGATGAAAGCTTCCAAGGTCTTCTTCACATCTGAACTTTTCAACTGTGTCTTCAGAGCACGTGCAGTTATGGTGTTCCTTGGTCTGTCAGGTCCCAACCAGCCTAAATTCTTTCTTTTGTGTCTAACTGGCTTTGCACTTGCCAATTTCTCCTTAGTACTATACTCATCTATCTCTAAAGCTATCCACCTGGCGAGTTTTTGTCTTCTTTTTTTGTCTATTCAGCATTAAGCAACTAGTTAACCATTTACTATATTAACCTTTATATTGTATAATAAGTTATTTATATCAGGTTATATAGATATATAAAAAGTAATGATTTAGATTATATTGATATCAGGTTATATAGAAATATCAGGTTATATTAATATCTTGGAACTCACGATGTATAAGCATCTTGTGACATTGATCTAAGTTATATCGGCATCAGGGCTCTTCCCAGAGGCCTGGAGATGTTGGAGGGGGGGACTGCAGAGAGGGGTGAGGGATCCCTAAAGTAGGACTTTGGGGATAGGATCTGTGGGGATGGGAATGTCCCACTCCATTCCTGGGGCAGGGTCACACCTGAGCCAGGTGTACAGGTGTACCTTGCCCTGACCCCAAGCACTGTCCCACCTACAGGATCTCCTTCCCCTCTTCCTCCTGCGGCCCCAAGCCCAGCTTGGTGCTAAACAAAGGGGCTGGGGCGGGTGTAAGAGGCAGTCTGAAGATTCCTCATCTGCCTCATGACTGTCATCAAGGACAGAGACTGAAACCCTGAAGGACCGAGACTGAAACCCTTAAAATTTTAACACAAGGATGCTGGCCTGACTGCATGTTTGCCAAGTGGTTGAAGTTTAGGTTTGCTTATCCAAGACATGGCACCATTTCTGTGGAGGTTTTACATTTGCTGAATTTGTTTGCTAAGTGAGAGATAGGGTTTTGGGGAGAAAAAGGCAAAACTACTCTCAACATCAAAGCAAAAACCAGATAGATTTTATTAACATACACTAAGAGGAGAAAAAAAAAAAAAAAGACTGTCCTGGGTTGTAGTATAGGATATATTCTATCATCATCTTCAGTTAATGGCCCATCAATGCCTTGCTGCATGACTCATAGATAACTCCCTCTGGGAGTTATCTGTCTTCAATGGGCCATCAAGGACCTCCTATATGACTCATCATCCTATTGTGAGATGCTCCGCCCAAGGGGAGGAGCCAAGCATTCTCAGCGGGATATAAGCAGATATTTGGGGCAGTACAAGCAGCCCTCACCCACTGGATTCCCAGAGGACCAGAGCTACCAGACCTTTCCACAGGATCATTGCTTCAGGAAGACCACCTCGCCTGGACTGCTTCCATCACCCTGTTTAGGTTGTATTCTGACTCTGTCAGTGGTCTTTTTTGTACAATTGCAGGGTTTTTTTTTCCTTTTCTTCTCATTAAATTGTATTTCTGACTTGGTGCCTCTCACCCGGTTTGTTTTCAAACCACAACAAGGACAAAAAAAAACCCAATACAAATTAATTTCTCAAACCAACCCTCTCACTACAAACTGTTCATTTTCTATAAACAGTGCAAAGAGGCAAAACTCAGAACTCTAGGTAAGTACCACATATAAAATAGTCTTTCATTCTGTCATTGAGAGAGAGAAGTCATTCCTCTGGTTTGGTAACTTCCACACAAAAGGAGCCCGCCAAGAGAATCTGCATTTGTAGAACTTTCCCATATTACGTAGCCTTTCTCATGACTACCTATGGGCCATAGATTTCACAAATTGGGGTGATACCTTTAAAAAATGAGCTGCTTCAGAAACAAAGGATCTTTTTCAACTAAAGGGAACAGAGATGGTCTTCTCACTTCTTCACTGGCAAAGGGGCTTCTTCTCATCTCTCTCTGTTCAACCTCTCATGGAAGCACAAAAATATTCACTCAGTTCATCACAGTTCAAATGATTCAAATCAATGTGGATTTGTTCAAATCCACAAATCATTTCCCCAATTTACATTGTCCACCATTTAAAGGATTATCCTGTGAACAGAATCCAGAGGAGATTTTTCAGCCTAGAACCAAGGCAACTCATCATCTCTGTCACTTAAAGAAAGTCACTCTTCCTTTACTGACTTTGAGATTTCTATATTGCCCCTCCACATGTCTCCAACTTGGCCTTTTCTTTCATCTCCCAGAGGGGTTAGGGTTTCAAGTCTCAATCTGTGTCAGGAAAGAGTTAAAGCTTGCCCAGGTCTGCAGTAGTCAGGTGATCTCTGCCCAGGCAGCTGCAAATGTTTCAAAGCCATGGTGGGGGGAGGCTGATAGATACCTTGTCTTCCACCCCTCAGATAGCACCAGCTGCTTGCAGCTGCTCTCTGTAAGGCCCAGCGTAGGATGGAGGAGGGAGAGATCCCATCCTCCCCCCAAGCCAGGAGTGCCAGCAGTCAGGGGGGGCCCGAGCCACAGTCCTGCCATAACCGGCCCTGATGCCCGCCACCACCAGATAGGCAACCAGCCCTGCCACACTGCAGCCACGCTTCCTCTGCGGGCAGTGGCTCCCGGAGTCCTGGCTGGGATCTCCTCAGCTCTCCACGTGTTACCTGCTCACCGGAGAGGGGAGAAAAGAGGAAGTCTTTAACCCAGCTTTGGCTTTTTATATGGGTATTAACCAAAAGCCGCCTTCTGCTTTCTGAGTGGTCAGAACTGCAGGAGAAATTCAAAACCTACCCCCATAGGTCCCTGTCTTTTCTATAGAATTTCAAGCTCCTAGCAGAGAGATACTGTTTCAACCCATGACACAAGTGTTGCCTGCAGGTGTGTTCACTGGACCAAGGCTGGTTTCTCATGGGAATCAGTCCTGAAACAATGGGTCCTACCCGCTGCTAGAACAGGCTTGTCCTGTTTGGAACCAGCATGTCTCTACTTGTTTGCAACGGACTTCCTCTACTATCCTGTACCTGTTCCCTCAACCATCCCTTCCCCTCCAGTGGACCTCTAAAGGACTATGAAGACCCCTGAGTTAAGCAAAGACTTTGAGATCTCTCCATGGAAGAAGGTGGATCTACTGGCCGGACTATGAGGATTTCGTCTCTCTGTTGGTAGCTATTACCCATCCCCTTTCTCTCTCTCTCTCTCTTTTATTTCCTTCCTGATTCTTGTATCACAATTGCTGTTGGCACTCAATAAAGGTGCATTTGTTTTGATTAATATTGAAATCCCCTCTCTGTGTTGTTTTTGCACTCTGAGATCAGTTAACAAACCATCACGACCCCTGCTTGCATTAGTGGATCGTGACATTGAATTGGCATCACGGACAGGATTCTGACAGACACAGGGGTTTGCTGTAGTCTGTAACAGGGGAAGGATATTTCGCTCCAGGTGCACCTAGCTCGACACCCTGAAAAGGGTGAGCGGTGTCTAGAAAGCAAGGGGGTGACTCGAATTTCCTGCAAACTGCACATGCCTGGGTGAAAAGAATCCTCACACTCAATTGAGGACTGTGTCTTCAGAATTTCACAAAAGATCTCATAGTGCAAAAGGGGAAACTGTTTTGTGTGTGTGTGAATCTGGACTGCTTGGTGTAAGGAAGAGACAACCAAAAGTAACTTAAGGAGTACCTCCCAGGCAGATTTGGTCTCTTCACCCACCCAGGGAGGCGAAGGGAGACAGCAAGAACTCTGTGTTTGTGTAACTAAGTCTTACCTCCCTTTAGTGATTTTTGATCCTTCACAAAATGACTGAAAACTCTAGTGCAAAAGACAAAGCTGCATTTTATGCTCTGTTAGCAAAACACAGTGCTGGACCCTCTCCTGAAATTGAATGGTGGGCTCAGGATAAATGGTTTCATTTGGAGAGTGCGACTGATAGAATATGTTTTTTACAACATGAAACAAAACATAGATTTGGCTGAGATAAACTCATAATTTGTTCTGTTTTAGGAGCATGCCTTATGGCCGCTATAGAAAACCACTTTAAGTGGCATAATGAACAGGAAAGAATTATAGATTCTCTTCAAAACTTAGGGGGAATTTTGCAGAAACAATTAGATGAAGGAAGGAATGAAAATCGTTTGCTACGGGCTGCCCTGAGAAATGAATATTCTAAGGATTCAATATTCTAAGGAAAAGAATATTCAAATATTCTTTTCCCTCTTTTCCTAAAGGAGGCAGAGGGAAAAGAAACTCCCCACATTAATGAAATATACTCTCAGAAGGAATTGAAATTAGTAAATAATTGTGGGGAAAACTGCTGCCCTCATTTGAGATCCTTGGTTAAAACAGAATATAATTATATTAATGATGAAGATTTTGAGCTGCATATCACAACTAAACAAATACCATACAGTGCCACCAAGTTGGCTAAGTTAAAGAAAGAATAGGGCCGGCTCCCACAAGAATCGGAGACAGAATATGTCTTTCAAGTGTCCCTCACTGGTGGAGATCAAATTAAATTAACTGAACAGGAGGCCAGTGGATATTGGGGACATGAAGTTTTCTTAACAACAGGAGACAAACGTTACACATTGGTCCCTGACACATCATGCAGCATTCTGGGCTGGGGGAATTAATCCTTTGGAAAGGGGAGACCCTTTAGCTATAGTTAGTACCCCCTAACAACTTTTGGAAAGCGCGCTCTCTCGGTTTGGAAAGACTCGTATCTGCCAGGGAAAAGCTGGAGTTTCCCTTGGAATGGAGAATGTAAACCACCTCCCCCCCCCCGCTTTTTCTTTCCAATTATAAATTTGCAGTTAAAACCCTTTAGATTTTGGAAATAGAAATAGCAGTTCTTTACTAGTATGTATAACAAAGCAAACAAAACCAACAACTACAGCATTAATAACAAAACAGTACCAAGAACCTCGAGGGCTTTGCTTTATGAAAACCCAGGGAAGCTTGGTCTCGGTACCCCTATAGGATCCTCAGAGCACCAAGCTGGAACACTGGAAAGTCCCAGGCTGGTAGCTGGGATGGCAGGACGTCCCGGCAGGCAGGGGCAGGGTGTCCTGGCAGGGCAGGGGGTGCAGGGTCACGTCGTAGCAAGAGGAGGAGTGCTGATGAAACCACAACAGCGGGGCAGGGCTGGCCCAGCTCCTGCAGGGCAGCAGAGCAGCTCAGAATTCCAGGGCGAGCAGATGACGGTAGATGTCCCAGGATTGGACCCCTCCAGCGACAGTGAACTCCTCTCCCAGCAAGCAGTAACCCAGCCGTTCTCTCTCCCTGAATGCTGAAGAGAGCCCAGCTGCCTCAAGCTCCATCCTTTATCTGCCCCCAAAACTTGTCTCTCCCTCTGAGCTTTGGCCACCTCTTTGTTTCAGTTTAGCACTCTTAAGTATCCAACACTTGGTCTCCTTGGTAACTTATGGGGAACAAATTCTTTAGAGTGAAAAAGGGACAAACCTAACCCCCCAACACGTGTACAAAGCCACCTGCCTATGGGAATGGACTGCTTCTCAGGAAGAAGCAACGCAATTACTGATTTTTGAAGCAACTGCTCACCAAGCCCTTGGCCCTATTCATCCTACAGATCCCTTGCAGGTGGAATGAGGATTTGCCTCCTCAGGATTGTCAGTAAACATATGGCAGCAGGGTCCTGAGGGTCTGACATGGCCTGTTGGTTTTGTTATAAAGGCATATTATAAAGTTGGCTTTTCACAAGATGTGTGCTATATGATTAATAACTTTGTGCTAAGGATATAAGTTTTTATTTCTGCTGTTGGTAAAGAAAATTAGGCATAGTGGTAGTAGTGATATAGTAATTGCTTAAACTGTCTGTTTGGCTGGGATAACATCCAGTGAACATGTAAAGAAGACTCTGCTATTGATATACCAACTATAAGAATCTACCATCTGAAGAAGATATGGACCAAGGCCCAAGCTGGAGGTGATAATGAAGACACAGCCAAGAAACATGCATGCTCTAAAAAGGCAGACCCAAGGAGGGGCCATGCAAAACAGTCCCTGGAATATGGAAACTAGTTTATGGAAAAATATGAATATGCAACAGATTGATACAATAGAAAGGGTATTTAAAGAAAATCTCTGAAATAGCAGGGTGTGGACTTGGCTAAATGCCAAGTCACTTGGTCAGATGTACTTTGCTTTTTTCTATCTCCTAATTGTCTTATTTTCTATTAAACCTATTTCTTAAAATTTACATAAAAAATTAATCTCGTTTTCACAGTTTTTATTCCCGTGGTTTCAGAGATGCTGAAAAGAGGTATACTACCTGGGAAAAAGGCTTGTTTCTGGTTAGCTTAGCTCTCATAGAAGTGGAGACGGTTGCATGACAACAACCAATTGTCTAGAGAGCACCTTTCAAAGTTATTAAGACAGTCACTACTGGGACATCCCCACCTGATGAGGTGGCCCAGAGGGCCTCAGTAACAAAGTGATATGCTCAGACTGAACATTATTGTAGCATCTTCTCTGTTGGGGAAGATGAATCAGGGAAACCTTATAAATATGACTGCTTAGCAAAGATTCTGAAAATATGAAACCTATAATCGAAATAGAAATGAAAGCTTACTTTGAGTTATAGGATATTGAGTCTTAGTTACTATATAACCTGAAAACAATAGTCTAGCTAGCTGAAGGAGAATCCCTTTTGATTGAACAATACCTTTCTGCTGGCTGAGGGATTCAAAGGTCAATGTAGCAAAACAGAAGTCTAAAGAGTAGTTTTTAGAGTTTAAAATATAACACAGTATGGTAATATAGTAGTTCTTATAGACTGTATGTAGATTCTATAGAATTTTGTATTGGTTGGTCACTGTAAATTAGAATATTCATCACAAAAGGAAATATAATGTATTGTAACAAAGACCTCGCTCTCCTAACTCTCTTACCCTTCCTCTTCCCCCTGTTCTCGCTCTCTCTTGCTCTCTTCCCCCTGCTACCTTGCTCTCTTGCTCCTTTCTTTCTCAGCTCTCACCCTGCTGTTCTTTCTTCTCCCTCTCTCTTTGGGACTTCCCTTCAGCCGAGGCTGGTGGCTGAAGGCAAGGCCCTTTTACCCAAAATCCTTGCAATAAAACCACATGTTCTAGAATATACAGGTTAGCAGAATTCCTTGTCCCAGCCGTCCCGTGGATAACTGAATAACTGAAGGAGAAAAAGGGAAGGGAAGGGAAGGGAAGGGAAGGGAAGGGAAGGGAAGGGAAGGGAAGGGAAGGGAAGGGAAGGGAAGGGAAGGGAAGGGAAGGGAAGGGAAGGGAAGGGAAGGGAAGGGAAGGGAAGGGAAGGAATAGGATCCAGGTCTCCTCGTTACCAGCACCTAGAGCCGGATATATGATGTTTGCTTGTTTTCTGATGTTGTTAATTTTTTGGCTTCCGTTCTTATTTGTGATTTTAGACCAAAATGTTCTGGGATGTGATTTTACAATTTTCTGTAATCAGCTGCCTCTTTTGCTCTTGAATTTCTTAATGGTGTGTCAGGACTGAATAGTAGCATTTTGGGTGGGAACCCTTCGGTGTGAGATAGCATTGTATCAGCAGCAGCTGGTGTTGCACATCTAAGCAAAGATAAATAACAAAGATTCCAGGAGCTGAATATTCGGAACCCGCAGTGCCCGGCTCGAGGGAGCTGCGGGTTGTGCCGGGGATGGGGAACGTCCGGAGCCCCCGGCCAGGGGCCGGCAATGGCCACTGCCCCTTTGCTGAGCAGGGGCTCGGGGCCCTGCGGCGCCGGGTGGTCGGTGCCCGGTCAGCCCGGGACTGTGCGAGAGCCGGGAAGAGCGAGAGAGCCCGGGCCGGACATCAGCACCTGGGCGGGCACGGCCTGGGAGGGGGAACAGCCGGGGGGGCCCGCAGAGCCTCCCTGCTGGAAAGCTCCCCTGTGACAGCGGGGCAGCTGCCGGGATCTTTGAGGCAGGGAGGGGCCGCAGGCGGCCGTTCCGAGTGCCTCCTTTGGGGCAGGATTTTGTGCCGATGTGGAGGAGCTGCCCCTGCCCCCAGAGGGTGGGAGCAGCCGAGAGCCCCGCGCTGCCCATCCCGACCTGTCCCGGCTCCATCCTCGCTCCTCCCGCGGACTGCGAGGTGTGATAGATATAATGTATAATTTTGCGTATAAAATATTGTATTAAAAGCTTGGACTATTAAAAAGCTACTCGAGGGTGTCTCTGGGATCCAAAGTACATTGTGCAGCTGTAAAACCACAAAATTTGCAACAGAAACGACAGAGCAAGACTGGAGATGGCTCATTCATCAAGGATGGACTTCCACTTCACAGATATTCAAGACCTGATATCGATCTTGGTGAAGAATCCGGAGAATGATCAAATCAGCACCCCAAAGGAAAAATCCGGGAAGACTCTTGAAATGTCTTTTCATAGTTACGGGGAAACCCTTTCAAAACCTTACTTGGGAATAAAGAAATGCATGAATATTCGGACTCTCAATAGACCTAGCCTCCAGACAAAAAAACTGTATAAAAGCTGTACACCAAGACCCAGCATTCATGGGCAAGGTTGGTGGCACCTTTGCTGCCATTACCCTGTCCACCCAACATTTGATCCATGTCCAATTTTATTGTGGCTTATTAATTTGATCTTGGAAAATTGCTAAATAAATTATTTTAGTTTGGATTGGCTTCTAATCATTTATAACAGAGGGGTTCAGGAACGGGGCAGGAGTAATGGGGATGCTGGAGCGGTGATGGAGAAGCAGCAGGAGAAGAACTGGAGGGATCACGTGAATGAGGAAGGGAAGGGGTGAAGGAGGAAGAGGAAAAGGAGTGGGAGGAAGAGCTGGGATAGAGGAGGAGCAGGAACTGGAAGCGGAGGCACCACGCGGTCCAGCCCTCGCTGTGTCCGCAGCCCTCCTGCGCCTTGGGGCATTGTCCCCGCCCCGGCATCTCGCAGGTGACCGCGGAGGGGGAGCTCGCCCAAATATCCTGGGGAGTCCATGGGAGGGTATTTGGTGGAAGGTATAGGGGGGAGAGAGAAGGGGAATTTTTGGAGCTTGAAGGACTCCAAAGCTAAGCCTCAAATGCCCTTTGGGGAGATTTTGGGCGTGTCCCAGGAGGTTGTTTTCTTCATGGGGAGAGGCAGGAGATGGGATTACATTGGGACACCGAAGTGTGCAGCCCAGAGTGAGGAGACCCCCAGGATTCTGCCGGGGAGGGGAACACCCTGGCAAGGAGGAGCCCGTGGAGCTCCCCGCAGCCTGAAGCGGGGTCAGGGGAAAGGGGAGTGCTGGGACCCCAAGAGCCCTGGCATGGCTAAGTGGGATCCCAGAGAGGAGGAGGCAGGGAATTGCTCTGGGGCTGCAGGGGACCTCCAGCAGCAGAGAGAAGGGGGGGCCCAGAAACCCAAGATCAGAAGAGCAGAGAGGGAGGACCCTAGGGATTACTGGGACCCCTGACAGCCTGGAGAGGGTGGGGACGCCAGAGAGCAGAACCCTCAATACGTGCACAACCCCCAGAAGTTCAAAGTGCAGAGACAAGAAAGGGGGGATGTCCTGGAGAGATTTTTTTGGGATGATCATTGCTATAAGTATGGGAGAATTAATTAGTGTTTTATAGAAATATATGATATTAAAACATTTTAATTTCACCAAATAAAAAGTAATTGTGAAACTACAAGCCTCTGCTGGGAACAGGGGAAGCAGTGTGTTATAAGTGAAATAGCCGAATTATTTTATATAATTAGGTTAAAAAAATAAAAGAAAAGCCCACCACCAAAAAGATGCCAACACCCGGGAGTTGACACCTTGGTGAAACAAGGTTGGACTAGCGGTCTATTTGGCAAAAACAGTCCATCTCTTGTTCACGAGAAACTGTTGCTGGATTCTTGATTTTTATAGGGATTTTGTGCCCTCAGGCTAGGTCCAGAATGTTAATCTCCTCAATCGTCCCGATATGATGCTATCTCTTGTTTTGCATAGTTGTTTACTGAAGTCTTTTTGTCTCTTCCCTCTGGCCTGACGGGGGTCCAGGTGACGACGGGGGTCCAGGTGGCGTGGGTGCCAGGTGGTAGACAGATGATGATCGCTCCTTTTCTCGTTTCAAGAAAATGTTATTTCACCCTATGTCTTCAAGTGCAAATGAGGTCTACCACCTTGGTTCTGAACTTTGTTTTGTGCCTTCAAATGCAAATGAAGTCTTTTCCCTGAGTTTATAGTCTGAATTTTACAAAAGAGGGTGCTTCATATAACTTTCAGCACTTTATACAAAATATCATTATATGCATGAATTAATTCTCAGCCTCCCTCATAACAAGTGCATTTGCAATAGAAAGAAGGGTGTCTCCTCCAGGAGTTGGGTCCTCTCCAAAGATGGGATTGACAACAACCTGATGAATATCTTATCTACATCGGCCTGGGAGTGCATGCCAATACTGGGTTCTTGTAAATGTACTCAGATGTCCAGCCCTGCCCAGAAAGCTATTCATTGGACCAGCAGACAGAGAGAAAAGAAATATGAATATAAAACAATGACTGAGTGTACAAAAGGATGAGGCAATTTTCTATCTGGCTGAAAAAATGTATATAAGCCAGCTCTGCAAAAGTGGACTTTGTGAACGGGGGAGGATACGGCACACTGCCAGTTCTAAGGTTCACCCAGCATCGATCCCAGGCTCAATGCTGTCCATTGCTTCTGGCTTTTTTAATTTCTATTTCGCAATATTTCTTAATAAAATGGTATATTGATTAAATTGACCTGATTACTTATTACAATCATGATCCATCCAAGTCTTGTGGAGGCTCAATATTGGCGGTTCTGAGATTTTTTTCCAGGTAAATCTTGGTGGTCCTAAGTATTTTTGGGCTGAATCTTGGTTGTCTGGAGGTTTCTATACATACAAAATGTCTGGTAACTTCTAGGGAAGGGCTTGGGCAGGAGGAATCCCCAACAAAATTACCTCATACCATATTTTTCCCTAAAACCAGGATTTCCCACTCCCAAACCTTGACAGGATGAAGGAGGAGGAGGCTGTGAGGAAGAGGAAGATGGCCCAGGAGGCGCAGGCAGGTGAGAAGGAAGTCACTGCCCCTTTCCCCCTCTCTCCTGCTCCATCTCCCAGCCCAGTCTGGCCCCTACCTGCAGAATAACCCCTCTTCCAACACTGTCCTGCCGGAGACACCCTGGCAGGATCTCCTTCCCCTTCTCTGTGGCATGGAGGCAAATTCCATCCTCTCCTTGTCCTTCCTCCCCCAGACAAGGAGCTGAGGACGGAGATCAGGGAGGACAAATCCTCACACCAGAACCTCATGGAAGAGGCCATTTTGAGTGGCTCCACGGCATGGAAATCCCACGTGGAGGAAAAGCCCCAGAGATCCCTCATAAAAAGGGGCTGCAAATGCAGATCTCAGGGATCCGAGGAGGAAAGGTCCACCCTGGACCAGGGAGGCAGCTGGAGCTCCGAGCTGGGGGTCCCTGAGCAGCTTCAGTTTGGTGAGAAGCCCCACAAGTGCTCAAAATGTGACAAGAGCTTCAACAAGAGATCCTCCCTGATCTGCCACAGGACAATCCACATGGGAGAAAGGCCCTACAAATGTGGGGAGTGTGGGAAAAGCTTCAGGTCAAACTCTGAACTGATCTGCCACCAGAGGAGCCACACAGGAGAACGGCCCTATGAGTGTGGGAAGAAGTACAGGCATGGCTCCCACCTCCTCTACCACCAACGGGTGCACACGGGCGAACGGCCCTATGAGTGTGGGGAATGTGGGAAGAGCTTCAGCGACAATTCCCACCTGCTCCGGCACCAGAAGGTCCACACTGGGGAATGGCCCTACAACTGTGGGGAATGTGGGAAGAGCTGCAGAGACACCTCTGGCCTCATCACCCACCGGCATGTGCACACTGAGGAACAGCCCTACACATGTTTGGAATGTGGGAAGAGCTTCAGCATTAGGTCCAATCTGATCTCCCACCAGAAGATCCACACTGAGGAACGGCCCTACGAGTGTTCCAAGTGTGGGAAAAAGGCTCAGAGCAGTTCGGATCTCCTCAAGCACCAGCGCACACACACAGGGGAGAGGCCCTTCCGCTGCCCCGACTGTGGGAAGGGCTTCACCCGCAACTTCAGCCTCCTCACCCACCGGCGCATCCACACCCAGGAGAGGCCCTTTGAGTGTCCTGAGTGTGGGAAGAGCTTCTCCAGGAGCTCTCACCTGACCAGACACCGACAGAGCCATGAGTAAGGGAAGCCCTGTGAGGGCCCCGATTGCAGGAAAAGCTTTGTCTGCTGCTCCAACTCCATCCCCCATCAGAGGACCTGCATTGGGTGGAGCCCTGGTGTCCCACATTCCTGGTGATCCATGTTGGGAAGACACCTGGCTGCTTCTCTGCAGGTCCTCCTGGTTCCCCATAGGCACCTCACTGAACACAGGGGCAGGAACATCCATGTGGATGGAGACTAACATCAGAAATTGCTTGGGAAGAGGAGATTAGTTGACTTGAAACTACAAAGAAGTCTCACCTGCTCTGTCAAGTCATTTCTTCCGATAGCAGCACTGGATGATCTTGGAGCCTCCCATGGCACAGCACGGCTGCTTTTGGGGTGTCAGCACCTGCCCAGAGCTGCGGATGGGGCCTGTGGTGGCAACTGGGGCCACTGGGGGTATTGGGAGCCCCCCAGCTGGGAGCCAAGGGAACTTGGGTGAGCGGGGAGCACAGGAAGGGGGAGCCAATGGGAAATGTTGGGGAACGGGACAAAAAGTGGGGTGGGATCCCCAGAAGGAGTGGGAGGGGAGTGGGACTCCCCAAACCAAGATTGGGGGTGGGAGATGGGGATTCAGGGCATGATAAGAAAGGTAGGGCAGGGGAGGGAAAAGAGAAGCCTCTGGACTGATGCCTTTTTGAGACTACCTAATAACAGAGGCCAAACAAATTTGAGGGGATAAAAAGCAGGTGTATTTATTGAAGGGCCTTCAGGTATGTTTCAGGCAGAATCCCTAGGGCTAAACTCATAAATGGATGATGGGTCACGGGGTTTCATACTTTTATAAGTTTGGCTCAGTTGCATATTGAATGGGGGTTAATCTTCCAGTTACAGCTTCAGGTAATGAAATCATTTACCCCAAGTTTGCTCTCCCCCCAGCTCACTTTTGTTTACATTTCTCAGGGCCTGAGACAGTGAGGTGTCCTTGATTCCCAGGCTTGGAGAGGAATTATTTTGTCTGACCAAAATGGGAAAGCAGTAGTGAACACTCTATGGAGTTTCGAGTTCTACACTAAAGACTTGCCAGATTACAAATACACAAAAAATATAGTAACTAAAATCCTAAGGCATCAGTGGCAACCCCAAAGAATAAAAGGATTCATGACTCCTTGCTAAAACATTTAGATAGAGAGCAAGATGAGAGAGAAAATTCTACAAAATTTGGTGAACTCCTTCCAAAAGCATTCAGATGGAAAGCAAAATGAGAGAGCAAAACTGGAATCTCTGCTAACTGTGGAAAGGGACCTTAGCAGGCAAATGCACCTTGGGCTCCATAAGGCTGCAGAGTGGGAGAATGCATTGGGAGAGATGTTGGGTACATGGAGAGGGATGAGGATGCAGCACAAGGGGTGAGCACAAGGACATGGGCAGTGGTTGAGATGAGAAAGAGGAGGGGAAGTGCAGGAAGAATTAGCAGATGAAAGAGAGAGGCGAGATCTGTCTTAGAAACTTTTAGAAGCCAAGAGAGCGACCAAGCCAGGACAGGAATCAGTAGGGTGAGGAGGATGAGGAGAAGGAGAAAAAGACAGAAGGGTGGGACAAGGAGATGAAGCTGGAGAAGTGGCTGTGGAAGAGAAGGGAGAGCAAGGAGAGCAGGCAGTGGAAGAAGAAGAAGAGGCCCATAAGGAAAAGGGAGAGGCTGTGGAAGGGCAGGCAGAGAGAGCAGATGTGTGTGCATAGCAGCTGGTGGGGAGCAGAAAGAAGCTGC
Source organism: Sylvia borin (assembly GCA_014839755.1). NCBI lineage: Eukaryota > Metazoa > Chordata > Aves > Passeriformes > Sylviidae > Sylvia > Sylvia borin. The sequence continues at coordinate 518,518 of CM025988.1, read as the reverse complement.
AGAAGAGGAAGTGCAGGAATCCTGGGAGGCAGGGCTTTTCCTAAGGGTAAGTGATCCTCCTAAGCCCTGGTGCCACATGCAGAGCGCTGTCTGTTGTTCAGGGGGGTGAAATCCTCTGGAGAGGGAGAGCAGGCTTTGGGGAAGGCAGTGTTGTTGCTGAGCAGGGTCAGGAGAAGGAAAAGAAGCTGCAGGCTGAGGGGCTGCTCATCGCCAAGTGTGATTGTGTGAGGAGGCTTCAGGCAGAGCTTGGTGATGGAGGTGAGAGGGAGGGAATCTTAGAGGGAGAATGACAGGATGGAGAGTCTATAGCCCTAAACCAGACTGAACCCAGAGATGATGGTCAGGATGGGCACACTGCTACCACACAGTGCCATACACGGCGACTGAGATATCCAAGTTACTTCAGGATCAGTTAAATTTAGAGGTGGGAGACCCTCTAAGTATTCCCAGCCTGAATGTGGACGTTGTGTCCACACTAACCAGCACCCCAAAGTGGGGGGTGACCCAAATCCTACATAGGGGGAAGGTTGACAGCATTTTTGGGGTCACCTCCACTTTTTTCAACCCCTGTACCCCCCTGTACCCCCTGTACCCCCTGTACAAGGATGTTGTGTGACCCCGCATCCCTCACACACCGTATTCCCTGAAGTCACCTTGCGGAATTTGGGGACTGTCCCCATGTCCCCACCCCTGGTCCCCCACAGTATGTCCACTGCTGCAGCCATGCTCGGCCTCAGTTCCTGTCACAGCTTCCCAATGTGACTAGGCAGGAGTTTCAGTCACACCCTCTTCCTCCTCCTCCTCCGGGAGGTGATGCCACTTCTCCCACTGGGAATGCACTGCTGACACCGAGGGACACCGCAGGTCACCCCTCGAAGAGATTGTGGGGTCATGGTGGCTCCTGGAGTTCCCCCGAGGTGACAGCTGGGGGTCCCAGGATGCTGCAGTTACAATTTGGGTGGTGGGTGCTCATTTGAGCATCTTCAGAATGGGACCTGAAGTCTACTCCCATTACCACAAAGTCACTCCCCTGCCCATACCTCAGTTTCCCCTCACACTACAGGCATCACCTGGAGCAAATGTTCTGGAATTAGGCTTATTTGGGGGGATTTGGGGTTTTGGGATACTAAGATGGGATGGGATGGTGGGCCAGTGGGGTGTGTCCAGACTGGTGGTCATTTGGGCTAGGGGTTGGCCAGGCTGGGGGGCTGGAGGGCCAGGAGGTGTCCTGATCAGAGTCAAGCTGGGATCCATGGCTCTGGTGTCCATCTGGCCTCCATCAGGATCCAACCTCTCATTGCCCCTGTCCATCCCAGGCTCCTCAGCTGGAGCTGCTCCTCGCTGCAGAGTGGATAAGACCCATGGTCAGTCCCAAGATGACCCCAAACCCCCTCCCACCAACCCCAACAAGCTACCAACCCCGAGGCCTGGGGCCACCAATGTTCCCCAGAAGCTGGGCTAGCTCTGGATCTCCTGGAAGAGGAGATCCACAGTCCCAGCCTGGGGACTTAAGGGCATTCAGGATGGCGAGCACCAAGTCCTTTTGGTGTGAGGGGCAGCTGGGGACACAGCTGGTGACAGGTTTGGGGGGACAGGGGGTAGAGGGTGAGAGTTGGAGCGGGGGGATGCACCCAAAAATGTGCCCAAGTCAAGGGGAGGGCACACAAAATGGGGGGAAAGGATGGGAAAAGGACCCAAAATAGGGAGGAAAAGACAGAAAATAAGGAGAAGGGACCCAAAACAGAGGTCAAGGACCCAAAATGAGGGTGAGGGGGAAGGACCCAAAATCAGAGGACAAAAGGGTGTCATGGGATGTCGTTGAGTGTCACAGGCATGACACACAAGAGCGTTGTGGGATGCCCCTACTGTGACAAGACAGGTGAAGATGCTCAGCGTCAAGTGCAGCCATGGGAACATCCTGAGGGACAAGGGGACACCCTGCAGGACACAGAGACACCTTGAGTGACACAGCCCTGTGACCTTGGGGACTATGGCCCACCAGGGGTGGGGGAGAGGGACTGTTCTGGGTTGACGCTGTCCCCCATCCCATATCTTGGACTACATTGTTATGTCTAACAGCTGCTGCCCTCCCTCTTTGGCAGGGCCTGTGGCTTTTGCTGCTTGCTCTCTGGCTCAGCTGTTCTCTTGGCCTGCTGCTGCTGCTGCTGCTGCTTCTCTCTCTCTCTCTGCCGCCTGCTCCTGCCACTGGTTTTCACCGCTTCTGTTTGTTTTTTCTTTCCTTCCATTTCTTTTCCTTCCACCCCCCCGAAGATTTTGGACCAGCTCCGGACCTGACCTGACCTGAGAAGTCGGAGAATCTCCGGGGCCAGAGGAAGAAGCTCTGCACCCTCCCCCACAGTAACTTGCTGTTTCCTCAGTGTTGGGGAGTGTTTTTTTTTTTTCATTTGTCAATAAACCGTTTTTTTTCCACTTTTCCTCCAAGGCATTTTCCTTCCCGAACCCAGGGCTGGGGGGGGAAGGGGTAGTGGAGGTTCGTTTTTAGGGGACTCCTTTTAGAGGTTCTCCCCTAATTTATTCCAAACCAGGCAGGGACATAGGGGAGGAGGACAGGGACACACAGAGGAGATGGGGACAGAGACTCACAGAGGGACAGGGACACATGGGGCAGGACAGGAACACACAGAGGACTGACAGGGAGGCATGGCAGGGCATGGGAACATATGGGAGCAGACACGATGCCACCAGATCAGGGGACAATGTCACCACACCTGTGGGGATGCTGCTGCCAGGACGCCTCTGATCACATTCAGCATGGGCCACGTGACATCCCCATGCGACACTGACCCTTGCCCTGTCCCCAGCATGTCCCCAGGAGTGGTTGGTGTCCCCTGAGCACAGTGACCCTGGGACACCCTGGTGGCTGTCACTTGCTTCAGGGCCACTTGTGCCCACATGAACAAGGTCCCCGTCCCACCCTGGTGGGGTGTGACATATGGCTGGGACACCGCAGTGATAACAGTGGGGGATGTGGTGGCAGGAACTGCATTGGGCAGCATTTCGCCATGGCCAAGAGGAAGGTGCTGGTGACACTGTGGTGGCACAGGTGGTAGCATTGATGCTGTCCTAGTTCATATCCCAATTCATGTCCCTGATGTCCCCACCCATGTCCCCCTACGGCCCCATCCATGTCTGTGTCCCTATCCATGTCCCCTATGTCCCCACTCATTTCCATGTCTCCCCATGGCCCCGCTCATGTCATTGCCCCCACATGTCCCCATCCATGCCTTAGTTCAACATCTTTATTTTTAACTCAGTTTCACGGCTTTCAAAGGGATGAACAGAAACCTTTTCATTTCAAGGACAAAACAAAAGGATTTACGTGTCTCTGCTGGCCGAGCATCCATGTGCTTGGGTGGGTGGGAAGAACCATTTTTGGAGGGGTTTCCATCCCACAGTTTCCACAATCATGGGTTTTGATCAAATTCGCCCCCGTTTGATGTGGAAGATGCTCACGGGCCAGAGAGAATTGAAATGATGGATTTATGTTGGAGAAGACTTCCAAGGCCATGCAGTGTTGCTTGATGTCAGCAGAAGATGCAAAAAGTGAGATTTTTCTCGGGTCAGAAGTCAAGAAATCTGCTCTCCATAATGGATGTCTGATGTTGGCCTGTGGATGTGTCTAGGTGCCCATGGGGAGTCAGGAGGATGTGGAGCCCCCAGCCAGGTGTCTTCCCAACACGGATCACCGGGGCTCTGCCCACCGGGGGTCAATGGGGATCATCCAGTGCAGATCCTCCCATGTGGGATGGAGCTGGAGCAACGCACCAAGCTCTTCCAACACTCAGAGCACTCGCAAAGCTTCCCTTAGTGGTCGTTCTGTTGGTGTCTGGTCAAGGCAGACCTCTGGCTAAAGCTCTTCCCACACTCGGGACACTTGTAGGGCCTCTCCCCGGTGTGGATGCGCCGGTGGACAGTCAGGGTGCATTTGCGGATGAAGCCCTTCCCACAGTCGGGGCAGCGGAAGGGCCTCTCATCTGTGTGAATCCGCTGGTGCAGGATGAGACTGGAGCTGTTCAGAAACCTCTTTCTGCATACATCACACTCGTAGAGCCTCTCCCCAATGTGGATCTTCTGGTGGTATACAAGGTGGGACCTCGACATGAATCTCTTCCCACACTCCCCACACTCATATGGCCGTTCCTTGGTGTGGCTCCTTTCGTGGACAATCAGTTCAGAATTCGATCTGAAGGTCTTCCCACATTCCCCATACTTGCAGGGGTATTCCTTATAGGCCGTAGAGCCCTTGTGGCTCCTCTGGTGGCGGATCAAGTGGCAGCTCCGGCTGAAGCTCTCCCCACACTCCCCACACTCATACGGCTGTTCCCCCGTGTGGCTCCTCTGGTGGATGATCAATTCAGAACTCGTCTTGAATCTCTTCCTACACTGCACACACTCGTAGGGCCGTTCCCCCGTGTGGATTCTCTTGTGGGCAACCAGGATGGAGCTCTGTGAAAAGCTCTTCCCACACTCAGGACACTCATAGGGCCTCTCCCCAGTGTGGATGCGCCGGTGGATCGTGAGGCTGGACTTGTGCTTGAAGTCCATCCCACAGTCGGGGCAGCGGAAGGGCCTCTCATCTGTGTGAATCCGCTGGTGGCTGAGGAGACAGGAAATGGTATAAAATCTCTTCCTGCATTGGTCACACTGGTACAGTTGTTCCCCCGTGTGGATTTTCCAGTGGCTGATCAGGTAGGATCTCTGGCTGAAGCTCTGCCCACATTTCGAGCACTTGTGGGGCTTCTCCTCATCATGAACCTGCTCAGGGACCTCCAGTTCTGTGCTCCAGCTGCATCTCTGGCCACCTCTCCAGCCCAGGGTAGATTGTTCCTCCTCAGATCCCTGTGATCTGCGTTTGCAGACCCTCCTTGTGCGGGATCTCCGGGCCTTTTCCTCCCCATTGGATTCCTGCGCCATGGAGTTGCTCAAAATGGCCTCTTCCACGAGGTTCTGCTGCGGGGATTTGTTCTCCCTGGGCTCTGTCCTCAGCTCCATGTCTGGGGAGGGAAGGACAAGGAGAGGATGGGATTTGACTCCGTTCCACAGGGAAAGAGATCCCCTCAATGCATTCCCAGCAGGATGGTGTTGGCAGTGGGGTTGTCCTGCAGCCGGGGGCCAGGCTGGGCTGGGAGATGGAGCAGGAGAAAGGGGGAAAGGGGCAATGACTTCCTCCTCACCTGCCTGCGGCTCCTGGGCCATCTTCCTCTTCCTCGCGGCCTCCTCCTCCTCCAGCCGGCCAAAGTTTGGGAATGCGAAATCCTGGTTTACGGGGGAAAGGAAGGGCTGAGCGCGTTGGGTTCGATGGTCCCGCTGCCCAGGTGCAACTGCAGAAGTCAGTGCCCCTTTCGGCCTCGGGGGACCCGGACCCCACTCAGGTCCCGCCTCCCCAACCCCTCCAGGCTGCCGGGGGTCCCCCGGGTCCGGGATCACCCCTCTCCGGGACTCCCGAGTCCCTCAAGGCTCTTCCGGGGATCCCCAAACCCGATATCGCCTCTCTGCCCGCCGGTACCGGCGGATCTCCACGTGGGACCCGCTCAGATCCCTCCAGGGCCATTTCCATCGGCTCGGCTTTGGGGTCCAAGATCCAAACATGCCCTGCCGCGCAAAAAACAAACAAACAAACAAAAAACCCTAGGGACCGCCCCGATAGATTTGGGGCGAGCTCCCGCTCCCCGCTCACCTGCGGGTTCCCGGGGGGACGATGCTGCCGAAGCCGGGGGAGCTGCGGCCTGAGCGGGCGGGCGGGAGAAGAGAAGCCTGGCCCTGGTGCTCGTCTTCCGCCTCCTCTTCCTCCTCTCTCCGTCCAATTCCTGCTCCTTCTCTTCCTGGCGCTCCCGCCTTTCCTTGTTCTCCTCCTCTGTGTCTGCTCTTCCTCCCGCTCCTCCTCCGCTCCCAGCACGGCTCGGGCGGTGCTGACACCCAAAAGCAGCCGCGCTCTGCCCTGGGGGGTACCAAAGCCGCCCCACGTCGCAGGGCAGCGGAAGCGATCCTAGGAGCACCGGAAAGGAGCTGGGAGCGCTTTCCCGCCCAGTATCGCTCTTACTGGGAGCGCTGGGAGGGAACTGGGAGCGAACAGCGCCTGGACTCGGCTGCAGCCGGCGCTGGGCGGGGCCGAACCAATGGGCGTGGTTATGCAAATAAAGGAACGATGGCGCGCTGTCATTGGTGGGCGGGAGCAGCGCGGGGGTTGGCTGGAGCGGCGGCGGCGTCCGGTGAGAGGGGCCAGGGACCGGGGATGGAGACGGCAATGGGGAAAGGGCTCGTGAATGGAGACAGGGCCTGAGAATGGGTCCCGTAATGGGAATAGGGGAACGGGACAGGGAATATGGAAACTGCAGAGAAACTCCTCTCTGCGGAGAGAGAATATGGGATGGGGATTAGTGTTCCAAAGCGCTGCAGTGAAACACATCCGGGCCTGCGAGCTCTGCAGCTGGGCCTCCCCTGGGCTGCTGCGGCCCAGCGCCCAAAGGCTGGAGCTGCAGCCTTGCTCCTGTGCCAAGAGCAGGAGGCTCCTGCAGGCCCGTGTCCCCTCCATGTCCCCAGCAGGAGGGAGGGCTCTGAGGCACAGCGGGGGCTGGCAGGAGGGGCTGCTCTGGCCAGCTGGGGCCTGTGAGAAATGGCCAAAGCCTTGTGCTCTGTGCAGCTGCCCAAGGACAGCAGCAGGGCTGAAGGGTTCGTGTGCCACAGGCAGCCCGAGCTGTGGAGCCCTGAGGGCCCCATGTGAGAGGCAGCCCTGGGGAATGGGACCGGGAATGGGGACAAAGACTGGTACTGGGAATGTGAACAGGCTTTGGGAATAGGACCTGGGACCGGGAATGGGACTGGAAATATGAGACAAGGCCTGGAAATGATGCAGGGAATGGGGACAGGGAGCAAGAATGGGACCAGCAATTCTGGACAAGGACAGGGAGCGGGATAGGGAATGGAGCTGGAGAATGGGAATGAGACCAGGAATACAGGAGGGAGGCCTGGAATGGGAATATGAGAATGGTACAGAAAACATGGAAACAGCAACGGGAGAGAGAATATGGTATGGGGATTAGGACAATGGGGCCAGGATGAGAAATGGAAATAAATACAGGAATGGGACTAGGAATGGGAATATTGGAATGGGACAGGAAATAAAGAATTGGAATTATGGGACCTGTAGTCAGACTGGGAATATGAGAACGGGAACAGGACAGCGAATATGAGACTGGGAATATGGGAACAGCAACCAGACAGAGAATACGGGACAGGGATAGGAGATGAGCCTGGAATGGGGAGAGGCACTGGGAATGGAGACGGGGACCGGGAATATGAAAAGGGATTGGGAATGTAGACAGGACCAGGAATTGGGATCAGGGATGGGCACAGGGACTGGGAATAGGATTGGAAATATAAGGCAGGGTCTGGGAATATTACTGGAACTGGGAATATGGGACTGGGATCAGAAATAGGACCCAGAATCAAGAGAAGGACTGGGAATGGGGCCAGGAATACAGGAGAGAGACTGGGATTATGGGAGAGGGGCCTGGAATGAGACCAAGCATGGGGATATGGGAATTGGACAGAGAACATGGAAACAGCAATGGGAGAGAGAATATCAGATGGGGATTAGAAAGGTAGGACTGGGATCTGAAATGGGAATACAGGAATGGGACTGGGAACTGGAATATGAGAACAAGACAGGGAATATAGAAATGGAATTGCAAAACCGGGAATATGAGAATGGGAACAGAGCAGAGGACATGGGATTGGGAATATGGGAACTGCACTCACAGAGAATATGGGACAGAGACGGGGAAGGAGACCGGGAATAGGACCCAGACTGGGGTGGGAACAGGATGAGAGCGGGAATGGGATGATACGGGAACGGGCAGGAGGCAAGGGGAGGGGAGAGGGGAATCCTGGACAGGGGACACTGGGAAATGGAACAGGGGGATATGGGGACAGTTCCAGGGCAGGGAGTCCTTGATCAGCTGCCCCAGAACCTCCACCAGGGTCTCCCAGCACAGCTGGAGCCGCTCAGCCTGAGGAGCTCAAAGCCCTGAGCAACCCCAAAGTCCCTGCCAGGAACCCTCAATTCCTTTGCACCCAAGCATCTCCCACATTCCCTGGAAGATGCCCCTCTATCCCCATCCATGTCTTTGTTCAACGTCTTTATTTTTACTTTGATTTTGGGTGTTTTGAAAGGACAAAGAAAATCCAGGCCACAGGAAGCCAAGAGCATGTGGAGCCCCCAGCCAGGTGTCTTCCCAACACGGATCACGGGCACTGCGGATCACTGAGGCTCTGCCCACCAGGGCTCACTGGGGATCATCCAGCGCAGATTCTCCCATGGGGGACGGAGCTGGAGCAGTGCAGAAAGCTCTTCCGCACTCACAGGGCTTCCCTTAGTGGTGCGTCTGTTCAAGTGAGAGCTCTGTGAGAAGCTCTTCCCACACTTGGGACACTCATACAGCCTTTGGGAGCAGAAGGAGCAGAGCTGGGATGTGCTCTGGTGCCTGTGACATCACAATGAGCGGGACTGGCTGTGATGCTCTCTAGTCTGTGAGACATGACAAGGGGCAGAGCTGGCTGTGATTTGTTTGGGCAGGGATTGGGGCAGAAATGCCACCCCAGGACTGGGAGTGCCTTGGGCATGGCACGGGGCTGCCTCTGGTGCCTGTCCCACATCCCTGTGGCTCCTGTCCCAGGTACTCCCTGCCACCTTCACTCCCTCCATCAAAGCCCCGCTCAAACCTCTGCACTGTGACCTCTGGAAGGAAGGAAGGCAGTGTAGTCAGTGTACCCTGGCTGGATGCCAGATGCTCACCAAAGCTGCTTTCTCACTCCTCTCCAGAGATGGACAGGAGAGAGATAACAGGATGAAGGCTTCATGGCTTGGGGTAAGGACTGGGACAGATCATTCAGCACATGCCATCATGGGCAAAACAGGTTTGAAATTGGAGCCATTAATTGGATTTATTGCTATCAAAATCAAAGCAGTACAGTGAGAAGTAAAATAGAGCTTTAAAAGCACTTTCTGCTCATCCCCCCTCCTTCCAACTCTACCTCCTCCCCCAGAGGGTGCAGGGAGACAGGGAATCGGGGTTCTGGTCAGTTCATCCTGTGTTTTTTCCCTCTGCTCAGGGAGAGGAGTTGTTCCCTGCTGTGCCAGGGGTCTCTCCCTGGGATGCTTCTCCATAAACTTCTCCAACATGATTTCATCTCGTGGACAGCAGTTCTTCACAAACTGCTGCAACATGGGTCGCTATTCCATAGGCTCACAAGGGTTCTACCAGGACCCTGCTCCAGCCTGGCCTCCTCTGTCCACAGAGGAGCTGTGGAGCTCCAGGTCCCTGCTCCAGCACAGGTTTCTCATGGGGTCACAGCCTGCACTCAGGCATCCCCCTGCTCTGGCACGGACTCCTGTAGGCACTGCAGGTGCATCTCTGCACTCCGTGCCCTCCGTGGGCTGCAGGGGCCCAGCTGCCTCAGCACAGACTGCACCAGGGAATCTCAGGGCCATCAGCTCCAGCACCTGGAGCAGCTCCTGCCCCTCCTCCTGCCCTGCTCTGGGTGTGTGCAGAGCTGTTCCTCTCACATGTTCTCACCCTGCTCTTCCTTGGTCACAGTTACAACTACATGGTGAGCAATTTTCTTTTTCTTCAATCTGTTATCCCAAAGGTGTTGCCACCATTTCTAACTGGTCCAGTCTTGGCCTGTGGCCGGTCCATCCTGGAGCTGGCTGGCATTGCCTCTGCAGGACATGGAGGAGCAGCTGCTTCCAGCAGCTTCTCACAGAAGGCACTCCTAGATCTCGCCCTTAACCAAAACCTTGCCGTGCAAACCTAGTATATGTACGGTAGGGTTTTTATTATAGTTATGTATTCTTATTATTGCTATTATCTCTACTTTTGCTATTAATATTACAGTTGTTATTATTATTAATAGTATTTTTAATCTTCTTGACTCAATATTATTAGTGGCTATAGTAGGACTCAAAACAGAAGTTCTTAATTGCAATTAGAAGTTATACTCTGTTCTGTGTCATTGCTGTGTGCGAAGCTGCTGCTGCCAGGGCTTCCTGTTTCCCTGGTTTGGGAAATTTGATGGCATTGCTCACATGTCAGAAAGAGTGGGCTCATTCTAATCAAATGGATTGCCTGAGCTCTTCTAGTCCCGCTGTTAAAAGCTTGTTTTCTAATAATGTTGACTTTTTTAGCTTCCATTAATATTTGTGATTTTATACAAAAATTTTCTGACATACAGAAAGACTCTAAAACTTAGAGACAAAGTGAGTTTTAAAGTAGGTATGTGATTTATTCAGCACTGGGCATGATGCAGGAGAGCTTCCAAAGGCATGTGCTGCCTCTCTCTTTTTTAACCTCTAGAATGTTAAATATGCATCAAGTTTCACAATACCCCTGTGCATATTCATTCCTTGCCTCCCCCCCCCCCCCCAAACTCCCCCCCCCCCATCACAATCTGCTAATGCAAGCGGGGATCGTGATGGTTCGTTAACTGATCTCAGAGTGCAAAAAACAACACAGAGGGGATTTCAGTTTTCATCAAAACAAATACACTTTTTTTAGTGCCAACATCAAATTCGATAGAAGGATTTGAAGGGAAATAAAGGATAGGGAGAAAAGAGACAGAGAGGGTGGGTATAGCTACCAATGGAGAGATGAAATCCTCGTAGTCCAGCCAATAGATCCGTCTTCTTCCGTGGGGAGATCTCAAAGTCTTTGGTTAACTTAGGGGTCTTTATAGTCCTTTCCAAAGCGACAGGCAGTTGGCCAAAAGGTGGGGAAATCTTTACGGTGTGTTCGTTTCCAGAACAGAACTCAGAACAGGTCAGCCATCATCAAGTGCAGTGTTAACTCAGAACAGCTACAGCCGTCAGCAAGTGCAATCAATTCACCGTGACTTGCCCATTGTTTCGGCTCAGGTTCTGATGTTCCAATGGAAATGCGTGCTAGCTTTTTCCATTGAACACACCTGCAGGCAACAGTTGGCAAACGTCCCACCTCAGCCAGGCCAGAACTCCTGTGTTGGGGTTTTAGAGTCCTTTTAGGGGTTTCAGTCTCAGTTGTTGACCACGGTCGTGAGGCAGATGAGGGATCTTTGGACTGTCTCTTACACACACACACACACACACACACACACACTGCCTCCACTTCTTATGCTAATCATCACTCCTTTGCACCTGTGCACTTGTCTCTGGTGATCATCTCGGGGTCTCAGAGATGAAGAAGAATAGTGTTCCTCAGAAATGAACTTCTGACCCCCCTGCCCTGCCCATGCCCACTGATCCTCTGGTCATAGTCCAAGCTATAAGGCCAGTTTTATCTGGTCCTGGGGGCCCAAGGAGCCTGGTTATGTCACTATCTCTGGTAATCTTACATTCTTATGTCCTGTTTTGGTAAGCATCCTCACTTCAGCAGGCATCTTTGCATTCCTCCTTGCTGTTCTTGCACATAGTCCTGTCCCTTCTTAAGCAGCTAGTACCATGCAAAAAGCAGCAATACACATAATCTGAATGCCTATTCTTTAATCAATATTTTCTGATTTCTGTGATTAATATCCTCTAGTTTCTTATCTCATGTTTCAGTTTCCCCATTTTTAATAAGGCAGTAAATTCTTTGACTTAGTACAAATTCCAATTCTTATGATATGTGTCTCTCAATTCCTTGTTATGTATTGGGATAAAGAGGTTAATATTGTTACTTGTAACAGTTTCCAATTTTAAATAAGCATTAGAAAAGACAGCAGTAAATTTACACCAACTAGTATTAATAAGACAATGACGGCTGACGTAAGGTTTATAGGATCCCATTTGCAGTGGGTGGCCATCTAAGGAGTGAGTCCCACCAATTGTGACTTGCATCTTGTTTCACTCTTTGCAGAACCTTGTTTATTTCTTTTGTGTTGTGATGGACAGTAATTGTGCGTGACAACCTGTGATGGTCGGACTTAACTAGCTGGTGGGACACAACTGGTGCTGAATACAGAAAGTCACACTCTAAAATCTTAACAAAGTTACAGAGGTTAGAATGATTCTTGCTAAACAAAGCTACATTATCTTTGGCTACTTCTATAAAAGCACATGCAGTCTTTAAACATACCATGACCAATATATACAAGTACAGTCCTTTGGCTAGTATTTGGATGAATTTCAAAGTGACAGACATCCTGTTCAGTATCAAGACATATGTCTCTCGAGCCTTGATTGTGTTACTTTTGCAAATGAACTCCTATTGCTCCTGATTCCAGATTCACCGTTTGCAATTTCTTATCCACTCTTCCTGCCCATGTTTATTTCGTGCAACGACATCTTGGTTACTTCCCAAGCTTTGGCAGTCCTGGTGGGGAAAGCCACCTGAAAAGGTATCTGTTAGTACCAACAAATATCGATATATCCCTTTTCTTGGTGATTCTGAAAAATCAATTTGCCACTGCTGACTGGGTCCATGGCCCTTTCTCATTTTACCAAGGTTTGGTTTAGGGGTATTCTTAGGGTTAGTCTGGAGGCAAAGTTCACACTCCTGGGCCACTTGAGTGATAGTGGCATATAAGTTCCTGGCAGTGATTTTTCCAATCAGGTAATTATACAAGGTGTCAGTTCCTCAGTGTGTTTTCTGATGTTCTTCTCCTACTAATGGCAATAGCAAATGAGAGAGAATAACCTATTTTCCTTCTGCTGTAACAGCCCATCCCTTCTGGTTATATGTTCTCTTTTGATCCTCAATTAGCATTCTGTCCTTTTTATTATACACTGGCTTACCTTCTAGGGAGATTTGGCCATTGAGAATCAAGGCTTTTTCTACTGTCACCTCACCTTTTGCTGCTTCTTTTGCCTCTCTGTCTGCCAGCTCGTTTCCCCCTTCCAATTCTGAGCTCACTTTCTGATGTGTCTTAATGTGCATGATTGCCACTTTTTCAGGCAGTTGGACTTCTTCCAGCAGTTATATTATTTCTTGTGCATGTTTAATGTTTTTCCTTTGCAAATTTAACAGTCCTCTTTCTTTCCAGATAGCTCCATGAGCGTGCACTACCCCAAATGCATATCTCAAATCTGTATAAATGTTTATTCTCTTTCCTTTTGATAACTTTAATGCACAGGTTAGGGTAATTATTTCCATCTTCTGGGCAGAGGTACCTGCTGGTAATGGTCCTGATTCAGTTAGGTCTCTGGATGTGCTAACTGCATACCCAGCATGTAGTTTTCCACTGATGATGTCACTGCTTCCATCAGTGAACCAGTTTTCCGCATCATCCAAAAGAATGTCCTTCAGGTCTGAGCAGCCGGAGTAAGTGGCTTCAATGGTCTCCAGGCAGTTGTCATGAATTTGCATTCCTTGGTTCCCACTAAGGAAAGAATGTTAGTTACCACTGTCTCTACATCATTTTGTTCTACCGTGATAGCTTGGTATTTCAGGAACCTTTGTGGGGAAAGCCAGTGGCCTCCCTTTGTGTCCAGTACTGAGGATACTGTATGAGACACTAGCACAGTCATTTTCTGGCCCAGGGTGAACTTATGGGCTTCCTGAATGTTCAGCACAACTGCAGCCACTCCTCTGAGGCAACCTGGCCATCGTATAGCTGTTGCATCCAGCTGCTTGGAGAGATAAGCAACTACCCTTCTATATGGGCCCACGTCGTGTGCCAGTATTCCCAGGGCAATTTCCTATTTCTCGTGAGAGAAGAGAAAGAATGGTTTACTCACATCTGGCAGTCCTAATGCTGGAGCTGACATGAGGGCCTTTTTCAGTTGCCCAAAGGCTCGTGTGGCTTCCTTTGTTCACTGGAGGTCTCTGCTCCCATTTTCAATGAGCTAATACAGTGGTTTCACGAGTAATCCGTAGTTGTAAATCCATAGTCTGCACCATCCCGTCATGCCCAGGAAGGTTCTCGGTTCTTTTACTGTCTGGGGTTTCGGGGTTTGGCATATTGATTCTATGTGCTCTTTCCCCAGAGTCCATTGCCCAGCACTAATCTCATAGCCCAGGTGGATCTACCTTTTGTTCTACCACCTGAGCCTTTGTCTTTGTCACTCTGTACCAAAGCAGAGAACCTCTTAAAACATGGGCAGCTGGACATAGCAATGCAGATCCAAACAATATAGTTAACATACATTCTCCCTTTATTTTGTCTAAAATAGCAGGTTATATACACTTCAGTATAGTTTACAATTACAAGTATTTTCTCATTGGTACACAGCATAAGGAAAAACGCAAACAGACATTGTTTATCTCATTCTTAAGGTGGCTAAAGTGTTCACACTACAAACTATACCTATTAATACTTAGAAAAAACATTGTCTCATGCCCATACCTTAACATAATTTCTAACTGCACCACAGGCTTCACAGGCCTGAATCTGGGGTAGCTCAAACCTCAATCCAAATATAAATCATGTCCTCACCCTCTGAGAAATTCTGCTACACTGTGCCCCTGAAGTGTCGCCGACCACCCAGACCCTGGCAGGGGTCTTCTGGGTGCCGCGACCTTCCCGGTGAGTCGCCCCGAGAAGGACGGCTTCTATCCCAGGGGCACAGGCACTCCAGCCAGCGACTAGCTCTTTTGTGAGGGGCTGCCGAGGCAACCGAGCCTGTCAGCTCTCCAGGCTCACACTGCTGGTACAGTGTATCCAGGCAGATCAGTTGCAGGAGTAGGAACAGGAGCCAATCTGGTCTTCCGAGGTCTTCTTTATTACCCCAAACCAAGGACTTCCAAAAGACCCTGAGGCTCCCCGGAGCTGGGGTTATATAGAAACTTATGGGGGTGGGGTTTTCCACAACAACCAATAGAAACAGGAATTGAAAATACAACCAGTCAGGGAGAGGATCCAAAATGGACCAATCAGGGGAGGCAAATACCAGGAAGTAAGGAAACAACAAATCAGGAGTAAAATATTTACATGCAAGCAAAGGCTCATGGGGCTTTGCAGCTAACTGCTCACCATGAGCTCCAAGGGAGTGTACCAGAGAGACTTCTCTGGGGAATGAACCAACTGCACTAGGGGCTATTAACCCTCCATGGAAGCAGTGCTTTCTCTGTGGTGGCTTCAGAGGCCTCCACACTGAACCTCCATAGAAGTTTTGAAAGTTTACTGTCCAGGCGAGGCATCCTTCTTCTGTTGGGATAGCTATCAGGATATCATGCACATACTGCGCCAGTTTTCCTTCCCTTGGTCGAGCTTTCCAGGATTCCAAATCCTCTGCAAGTTATTCTCCAAACAGTGGTGGGCAAGTTTTTGTACCCTTAGGAAATAACTGTCCATGTGAGCTGAGCTTTGCATCCACTTTTGGGATTCTCTGACTCAAATGCAAAAATTTTATGGCTGGCTTCATGGAGAGGGAGGCAAAAGAAGGCATCCTTCAAATCTAAAGGGGTAAATCAATGTCGCTCTGGTGTCAAACATGGTAACAAAGTGTACGGGTTAGCTACCATGGGGTAGAGATTCTCAGTTATTTTGGTAACTTGTAACAGCCCGTAAATCCTGCACAACCTGATATGACTGTCTTGGTTTGGGAAGACAGGTATCTGCCAGGGAAAGCTGGAGTTTCCCTTGGAATGGAGAATGTAAACCACCGCCTACCCCACCCCACCCCCTTTTTCCAATTATAAATTTGCAGTTAAAAGCTTTTAGGCAAAAGATTTGGAAATAGAAATAGCAGATGTATATGTATATGTATATGTATATGTATATGTATATGTATATGTATATGTATATGTATATGTATATGTTATACTATATGTATATCAAAGCAAACAAAACCAACAACTACAGCATTAATAACAAAACAGTACCAAGAACCTCGAGGGCTTTGCTTCACAAAAACCCAGGGCAGCTTGGTCTCGGTACCCCTATAGGATCCTCAGAACACCAAGCTGGAACACTGGAAAGTCCCAGGCTGGTAGCTGGGATGGCAGGATGTCCCGGCAGGCGGGGGCAGGGTGTCCTGGCAGGGCAGGGGGTGCAGGGTCACATCGTAGCAAGAGGAGCAGTGCTGATGAAACCACAACAGCGGGGCCAGCTCCTGCAGGGCGGCAGAGGAGCTCAGAATTCCAGGGCGAGCAGATGATGGTAGATGTCCCAGGATTGGACCCCTCCAGTGACAGTGAACTCCTCTCCCAGCAGGCAGCAACCCAGCCATTCTCTCTCCCCGAATGCCGAAGAGAGCTCAGTCCTTTACCTGCCCCCAAAACTCGAGTTCTCTCTCCCTCTGAGCTTTGGCCACCCCTTTGTTTTGGTTGAGCACTCTTAAGTATCCAACACTTAGTTTCCTTGGTAACTTCTGGAGAAAAAATTCTTTAGAGTAAAAAAGGAACAAACCTCACCCCCAACATATAACCCATCACGTTTGTGGACAGGCAGGATAGGAGTGTTAAAATCAGATTGGCACTCCCTCAGCAACTCCAGCTGTAAAAAATTTTCAATTATTGTGCTAATTCCTCCTCATCTTCCTTTCTTAAGGGATACTGCTTGATTCTAACTGGTTGTTTTCTTCCTGCAGTCGGGGCCATCACAGGTGGGCCCCAACTGGTGGCTCTGTTGGTGTCTGGTCAAGTGAGAGCTCCTGGGGAAGCTCTTCCCACACTCAGGACACTCGAAGGGCCTCTCCTGGGTGTGGATGCACCGGTGGGTGAGGAGGCTGAAGTTGCGGGTGAAGCCCTTCCCACAGTCGGAGCAGCGCAAGGGCCTCTCCCCTGTGTGTGTGCGCTGGTGCTTGAGGAGATCCGAACTGCTCCGAGCCTTTTTCCCACACTTGGAACACTCGTAGGGCCGTTCCCAGTGTGGATCTTCTGGTGCCAGAGCAGGTGGGAATTGTCGCTGAAGCTCTTCCCACATTCCCCACACTGATAGGGCCGTTCTCCTGTGTGGCTCCTCTGGTGGGCAATCAGGTTGGACCTCTAGCTGAAGCTCTTCCCTCACTTCAAACACTCATAGGGCCTCTCCCCAGGGTGGCTCTGTTGGGGGTTAGGTTTGTTCCTTTTACACTCTAAAGGATATTTTCCCCATAAGTTACTAAGGAGATTAAGTGTTGGATACTTGAAAGTACTTGACAAAAAAAAAACAAAAAGGTGACCAAATCTTGGAGGGGGCGATAACGCAAGTTTTTGCGGCAGGTGAAGGGCAGACCTGGAGGCAGCTTCACTCTTTTTTTTTGGCGTTCATGGAAAAAGAACAGCTGGGTTGCTGCTTGCTGTGAGAGGAGTTCACTGTCGCTGGAGAGGTCCAGTCCTGGGAAATCTACCATCATCTGCTCCCCTGTCCTGCAATTCTGAGCTTTCTCCACCTGCCCTGCTGGAGCTGGGCCAGCCCTGCCCTGCTTGTCGGCTTCTTCAGCACTGCTCCTTTTGCTACGGTGTGACCCTGCAAGCCCCTGCCCTGCAGGGACATCCGGCCCTCAACTGCCGGGACATCCTGCCATTCCAGCTACCAGCCCGGGAGTTTCTTCCACTGTTTCCAGCTTGGTGCTCTGAGGGTCCTTCAGGAGCACCAAGACCAAACTGGGTTTTTGTGAAGCAAAGCCCTCAAGGTTCTTGGTACTGCTTTGTTATTAACGCTGTGGTTGTTATTTTTGTTTGCTTTGTTATACATACTAGTAAAGAATTGCTATTCCTATTCCCAAATCTTTGCCTAAAAGCCTCTAACTACAAACTTATAATTGGAAAAAAGGGGAAGGGTGCTTTAATTATCCATTCCAAGGGAAACTCCAGCTTTCCCTGACAGATACCGGTCTTCCCAAACCGAGACAGGCTCCTCTGGTGTATGATCAGTTCATAGTTTGATCTGAAGTTATTCCCACACTCTCACACTTCACCCAGGTGGATTCCCCAGTGCTAGATCAGGTAGGATTTCTACCTGAAGCTTTCCTCATCGTGAAGCTGCTCAGGGACCCCCAGCTCCGAGTTCTGACTGCCTCCTCAGCCCATGGTGGATCTTTCCTCCACAAATCCCTGTGATCTGCATTTCCAGCCCCTCCTCGTGTGGGATCTCTGGGGCTTTTCCTCTCCATTGGATTCCTGTGCCTTGGAGCTGCTCAAAGTGGCCTCTTCCAAGAGGTTCCATTGCAGGGATTTGTCCTCCCTGGGCTCCGTTCTCAGCTCCTTGTCTGGGGGAGGAAGGTCAAGGAGAGGATGGGATTTGCCTCTGTGCCACAAGGAAGAGAAAGGAAAGACCCCATTGTATCCCTTACAGCACGGCATCGGCAGCGGGGTTGTCCTACAGCCAGGGGCCAGGCTGGGCTGGGAGATGGAGCAGGACAGAGGGGGAAAGGGGCACTGACTTCCTCCTCACCTGCCTGGGTCTCTCCAGGCATCTTCCTCGCATCCTCCTCCTCCTCCATCGGGCAAGGAGAAATCGTGGTTTCGGGGGAAAACAAGGTGTGAGTGCATTTGGTTGGGGATTCCTCCTGCCCAAACCCATCTCTAGAAGTCACCAGATATTTTTTGTTCATAAAAATGTCCAGACCACCAAGATTCAGCCCAAAAAGACTCTTGGTGAAGATCTACCTGAAAAAAACCTCAGAAATACCAAGACTGAGCCTCCATAAAACTTGAATGGATCATGATCATCCCAAAAAAACCTCTCCAGGACTTCCTCCTCTCTGGTCTCTCCACTTTGGACTTCGAGGGGTCCTACATCCTATTAAAGGTTCTCCTCTCTGGTGTCCCCACCCTTTCTAGGCTGTCAGGGGTCCCAGGAATCCCTAGAGTCCCCCTTCTCTGCTCTTCCGACGCTGGGCATCTGGAGCTCCCCCTTCTCTCTGCTGCTGGGGGTTCACTGCAGCCCCGGAGCGATTCCCCACCTCCCCCTCTCTGGGCTCCCACTTAGCCATGCCAGGGCTCTTGGGGTCCCAGCACTCCCCTTTCCCCTGACTCTGCTTCAGGCTGTGGGGAGTTCCATGGGCTCCCCCTTGCCAGGGTGTTCCCCTCCCCAGGATGAATCTCCTGGGGGTCTCTGTTGCAAGGGTCCCTAATTAACAGGAGGCTGGACAGAGCAGATGACACGTCTGAACCAATGTGGTTATCATGTCGCTCTCCCCTTTATTGTTTACAGTGGCACTTTTTATACATTCACAGCATAGTTGGCAATTACAGGTCATACAAAGTATGTAAACAATCTTTGTCTTAAGGTGGCTAAAGTGTTAGTGCTATAATTCTACATTTAGAAACTCATTATTCCCTGGGAACATCTTAAGTGAATTCCTAGTGAATTTTTAACTGCGTCACTGCGGGCTGCAGACCCTGTAGACCCAAGGGGCCCACAGGCCTTACAGGCCAAAGGGCCCAGTCTGGAATTGCTCACCCTCGATCAATCCAAATATAAATCCCAACAGGTCTCCTCTCTCTGGGCTGCACACTTTGGTGTCTCAGTGTAACCCCATCTCCTGCCCCCCCCGCGAAAAAAACAACCTTCCGGGACATCCCCAAAATCTCCCCAAAGCGCATTTGTGGCTTAGCTTTGGAGTCCTTCAAGCTCCAAAAATACTCCCTCTCTCTCAAACCTACACCCTCCCCAAAATACCTTCCCATGGACCCCCCAGGATATTTGGGCAAGCTCCCCCTCCACGGACACCTGCGAGATGTGGGGAGGACAATGCCTCAGGGGACTGGAGAGCTGTGGACACAGCAAGTGCCGGAGAGCATGGTCTTCTCACTTCCAGTTCCCGCTCCTCCTCCTCTATCCCAGCTCTTTCTCCCTCTGCTTTTCCTCTTCCTCCTCCACCCCTTCCCTTCCTCCTTCCCTTAATCTCTCCAGTCCTTCTCCCGCTGCTTTTCCATCACTGCTCCACCATCCCCATTACTCCTGCCCCATTCCCTGAACCCCTCGCAGCCTGCGGGAGGAGCGGGGATGGAGCCGGGACAGGTCGGGATGGGCAGCGCGGGGCTCTCGGCTGCTCCCACCCTCTGGGGGCAGGGGCAGTTCCCCCGCATCGGGACAAAATCCTGCCCCAAAGGAGGCACTTGGAACGGCCACCTGCGGCCCGTCCCTGCCCCAAAGATCCCGGCAGCTGCCCCGCTGTCACAGGGGAGCTTTCCAGCAGGGAGGCTCTGCGGGCCCCCCTGGCTGTGCCCCCTCCCAGGCCGTGCCCGCCCAGGTGCTGATGTCCGGCCCGGGCTCTCTCGCTCTTCCCGGCTCTCGCACAGTCCCGGGCTGACCGGGCACCGACCGCCCGGCGCCGCAGGGCCCCGAGCCCCTGCTCAGCAAAGGGGCAGTGGCCATTGCCGGCCCCTGGCCGGGGGCTCCGGACATTCCCCATCCCCGGCACAACCCGCAGCTCCCACCGCAGCTCCCTCGAGCCGGGCACTGCGGGTTCCGCAACGAGCCAGAATATTCCGTTCACGGAATCTTTGTTAGCTCTGCTTAGATGTGCAAAACCAACTGCTGCTGGCACAATCCTATCCCACACTCAAGGGTTCCCATCTTAAATGCTACATTCAGTTCTGACACACCATTAAGACATCCAAGAGCGAAAGAGACAGCTGATTAAAAAATCTTGTAAAACCACATCCCAGAACATTTTGGTATAAAATCACAAACACTAATGGAAGCTGAAAAAGTCAACAACGTTAGGAAAATGTTTGGAACACTAGGACTGGAAGAGCTCAGGCAACCCATTTGCTTGGAATGAGCTCTCTCTTTAAGACATTTGAGCAATGCCATCGAATTTATCAAACCAGGGAAATAGGGAAGTCTGGCAGGAGCGACTTCACACGTAGCAATGACAAAGAATAGGGCATATTATAACTTGTAGTTGCAATTAACAACTTTTGTTTCAGCTGCTACTATAGCCACTATTAATACTGAGTCAGAAAAACTAAAACTACTGGTAATATTAATAACTCTAATATGTTTCTGCCCTGACCCCCATCCAGCCCAGCCTCCCCCGTGTGTGCAGTGACCGCTGGCATGGGCTGCGCTGGATAGTGAGACCTGCTGGGGACATTGAGAGCTGCCCCCACTGTGACACTGCCCTGGGGATTTCACAGGCACCAACCAAATCACAGCCAGCCCTGCCCCTTGTCATGTCCCACGGACTAGAGAGGATCACGGCCAGCCCTGCCCGGTACGACTCTCAGTCCCTGTCCCCAGTTCGCGGTCCCATTCGCCATCCTTTTCCCCATTCCCGACTCCAGTCCCGTATTTCCGGTCCCATTCTTGGGCTCGGTCCCGTAGTACCGCTCCCTCTCCCGCTTTCGTGTCGCAATTCCCTGTCCCCTTCCCCATTCCCGGTCCCTGTCCCCTCTCACCAGACGCCGCCGCCATCGCTCCGGTCCGCCCCGCCCTCACGTGACCGAGGAAACCCCGCGCTGCTCCCGCCCACCAATTACAGCGCGCGAGCGCTCCTGTATTTGCATAACCACGCCCTGTACGTTGACCCCGCCCAGCGCCGGCGGCAGCCGAGTCCGGGCGCTGTTCGCTCCCAGTTCCCTCCCAGCGCTCCCAGGAAGAGCCATACTGGGAGGGCGAGCGCTCCCAGTTCCTTCCCGCTGCTCTCAGGATCGCTCCCGGTGCCGCGCGGGGCCGGGCCGCTTTGGAACCCGCCCAGGGCAGAGCGTGGCTGCTTTTGGGTGTCCGCACCGCCCCGGTCGGGCTGAGAGCGGAGGAGGAGCGGGAGGAAGAGGAGGGACAGAGGAGGAGGACAACGAAAGAGAAAGAGAGGAACGGTAGGAAGAGGAAGAAGAAGAACAGGAAGGACAGAGGTGGAGGAGAAGGAGGAGCGGAGGAAGAGGAGCAGCAGCAGCAGCACGCGGTTCTCCCGCCCGCCCGCTCAAGCCTCAGGTCCCCCGGCTCCCGCAGCATCGCCTCGCCCAGAACCCGCAGGTGAGAGGGGAGGGAGAGTTTGCCCCAAATCCATCGAGGGGGGCTCTCAGGGAGGTTTTTTTTTTCGGGGCAGGGGATGTTTGGATCTTGCAGGACCCCAAAGCCGAGCCGGAAATGGCCCCTGGAGGGATCTTGGGGGGGCTCCGGGTGGCCATCGCCCAGTACCTGCGGGCAGAGCCTGGAGATGAGCTCGGTCCAGGCCCCCCGAGGCTGAAAGTGGAGCTGACTTAGGCAGCTGCACTTGGGCAGCGGGACCATCAAACCCAACGCGCTCAGCCCTTGTTTTACCCCCGATCCAGGATTTCCCATTCCCAAACCTCGGCCCGATGGAGGAGGAGGCCGCAAGGAAGAGGAAGACGGCCCAGGAGCCGCAGGCAGGTGAGGAGGAAGTCAGTGCCCCTTTCCTCCCCTGTCCTGCTCCATCTCCCAGCCCAGCCTGGCCCCGGCTGTAGGACAACCCCGCTGCCGAAGCCGAGCGGCCAGGGATACAATGGGGTCTTTCCTTCCCCTTGGCTGTGGCACAGAGACAAATCCCATCCTCTCCTTGTCCTTCCTCCCCCAGACAAGGAGCTGAGAACAGAGCCCATGGAGGACAAATCCCTGCAGCAGAACTTCTTGGAAGAGGCCACTCTGAGTGGCTCCACGGTGCAGGAATCCGACAGGGAGGAAAAGAGCTGGAGACCCCACAGGAGGAGGGGCTGCAAACACAGATCTCAGGGATCCGAGGTGAAGAGAACCACCCTGGGCCTTGGAGGCAGTCAGAGCTCGGAGCTGGGGGTCCCTGAGCAGCTTCATCATGAGGAGAAGCCCCATAGGTGCTCAAAATGTGAGAAGAGCTTCAGTCAGAGATCCTACCTGATCAGCCATTGGAGGATCCACACAGGGGAACAGCCCTATGAGTGTGGGGAATGTGGGAAGAGCTTCAGTTTTAGATCCAACCTGACTGTCCACCAGAGGAGCCACACCGGGGAGAGGCCCTATGAGTGTAACCAGTGCAAGAAGAGGTTTCAGACCAGCTCCCGTCTCCTCCTGCACCAGCGGATTCACACAGATGAGAGGCCCTTCCGCTGCCCTGACTGTGGGACGGGTTTCAAGGACGGATCTGCTCTCATCAAGCACCAGCGCATCCACACTGGGGAGAAGCCATACAAGTGTCCCGAGTGTGGAAAAAGCTTCAGACTCAGCTCCCATCTGATTTCTCACCGAAGGAGTCACACGGGGGAACGGCCCTACAAGTGTGAGCAGTGTGGGAAGAGCTTCAGCCAGAGCTCCCACCTGACTGTCCACCAGAGGAGCCACACCAAGGAGAGGGCCTACAAATGCGACCAATGCAGGAAGAGGTTTCAGACCAGCTCTGGTCTCCTCAAACACCAGCGGATTCACACGGATGAGAGGCCCTTCCGCTGCCCCGAATGTGGGAAGGGCTTCAAGAGAAACTCTGCCCTCGTCGCCCACCAGCGTATCCACACTGGGGAGAGGCCCTATGAGTGTCCCGAGTGTGGGAAGAGCTTCAGAGATAGCTCTGCCCTGACTGTCCACCAGAGAAGCCACACAGGAGAACGGCCCTACGAGTGTGGGGAATGTGGGAAGAGCTTCAGCCAGAGCTCCCACCTGATTATCCACCAGAGGAGTCACACTGGAGAGAGGCCCTATGAGTGTGACCAATGCAGGAAGATGTTTCGGACCAGCTCCAGTCTTCTCCTGCACCAGCGGATACACACGGATGAGAGGCCTTTCCGCTGCCCTGACTGTGGGATGGGCTTCAAGCACAACTCCAGCCTCACCACCCACCGGCGCATCCACACTGGGGAGAGGCCCTATAAGTGTCCCCACTGTGGGAAGAGCTTTTCCAAGAGCTCTCACTTGACCCAACACCAACGGAGCCAGCACTGAGAGAAGCCCTGCGAGTGCCCTGAGTGTGGGAAGAGTTTGTGCACTGCTCCAGCTCCGTCCCCCTTGGGAGGATCCATGCTGGATGATCCCCAGTGACCCCCGGTGATCTGTGTTGCTGGTGATCCGCGTTGGTAAGACACCTGGCTGGGGGCTCTGCATCCCCCTGGCTTCTTGTGGCCAAGATTTTCTTTTCATTTCTCTTTGTCCTTTCAAAGCACAAAAAAACAGGGTAAAAAGAAAGATTTTGAACTAAGGTGTGGATGGGGATATGGAGGGGTTCTTCCAGGGGATGTGGGAGATGCTGGGTGCCAGGGAGTTGAGGGTTCCTGGCAGGGACTTGGTGGTTGCTCAGGGCTTTGGGCACCCCAGGCTGAGTGGCTCCAGCTGCGCTGGATGACCCTAGCAGGAGGTTCTGCGGCAGCTGATCAAGGACCCCCTGCACTGGAACTGTCTCTATATCCCCCTGTCCCAGTTCCCAGTGTCTTCAGTCCAGGATCCCCCTTTCCCCACTGTCACTCCCCTTGTCCCTCACTCGTTCCTGTTTCGCTCCGCTCCTGGTCCCATCCTGCTCCCATCCTAGTCTGGATCCCATTCCTGTTTCCCATCCTGATCCCGTATTCTCTGTCTTGTTGCCATTCCCATATTCTCAGTCCCATATTCTCTGCCCCATTCCTGTTTTAGTATTCCTGGTCCCTTTGCCTGGCCTGCTGCCTGGCCTGCATTTTCCATTTCTGTATTCCCTCTCCTGTTCCTATATTCCAGTTTTTGGCCCTTTGCTGTGTGCTCATTTCTGATCCTGGTCCCACCTTCCTAATCCCCATCTCATAGTCTCCTTCCAGTTGCTGTTTTCTTGGTCTCTGTCCTTTTCCCATATTGCAATCCCCAAGCCCATTCCAGGTCCCATATTCCTGTATTACCATATTCCCGGGAATACTCCCAGATTCCTGGTCCCATTTCCAGTCCCTGTCTCAATTCCTGGTTCCTGTCTTGTATTCTCTGTCCAATTTCCAGAATTCCTGGTCCTACTCTAAGTCCCTGTCCCCACTCCCAGTCACATTCCCAGGGCCTGTCCAGTATTCCCTGTCCGATTCTTACTCCCTCTCCCCATTCCCAAAATCATTCCCAGTCCCTGTCTTGTATTTCCAGTCCCATTCCCTATCCCTGACCGTATTCTAAATCCATGTCCCCATTTCTGATCCCTGTCCCCATTCCTGGTCCCTGTCCCCAGTCCCAGTCTCTGGCCCCAGTCCCATTCCCCAGGGCCGCCTCTCGCATGGGGCCCTGAGGGCTCCACACCTCGGGCTGCCTGTGGCACACGAACCCTTCAGCCCTGCTGCTGTCCTTGGGCAGCTGCACAGAGCACAAGGCTTTGGCCATTTCTCACAGGCCCCAGCTGGCCAGAGCAGCCCCTCCTGCCAGCCCCCGCTGTACCTCAGAGCCCACCCTCCTGCTGGGGACATGGAGGGGACACGGGCCTGCAGGAGCCTCCTGCTCTTGGCACAGGAGCAAGGCTGCAGCTCCAGCCTTTGGGCGCTGGGCCGCAGCAGCCCAGGGGAGGCCCAGCTGCAGAGCTCGCAGGCCCAGATGTGTTTCACTGCAGCGCTTTGGAACACTAATCCTCATCCCATATTCTCTGTCTGAGGTTGCTGTTTCCATATTCCTTGTCCCATTCCCATATTCCCATTCCTGGTCCCCTTTCCTTTCCCAGTCCCTGTCCCATATTCCTGGACCCATTTCAGGAATGTTCTAGTGCTCTAGCTTCTCTGTTTATCCATAAAAATCATATATATTCTAAGAAGCCTCTACATATTCATCATCTGTCTCTGCCCATTCCCTGCTCCGTATTAAAATTAGTTGCATACTCATTGCGGTGTGTAGTCTTCCTCTTCTTTTGGGTCGATGGTCGTTAAAATGAGTTGGAGGGTGTTGAGAAGAAGTAAGAGATGTCTTCCTCGCTTACTGAACTTCTCATCTTCGTCCCGTTGCTCTGACTACCTTTCCTTCATTCTGATTTTTATTAGTTGGTCCCTTCATTCTGATCTTTATTAGTTTCAGTGTCCAAATCTATGATGCATAGGTCTCTCTTGGCTGGCTCTGAGTATTTCTCCAATAGATATCAATTTTATTTGAATGTTTCCATATGTGCATTGGCCCCACTTCGACTGGCTCTGAATATTACCATATGTAAACCATTAACCTAGGTCAATTTCTAATTCTTTTACTACATTTCTTAACTTCTAGCTTCTGATCATCTGTTTCTTAAGCTTAACACAGTACCATGGTTCAGCTTCAAAATTGGTCATGGAACCGCTGGGGTGGCTTTGCTCGCTTCTGGCGCCGCCGCTCCGCTTGAGACGCGTGGGGGGACTGCCTCGCCCTGCGCTCACTCTGCCTGATCCGTGCAGAGCCGCTCCGTAGGCCCCGTGAGGGGGGGTCACTCCGCGGGCTCCGGGATCGCTCCACCCACTGCTTGCTTCACTGCTACGCTGTTTATGTGTGCCTCCGAGGGGAACAGCTCGCCCGCTCCATCCTGTCCGAGTGGCACAGGTCCTGCCACTGCAAGGCGCAGAGTTGGTCTAAAGTGTGCTGCCTTGCCGGCGCTGTGTGAGCGGGCTTTACCGTCCACCTCGCTTTTTTTATCTTCAGAACGTTCACTCCCCGCCGTTCGGTATCGGAGATCTGCGCTGTTCGTGTAACTGAGTGTTCTGGGTTGACCTGCCTCCTATCCCATATCTTGGATACATTGTTGTGTCTGGCAGCTGCCCCTCCCTCTCTGGTGGGGCCTGGCTGGCTTTTGGTTTTGCTTTTGCTGCCGCTGTGGGCTTTTTCTGCTTCGGCTTTCTAGCTTGGCTGCCTTGCTTCGCTGCTGTTGTTTTTTCTGCTGCTTTCTCTCTCTTTTTCCTCTTTTCTCTCTCTCCTGCTGCCCCTGCCACTGTTTTTTTTTCTTCGCTGCTTCTGTTTGGTTTTATTTCCTTCCTTTCTTCTCCCCCCTCCACCTCCAAGGTTTGAACCTGCTCCAGACCTGACCTGACCTGAGAAGTTGGAGAAGTCCCGGGCCTGCAAGAGACGCGTCGCGCCCTCCTCATTCACCAAGTAACCCTATTTCCTACTGTCAGTGTTGGGGAGTGTTCTTTTTTTTCATTGTCAATAAACCGGTTTTTCCACTTTTCTTCCGAAGTATTTTCCTTCCCGAACCCAGGGCTGTGGGGGAAGGGGTGGTGGAGGTTTTGATTTAGGGGACTCCTTTTGGAGGTTCTTCCCTAATTTATTCCAAACCAGGACACTGAGGTAGCACGTGCAGACAGCGGCTGTGCAGTTAGCATAAGTTTCAGAATTTGCGTGATAACTGCTTCTTGCCTACGGACGCATCCGCTGATTCCGTACAGTTCCCCCATAAATCCTGGGGTCCTCTGTCTCAGGGCAAAGCCTCCCCTAGGTCAGGGATTCCATTTTCACCTGTGCTTGTCCCCATCTCATGCTGGGTATCTGTCAGCGGTCTTTCAGGTGGCAGTTACGCCGCGGACACTGACGGGATGGCGGGAGAGACTGCCCCCCCTTCCTGCACCGCCTTCTGCTTTCTGCAGTGCGAACTCAGTGTCGCTGAAGCGATTTTCGGCTTCATATCTGTTAACAATTGCTTCATATATTACCCTACATATAGGGAGAACCTTTGCAGCTGTACTGTTCCTAAGCGTGGCCTGATTATAAATGCGTACACTGACAGAGTGCCATAGAAATGGGTGAAGAAGCAGTTCTGCATCGGCTTTCGGGAACTGTTCTTGTACCCAGCTCAGGAGGTCTCTTATCTGATCTCTCGAAACAGATTTTTTTATCACAGATGTAATTTTTTTATCACAGATGGTGATTTTTTTAATCATAGATTCTAGCCTATCGAGGCCTTCTTTTTGTGTTTTGGACATCAGGTTTTCCATTTTTATACTGGATTGGCTCTGAGGAGTATTTAAAAGAGAGTTCTTACCTGACTTTACCATCAGCTTCTTTCCCTCGGTCTCCAGTGTTCCTGTAGCTGACCTGCAGACACGAGTTCCTGGATCCGGGCTGTTTTTTTCCTTTTCCCCCAGGGATTTTGACTTTTTTTTCTTCCCGGCTTTCCACTGCTTCTTCCCAGCTTTCTGCTGTTTTCTTCCTTAGAGAGGTTTTTCCATATGCAGTGGACACCATTTGTAAGAGTTTAGGCTTCTTTTTCTCTCTGCCAAGGTCAGGATGAATAATACGGGAAATGAAGATGTCGAGTTCAGGCTTGGAATGTTTATTATATCTTATCTATTTACAGTATTTACAGGCTCATAGGCTGTGAGCTTAACTAGCAAGCTATTGAAACGAGATAAAATGGAGTGCTTCTAACTCTCTCCAAGATTCTTTTAAGAGATAATTACCCAATAACAAAGTGACACCTATATTATTTATGGTTTTGACCCAATAATGACCACTTAAGGCCTGCAATGCGGACCTTTTTCACCCAATTACAGAAAACCACCCAAACCCATGAAGAAGAAGGAAGGCGGCGGCAAAGAAGAAGGACAAAGACAACACCTCAAATCTTCCATCTTGACTCATACGTATTACTATACACTGAAACCCTAAGTTCTAAGTTTCCAGGATTCCAGCAGGTATTTGATTATTTATTAGCAGAATACAAGCAGTGGATCTGCTGGTAGATAAAACTAGCACTGAGAGAGAAAAGAAACAATGGGAAGGATTCCAGTGATTGATGAATAGAAAAGAAGATATTTGCCTTTACAAACAATCTGTAGGTTTGCTGCTAAATGAAACTGGACATTGAAAGATGAAAGAAACAATGAGGAAAACACATCCATTCCAAAGAACTAAAAATTTAAAGGCGGTTATACATTAAAGGGAAATCTTAGGTATTAAGCAGTCTGGGAAATCTGTACCTCTCAAGTACCTGCTCTGCCGGCAGCCAACACCGGGACTCCCCAAAATTGTGCCATCTCAGAGCCACTGAGCAGGTGCCCGGCCCTTGGCCCCGAGCAGACAGTTCTGCCTGGGGGCTCCCGGGGAAAGCCGGCAGCGCTCGGCAGCAGCCCCAGCCCACGGCAATTCCCCTGCATCGGGACAAAATCCTGCCCCAAAGGAGGCACTCGGAACGGCCGCCTGCGGCCCCTCCCTGCCCCAAAGATCCCGGCAGCTGCCCCGCTGTCACAGGGGAGCTTTCCAGCAGGGAGGCTCTGCAGGTCCCCCCGGCTGTGCCCCCTCCCAGGCTGTGCCCGCCCGGGTGCTGATGTCTGGCCCGGGCTCTCTCGCTCTTCCCGGCTCTCGCACAGTCCCGAGCTGACCGGGCACCGACCGCCCGGCGCCACAGGGCCCCGAGCCCCTGCTCAGCAAAGGGGCAGTGGCCATTGCCAGCCCCTGGCCGGGGACTCCGGACATTCCCCATCCCCGGCACAACCCGCAGCTCCCACCGCAGCTCCCTCGAGCCAGGCACTGCGGGTTCCGCAACGAGCCAGAATATTCCGTTCATGGAATCTTTGTTAGCTCTGCTTAGATGTGCAAAACCAGCTGCTAAAGAATCCTATCCCAAAGAATCCTATCAAAGAATCCTATCCCACACTCAAGGGTTCCCATCCCAAATGCTACATTCAGTCCTGACACACCAGTAAGAAATCCAAGAACAAAAGAGACAGTTGATAACACAATCTTGCAAAACCACAACCCAGAACATTTTGGTACAAAATCACAATTATTAATGGAACCTGGCAAAATCAACATCGTTAGAAAACAAGATTTGAACACTGGGACTAGAAGACCTCAGGCAATCAATTGGATTGGAATGAGCCCTCTCTTTTTGACATGTGAGCAATGCCTTTGAGTTTCTCAAACCAGGGAAAGAGGCAGCCCTGGCAGCTCCACACACAGCAGTGACACAGAACAGGACATATTATAACTTCTAGTTGCAATTAGGAATTTTTGTTTTGAGTTCTAGTATAGACACTTTTTACATAGGGTCAAAAAGACTAAAACTACGAGTAATACTAATAACTGTAATATCAATAGCAGAAAAAGACATAATAGCAATACAAGAATTAATGACGGTAATAAATACCATACCATAATTATCCTAGAGTTGCATGGCCAAGGTCTGGTAAGGGAGGCTCTAGGAGTGCCTTCTGTGAGAGGTTGCTGGAAGCAGCTGCTCCTCTATGTGCCGCAGAGGCAATGCCAGCCAGCTCCAGGATGGACCGGCCACAGGCCAAGACTGGACCAGTTAGAAATGGTGGCAACACCTTTGGGATAACAGATTGAAGAAAATCGCTCATCGTGTAGTTGTAGCTGTGACCAAGGAAGAGCAGGGTGAGAACATGTGAGAGGAACAACTCTGCACACACCCAGAGCAGGGCAGGAGGAGGGGAGGAGCTGCTCCAGGTGCTGGAGCTGATGGCCCTGAGATTCCCTGGTGCAGTCTGTGCTGAGGCAGCTGGGCCCCTGCAGCCCACAGAGGGCACAGAGTGCAGAGATGCACCTGCAGCAGCTACAGGAGCCCGTGCCAGAGCAGGGGGATGCCTGAGTGCAGGCTGTGACCCCATGAGAAACCTGTGCTGGAGCAGGGACCTGGCAGGGACCTACAAAACCATGGACAGAGAAGCCCAGACTAGAGCAGGGTCCTGGTAGGACACTTGTGAGCCTATGGAAGAGTGACCCACATTGCAGCAGTTTGTGAAGAACTGCTGTCCACGAGATGAAATCATGTTGGAGAAGTTCATGGAGAAGTGTCCCTGGCAGGGACCCCTGGCACTCCTCTCCCTGAGCAGCAGAAGAAAACATGTCATGAACTGACCAGAACCCCCATTCCCTGTCTCCCTGCACCCACAGGGGAGGAGGTAATGATGGGAAGGAGGGAGGGATGGGCAGAAGGTGCTTTTAAAGCTCTATTTTACTTCTCACTATCCTGCTCTGATTTTGATAGCAATAAATTCAATTAATGGCTCCAATTTCCAACCTGTATCGCCCATGATGGCATGTGCTGAGTGATCTGTCCCAGTCCTTATCCCAAGCCATGAAGCCTTCATTTTGTTTTCTCTCTCCAGTCCGTTTCTGGAGGGGAGTGAGAGAGCAGCTTTGGTGAGTGTCTGGCATCCAGCCAGGGTACACTGACTACATTTCCTTTCCTTCATTCTTTCTTTCTTTCCAGAGGTCACAGTGCAGAGGTTGAGTGGGGCTTTGATGGAGGGAGTGAAGGGAGAGGGAAGTAATGAGGACAGGAGGCACAGGGATGTGGGACAGGCACTAGAGGGGCCCAGGCAGCTGGCAGGAGGAGAGCCCAGTCCTGGGGGCGCCGTTTCTGCCCCGACCCCCATCCAGCCCAGCCTCCCCCATGTGTGCAGTGACCACTGGCATGGGCTGCACTGGACAGCGGGACCTGCTGGGGACACTGAGAGCTGCCCCCACTGTGACACTGCCCTGGGGATTTCACAGGCACCAACCAAATCACAGCCAGCCCTGCCCCTTGTCATGTCCCATGGACTAGAGAGGATCACAGCCAGCCCTGCTCCTTGTCATGACAAAGGCCCTACGAGTGTCCCAAGTGTGGGAAGAGGTTCCTGCACTGCTCCAGCTCCATCCCCCATGGGAGGATCCGTGCTGGATGATCCCCAGTGACTCCTGGTGGGCAGAGCCCCGATGATTCCGTGTTGGAAAGACGCCTGGCTGGGGGCTCCAAATCCTCCTGACTTCTCATTACCAGGATTTTTTTCATTTCTCTTTAACACCAAAACCAGAGTAAAGACAAAAATTTGGAACTAAGTCATAGATGAGAATACAGAGGGATCTTCCAGGGGATGGAGGGGATTCTGGGTGCGAGGGAGTTGCGGGTTCCTGGCAGGACTTGATGGTTGCTCAGGCAGTTGGGCTCCCCAGGCTGAGCATCTCCAGCTGCGCTGGAAATTCTGTGGCAGCTGATCAAGGACTCCCTGCCCTGGAACTGTCCTCATGTCCCCCCTCCCAGTTCCCTGTCCTGGACTCCCCTCAACGTGCTGCCATTCCTCTTGCCCCCGGCCCGTTCCCATGTCACCCCACTCCCAGTGCTGTCCTGCTCTCATCCCAGTCCACATCTGTCCTGGGTTGCAGTTTAAGATGTATTCTATCACCATCTTCACTTAATTGCCCATCAGTGCCTTGTGAATGACTCATAGATAATCTTTAATGGGCCATCAAGGCCCTCTTCCATGACTCATCATCCCATTGTGAGATGCTCCGCCCACGGGGAGGAGCCAAGCATTCTCACCTGGATATAAGCTGGGGTTTGGGACAGTAGAAGCAGCCTTCACCCACTGGATTCCCAGAGGACCGGAGCTACCAGACCTTTCTACGAGATCACTGCTTCAGGAAGACCACCTCACCTGGCCTGCTTTCATCACCGTGATCAGGTTGTATTCAGACTCTGTCAGTAGTTTTTCCTTCTGTATCGTTGCATTTATTTTATTTCATTTTATTTTCCTTTTCTTCTCATTAAATTTTATTTCTGACTTAGAGCCTCTCACTCGGTTTGTTTTCAAACCACAACAGCATCCCATTCCCAGTTAGATTCCCTGTCCCTGTCCAGTATTCTCTGTCTGGTTGCCATTCCCATATTCCCAGTCCCATTCCAACAGCATCCCATTCCCAGTTAGATTCCCTGTCCCTGTCCAGTATTCTCTGTCTGGTTGCCATTCCCATATTCCCAGTCCCGTATTCCCTCTCCTGTTCCCGTTCTCGTATTCCTGGTACCTTTACAGGCCCCGCATTTCCATTTCTATATGCCCTGGTCCGTTTCTATATTCCCAGTCCCATTCCTGTATTCCTTTTCCTGATCCCAGTCCCACCATCTACTACTTATCCCGTAATCTCTCTCTGGTTGCTGTTTCCATGTTCCCTGTCCCATTCCCATATTCCCATACCCAATCATATTCCAGGTCCCTCTCCCGTATTCCTGTCCCATCCACGGTCCGTGTCCCCTCTCACCGCACACCACCGCCATCGCTCCGGCGCCCCCAGTCCTCACGTGACCGGGGAAACCCCGCGCTGCTCCCGCCCACCAATCACAGCGCGCGATCGCTCCTGTATTTGCATAACCACGCCCTTTGACTTGGCCCCGCCCAGCGCCGGCTGCAGCCGAGTCCGGGCGCTGTTCGCTCCCAGTTCCCTCCCAGCGCTCCCAGTAAGAGCCATACTGGGAGGAAAAGCGCTCCCAGTTCCTTCCCGCTGCTCTCAGGATCGCTCCCGCTGCCCTGCGACGTGGGGCGGCTTTGGAACCCCCCAGGGCAGAGCGCGGCTGCTTTTGGGTGTCGGCACCGCCCGAGCCGAGCTGGGAGAGGAGGAGGAGCGGGAGGAAGAGCAGAGACAGAGGAGGAGGACGAGGAAAGGCGGGAGCTTGAGGAAGCCGAGGAGCAGGGACAGGACGGAGAGAGGAGGAAGAGGAGGCGGAAGACGAGGAAAAGGAGGAAGAGCAGCAGCAGCCCAAACACCACGCGGTTCCCCCGGCTCTGGCAGCATCGCCCCCCCCGGAACCCGCAGGTGAGAGGGGAGGGACAGTTTGCCCCAAATCCATCGAGGGGGGCTCTCAGGGAGGTTTTTTTTCCGGAGCAGGGGATGTTTGGATCTTGCAGGAGTCCAAAGTCGATCCGGAAATGGTCCCTGGAGGGATCTTGGGGGACCCACGTGGATGTCGCCCGGTACCGGCGGGCAGAGGGCCGATCTCGGGTTTGGGGATCCCCGGGACAGCCGGGGTGGAAGGCAGGAGTCCCGGAGCGGGGAGAGCGCAGAGGGGCGATCCCGGAGCCGGGAACCCCCGGCAGCCTGGAGGGGAGAGGGACATGAGCGGGCTCCGGGCCCCCCGAGGCTGAAAGGGGCGATGGCTTCTGCAGCTGCACTTGGGCAGTGGGACCATCAAACCCAACGCGCTCAGCCCTTGTTTTCCCCACTGTGAAAAACGAGTTCCACTCTCTTAGAAAAATTTATAATTTTAATAAAAATTGAAAAATCGTCAAGTAGGAAACAGAAAGGCAAAAGTTCCAGCATGAGTGCTTAACCAGAAAGCACACACTTGTCTTTCATTTACTGTGGTTTAAGGATTGCTGTTTTACATATTCAATAGATATTCAGACATTCTTTTCTGTTTCAAGTATCCCCGATCATCTTATCTGATAGATTTATTTGTGGGTGGCTCCACTCTGTCTGGTAACATGGGTCTAATTGTTGCTGTGTATATAGAAAATTCTATGTAGCAGTAGTTATGCTAAGGCTTTAGCTTGCTCAGTACACTAGGCCCTGGGAAAATAGTCATGGGTAATGTGCTGGGTGGGGGAAAACAATAATCAAAGGAGTTAGCAGAGCATGTATGTAAAATATACTGAAATAGCAAAGTTGGCTTGGAGATAGAGTTAACATATAACTAGAAGGGATCTGATGGTGGTGGGAGTTAAGTCAAAGTAAATTAGTCTATAGTTTTAAGTAAGACAAGCATGTAGAATTTATAGCTTCAAGAAATTGTTGTTTGTAAGATGAATGTAGTTGCTTAGAAACAGAGAATTTGTGTTTAGCACGTAACATGATCTTTGTAAAAAGGTATATAAACCCATGTCTTGATGAGGGTCTTTGGGAATCCTGATTTGGGACGCTAGTCCCCGGGACCCCTGGCCCCAGAATAAAGCACGAACATAAACTGACTTTTTGCTGGTTTATGTTTTCACTTCGTTTCGGGCGACATTATAAACCTTTCTCTTGAGGTTTTTGGTGGTTTTTATTTTGATAAAAACCCAGGAAGTTAGCAGTCTTTTGCAGGGTTAAAATGTGATGACCTTCTGGCTTGGTCAGTTTAGATATTACAAAGAAGAAAAAAAACCTAATCTTTTTACTATTTTCACTATGTCACAATCAGAAAATACATTCATCATTTTTCTAAACTCTTTTAATAAAACATACTACAGTACAATTATACATATAGTATTCGTTCTAATATTTGCAAAAAGTCACCTTTATAATATGCATTTATACCACCAGCAAAGCAGGATTTCCCATTCCCAAACCTTGGCCCAATAGAGGAGGGGGAGGAGCCTACGAGGAAGAGGAAGACGGCCCAGGAGCCGCAGGCAGGTGAGGAGGAAGTCAATGCCCCTTTCCCCCTCTGTCCTGCTCCATCTCCCAGCCCAGCCTGGCCCCCGGCTGTAGGACAACCCCGCTGCCGACACCGTGCTGCCAGGGATACAATGGGGTCTTTCCTTCCCCTTGGCTGTGGCACAGAGACAAATCCCATCCTCCTTGTCCTTCCTCCCCCAGACAAGGAGCTGAGAACAGAGCCCATGGAGGACAAATCCCCGCGGCAGAAGCTCGTGGAAGAGGCCGTTTTGAGCGGCTCCACGGCGCAGGAATCCAACGGGGAGGAAAAGCCCCAGAGATTCTGGATGAGGAGGAGCTGCAAACACAAATCTCGCAAATCTGAGGAGGAAAGATCCACCCTGGGCCAGACAGGCGGCCAGAGCTCAGAGCTGGGGGTCCATGAGCAGCTTCAGGATGGGAAGAAGCCCTACAAGTGCTCGAAATGTGACAAGAGCTACAACCACATATCCTCCCTGATGGAACACTGGAGAATCCACACAGGGGAACGGCCCTATGAGTGTGGGGACTGTGGGAAGAGCTTCAGGTCAAACTCTGAACTGACTGTCCACCAGAGGAGGCACACCGGGGAGAGGCCCTTCAAATGTGACCAATGCAGGAAGAGCTTTCACACCAGCTCCAATCTCATCAAGCACCAGCGAATTCACACAGGTGAGAGGCCCTTCCGCTGCCCGGACTGTGGGAAGGACTTCAATCGCAAAGGCACCCTGATTGCCCACCGGCGCATCCACACCGGGGAGAGGCCCTACGAGTGTCCCAAGTGTGGGAAGAGCTTCAGCTGGAGGTCAAACCTCATTGTACACCACAGGATCCACACAGGGGAGAGGCCCTACGAGTGTGCAGAGTGTGGGAAGAGCTTCAAGGTGAGATCTAAACTGTTTGTCCACCAGAGGAGCCACACGGGGGAGAGGCCCTATGAATGTGCAGAGTGTGGGAAGAGCTTCAACTGGAGGTCGGAACTGACTGTCCACCTAAGGAGCCACACCGGGGAGAGGCCCTACGAGTGTCCTGAGTGTGGGAAGACCTTCAGACGGAGATCAAAACTGACAGTCCACCTAAGGAGCCACACAGGGGAACGGCCCTACAAGTGTGGAGAGTGTGGGAAGAGCTTCAGCCGGAGCTACTCCCTCATCCGTCACCAGATGGTCCACACCGGGAAAAGGCCCTATGAGTGTGACCAATGCAGGAAGACATTTCAGACCAGCTCCCATCTCCTCCTGCACCAGCGGATTCACATGGATGAGAGGCCTTTCCACTGCCCCGACTGCGGGAAGGGCTTCAACCGTAACTGCACCCTCGTTAATCACCAGCTCATCCACACCGGGGAGAAGCCCTACAAGTGTGCTGATTGTGGGAAGAGCTTCTCACACAGCTCTAACTTTACCAGACACCAACGGAGCCACGTCTAAGGGAATCCCTGTGAGTGCTCCAGGAGTGGGAAGAGCTTCGTGTGCTGCTCCAACTCCATCCCCCATGGGAGGATCTGTGCTGGATGATCCCCAGTGACCCCCAGTAGGCAGAGCCCCGGTGATCCGTGGTGCTGGTGATCCGTGTTGGGAAAACACCTGGCTGGGGGCTCCACATCCTCCTGGCTCCCCGTGGGCACCTAGACACATGCCCAGGCCAACATCAGAAATCCATTGTGGACAGCAGACTTCTTGACTTCTACGCCCAGAAAAATCTCACTTTTTGCATCTTCTGGTGGCATCAAGCAACGCTGCATGGCCTTGGAGGTCTTCTCCAACATAAAGCCATTTCAATTCTCTCTGGCCCATGGCCATCTTACACAGCCAAATAAGGACAGATTAGGTCAAAACCCACGATTTTGGAGATAGTGGGGTTGAAACCCCTCCAAAAAAGGTTCTTCCCACTCACCCAAGAACATGGATGCTCTGCCAGTAGAGACACATAAATCCTTTTGTTTTGGCCTTGATAGGAAAAGGTTTCTGTTCATCCCTTTGAAGGTCCTGAAACTGAGTTAAAAATAAAGATGTTAAACTAAGGCATGGATGGGGACATGTGAGGGACACAGACATAGATGGGGACTTGCAGGACATGAACATGGATGGAGACATCAGGGACATGCATGGGGGCATGAATTGGGACAGCATCAATGCCACCACAGTGCCACCAGCACCTTCATCCTGGCCACAGTGAGGCGCTGCCCAATGCACTTCCTGCCACCTCATCCCCACTGTCACCAGTGCGGTGTCCCAGCCGAATGTCACCCCCACCAGGGCAGGACGAGGAACTCATTCAGCTGGTGACAAGTGGCCTAGAAGCGAATAAGAGCCACCAGAGTGTCCCAGGGCCATTGCATTCAGGGGACCCCAACCAACCCTGGGGACAGGCGGAGGACAGGGCAAGGGTCAGTGTCACCAGTGGGGTCACGTGGCCCTACACTGGGTGTGGAGGCATACTAGTGGGAGTATTCCCACAGGTGTGGTAACATTGTCCCCTGATGTGTGCCCTGGTGGCATCGTGTGCCCTCCCTATGTCCTCATGCCCCGCCATGGATCCCTGTCACCCCTCTGTGTCTCCCTGTCCCCATTTCCCTGTGTGTACCCATCCCTTCCCCCATGTCCCTGTCCCCTGCCCCCTTTGGGGCTGTGTCACTCAACGATCGCTGCTGTATTTGCATAACCACGCCCCACGCCTTGGCCCCGCCCAGCGCCGGCGGCAGCCGAGTCCGGGCGCTGTTTGCTCCCAGTTCCCTCCCAGCGCTCCCAGTAAGAGCCATACTGGGAGGGAAAGCGCTCCCAGTTCCTTCCCGCTGCTCCCGGGATCGCTCCCGGGGCCGCGCGGGGCCGGGCCGCTTTCGAACCTGCCAGGGCTGGAGGAAGAGGAGGCACAGAGCCGGATGAGCAGGAAACTCAAGAGTGGCAGGAAGAGGAGGAGCAGGAAACAGAAGGGACAGACGACGAGGAGGATCGGGAGAAAGTCTCTCCCCGGAACCCGCAGGTGAGCGGGGAGGGGGAGCTCGCCCCAAAGCCATGGCGGAGCTCTCTGGGCACAAATGCCGTCCTCTCCTTGTCCTTCCTCCCCCAGACACGGAGCTGAGAACGGAGCCCGGGCAGGACAAATCCCCGCGGCAGAAGCTCGTGCCAGAGGCCCTTTGGAGCGGCTCCACGGCGCAGGAATCCAACGGGGAGGAAAAGGCCCGGAGATCCCGCACCAGGAGGGGCTGCAAACGCACATCTCGGGGATCCCAGGAGGAAAGACCCACCCTGGGGCACAGCTCAGAGCTGGGGGTCCCTGAGCGGCTTCACGATGGGGAGAAGCCCCACAAGTGCTCGGAGTGCAAGAAGTGCTTCAGGTTGAGATCTCACCTGATCAGACACACGATGATCCACACGGGTGAACAGCCCTACAAGTGTGCGCAGTGTGGGAAGAGCTTCAGCGAAAGATCCTCCCTGATCGTGCACTCGAGAATCCACTCCAGAAAATGGCCCCATGAGTGTCCAGAGTGTGGGAAGGGCTTCACCCGGAGCCACAACCTGATTAGGCACTTGAAAAGCCACACCGGTGAGAGGCCCTACGAGTGTGACCAATGCAGGAAGAGGTTCCAGACCAGCTCCCATCTCCTCGTGCACCAGCGGATTCACATGGATGAGAGGCCCTTCCGCTGCCCAGACTGCAACAAGGGATTCAAGCAAAACTCCAGACTCATAAACCACCAATGCATCCACATGAGGGAGAGGCCCTATGAGTGTGACCAGTGCAGAAAGAGGTTTCAGAGCAGCTCCAATCTCCTCCTGCACCAGCAGGTTCTCACGGATGAGAGGCCCTTCTGCTGCCCAGATTTCAACAAGGGATTCAAGCAAAAGTCCAACCTCATCAGACACCGGCGGATCTAAAGCGGGGAGAGGCCTTTCGAGTGTCCCCAGTGTGGGAAGAGCTTCTCACAGAGCTCCACCCTGACTCTGCACCAGATGATCCACACCGGGAAGAGGCCCTGTGAGTGTGACCAATGCAGGAAGTGGTTTCAGACCCGCGGCTATCTCCTCGTGCACCTGCGGATTCACACAGATGAGAGGCCGTTCCGTTGCCCCGACTGCAGCAAGGGCTTCAAGCAAAACTCCACCCTCATCACCCACTGGTGCATCCACACTGGGGAGAGACCCTATGAGTATGACCAATGCTGGAAGAGGTTTCAGACCAGCTCCCATCTCCTCGAGCACCAGCGGATTCACATGGATGTGAGGCCCTTCCGTTGCCCGGACTGCAACAAGGGATTCAAGCAAAAGTGGAATCTTATAAACCACCAGCGCATCCACACCAGGGAGAGGCCCTATGAGTGTCCCCAGTGTGGGAAACGGTTCTCACAGAGCTCAGCCTTGACCAAACACCAACAGAGCCAGCACTGAGGGAAGCCCTGGAGTGCCCCGACTGTGGGAAGAGCTTCGTGCGCTGCTCCAGCTCCATCCCCCATGGGAGGATCCGTGCTGGATGATCCCCAGTGTGCCGTGGTGGGCAGAGTCCCGGTGATCCCTGGTGCCAGTGATCCCTGTTGAGAAGACACCTGGCTGGGGGCTCCACGTCCTCCTGGCTCCCCATGGACAGCTGGAGTTTTGCTTCATTTCTCTCTGTCTTTTCAAAACACCCTAAAATTGCCTAAAGATAAAGATATTGAACTAGGACCTTGACGGGGACATGGGGGGATCCTCCAGGGGATATGGGGGATGCTGGCTGTGAGGCAGTTGAGGGTTCCTGGCAGGGACTTGGACCTTGCTCAGGGCTTTGGGCTCCCCAGGACGAGCATCTCCGTCTGTGCTGGGAGACCCTGGCGGAGGTTCTGGGGCAGCAGATCAAGCACCCTCTGCCCAGGAACTGTCCCCATCTCCCCCTGGCCCGGTTCCTGGTGTTTCCAGTCCAGGAACCCCGTCTCCTCGCCGTCACTCCTCCTGCCCCTGCCCGTTCTCATTTCACCCCACTCCCAGTCCCATCCTGCTCCCATCCCAGTCCACATCCTGTTCCTGGTCTCATTCCCTGTTTCTGGTCCATATTCTTGCTCTGGTTGCTGTTCCTGTATTCCCAGTCCCATATTCCCTGCCCTGTTCTCACTCTCAGATTCCTGGTCCCGCTGCTGGCCCCGCACTTCCATTGCTGTATTCCCTGTCCTATTCCCATGTTCCCAGTCCCATTCCTGTAATCCCATTTCTGATCCTGGCCCACCTTCCTAATCCCCATCTCTCATTCTCTCATGGCTTCATCTACCCATATTCCCTGTGCCCGTCCCGTTTTCCTATTCCCGATCCCATTCCAGGTCCCTGTCCTTTACTCCTGGCGCCACTCCCATTCCCAGTCTGGTATTCCTGGTCCAATTCTTGGTCCCTGTCCACATTCCCAATACAGGTTTTATGTCCCCATTCCCTGTCCCCATTCGCTGCCCCAATCCCCAGTCCCCGTTCCCTTTCCGCGTCCCCATTCCCTGTCCCCATTCCCTATCTCCCTTCCCTGTCCCCATCCGCTATCCCTGTTCCCCTTCCCCATCCCGTGTCCCTGTTCCATGTCCCCGTTACATGTCCCCATCTCTGTCCTCATCCCCAATTCCCTATCCGCCTTCACTGTCCCCATTCCTTGTCCTTGTTCCCTGTCCCCATCCTCTGTCCCCATCCCTGTCCTGATTAGCTGTCCCCATTTCGAGTTCCCTGTCCCCGTTCCCTGTCCTCATTCCCTGTCCCCATTCCCTGTCCCCATCCCCTGTCCCCATCCCCTGTCCCCATTCCCCAGGGCCCCCTCTCACACGGGGCCCTCAGGGCTCCACAGCTCGGGCTGCCTGTGGCACACCAACCCTCCAGCCCTGCTGCTGTCCTTGGCCGGCTGCACAGAGCACAAGGCTTTGGCCATTCCTCACAGGCCCCAGCTGGCCAGAGCAGCCCCTCTCAGAGTCTGTCCAAGGATGTGATATGCCTCACGACCATCTCCAATGATTGAGGACAGAGACCCCAGGCTCTGAAAGGAGCCCCCGGCCTGGCTGAGGTGGAATGTTTGCCAAGTCTCGGAGGACTGGTCTGCATCTCCATGAGAACGGAGTGCCACAACAATGGAAGTGGTCACAGTGCACTGAGCCAAGGCTACTTGCCCAAACCGGTGTGTCCATAGCGGAGTACGGACATGGACGGTGTGCAGCCTGTTCCTGAGCACCCAGCCTCAGCACGGGAGGTTCCCGCTCTGGCTCTGTGCCCCTCGCTTGGCCTCAGCACAGGTGGCTCCTGCTCTGGCTCTGTGCCCTTCGCTTTAGTTCCCGCCTTGACCGACCTATAAAATCCCTGGAGACCCCACTCACTGTTGTGATCACCCCACTGGAGAAGATCGTATCCATGGGCATCTCGACTTCGACTCATCCCTCCACGTTGGTAGCTATAATCCCCGTCCCCTATCTCTCTCTTTTTTCTTACGCTTCTTGATTTCCCTCCCCACTATCGCATTTTTTCCCACTAAATAAAAGTGCGTTTTTTAATAAGCAAACTGTGTCTATTGTGCTCTGAGATCCTTAAAACGGACCATCAGGTCTCCTGCGTATGTTTGCAGACCCTGACCCCCTCTGAGCCCTCTCTCCTGCAGGGGACATGGAGGGGACACGGGCCTGCAGGAGCCTCCTGCTCTTGGCCCAGGAGCAAGGCTGCAGCTCCAGCCTTTGGGCCCTGGGCCGCAGCAGCCCAGGGGAGGCCCAGCTGCAGAGCTCGCAGCCCCGCAGGTGTTTCACCGCAACGCTTTGGACACGAATCCCCGGCCCATAGTCCCTCTGCTGTCGCTGTTTCCATATTCCCTGTCCTGTTCCCATATTCCCATTCCCGATCCCTGTCCCGGTGCCATTCCTGTGTTCCCTGTCCCCTATTCCTGGTCCCATTCCGCATTTCCAGCCCCTATCCGTATTCTCTGTCCCTGTCGCCAATTCCTCCCCTGTCCTGCATTCGAGGTCCCATTCCCCATCCCTGTCCCCATTCTTGGTGTGATTCCACGTCCCTTTGCCCAGTCCTGGGTGCTACTCCTTATCCCGCTCCCTGTCCCCATTCCCTGTCCCCATTCCCTGTCCCCAGTCCCTGTCCCCAGTCCCTGTCCCCATTCCCTGTCCCCAGTCCCGCTCCCTGTCCCCATTTCCTGTCCCCAGTCCCTGTCCCCATTCCCTGTCCCCAGTCCCGCTCCCTGTCCCCATTCCCTGTCTCCAGTCCCGCTCCCTGTCCCCTCTCACCGGACGCCGCCGCCATCGCTCCCGCCCTCTCCGCCCCTCACGTCGCCGGGGAAACCCCGCGCTGCGCCCGCCCGCAAATCACAGCGCGCGATCACTCAGGTATTTGCATAACCACGCCCCACGCCTTGGCCCCGCCCAGCGCCGGCGGCAGCCGAGTCCGGGCGCTGTTTGCTCCCAGTTCCCTCCCAGCGCTCCCAGTAAGAGCCATACTGGGAAGGAAAGCGCTCCCAGTTCCTTCCCGCTGCGCCCGGGATCGCTCCCGGGGCCGCGCGGGGCCGGGCCGCTTTGGAACCGCCCAGGGCGGGAGGAAGAGGAGGCACAGAGCCGAAGGAACAGCAAAGGGAAAGGGAAAGAGAAAAGCAGCAGGAAAACGCCGAGGGAAAGGAAGAGGAGGAGCCGGATCCGGAGGAGGGAAAGAAGAGGAAGAGGAGGAGCGGAGGAAGAGGAGCGGCAGCAGCATCAACACGCGGTTCCCCCGCCAGCCCGCTCAGGCCGCAGCTCCCCCGGCTCCGGCAGCATCGCCCCCCGCGGAACCCGCAGGTGAGCGGGGAGGGGGAGCTCGCCCCAAACCCACGGCGGGGCTCTCCG
Source organism: Sylvia borin (assembly GCA_014839755.1). Taxonomy (NCBI): domain Eukaryota; kingdom Metazoa; phylum Chordata; class Aves; order Passeriformes; family Sylviidae; genus Sylvia; species Sylvia borin. The sequence continues at coordinate 475,890 of CM025988.1, read as the reverse complement.
GGAGGGGTTGTGTGCGGCTCGGGGCACGTTCGGATCTTGCAGGAGCCCAAAGCGCAGCCGCAAATGGCCCCGGAGGGATCTCGGCGGCTCCCACGTGGCCATGGCCCGGTCCCGGCGGGCAGAGGCCGGAGATGAGCGGGCTCCGGGCCCCCCGAGGCTGAAAGGGGCGCTGACTTGTGCAGCTGCGCTTGGGCAGCGGGACCGGCCGAGTCAACGCGCTCAGCCCTTGTTTTCCCCCCAAAGCAGGATTTCCCATTGTCAAGCCTCGGCCTGTGAGGAGGAGGAGGAGGAGGAGGAGGAGGCCGCGAGGAAGAGGAAGATGTCCCGGCAGGCGCAGGCAGGTGAGGAGGCAGTCAGTGCCCCTTTCCCCCTCTGTCCCGCTCCATGTCCCGGCCCAGCCTGGCCCCCGGCTGCAGGACAAGGCCGACGCCGTCCTGCCGGGGCTGCCCTGAGGGCATCTCCTGCCCCTTGGCTGTGGCACGGAGACAAATGCCGTCCTCTCCTTGTCCTTCCTCCCCCAGACACGGAGCTGAGCACGAAGCCCGGGCGGGACAAATCCCCGCGGCAGAAGCTCGTGCCAGAGGCCCTTTGGAGCGGCTCCACGGCGCAGGAATCCAACGGGGAGGAAAAGGCCCGGAGATCCCGCACCAGGAGGGGCTGCAAACACACATCTCAGGGATCCCAGGAGGAAAGACCCACCCTGGGGCACAGCTCGGAGCTGGGGGTCCCTGAGCGGCTTCACGATGGGGAGAAGCCCCACAAGTGCTCGGAGTGCGAGAAGAGCTTGAGATGGAGATCTGTGGTGCTCACACACCAGAGGATCCACACGGGAGAACGGCCCTATGAGTGTCCAGAGTGTGGGAAGGGCTTCACCCAGAGATACAACCTGATTAGGCGCCTGAAAAGCCACACCGGGGAGAGGCTCTACGGGTGTGACCAATGCAGGAAGGGGTTTCGGAGCAGTTCTGAGCTCCTCAGGCACCAGCGGATTCACACTGATGAGAGGCCCTTCTGCTGCCCCGACTGCAACAAGGGATTCAAGCAGAAGTCCAGCCTCATAAGCCACCAGAGGATCCACACCGGGGAGAGGCCCTACGAGTGTGACCAATGCAGGAAGAGGTTTCGGACCAGGTCTGATCTCCTCCTGCACAAGCCGATTCACACGGATGAGAGGCCCTTCCGCTGCCCCGACTGCAACACGGGATTCAAGCACAACTCCACCCTCATCAAGCACCGGCGCATCCACACTGGGGAGAGGCCCTACGAGTGTGGCCAATGCAGGAAGAGGTTTCGGACCAGTTCTGATCTCCTCGTGCACCAGCCGATTCACACGGATGAGAGGCCCTTCCACTGCCCCGACTGCAACACGGGATTCAAGTACAACTCCAGCCTCATCCTGCACCAGCGCATCCACACCAGGGAGAGGCCCTATGAGTGTCCCCAGTGTGGGAAGAGCTTCGGCAGTGGATCCAGCCTCAATGTCCACACGTTGATCCACACTGGGGAGAGGCCCTACGAGTGTGACCAATGCAGGAAGACGTTTCAGACCAGTTCTCATTTCCTCAGGCACCAGCGGATTCACACGGATGAGAGGCCCTTCCGCTGCCCCGACTGCAACACGGGATTCAAGTACAACTCCAGCCTCATCCTGCACCGGCGCATCCACACCAGGGAGAGGCCCTATGAGTGTCCCCAGTGTGGGAAGACCTTCCGCAGTAGATCCAACCTCAATGCCCACACGTTTATCCACACTGGGGAGAGGCCCTACGAGTGTGACCAATGCAGGAAGACGTTTCAGACCAGTTCTAATTTCCTCAGGCACCAGCGGATTCACACGGATGAGAGGCCCTTCCGCTGCCCCGACTGCAACAAGGGATTCAAGCAAAACTCCAACCTCATCGTGCACCGGCGCATCCACACCGGGGAGAGGCCCTATGAGTGTCCCCAGTGTGGGAAGAGTTTCTCACAGAGCTCTAACTTGACTCAACACCAAGGGAGCCAGCACTGAGGGAAGCCCTGGGGTGCCCCGAGTGTGGGAAGAGCTTCATGCGCTGCTCCAGCTCCATCCCCCATGGGAGGATCCGTGCTGGATGATCCCCAGTGAGCCGTGGTGGGCAGAGCCCCGGTGATCCCTGGTGCCGGTGATCCCTGTTGGGAAGACACCTGGCTGGAGGCTCCACGTCCTCCTGGCTCCCCATGGACAACTGGGATTTCGCCTCATTTCTCTTTGTCCTTTCACAACTATCACACAGGCATCAATATACCAAGTTTGAACTGAGACGTTAATGGGGACATGGGCGGATCTTCCAGGGGACGTGAGGGATTCGGGGTGACCATTCTTAATCCAACCTGGGGGTGCTCTCTCTAGAGTCTGTTTCATTTCAGCCTTCCCAAGGCATCATTTCCATTCACATTCCAGGTCCCTGTCTGGATTATAAATCCCTGTCCACCTTCCGGGGCCTTTCCTGGATTCCAGGTTCCATTCCCAGTCCTGTCCCTGCTGGAGTCCAGGACATCCCCTTGGATGACCTGGGCCCTCAGGGAGGGGATTTGAGCCCTGGACAGGGGGGTGTGGAGCCGGTCCAGGGGGCTCCGCGACCTTGGCACAGAGCCCAGGAAAATCCTGAGTTTGATTTCAGTTTGTGGGAGAGGCTCCCGACACACAGAAAGGAATTGCAAATCACCAGGATGTGAAAACACACGTTTAGCTCAGGAGAAGATGCAAAATTCAGTAGTTTTAGGGTTCACATTTTAGAGGTAAAAGGGGGACAAAATGGCGGCATTTGGGGGGTACCTGGTTTCCTTGTCCTTCTTCCTCGTCCTCCGTCTTTTGGGGTGGTGATGGCACAGAGTCGTTAGAGTTGATTGGGTCAAAATAGAAATGGCCTTTTTAGTGTGAGCACTAGGCATTGGGGGAAAATAGTAAATCACCAACACGTCATTATCTGTACAAATGTCAGGGGACGTCCCATCGTGGGCAGTCGCCTCATGTCCCAGCCACTGTCAGCACCTCGGCTGGGAGAGGAGAAAATTCTGAGATATCAAATAATAAACATCTCGAGAAACCTGAAAACAGAACCTTGAAGACTCCGTTTTCCTATACCAACACGACTCGGGGCTTTTAGAGGGCCAAGCAGATTAAACAACCAAAATCTCGGGTGAGGAAACCCTTTCGGAGACATTCCCTATGCCCATTCCCGGTCCCTGTCCCCATTCCCTCTCCCGATTCTCTTTCCAAATTCCCGTTCCCGGCCCCTGTCCACATTCCCTGTCCCCATTCCGGGTGCCATTCCCATTCCCTGTCCCCATTTCCTGTATCACTTAATCCATATTCCAGGTCCCTGTCCCGAGTTCCGCACCCGGTCCTCGATCCCTGTCCCGATGTCTGGTCTGTCCCTACACTCTGTCCGCAGTCCCTGTCCCCAGTCCTGCTCCCAGTGCTCATTCCCGTTCCCTGTCCCAGTCCCATATTCCCCAGTCCCTCTCCCTATCCCCATTCCCTGTCCCCATTCCTATTCACATTCCCGGTCCCTGTCCCCGTCCACACTTCTATTCCGGATGCCATTCCTGTGTTCCCTGTCCCCTGTTCCTGGTCCCATTCCCAGGCCCTATCCATATTCTCTGTCCCTGCTTCAGTCCCTGTCGCAAATTCATTCCCTCCATGGCATTCCATGTCCCATTCGCCATCCCTGTCCCCATTCTTGCTGTGATTCAACGTCCCTTTCCCCAGTCCTGGGTGCCACTCCTTATCCTGCTCCCTGTCCCCAGTCCCTGTCCCCAGTCCCGTTCCCTGTCCCCAGTCCCGCTCCCTGTCCCCAGTCCCGCTCCCTGTCCCCTCTCACCAGACGCCGCCGCCATCGCTCCCGCCCTCTCCCCCCCTCACGTCGCCGGGGAAACCCCGCGCTGCGCCCGCCCGCCAATGACAGCGCGCGATCGCTGCTGTATTTGCATAACCACACCCCACGCCTTGGCCCCGCCCAGCGCCGGCGGCAGCCGAGTCCGGGCGCTGTTCGCTCCCAGTTCCCTCCCAGTGCTCCCAGTAAGAGCCATACTGGGAGGGAAAGCGCACCCAGTTCCTTCCCGCTGCTCCCGGGATCGCTCCCGGGGCCGCGCGGGGCCGGGCCGCTTTGGAACCTCCCAGGGCGGGAGGAAGAGGAGGCACAGAGCCGGAGCAACAGCAAAGGGAAAGAGAAAAGCAGCAGGAAAACGCCGAGGGATAGGAAGAGGAGGAGCCGGATCCGGAGGAGGGAAAGAAGAGGAAGAGGAGGAGCGGAGGAAGAGGAGCGGCAGCAGCAGCAGCACGCGGTTCCCCCGCCCGCCCGCTCAGGCCGCAGCTCCCCCGGCTCCGGCAGCATCGCCCCCCCCGGAACCCGCAGGTGAGCGGGGAGGGGGAGCTCGCCCCAAACCCATGGCGGGGCTCTCCGGGAGGGGTTGTGTGCGGCCCGGGGCATGTTCGGATCTTGCAGGAGCCCGAAGCCCAGCCGCAAATGGCCCCGGAGGGATCTCGGCGGCTCCCACGTGGCCATGGCCCGGTCCCGGCGGGCAGAGGCCGGAGATGAGCGGGCTCCGGGCCCCCCGAGGCTGAAAGGGGCGCTGACTTGTGCAGCTGCGCTTGGGCAGCGGGACCGGCCGAGCCAACGCGCTCAGCCCTTGTTTTCCCCCCAAAGCAGGATTTCCCATTGCCAAGCCTCGGCCCGTGAGGAGGAGGAGGAGGAGGCCGCGAGGAAGAGGAAGATGTCCCGGCAGGCGCAGGCAGGTGAGGAGGCAGTCAGTGCCCCTTTCCCCCTCTGTCCCGCTCCATGTCCCGGCCCAGCCTGGCCCCCGGCTGCAGGACAAGCCCGCTGCCGACGCCGTCCTGCCGGGGCTGCCCTGAGGGCATCTCCTGCCCCTTGGCTGTGGCACGGAGACAAATCCCGTCCTCTCCTTGTCCTTCCTCCCCCAGACACGGAGCTGAGCACGGAGCCCGGGCGGGACAAATCCCTGCGGCAGAAGCTCGTGCCAGAGGCTCTTTGGAGCGGCTCCACGGCGCAGGAATCCAACGGGGAGGAAAAGGCCCGGAGATCCCGCACCAGGAGGGGCTGCAAACGCACATCTCGGGGAGCCCAGGAGGAAAGACCCACCCTGGGGCAGAGCTCGGAGCTGGGGGTCCCTGAGCGGCTTCACGATGGGGAGAAGCCCCACAAGTGCTCAGTGTGCGAGAAGAGCTTCAGGTTGAAATCTCACCTGATCAGACACACGATGATCCACACGGGAGAGTGGCCCTACGAGTGTGCGCAGTGTGGGAAGAGATTCAGCGAAAGATCCTCCCTGATCAGTGCACTCGAGAATCCACACAGGAGAACGGCCCCATGAGTGTCCAGAGTGTGGGAAGGGCTTCACCCAGAGCAACAACCTGATTAGGCACTTGAAAAGCCACAGCGGGGAGAGGCCCTACGAGTGTGACCAATGCTGGAAGAGGTTTCAGACCAGTTCTGATTTCCTCAAGCACCAGCAGATTCACACGGATGAGAGTCCCTTCCGCTGCCCTGACTGCAACACGGGATTCAAGCAGAAATCCAACCTCATCAGGCACCGGCGCATCCACACCGGGGAGAGGCCATATGAGTGTCCCCAGTGTTGGAAGAGCTTCAGCGATAGGCACGACCTGATCAGACACCAGATGATCCACAGCGGGGAGAGGCCCTACGAGTGTGACCAATGCAGGAAGAGGTTTCAGACCAGCTCCCATCTCCTCAGGCACCAGCCAATTCACACGGATGAGAGGCCCTTCCGCTGCCCCGACTGCAACAAGGGATTCAAGCAAAACTCCAACCTCATAAGCCACTGGCGGATTCACAGCCGGGAGAGGCCCTACGAGTGTCCACAGTGTGGGAAGAGCTTCATTCAGAGCTCCACCCTGACTCTGCACCAGATGATCCACACCGGGGAGAGGCCCTGTGAGTGTGACCAATGCAGGAAGAGGTTTAAGAACAGTTCTGATCTCCTTGTGCACCAGCGGATTCACACGGATGAGAGGCCCTTCCGCTGCCCCGACTGCAACAAGGGCTTCAGGCAGAACTCCAACCTCATAAAGCACCGGCGCATCCACACTGGAGAGAGGCCCTATGAGTGTGACCAATGCGGGAAGAGGTTTCAGACCACCTCCAATCTCCTCATGCACCAGCGGATTCACACGGATGAGAGGCCCTTCCGTTTCCTGGACTGCAACAAGGGATTCAAGCAAAAGTGCAATCTTATAAACCACCAGCTCATCCACACCAGGGAGAGGCCCTACGAGTGTCCCCAGTGTGGGAAAAGGTTCTCACACACCTCTCACTTGACCAAACACCAACGGAGGCAGCACTGAGGGAAGCCCTGGAGTGCCCCGAGTGTGGGAAGAGCTTCGTGCGCTGCTCCAGCTCCATCCCCCATGGGAGGATCCGTGCTGGATGATCCCCAGTTCACCCCTGTGGGAAGCCTGTCTGAGACATGGCTGCGTGAGAAAGGACTTAGCAGTCAGATTCAGCTAGTCTCTGTGTGAGAGGCTAGGCGTACGTGCCCTTGAACACAGGTGCAAGATAACAGCTAGGTTGTTGAGAGTAGTTGGTATGCAGTAAAGAAAAACAAGAAGAAGGGAACTTGGAATCGCAAGGCTAGCAACAGAAAACAAAGCATGCAAGTAGCAGACCCAATCCTGAGCTTAGATTTTGCAATATGCATGAGCTAATTATTGTGTGGATAAAAAACGACTGGTTGAACAATAAAGCGAGGCTTGTTGACCATGATAGCATGAGACTCGTCTCCCATCTTTTCCAATATCTGGTGACCCCCGGACGTGATGGATGCGTCCCTCCCTGCAGGAGTTGAGAAAAGATGATGGGTTCGGATCCTGCCGCAACCAGGATGGTATAAGGGCGATAAGCGAGAAAGCCCCGACCCTGAGTGATCGCAACGGCGAGCTCAGCCGATACATGCTGCCGACGACCTTCGGAGAAGTTGCAACAGCGCTGACGTGAGTAATGGATAGGCAAGCGGCATATGAGTTATTTACCGCCTGCTTAAGGCAGAGGCAGATACAGGGTATCGACCTGGATAAAGAGTTACCTTCACTTTTGACCAATCCGCACACCGTTCATGAGCTAAGAGACTGGCGCGGGTTCAGTGATAAGTTATGGGAAGCCCAGCGCGCCGACACAAGGACAGCAGGGAGCTGGGAGCCTGGAGGCGGGACCGTGCGGCTTGAAAAGTCGAGCCGCGAAAGTTTGCATTGAGTGGAGAGGACGGCTGCGCTAAGCTGAACTTGTGAAACAAAGAAACAGAAGGGAAAAGATATGGGTAAAAGTTTCAGACAGCTACCTAGCTCCTCTCAAATATTCTCTCTAAGAGAGGTGAAACGATTAAGGACAATGACCAGCCCTATGGGCTAACAAAACAAAAGAGGAAAATTAATTAGACCATCGCTTGTGTTTAGTGAGACAGAGCAGAAGAAAATACAAAAAATACTGTTGGGACTGTATTATTTGGAGGCGGAAAAGACAGAAAAACGGCTCGGGAGTTCGGTGCGGTTTGGGAAAAAGTTTAATTACCTTGCGGACTGTCCTGGCTGAAAACAAACGCTGCCGAGACTGCCTGACTGCTGAAATCACCATTCAGGCTTTTAACGGGCCGAGGAATGATGCAGAGAGATGCCAAAGTCCTCCAAGTTTGCGAATTTTTTCAGTGTTTGTAAGTCCCTGTCCCGAGAATGCTACAATGGCGCCTACTGCCGCACTCTGCTGGACTGAATACACCGCGTGGCTTCAGCAGCGGAAGTTCTCTCGCCAGCTCCGAAGGGAGACTGAGCACGATCAGGAAGTGGCACAGCCGCCAGACCCTGAGGGCGTGGTGAAACACGAGAGGTCAGGTGGAGCTGAGAGCGACAAGGGGGGCTGGCAGCGGGGACGGCACGGGGGGCGGAGTGCGAGGCGGAGACCGGAGCGAGGCGGCGCGGCCCCCTCCCCTCTCCCGGCAACAGGGAAGCGGCGAAGCGCGGGAGGGGAGGAGGCGGCGGCTGCATCCCGCAGCGGCGGCAGCGAGAGAGGCGGCGGCGCGACCCCCCCCGATCACAGCACAGCCCAGCAGCGCGACAAAAGCAGGGAAGAGAAGCAGCAACGAGAGAGGCGACAGTGGATGGTGTTCCCTTCCCCCCACCACGATCAGCGGAGAATGGGAGAATTCCAGCTTTTCAGATTCAGTCTCCAGAGCAAACAGCGGTCCCAGAGACAAAAAAAAAGAAAAAAAAGGGTGCATCACAAGAGTTGAGCCCCCACTCCTCATGCAGGAGAGGGAGAAATGTGGAAACCACTAAATGCTTGCAGAGCAGATGCATGATCACAAGCAAAGTACACAAAAGAAAATGCAGTAATCATTTATTTTGTTGAAATAAAAGTGAATTTTTAATTGTAATAATTTGATATACTTGGATCCAAGTTAAATTGTGCTTTAGTATTTTATTGGTATTAAAAATGATTTTTATGTGGTTTGTTTTAGGTTTAAGGCTTTTAGGTTTAAGGTTTTTAAGTTTTTAGGTGTAAGACTTGTTAAGTATAAGTTATATTTAAGATTTATAAAGTTTAAGTAATAGTAAGATTTATTTTAAATTTAGGCTTTGATAAGTATAAATTAAACTTAAGATTAAGGTTTTTAAAGTTTAAGTGATAATAGATTTATAGTTTATAAATTTAGAGATTTAATGTATGAAGGTTTTAAAGTTAAGTTTTGTTAAAATATGTTAATTTAATTTACAGAGTTTAGTTGGTTTTTTTAGATATAAGATGGTTTTGACAGAAACAGCTGAGATGAAACATTGAGAAGTTTGTGGAAAAAAAAAAGGAAAAATAATTTATATTAAGATTGTTATAAGTTATAAACTATTTTGTAAGGGTTTTGTGTTTTAAGATAAGAAGTAAGTTAAGATAAGTAAGTTAAGATAATTATTTAAAGGACATAACTTGTTAATTGATTGAGTATTTTGTTGTTGCTATTTTTAAGAGCTTTGTTTTAAAAATGTTTTAAGAAATATCACTCTAAGATAAAGCCAAAGTCCTGGCCACACTTTGACTTTAACTAGAGGAAATGTTTTCATCAGCAAATCCAGATGTTTTCTGCACAACAAAACTAAATACAAGTCACTTTGTCTTGACAATTTGACCTTATATATATGACAGCTGAACAGACTTTTAAGGTAAACTTAGAAAGCCTTACTCGAGGAGGCTACCTAAGCCCTGCCTGAAAAGGAGTTTTTCAGCTGTTGCAGAATCTGGAACAATCAGATAATATTTTGGTAATTGACAATCATCGAACTTTATATGTGATTATTACAATTCCTTTGATAGCTAACCCAGTCGGAATCCATTCACTGGAAGCTGCAGGACCTACAACAACATGTACAGCTTTTGAAACAAGATGATGAGTTTTTTGGAATAAAGTTTGGTCAATGGGGAATAACCAGTTAACTGAAAGAAATATTACAGATGGAGTTAATAATTTTGCTTGCAATTTGCCTTATATTGCTTGTGCTGCCTTGCTTGATGTCATGTTTGCAAAATATGCTTATGAAAATTGCCATGCCATGCTTGCCCAACAGAAAAACAGGGGATATGTAGAGGAATGACTAGCTGAGAGAGGTCACGTAGACATGTTGCAACTGGATAGCAACAGGATGCTAGCAGCCCTTATCTTTACAAACAGCCCTTAAGAGGTCTGGGGTGTTACAAAAATGTTGTAATATCGCTTGTTTTGCACCTCAGCAGTGGACTACTAATCCGGCTGATTGGGAAGGTATCAACACCAGATTTGAACAATTAAAAATTAAAAAGAGAAAATGGAAGGAGAAATCCAGGGCAGGATTGAATTAATCACAAACATGGGGTTGATTTTGATAGTTGTGGCCATCATGCAGGGAGTAGAAAGTTTTTGGGTTCCCACGCAACCTAAAGAAAACATATGGGTTACCTTAGCGAATCAAACAGGCCAGGAGGCAATCTGCCTGTCTCTCTCCTCTCCCGGTAACCCCTTTACCACCTGCCTGGTGGGATTGCCCACTGATGTGTGGCCATGTCCTTTCACCTCGACCCATACCCATACGTTGTGCCAAAACTATGCAGATCATTGGGACCAAATTGTTCCCTACCTCCCTCCGGCCCCCAGGGAACCTCAAGAGCTAGAACTACTAGGATCAATAAAAGCTGATGCTTGCGTTATGTTTAATTGGACAAGTACACTTCGAGCCTCTGGTACACCTACTGGAAATCAGACTTTTCCCATAATTGTTAATGCCACTATAGCTGTGTATAGAAATGCTACTGCCTGGTGTAACTATACTAGCACGAATGTTTCTCGATCATCTAACACTCCGATTGCTTTGCCAAAAGGGATATTTTTTATTTGTGGGGATAGGGCATGGGCTGGTATTCCATCGAGGATAGAGGGTGGTCCGTGTACATTAGGAAGGTTGACCCTATTGACACCTAATATGACCATGATCTTACACAAACACAGGAATCACACACGATTGAGGTCAAAACGAATGATACACGCATATACCCCTGAGTGCAGAGATGATGCAGCGTTCTGGTCCCCGGGTGAAATCATTGCAATATCATTTTTTGTCCCTCAAGCAGCAACTGCTCGGGCTCTAACATTGTTGGAAGGAATGTGCTGCATGAACTTGTCTGATCACTCGGTCTCTATCCATGCTCAACTTTCTAAGTTGCAGGAACTAACCACACATCTGCAGAAGTGCACAGGTTTTGGGTTTGATGACTAGTTGAAGGAGCTCGGCTTGGGCCCTTGGCTTACCTCTTTACTCCAACATAGAATAATTTTGCTAATTGTTATTAGAGCTATCTTATTGCTTTTGCCGTGTCTTGTAAAATGCTTGCAACGCATGCTTATGAATATAATTGATGGTAATAGAAAACAACTTTTGTTAACACAAAAAAAAAAAAACGGGGGATATGTGGGAAGCCTGTCTGAGACATGGCTGCGTGAGAAAGGACTTAGCAGTCAGATTCAGCTAGTCTCTGTGTGAGAGGCTAGGCGTACGTGCCCTTGAACACAGGTGCAAGATAACAGCTAGGTTGTTGAGAGTAGTTGGTATGCAGTAAAGAAAAACAAGAAGAAGGGAACTTGGAATCGCAAGGCTAGCAACAGAAAACAAAGCATGCAAGTAGCAGACCCAATCCTGAGCTTAGATTTTGCAATATGCATGAGCTAATTACTGTGTGTATAAAAAACGACTGGTTGAACAATAAAGCGAGGCTTGTTGACCATGATAGCATGAGACTCATCTCCCATCTTTTCCAATACACCCCAGTGGGCAGAGCCTCAGTGATCCCTGGTGCCAGTGATCCCTGTTGGGAAGACACCTGGCTGGGGGCTCCACGTCCTCCTTGCTCCCCATGGACAGCTGGAGTTTTGCTTCATTTCTCTTTGTCTTTTCAAAACACCCTAAAATTGCCTAAAGATAAAGATATTGAACTAGGACCTTGACGGGGACTTGGGGGGATCCTCCAGGGGATATGGGGGATGCTACTCAAGGTGTCCCTGTGTCCCACAGGGTGTCCCCCCTGTCCCTCAGGATGTTCCTGTGGCTGCTCATGACACCGAGCATCTTCACCTGTCCTGTCACATTTAGGGGCATCCCATGTGACTCCTGTGTGTCATCCCTGTGATACTCCATGACATCCCATGCCACCCTTTGTCCTCTGATTTTGGATCCTTCCCTCCGCCTCCCATTCCCAGCTGCATTCTCTGTCCCGTATTCTCTGTCTGGCTGCCATTCTCATATTCCCAGTCCCATACTCCCAGCCCTGGTCCCAGTCTCGTGTTTCCTGTCGTCCTGCCAGTCCTCTATTTTCAGTTCTATATTCCCTGTCCTGTTCCTACATTCCCAGTCCCACTCCCATTCTTCTATTCCCGTTTCCAATCTGAGTCCCATCTTCCAAATCTCCATCCCATATTGTCACTCCAGTTGCTATTTCTATTGTCCCTGTCCCGTTCCCGTATTCCCCTCCTAGGTCACATTCCACGTCCGTCCCGCAAATTCCTGTTCCCAGTCCTGGTGCCTGTCACCATTCCTGGTCGCAGTCCCGGTCTCCTTCCCGAGCCCATCCTCGCTGTTTCCTATCCTCACTCCTCGTCCTATTCCTGGTCCTGTCCTGTATTCCCAGTCCCCATTCCCGGTCCCATTCTCCAGAGCCGCCTCTCACATGGGGCCCTGAGGGCTCCACAGCTTGGGCTTCCTGTGGCACACGAACCCTTCAGCCCTGCTGCTGTCCTTGGGCAGCTGCACAGAGCACAAGGCTTTGGCCATTTCTCACAGGCCCCAGCTGGCCAGAGCAGCCCCTCCTGCCAGCCCCCGCTGTGCCTCAGAGCCCTCCCTCCTGCTGGGGACATGGAGGGGACACGGGCCTGCAGGAGCCTCCTGCTCTTGGCACAGGAGCAAGGCTGCAGCTCCAGCCTTTGGGCGCTGGGCCGCAGCAGCCCAGGGGAGGCCCAGCTGCAGAGCTCGCAGGCCCGGATGTGTTTCACTGCAGCGCTTTGGAACACTAATCCCCATCCCATATTCTCTCTCCGCTCGCTGTCTCCATCCTCCCATTCCCTGTCCCGGTCCCATCCCCGCTCCCTGTCCCCTCTCACCGCACACCGCCGCCATCGCTCCGGCGCCCCGCTCCCTCTCTCACGTGACCGGGGAAACCCCGCGCTGCTCCCGCCCACCAATCACAGCGCGCGATCGCTCCTGTATTTGCATAACCACGCCCCTTGACTTGGCCCCGCCCAGCGCCGGCTGCAGCTGAGTCCGCGCGCTGTTCGCTCTCAGTTCCCTCCCAGCGCTCCCAGTAAGAGCGATACTGGGCGGGAAAGCGCTCCCAGTTCCTTCCCGCTCTCCCAGGATCGCTCCCGCTGCCCTGCGAGGTGGGGCGGCTTTGGAACCCCCCAGGGCAGAGCGCGGCTGCTTTTGGGTGTCGGCACCGCCCGAGCCGAGCTGGGAGAGGAGGAGGAGCGGGAGGAAGAGCAGAGACAGAGGAGGAGGACGAGGAAAGGCGGGAGCTTGAGGAAGCGGAGGAGCAGGGACAGGACGGAGAGAGGAGGAAGAGGAGGCGGAAGACGAGGAAAAGGAGGAAGAGCAGCAGCAGCCCAAACACCACGCGGTTCCCCCGGCTCCGGCAACATCGCCCCCCCCGGAACCCGCAGGTGAGACGGGAGGGAGAGTTTGCCCCAAATCCATCGAGGGGGGCTCTCAGGGAGGTTTTATTCGGAGCAGGGGATGTTTGGAACTTGCAGGACCCTGGAGGGATCTCGGCGGCTCCCACGTGGCCATGGCCCGGTCCCGGCGGGCAGAGGCCGGAGATGAGCGGGCTCCGGGCTCCCCGAGGCTGAAAGGGGCGCTGACTTGCGCAGCTGCGCTTGGGCAGTGGGACCATCAAACCCAACGCGCTCAGCCCTTGTTTTATCCCTAAACCAGGATTTCTCATTCCCAAACCATGGCCCGATGGAAGAGGAGGAGGCCGTGAGGGAGAGGAAGATGGCCCAGGAGCCGCAGGCAGGTTGAGGACGAAGTCAGTGCTCCTTTCCCCCTCTCTCCTGCTCCATCTCCCAGCCCAGCCTGGCCCCCGGCTGTAGGAGAACCCCACTGCTGACGCCGTGCTGCCAGGAATGCATTGGAGAAATCCCCTTCCTTGTGCCATGGAAGCAAATCTCATCCTCTCCTTGTCCTTGCACTTCCAGATAAGGAGCTGAAAGTGGAGCCCAGGGAGGACAAATCCTTGCAGAAGAACCTCGTGGAAGAGGCCGCTTTGACTAGCTCCATGGCTCAGGAATCCAATGGGGAGGAAAAGCCCCAGAGATGTCGCACCAGGAGGGGCTGTAAACGCAAATCTCGGGGATCTGAGGAGGAAAGATCCACCCTGGACCAGACAGGCAGCCACAGCTCAGATCAGGTGGTCCCCGAGCAGCTTCACAATGGGGAGAAGTCCTACAAGTGCTCAAAATGTGAGAAGAGCTTCAGTATGAGATCCTCACTGATCCGACACTGGAGAATCCACACGGGAGAAAGGCCCTATGAGTGTGGAAAGTGTGGGAAGAGCTTCAGCCGGAGCTGCCAGCTGATTGAACACCAGCGGAGCCACACTGGGGAGAGGCCCTACGAATGTGGGGAGTGTGGGAAGGGCTTCAGGTCGAGGTCCCACCTGACTGTCCACCAGCGGAGCCACACCGGGGAGAGGCCCTACGAGTGTGACCAATGCAGGAAGAGGTTTCAAACCAGCTCCAATCTCCTCAGGCACCAGCGGATTCACACGGATGAGAGGCCCTTCCGCTGCCCTGACTGCGGGAAAGGCTTCAAGTACAACTCCCAGCTCATCATCCACAGGTGCATCCACACCGGGGAGAAGCCCCACAAATGTCCCCAGTGTGAGAAGAGCTTCAGCGACGGCTCCGTCCTGATTGCCCACCGGAGGACCCACACTGGAGAACAGCCCTATGAGTGTGGGGAGTGTGGGAAGAGCTTCAGGAAGAGCTCTGGCCTGATCTCACACCAGAGGATCCACACTGGAGAGAGGCCCTACGAGTGTCCCCAGTGTGGGAAGAGTTTCTCACAGAGCTCAACCTTGACCCAACACCAACGGAGGCAGCACTGAGGGAAGCCCTGGAGTGCCCCGAGTGTGGGAAAAGCTTCGTGCACTGCTCCAACTCCATCCCCCATGGGAGGATCCATGCTGGATGATCCCCAGTGAGCCGTGGTGGGCAGAGCTCCGGTGATCCCTGGTGCCGGTGATCCCTGTTGGGAAGACACCTGGCTGGGGGTTCCACGTCCTCCTGGATCCCCCTGGCCGCCTGGGGTTTTCTTTTAATTTCTCTTTCTCCTCTCAAAACACCACACGGGCATCAAATTACCAAGTTTGAACTAAGAAGTTGATGGGGATATGGGCAGATCTTCCAGGGGACGTGGGGGATTCGGGGTGACCATTCTCAGTCCACCCTGGGTGCAGCCTTGGTCAGGCTCCTGTCTTGCCCATGGTGGATCCTGGAGGCCTTTTAATAAATACCTACTTTATTCTCTAGTTCTGTCCAGTCCGTTTCATTTCAGCCTTCCCAAGGCATCATTTCCATTCACATTGCGGGTCCCTGACCGGATCATAAATCACTGTCCACATTCCGGATCCTTTCCTGTATGGCAGGTTCCATTCCCAGTCCTGTCCCCATCCCCAGTACCATTCGTGGTCCCTCTCCCCATTCCCTATCCCCATTCCCAGTGCTTGGCCCCATTCCCTGTCTCGATTCTAATTCGCTCCCGATTCCCAGTAAAATTCCCATTCCCTGTCCCATTTCCTGAACCAACAAATCCACACTCCAGGTCTGTCCTGAATCCTGTTCTCTGTCCGCACTCCCTGTCCCCATTCCCTGTCCCCAGTCCCGCTCCCTGTCCCCAGTCCCGCTCCCTGACCCCTCTCACCGGACGCCGCCGCCATCGCTCCCGCCCTCTCCGCCCCTCACGTCGCCAGGGAAACCCCGCCCTGCGCCCGCCCGCCAATGACAGCGCGCGATCGCTGCTGTATTTGCATAACCACGCCCCACGCCTTGGCCCCGCCCAGCGCCGGCGGCAGCCGAGTCCGGGCGCCGTTCGCTCCCAGTTCCCTCCCAGCGCTCCCAGTAAGAGCCATACTGGGAGGGAAAGCGCTCCCGGTTCCTTCCCGCTGCTCCCGGGATCGCTCCCGGGGCCGCGCGGGGCCGGGCCGCTTTGGAACCTCCCAGGGCGGGAGGAAGAGGAGGCACAGAGCCGGAGCAGCGGGAAAGGGAAAGAGAAAAGCAGCAGGAAAACGCCGAGGAAAAGGAAGAGGAGGAGCCGGATCCGGAGGAGGGAAAGAAGAGGAAGAGGAGGAGCGGAGGAAGAGGAGCGGCAGCAGCAGCAGCACGCGGTTCCCCCGCCCGCCCGCTCACGCCGCAGCTCCCCCGGCTCCGGCAGCATCGCCGCCCCCGGAACCCGCAGATGGGCGGGGAGGGGGAGCTCGCCCCAAACCCATGGCGGGGCTCTCCGGGAGGGGTTGTGTGCGGCCCGGGGCATGTTCGGATCTTGCAGGAGCCCGAAGCGCAGCCGCAAATGGCCCCGGAGGGATCTCGGCGGCTCCCACGTGGCCATGGGCCGGTCCCGGCGGGCAGAGGCCGGAGATGAGCGGGCTCCGGGCCCCCCGAGGCTGAAAGGGGGCGCTGACTTGTGCAGCTGCGCTTGGGCAGCGGGACCGGCCGAGCCAACGCGCTCAGCCCTTGTTTTCCCCCCAAAGCAGGATTTCCCATTGCCAAGCCTCGGCCCGTGAGGAGGAGGAGGAGGAGGAGGAGGAGGAGGAGGCCGCGAGGAAGAGGAAGATGTCCCGGCAGGCGCAGGCAGGTGAGGAGGCAGTCAGTGCCCCTTTCCCCCTCTGTCCCGCTCCATGTCCCGGCCCAGCCTGGCCCCCGGCTGCAGGACAAGCCCGCTGCCGACGCCGTCCTGCCAGGGCTGCCCTGAGGGCATCTCCTGCCCCTTGGCTGTGGCACGGAGACAAATGCCGTCCTCTCCTTGTCCTTCCTCCCCCAGACACGGAGCTCAGCACGGAGCCCGAGCAGGACAAATCCCCGCGGCAGAAGCTCGTGCCAGAGGCCCTTTGGAGCGGCTCCACGGCGCAGGAATCCAACGGGGAGGAAAAGGCCCGGAGATCCCGCACCAGGAGGGGCTGCAAACGCACATCTCGGGGATCCCAGGAGGAAAGACCCACCCTGGGGCAGAGCTCGGAGCTGGGGGTCCCTGAGCGGCGTCACGATGGGGAGAAGCCCCACAAGTGCTCGGAGTGCGAGAAGAGCTTCAAATCGAGATCTGTGCTGCTCACACACCAGAGGATCCACACGGGAGAACGGCCCCATGAGTGTCCAGAGTGTGGGAAGGGCTTCGCCCACAGCAACCACCTGATTAGGCACTTGAAAAGCCACACCGGGAAAAGGCCCTACGAGTGTGTCCAATGCAGGAAGAAATATCTAACCAGTTCTGGTCTCCTCGTGCACCAGCGGATTCACAGGGATGAGAGGCCATTCTGCTGCCCCGACTGCAACAAGGGTTTTAAGTACAACTCCACCCTCATCAGGCACCGGCGCATCCACACCGGGGAGAGGCCTTATGAGTGTCCCCGGTGTGGGAAGAGCTTCCGCAGTAGATCCCACCTGCATGCCCACACGTTGATCCACACCGGGGAGAGGCCCTACGAGTGTGACCAATGCAGGAAGAGGTTTCAGACCAGTTCTGATCTCCTCGTTCACCAGCAGATTCACACGGATGAGAGGCCCTTCTGCTGCCCAGACTGCAAGAAGGGATTCACGCAGAAGTCCAACCTCATCAGGCACCTGAGCATCCACACCGGGGAGAGGCCCTATGAGTGTCCCCAGTGTGGGAAGAGCTTCATCGAAAGGCCTGACCTGATCAGACACCAGATGATCCACACCGGGGAGAGGCCCTACGAGTGTGACCAATGCAGGAAGAGGTTCCAGACGAGCTCCCATCTCCTCAGGCACCAGCGGATTCACACAGATGAGAGGCCCTTCCGCTGCCCCGACTGCAACAAGGGATTCAAGCACAACTCCACCCTCATAACCCACCAGAGGATCCACACCGGGGAGAGGCCTTATGAGTGTCCCCAGTGTGGGAAGAGTTTCTCACAGAGCTCAACCTTGATCCAACACCAACGGAGCCAACACTGAGGGAAGCCCTGGAGTGCCCCGAGTGTGGGAAGTGCTTCGTGCGCTGCTCCAGCTCCATCCCCCATTGGAGGATTCGTGCTGGATGATCCCCAGTGAGCCGTGGTGGGCAGAGCCCCGGTGATCCCTGGTGCCAGTGATCCCTGTTGGGAAGACACCTGGCTGGGGGCTCCACGTCCTCCTGGCTCCCCATGGACACCTGGGATTTCGCCTCATTTCTCTTTGTCCTTTCACAACTATCACACGGGCATCAATATACCAAGTTTGAACTAAGAAGTTGATGGGGACATGGGCCGATCTTCCAGGGGACATGGGGGATTCGAGGTGACCATTCTTAGTCCACCCTGGGGGCGGCCTTGGTCAGGCTCCTGTCTTGCCCCAAGGTGGATCCTGGAGGCCTTTCAATAAATACCTACTTTATTCTCCACTTTTGTCCAGTCTCTGTTTCATTTCAGCCTTCCCAAGGCATCATTTCCATTGACGATCCCAGTCCTTGTTAGGGTTCTAAATCCCTGACCACTTCTGTGTCCTTTCCCACATTCCAGATTCCATTCCCAGTCCTGTCCTCATTCCCAGTCCCATTTCCGATCCCTCTCCCCATTTCCTGTCCCCATGCCCAGGGCAATTCTCATTATGTATCACCTTTCCTGGTCCCTGACTCCTTTCCCTGTCACCATTCCCTGTCCTCATTTCCAGTTACTATCCTCATTCCCTGTCTCCATTCTCTGACCCCACTCTGCGTCTCCATTCCCAGTCACCATTCCCATTTCCTGTCCCCATCCCCTGTTCCCATTCCCTGATCCATTTTCTGTTCCCAGTCCCATTCCCTGTCTCCATTCCCAGTCCGTAGCCCGTATTCCCTGACCCAGTCCCATATTCCCGGTCTCTCTCCTCACTCCCAGTTCCACTCCTGGTCCCTGTCCCCATTCCCAATCTGATTCCCGGTCCCTCTCTCCATTCCTGGTCCCAGTCCCGTATTACTTGTCCAATTTTTAGTCCCTGTCTCTTTTCCCATTATCATTCCCACTCCCGCTCTTGTAGTTCCAATTCCTTTACTGATCCCTGTTCCCATTCCCGCTGCCATTCCAGCTCCCTATCCACCCACATTCCGTGTCATTATTCCCTGTCCCCATTCCTATTCACATTCCCGGTCCCTGTCCCCGTCCCCACTTCTATTCCGGGTCCCATTCCTGTGTTCCTTGTCCCCTGCTCCTGGTCCCATTCCCAGCCCCCATCCATATTCTCTGTCCCTGGCTCAGTCCCTGTCGCAAATTCCTTTCCTCCACGGCATTCCAGGTCCCATTCCCCATCCCTGTCCCTGCTCTTGGTGTGATTCCACGTCCCTTTCTCCAGTCCTGGGCTCCACTCCTTATCCCGCTCCCTGTCCCCATTCCCTGTCCCCATCCCCTGTCCCCATTCTCTATCCACTTTCCCTGTCCCCGTTCCCAGTCCCCATCCCCTGTCCTCACTCGCCATCCCCTGTCCTCGTCCCAATTCCCAATCCCCATTTCGAGTTCCCTGTCCCCATCCCCTGTCCCCATCTCTTGTCCCCATTTCGAGTTCCCTGTCCCCATCCCTGTCCCCATTCCCTGTCCCCATCCCCTGTCCCCATTCCCCAGGGCCCCCTCTCGCACGGGGCCCTCAGGGCTCCACAGCTCGGGCTGCCTGTGGCACACCAACCCTCCAGCCCTGCTGCTGTCCTTGGCCGGCTGCACAGAGCACAAGGCTTTGGCCATTCCTCACAGGCCCCAGCTGGCCAGAGCAGCCCCTCTCAGAGTCTGTCCAAGGATGTGATATGCCTCACGACCGTCTCCAATGATTGAGGACAGAGACCCCAGGCTCTGAAAGGAGCCCCCGGCCTGGCCGAGGTGGAATGTTTGCCAAGTCTCGGAGGACTGGTCTGCATCTCCATGAGAACGGAGTGCCACAACAATGGAAGTGGTCACAGTGCACTGAGCCAAGGCTACTTGCCCAAACCGGTGTGTCCATAGCGGAGTACGGACATGGACGGTGTGCAGCCTGTTCCTGAGCACCCAGCCTCAGCACGGGAGGTTCCCGCTCTGGCTCTGTGCCCCTCGCTTGGCCTCAGCACAGGTGGCTCCTGCTCTGGCTCTGTGCCCTTCGCTTTAGTTCCCGCCTTGACCGACCTATACAATCCCTGGAGACCCCACTCACTGTTGTGATCACCCCACTGGAGAAGATCGTATCCATGGGCATCTCGACTTCGACTCATCCCTCCACGTTGGTAGCTATAATCCCCGTCCCCTATCTCTCTCTTTTTTCTTACTGTTCTTTATTTCTCTCCCTACTATCGCATTTTTTCCCACTAAATAAAAGTGCATTTTTTAATAAGTAAACTCTGTCTATTATGCTCTGAGATCCTTAAAACGGACCATCAGGTCTCCTGCGTATGTTTGCAGACCCTGACCCCCTCTGAGTCCTCTCTCCTGCAGGGGACATGGAGGGGACACGGGCCTGCAGGAGCCTCCTGCTCTTGGCCCAGGAGCAAGGCTGCAGCTCCAGCCTTTGGGCCCTGGGCCGCAGCAGCCCAGGGGAGGCCCAGCTGCAGAGCTCGCAGCCCCGCAGGTGTTTCACCGCAACGCTTTGGACACGAATCCCCGGCCCATAGTCCCTCTGCTGTCGCTGTTTCCATATTCCCTGTCCTGTTCCCATATTCCCATTCCCGATCCCTGTCCCGGTGCCATTCCAGTGTTCCCTGTCCCCTATTCCTGGTCCCATTCCGCATTCCCAGCCCCTATCCGTATTCTCTGTCCCTGTCGCCAATTCCTCCCCTGTCCTGCATTCCAGATCCCATTCCCCATCCCTGTCCCCATTCTTGGTGTGATTCCACGTCCCTTTCCCCAGTCCTGGGCGCGACTCCTTATCCCGCTCCCTGTCCCCATTCCCTGTCCCCAGCCCCTGTCCCCATTCCCTGTCCCCATTCCCTGTCCCCAGTCCCTGTCCCCAGTCCCTCTCCCCATTCCCTGTCCCCAGTCCCGCTCCCTGTCCCCTCTCACCGGACGCCGCCGCCATCGCTCCCGCCCTCTCCGCCCCTCACGTTGCCGGGGAAACCCCGCGCTGCTCAAACCCACCAATCACAGCGCGCGATCGCTCCAGTATTTGCATAACCGCGCCCCACGCCTTGGCCCCGCCCAGCGCTGGCGGCAGCCGAGTCCGGGCGCTGTTCGCTCCCAGTTCCCTCCCAGCGCTCCCAGTAAGAGCCATACTCGGAGGGAAAGCGCTCCCAGTTCCTTCCCGCTGCTCCCGGGATCGCTCCCGGGGCCGCGCGGGGCCGGGCCGCTTTGGAACCGCCCAGGGCGGGAGGAAGAGGAGGCACAGAGCCGGAGCAGCGGGAAAGGGAAAGAGAAAAGCAGCAGGAAAACGCCGAGGAAAAGGAAGAGGAGGAGCCGGATCCGGAGGAGGGAAAGAAGAGGAAGAGGAGGAGCGGAGGAAGAGGAGCGGCAGCAGCAGCAGCACGCGGTTCCCCCGCCCGCCCGCTCAGGCCGCAGCTCCCCCGGCTCCGGCAGCATCGCCCCCCCCGGAAGCCGCAGGTGAGCGGGGAGGGGGAGCTCGCCCGAAACCCATGGCGGGGCTCTCCGGGAGGGGTTGTGTGCGGCTCGGGGCACGTTCGGATCTTGCAGGAGCCCGAAGCCCAGCCGCAAATGGCCCCGGAGGGATCTCGGCGGCTCCCACGTGGCCATGGCCCGGTCCCGGCGGGCAGAGGCCGGAGATAAGCGGGCTCCGGGCCCCCCGAGGCTGAAAGGGGCGCTGACTTGTGCAGCTGCGCTTGGGCAGCGGGACCGGCCGAGCCAACGCGCTCAGCCCTTGTTTTCCCCCCAAAGCAGGATTTCCCATTGCCAAGCCTCAGCCCGTGAGGAGGAGGAGGAGGAGGAGGAGGAGGAGGAGGCCGCGAGGAAGAGGAAGATGTCCCGGCAGGCACAGGCAGGTGAGGAGGCAGTCAGTGCCCCTTTCCCCCTCTGTCCCGCTCCATGTCCCGGCCCAGCCTGGCCCCCGGCTGCAGGACAAGCCCGCTGCCGACGCCGTCCTGCTAGGGCTGCCCTGAGGGCATCTCCTGCCCCTTGGCTGTGGCACGGAGACAAATCCCGTCCTCTCCTTGTCCTTCCTCCCCCAGACACGGAGCTGAGCACGGAGCCCGGGCAGGACAAATCCCCGCGGCAGAAGCTGGTGCCAGAGGCCCTTTGGAGCGGCTCCACGGCGCAGGAATCCAACGGGGAGGAAAAGGCCCGGAGATCCCGCACCAGGAGGGGCTGCAAACACACATCTCGGGGATCCCAGGAGGAAAGACCCACCCTGGGGCAGAGCTCGGAGCTGGGGGTCCCTGAGCGGCGTCACGATGGGGAGAAGCCCCACAAGTGCTCGGAGTGCGAGAAGAGCTTCAAATCGAGATCTGTGCTGCTCACACACCAGAGGATCCACACGGGAGAACGGCCCCATGAGTGTCCAGAGTGTGGGAAGGGCTTCGCCCACAGCATCACCTGTTTAGACACTTGAAAAACCACACCGGGGACAGGCCCTACGAGTGTGACCAATGCAGGAAGAGGTTTCAGACCAGTTCTGATTTCCTCAGGCACCAGCGGATTCACACAGATGAGAGGCCCTTCCGCTGCCCCGACTGCAACAAGGGATTCAAGGAGAAGTCCAGCCTCATCGGGCACCGGCACATCCACACCGGGGAGAGGCATTATGAGTGTCCCCAGTGTGGGAAGAGCTTCGGCAGTAGATCCGACCTGAATGCCCACATGTTGATCCACACCGGGGAGAGGCCCTACGAGTGTGACCAATGCAGGAAGACGTTTCGGAGCAGCTCTGATCTCCTCGTGCACCAGCGGATTCACACGGATGAGAGGCCCTTCTGCTGCCCCGACTGCAACAAGGGCTTCAAGAGAAACTCCACCCTCATCAGGCACCGGCGCATCCACAGTGGGGAGAGGCCCTACGAGTGTGACCAATGCAGGAAGAGGTTTCGGTCCACTTCTGATCTCCTCGTTCACAAGCCGATTCACACGGATGAGAGACCCTTCCACTGCCCCGACTGCAACAAGGGATTCAAGCACAACTCCAGCCTCATTGGGCACCGGCTCATCCACACCGGGGAGAGGCCTTATGAGTGTCCCCAGAGTGGGAAGAGCTTCTCACGCAGCTGAACCTTGACCCGACATCAACGGAGCCAGCACTGTGGGAAGCCCTGGAGTGCCCCGAGTGTGGGAAGAGCTTCGTGCGCTGCTCCAGCTCCATCCCCCATGGGAGGATCCGTGCTGGATTATCCCCAGTGAGCCGTGGTGGGCAGAGCCCCGGTGATCCCCGGTGCCAGTGATCCCTGTTGGGAAGACACCTAGCTGGGGGCTCCACGTCCTCCTGGCTCCCCATGGACAGCTGGGATTTCGCCTCATTTCTCTTTGTCCTTTCAAAACACGCTAAAATTACCTGAAGATAAAGATATTGAACTAGGACATTCACGGGGACATGGAGGGATCCTCCAGGGGATGTGGGGGATGCTGGCTGTGAGGCAGTTGAGGGTTCCTGGCAGGGACTTGGGCCTTGCTCAGGGCTTTGGGCTCCCCAGGACGAGCATCTCCGTCTGTGCTGCGAGACCCTGGCGGAGGTTCTGGGGCAGCAGATCAAGCACCCTCTGCCCAGGAACTGTCCCCATCTCCCCCTGGCCTGGTTCCTGGTGTCCCTGGTCCAGGATCCCCCTCTCCTCGCTGTCACTGCTCCTGCCCCTGCCCGTTCACATTTCACCCCACTCACAGTCCCATCCTGCTCCCATCCCAGTCCACATCCTGTTCCTGGTCTCATTCCCTGTTTCTGGTCCATATTCTTGCTCTGGTTGCTGTTCCTGTATTCCCAGTCCCATATTCCCTGCCCTGTTCTCACTCTCAGATTCCTGGTCCCGCTGCTGGCCCCGCACTTCCCTTGCTGTATTCCCTGTCCTGTTCCCAGTCCCATTCCTGTATTCCCATTTCTGATCCTGGCCCACATTCCTAATCCCCATCTCTCATTCTCTCATGGCTTCATCTACCCATATTCCCTGTGCCCTTCCCGTTTTCCTATTCCCGATCCCATTCCAGGTCCCTGTCCTTTACTCCTGGCGCCACTCCCATTCCCAGTCTGGTATTCCTGGTCCCATTCTTGGTCCCTGTCCACATTCCCAATACAGGTTTTATGTCCCCGTTCCCTATCCCCGTCCCCTGTCCCCATTCGCTGCCCCAATCCCCAGTCCTCGTTCCCTTTCCGCGTCCCCATTCCCTGTATCCCTTCCCTGTCCCCATCTCCTGTCCCCATCCGCTATCCCTGCTCCCTTTCCCCATCCCGTGTCCCTGTTCCATGTCCCCGTTACATGTCCCCATCTCAGTCCTCGTCCCCTATCCCCCTTCACTGTCCCCATTCCTTGTCCTTGTTCCCTGTCCCCATCCTCTGTCCCCATTCCCTGTGTCCATCCCCTGTCCCCATTCCCTGTCCCTATCTCTATCCCCCGTCACTGTCCCCATTCCTTGTCCTTGTTCCCTGTCCCCATCCTCTGTCCCCATTCCCTGTCCCCATTTCGAGTTCCCTGTCCCCATGCCCTGTCCGTGTTCCCTGTCCCCATCCCCTGTCCCCATCCCTGTCCCCATTCCCTGTCCCCATTTCGAGTTCCCTGTCCCCATCCCCTGTCCCCATTCCCCAGGGCCCCTCTCGCACGGGGCCCTCAGGGCTCCACAGCTCGGGCGGCCTGTGGCACACCAACCCTCCAGCCCTGCTGCTGTCCTTGGCCGGCTGCACAGAGCACAAGGCTTTGGCCATTCCTCACAGGCCCCAGCTGGCCAGAGCAGCCCCTCTCAGAGTCTGTCCAAGAATGTGATGTGCCTCACGACCGTCTCCAATGATTGAGGACAGAGACCCCAGGCTCTGAAAGGAGCCCCTGGCCTGGCCGAGGTGGAATGTTTGCCAAGTCTCAGAGGACTGGTCTGCATCTCCATGAGAACGGAGTGCCACAACAATGGAAGTGGTCACAGTGCACTGAGCCAAGGCTACTTGCCCAAACTGGTGTGTCCATAGCGGAGTGCGGACATGTACGGTGTGCAGCCTGTTCCTGAGCACCCAGCCTCAGCACGGGAGGTTCCTGCTCTGGATCTGTGCCCCTCGCTTGGCCTCAGCACAGGTGGCTCCTGCTGTGGCTCTGTGCCCTTCGCTTTAGTTCCCGCCTTGACCGACCTATAAAATCCCTGGAGACCCCCACTCACTGTTGTGATCACCCCACTGGAGAAGATCGTATCCATGGGCATCTCGACTTCGACTCATCCCTCCACGTTGGTAGCTATAATCCCCTTCTCCTCTTTCTCTGTCTTCCTTAGTATTCTTTATTTCCCTCCCCACTCTCGCAGTTTTTGCCACTAAATAAAAGTGCATTTTTAAATAAGCAAACTGTGTCTATTGTGCTCTGAGATCCTTAAAACGGACCATCAGGTCTCCTGCGTATGTTTGCAGACCCTGACCCCCTCTGAGCCCTCTCTCCTGCAGGGGACATGGAGGGGACACGGGCCTGCAGGAGCCTCCTGCTCTTGGCCCAGGAGCAAGGCTGCAGCTCCAGCCTTTGGGCCCTGGGCCGCAGCAGCCCAGGGCAGGCCCAGCTGCAGAGCTCGCAGCCCCGCAGGTGTTTCACCGCAACGCTTTGGACACGAATCCCCTGCCCATATTCCCTCTGCTGTCGCTGTTTCCATATTCCCTGTCCTGTTCCCATATTCCCATTCCCGATCCCTGTCCCGGTGCCATTCCTGTGTTCCCTGTCCCATATTCCTGGTCCCATTCCGCATTCCCAGCCCCTATCCGTATTCTCTGTCCCTGTCGCCAATTCCTCCCCTGTCCTGCATTCCAGGTCCCATTCCCCATCCCTGTCCCCATTCTTGGTGTGATTCCACGTCCCTTTGCCCAGTCCTGGGTGCCACTCCTTATCCCGCTCCCTGTTCCCAGTCCCTGTCCCCAGTCCCGCTCCCTGTCCCCTCTCACCGGACGCCGCCGCCATCGCTCCCGCCCTCTCCGCCCCTCACGTCGCCGGGGAAACCCCGCGCTCCTCAAACCCACCAATCACAGCGCGCGATCGCTCCAGTATTTGCATAACCACGCCCCACGCCTTGGCCCCGCCCAGCGCCGGCGGCAGCCGAGTCCGGGCGCTGTTCGCTCCCAGTTCCCTCCCAGCGCTCCCAGTAAGAGCCATACTGGGAGGGAAAGCGCTCCCAGTTCCTTCCCGCTGTTTCCGGGATCGCTCCCGGGGCCGAGCGGGGCCGGGCCGCTTTGGAACCTCCCAGGGCGGGAGGAAGAGGAGGCACAGAGCCGGAGCAGCGGGAAAGGGAAAGAGAAAGAGAAAAGCAGCAGGAAAACGCCGAGGGAAAGGAAGAGGAGGAGCCGGATCCGGAGGAGGGAAAGAAGAGGAAGAGGAGGAGCGGAGGAAGAGGAGCGGCAGCAGCAGCAGCACGCGGTTCCCCCGCCCGCCCGCTCAGGCCGCAGCTCCCCCGGCTCCGGCAGCATCGCCCCCCCCCGGAACCCGCAGGTGAGCGGGGAGGGGGAGCTCGCCCCAAACCCACGGCGGGGCTCTCCGGGAGGGGTTGTGTGCGGCCCGGGGCATGTTCGGATCTTGCAGGAGCCCGAAGCGCAGCCGCAAATGGCCCCGGAGGGATCTCGGCGGCTCCCACGTGGCCATGGCCCGGTGCCGGCGGGCAGAGGCCGGAGATGAGCGGGCTCCGGGCCCCCCGAGGCTGAAAGGGGCGCTGACTTTTGCAGCTGCGCTTGGGCAGCGGGACCGGCCGAGCCAACGCGCTCAGCCCTTGTTTTCCCCCGAAAGCAGGATTTCCCATTGCCAAGCCTCGGCCCGTGAGGAGGAGGAGGAGGAGGAGGTCGCGAGGAAGAGGAAGATGTCCCGGCAGGCGCAGGCAGGTGAGGAGGCAGTCAGTGCCCCTTTCCCCCTCTGTCCCGCTCCATGTCCCGGCCCAGCCTGGCCCCCGGCTGCAGGACAAGCCCGCTGCCGACGCCGTCCTGCCGGGGCTGCCCTGAGGGCATCTCCTGCCCCTTGGCTGTGGCACGGAGACAAATCCCGTCCTCTCCTTGTCCTTCCTCCCCCAGACACGGAGCTGAGCACGGAGCCCGGGCAGGACAAATCCCCGCGGCAGAAGCTGGTGCCAGAGGCCCTTTGGAGCGGCTCCACGGCGCAGGAATCCAACGGGGAGGAAAAGGCCCGGAGATCCCGCACCAGGAGGGGCTGCAAACGCACATCTCGGGGATCCCAGGAGGAAAGACCCACCCTGGGGCAGAGCTCGGAGCTGGGGGTCCCTGAGCGGCGTCACGATGGGGAGAAGCCCCACAAGTGCTCGGAGTGCAACAAGAGCTTTAGATGGAGATCTGTGCTGCTCACACACCAGAGGATCCACACGGGAGAACGGCCCTACGAGTGTGGAGAGTGTGGGAAAAGATTCAGTCGGAGCGCCCACCTCGACCTGCACCAGAGGAGTCACACTGGCGAGAGGCCCTACGAGTGTCCCCAATGTAGGAAGAGCTTCAGCAACAGCTCCAACCTGAGTGCCCACCAGAGGACCCACACCGGAGAGAGGCCCTACGAGTGTGAGCAATGCACGAAGAGGTTTTTTACCAGCTCCCATCTTCTCAGGCACCAGCAGATTCACACTGATGAGAGGCCCTTCCGCTGCCCCGACTGTGGGATGAGCTTCAAGCAGAACTCCGTTCTCATCAGCCACCAGCGCATCCACACCGGGGAGAGGCCCTACGAGTGTCCGCAGTGTGGGAAGAGCTTCAGCTGGAGCGGTGCGCTGTCTAACCACCAGAGGAGGCACACAGGAGAGAGGCCCTACCCGTGTGACCAATGCAGGAAGACATTTCACACCAGATCAAATCTCCTCCTGCACCAGCGGACTCACACGGATGAGAAACCCTTCTGCTGCCCTGACTGTGGCATGGGCTTCAAGTACAACTCCCACCTCGTCATCCACCGGCGCATCCACACTGGGGAGAGGCCCTATGAGTGTCCCCAGTGTGAGAAGAGGTTCAGCAATAACTCTGCCCTGACAGCCCACCAGAGAAGCCACTCGGGAGAACGGCCCTACAAGTGTGAGGAGTGTGGGAAGAGCTTCCGTACAAGCTCCTGCCTGAACCTCCACCGGAGGACCCACAGCGGGGAGAGGCCCTATGAGTGTGACCAGTGCAGAAAGAGGTTTCTGACCAGCTACACTCTCCTCAGGCACCAGCGGATTCACACGGATGAGAGGCCCTTCCGCTGCCCCGAATGCGGGAAAGGCTTCAAGTACAACTCCCACCTCGTCATCCACCGGCGCATCCACACCGGGGAGAAGCCCCACAAATGTCCCCAGTGTGAGAAGAGCTTCAGCGACGGCTCCACCCTGATTGCCCACCAGAGGACCCACACTGGAGAACAGCCCTATGAGTGTCAAGAGTGTGGGAAGAGCTTCAGGAAGATCTCTGGCCTGATCTCACACCAGAGGATCCACACCGGGGAGAGGCCCTATGCGTGTCCCCAGTGTGGGAAGAGCTTCTCACAGAGCTCAACCTTGACCAAACACCAACGGAGGCAGCACTGAGGGAAGCCCTGGAGTGCCCCGAGTGTGGGAAGAGCTTCATGCGCTGCTCCAGCTCCATCCCCCATGGGAGGATCCGTGCTGGATTATCCCCAGTGCGCCCCGGTGGGCAGAGCCCCGGTGATCCCTGGTGCCGGTGATCCCTGTTGGGAAGACACCTGGCTGGGGGCTCCACGTCCTCCTGGCTCCCCATGGACAGCTGGAGTTTTGCTTCATTTCTCTCTGTCTTTTCAAAACACCCTAAAATTGCCTAAAGA
This sequence comes from Sylvia borin, assembly GCA_014839755.1. Lineage (NCBI taxonomy): Eukaryota > Metazoa > Chordata > Aves > Passeriformes > Sylviidae > Sylvia > Sylvia borin. The sequence continues at coordinate 447,296 of CM025988.1, read as the reverse complement.
TAAAGATATTGAACTAGGACATTCACGGGGACATGGGGGGATCCTCCAGGGGATGTGGGGGATGCTGGCTGTGAGGCAGTTGAGGGTTCATGGCAGGGACTTGGGCCTTGCTCAGGGCTTTGGGCTCCCCAGGACGAGCATCTCCATCTGTGCTGCGAGACCCTGGCGGAGGTTCTGGGGCAGCAGATCAAGCACCCTCTGCCCAGGAACTGTCCCCATCTCCCCCTGGCCCGGTTCCTGTTGTCCCCGGTCCAGGATCCCCCTCTCCTCGCTGTCACTGCTCCTGCCCCTGCCCGTTCTCATTTCACCCCACTCCCAGTCCCATCCTGCTCCCATCCCAGTCCACATCCTGTTCCTGGTCTCATTCCCTGTTTCTGTTCCATATTCTTGCTCTGGTTGCTGTTCCTGTATTCCCAGTCCCATATTCCCTGCCCTGTTCTCACTCTCAGATTCCTGGTCCCGCTGCTGGCCCTGCACTTCCATTGCTGTATTCCCTGTCCTGTTCCCATGTTCCCAGTCCCATTCCTGTATTCCCATTTCTGATCCCGGCCCACCATCCTAATCCCCATCTCTCATTCTCTCATGGCTTCATCTACCCATATTCCCTGTGCCCGTCCCGTTTTCCTATTCCCGATCCCATTCCAGGTCCCTGTCCTTTACTCCTGGCACCACTCCCATTCCCAGTCTGGTATTCCTGGTCCCATTCTTGGTCCCTGTCCACATTCCCAATACAGGTTTTATGTCCCCATTCCTTATCCCCGTCCCCTGTCCCCATTCGCTGCCCCAATCCCCAGTCCTCGTTCCCTTTCCGCGTCCCCATTCCCTGTCTCCCTTCCCTGTCCCCATCTCCTGTCCACATCCGCTATCCCTGCTCCCTTTCCCCATCCCGTGTCCCTGTTCCCTGTCCCCGTTACATGTCCCCATCTCTGTCCTCGTCCCCTATCCCCATTCCCTATCCCCCTTCACTGTCCCCATTCCTTGTCCTTGTTCCCTGTCCCCATCCTCTGTCCCCATTCCCTGTGTCCATCCCCTGTCCCCATTCCCTGTCCCTATCTCTATCCCCCTTCACTGTCCCCATTCCTTGTCCTTGTTCCCTGTCCCCAGCCTCTGTCCCCATTCCCTGTCCCCATTTCGAGTTCCCTGTCCCCATCCCCTGTCCGTGTTCCCTGTCCCCATTCCCTGTCCCCATCCCCTGTCCCCATTTCGAGTTCCCTGTCCCCATCCCCTGTCCCCATTCCCTGTCCCCATTCCCCAGGGCCGCCTCTCGCACGGGGCCCTCAGGGCTCCACAGCTCGGGCTGCCTGTGGCACACCAACCCTCCAGCCCTGCTGCTGTCCTTGGCCGGCTGCACAAAGCACAAGGCTTTGGCCATTCCTCACAGGCCCCAGCTGGCCAGAGCAGCCCCTCTCAGAGTCTGTCCAAGGATGTGATGTGCCTCACGACCGTCTCCAATGATTGAGGACAGAGACCCCAGGCTCTGAAAGGAGCCCCTGGCCTGGCCGAGGTGGAATGTTTGCCAAGTCTCGGAGGACTGGTCTGCATCTCCATGAGAACGGAGTGCCACAACAATGGAAGTGGTCACAGTGCACTGAGCCAAGGCTACTTGCCCAAACCGGTGTGTCCATAGCGGAGTACGGACATGTACGGTGTGCAGCCTGTTCCTGAGCACCCAGCCTCAGCACGGGAGGTTCCTGCTCTGGCTCTGTGCCCCTCGCTTGGCCTCAGCACAGGTGGCTCCTGCTTTGGCTCTGTGCCCTTCGCTTTAGTTCCCGCCTTGACCGACCTATAAAATCCCTGGAGACCCCACTCACTGTTGTGATCACCCCACTGGAGAAGATCGTATCCATGGGCATCTCGACTTCGACTCATCTCTCCACGTTGGTAGCTATAATCCCCTTTTCCTCTTTCTCTGTCTTCCTTAGTATTCTTTATTTCCCTCCCCACTCTCGCAGTTTTTGCCACAAAATAAAAGTGCATTTTTTAATAAGCAAACTGTGTCTATTGTGCTCTGAGATCCTTAAAACGGACCATCAGGTCTCCTGCGTATGTTTGCAGACCCTGACCCCCTCTGAGCCCTCTCTCCTGCAGGGGACATGGAGGGGACACAGGCCTGCAGGAGCCTCCTGCTCTTGGCCCAGGAGCAAGGCTGCAGCTCCAGCCTTTTGGCCCTGGGCCGCAGCAGCCATGGGGAGGCCCAGCTGCAGAGCTCGCAGCCCCGCAGGTGTTTCACAGCAACGCTTTGGACACGAATCCCCGGCCCATATTCCCTCTGCTGTCGCTGTTTCCATATTCCCTGTCCTGTTCCCATATTCCCATTCCCGATCCCTGTCCCGGTGCCATTCCTGTGTTCCCTGTCCCCTATTCCTGGTCCCATTCCGCATTCCCAGCCCCTATCCGTATTCTCTGTCGCTGTCGCCAATTCCTCCCCTGTCCTGCATTCCAGGTCCCATTCCCCATCCCTATCCCCATTCATGGTGTGATTCCACGTCCCTTTCTCCAGTCCTGGGTGCCACTCCTTATCCCGCTCCCTGTTCCCAGTCCCTGTCCCCAGTCCCTGTCCCCAGTCCCGCTCCCTGTCCCCTCTCACCGGACGCCGCCGCCATCGCTCCCGCCCTCTCCGCCCCTCACGTCGCCGGGGAAACCCCGCGCTCCTCAAACCCACCAATCACAGCGCGCGATCACTCAGGTATTTGCATAACCACGCCCCACGCCTTGGCCCCGCCCAGCGCCGGCGGCAGCCGAGTCCGGGCGCTGTTTGCTCCCAGTTCCCTCCCAGCGCTCCCAGTAAGAGCCATACTGGGAGGGAAAGCGCTCCCAGTTCCTTCCCGCTGTTTCCGGGATCCCTCCCGGGGCCGCGCGGGGCCGTGCCGCTTTGGAACCTCCCAGGGCGGGAGGAAGAGGAGGCACAGAGCCGGAGCAGCGGGAAAGGGAAAGGGAAAGGGAAAGGGAAAGGGAAAGGGAAAGGGAAAGGGAAAAGCAGCAGGAAAACGCCGAGGGAAAGGAAGAGGAGGAGCCGGATCCGGAGGAGGGAAAGAAGAGGAAGAGGAGGAGCGGAGGAAGAGGAGCGGCAGCAGCAGCAGCACGCGGTTCCCCCGCCCGCCCGCTCAGGCCGCAGCTCCCCCGGCTCCGGCAGCATCGCCCCCCCCGGAACCCGCAGGTGAGCGGGGAGGGGGAGCTCGCCCCAAATCCATGGCGGGGCTCTCCGGGAGGGGTTGTGTGCGGCCCGGGGCATGTTCGGATCTTGCAGGAGCCCGAAGCGCAGCCGCAAATGGCCCCGGAGGGATCTCGGCGGCTCCCACGTGGCCATGGTCCGGTCCCGGCGGGCAGAGGCCGGAGATGAGCGGGCTCCGGGCCCCCCGAGGCTGAAAGGGGTGCTGACTTGTGCAGCTGCGCTTGGGCAGCGGGACCGGCCGAGCCAACGCGCTCAGCCCTTGTTTTCCCCCCAAAGCAGGATTTCCCATTGCCAAGCCTCGGCCCGTGAGGAGGAGGAGGAGGCCGCGAGGAAGAGGAAGATGTCCCGGGAGGCGCAGGCAGGTGAGGAGGCAGTCAGTGCCCCTTTCCCCCTCTGTCCCGCTCCATGTCCCGGCCCAGCCTGGCCCCCGGCTGCAGGACAAGCCCGCTGCCGACGCCGTCCTGCCGGGGCTGCCCTGAGGGCATCTCCTGCCCCTTGGCTGTGGCACGGAGACAAATCCCGTCCTCTCCTTGTCCTTCCTCCCCCAGACACGGAGCTGAGCACGGAGCCCGGGCAGGACAAATCCCCGCGGCAGAAGCTGGTGCCAGAGGCCCTTTGGAGCGGCTCCACGGCGCAGGAATCCAACGGGGAGGAAAAGGCCCGGAGATCCCGCACCAGGAGGGGCTGCAAACGCACATCTCGGGGATCCCAGGAGGAAAGACCCACCCTGGGGCAGAGCTCGGAGCTGGGGGACCCTGAGCGGCTTCACGATGGCGAGAAGCCCCACAAGTGCTCGGAGTGCGAGAAGAGCTTTAGATGGAGATCTGTGCTGCTCACACACCAGAGGATCCACACGGGAGAACGGCCCCATGAGTGTCCAGAGTGTGGGAAGGGCTTCGCCCACAGCAACCACCTGATTAGGCATTTGAAAAGCCACACCGGGAAAAGGCCCTACGAGTGTGACCAATGCAGGAAGAAATTTCTAACCAGTTCTGGTCTCCTCGTGCACCAGCGGATTCACAGGGATGGGAGGCCATTCTGCTGCCCCGACTGCAACAAGGGTTTTAAGTACAACTCCGCCCTCATCAGGCACCGGCGCATCCACACCGGGGAGAGGCCTTATGAGGGTCCCCGGTGTGGGAAGAGCTTCCGCAGTAGATCCCACCTGCATGCCCACACGTTGATCCACACCGGGGAGAGGCCCTACGAGTGTGACCAATGCAGGAAGAGGTTTCAGACCAGTTCTGATCTCCTCGTGCACCAGCGGATTCACACGGATGAGAGGCCCTTCTGCTGCCCAGACTGCAACAAGGGATTCACGCAGAAGTCCAACCTCATCAGGCACCTGAGCATCCACACCGGGGAGAGGCCCTATGAGTGTCCCCAGTGTGGGAAGAGCTTCATCGAGAGGCCTGACCTGATCAGACACCAGATGATCCACACCGGGGAGAGGCCCTACGAGTGTGACCAATGCAGGAACAGGTTCCAGACGAGCTCCCATCTCCTCAGGCACCAGCGGATTCACACAGATGAGAGGCCCTTCCGCTGCCCCGACTGCAACAAGGGATTCAAGCACAACTCCACCCTCATAACCCACCAGAGGATCCACACCGGGGAGAGGCCCTACGAGTGTCCCCAGTGTGGGAAGAGTTTCTCACAGAGCTCAACCTTGACCCAACACCAACGGAGCCAGCACTGAGGGAAGCCCTGGAGTGCCCCGAGTGTGGGAAGAGCTTCGTGCGCTGCTCCAGCCCCCATGGGAGGATTCGTGCTGGATGATCCCCAGTGAGCCGTGGTGGGCAGAGCCCCGGTGATCCCTGGTGCCTGTGGTCCCTGTTGGGAAGACAGCTGGCTGGGGGCTCCACGTCCTCCTGGCTCCCCATGGACACCTGGGATTTCGCCTCATTTCTCTTTGTCATTTCACAACTATCACTCAGGCATCAATATACCAAGTTTGAACTAAGAAGTTGATGGGGACATGGGCCGATCTTCCAGGGGACATGGGGGATTCGAGGTGACCATTCTTAGTCCACCCTGGGGGCGGCCTTGGTCAGGCTCCTGTCTTGCCCCAAGGTGGATCCTGGAGGCCTTTCAATAAATACCTACTTTATTCTCCACTTTTGTCCAGTCTCTGTTTCATTTCAGCCTTCCCAAGGCATCATTTCCATTGACGATCCCAGTCCTTGTTAGGGTTCTAAATCCCTGACCACTTCTGTGTCCTTTCCCAGATTCCAGATTCCATTCCCAGTCCTGTCTTCATTCCCAGTCCCATTTCCGATCCCTCTCCCCATTTCCTGTCCCCATGCCCAGGGCAATTCTCATTATGTATCCCCTTTCCTGGTCCCTGACTCCTTTCCCTGTCGCCATTCCCTGTCCTCATTTCCAGTTACTATCCTCATTCCCTGTCTCCATTCTCTGACCCCACTCTGCGTCCCCATTCCCAGTCACCATTCCCATTTCCTGTCCCCATTCCCTGTCCCCATCCCCTGTTCCCATTCCCTGCCCCATTTTCTGTACCCAGTCCCAGTCCCTGTCTCCATTCCCAGTCCGTAGCCCGTATTCCCTGACCCAGTCCCATATTCCTGGTCTCTCTCCTCACTCCCAGTTCCACTCCTGGTCCCTGTCCCCGTTCCCAATCTGATTCCCGGTCCCTCTCTCCATTCCTGGTCCCAGTCCCGTATTGTCCAATTTTTAGTCCCTGTCTCTTTTCCCATTATCATTCCCACTCCCGCTCTTGTAGTTCCAATTCCTTTACTGATCCCTGTTCCCATTCCCGCTGCCATTCCAGCTCCCTATCCACATTCCGTGTCATTATTCCCTGTCCCCATTCCTATTCACATTCCCGGTCCCTGTCCCCGTCCCCACTTCTATTCCGGGTCCCATTCCTGTGTTCCTTGTCCCCTGCTCCTGGTCCCATTCCCAGCCCCTATCCATATTCTCTGTCCCTGGCTCAGTCCCTGTCGCAAATTCCTTTCCTCCACGGCATTCCAGGTCCCATCCCCCATCCCTGTCCCTGCTCTTGGTGTGATTCCACGTCCCTTTCTCCAGTCCTGGGCTCCACTCCTTATCCCGCTCCCTGTCCCCATTCCCTGTCCCCATTCCCTGTCCCCATCCCCTGTCCCCATTTGTTGGGGAAGGTGAATCAGGGAAACCTTATACATATGATTGCTTAGCAAAAGATTCTGAAAATATGAAACCTATAATTGGGATAGAGGTGGAGGCTTACTTTAAGTTGTAGGATACTAAATCTTAGTTACTATATAACCTGAAAACAATGGTCTAGCTAGCTGAAGGAGAATCCCTTCTGATTCAGCAGGACCCTTTCTGCTGGCTAAGGGATCCAAAGGTCAATGTAGCAAAACAGAAGTTTAAAGAGTAGTTTTTAGAGTTTAACATATAACATAGTATGGTAATATAGTAGTTCCTATAGGCTGTATGTAGATTCTATAGGATTTTGTGTCTTGTGTTGGTTGGTCATTGAAAATTAGAATATTCATCACAAAAAGAGATATAATGGATTGTAACAAAGACCTCGCTCTCTTACCTCTTACTTCTTACCTCTTATCTTTTACCTCTTACCTCTTAGCTCTTACCTCATACCGCTCCTACCTCTTTCTCCTCTCTTTCCCGCTGCTCTTAGCTCGCTCCTACCCTTCTTCTTCCCCCTACTCTGGCTCTCTCCTGCTCTCTTCCCCCTGCCACTTTGCTCTCTCGCTCCCTTCTCACTTAGCCCACACCCTGCTGTTCTTTCTCTCTCTCTGGGACTTGCCTTCAGCCGAGGCTGGTGGCTGAAGGCAAGGCCCTTTTACCCTCGACCCTTGTAATAAACCCACATATTCTAGAATATACAGACTGGCAGAATTCTTTGTCCCAACCGTCTGCGGACTCGCCTACAGTCTGGTGCCCCGTGTGAGGACGCTGATCCTGTTTTTTCATCTGTAGGACTCCGTCGACGGTAACTATTACTACCGGTTGTTTTCTTTGTTTGTTTTGTTCTTTGGTTTTTCTTTCTTCCCTTTGCCCCCCAAAATGCCGTCCGTGAGCACGAATAGCGTTGTGAGGCATCGCTACTTCGGAGCTGTTTAAAGGTGTTTCCGCGGCAGCCCTCAGGCTTAGCTTAGAGGGTTTGCGCAGCGTGGTTGAGCGTACCCGGGCTGCGGTAAGGCTCCCCGGTGCTATAGCTCTCTAAATATTTTCCGCGGTGCCCCGGGAGCTGAGCTCTTAGAGGACCCACCGCGTGGTGAGCCCATCTCGGTGCCGATGCAGAGGCCCGTGAATCGGAGCTCGGTAAAGATTGGTCCGCGGCAGGCCCCAAGCTCGGCGAGACGTTGCTAAAGCAGCGACTAACCGGAGTCTTAGGAGTGTCCTGCCGCGTGGTTGAGCACGGATAAGCGTTACACAGTAGCGCCTGTATCCAAAGCTGGTTGGAATGAAACCCGTGGGGTCCTGAGCACAGAGGGACCCGGTGACGGTGTGTTGAGCACCAAGTGCTGCCTGGCTGCAGACACGTTGGAGCTCTGACGGACGAGCCTTCCTTGATCACTAGATTGGTGAGTAACAACCGGTGTAATCATGAGACAAAGCTATTCTGCCCCCGATAGAAATCTCTATAAACAGCTAAAGCATTTACTTAAATCCAGCCCAAATAACTTGCCTAAAGAAGAGCTAAAAAATCTCCTAGCTTGGACTCTAAACAATTTCCCAAATGCTAACCGCTCAGCCGTTTTTAGCAAAGATTTTTGGGATACAGTTGGAGTTAAGCTTTTTAATAACATCTCCCGCCGGGATATGTCTACTGCGGAGCTGATCCCTGCTTGCAGAGCGCTTGTTGAATTGTTTGCTGCGGGAGCCGCTCCGCCGGTCCCGCGGCCCCGCTCGAGCCTTGCCTTCGCGGCCCCGCCCCCGCTGCTCCCCGCTTTCCCCGACCCGGCCTGTGCGCCCCCATCCCCCGACCACATGGCCTCCGCTTTCCCTGCCCCGGCCCACGCGGCCCCGCCGACCACCGCGGCACCCGCCACCCCACCGGACCCCGGACCCCCGCCCCGTCCCCCCGCGGCCCCGGCCCCGACTGCCCCTCCTGCGGCCCCGCCCATCGCCGGCATCGCGGTCCCCGCGGTCCCCGCGGCCCCGCCCACTCTTGCCGCTCCTGCGGCGCCGCCTACCCCTACCATTGTTGCGACCCCTCTGTTGGCACCCCCCACCCACACAATGACGCCCATAGCGGCACCGGTCCCGCCTGCGGCCGTCCTTGTTTCAACAAGTTCTCCTGCCGCTGCTCCTCCGGTACCGGGCACGCCTGTCGCGGCTGCACAGGCACTCCCTACACACCCCGGCCCAAGAAGTATAACAGCTCCCGTCCCTCTACCCCGACATTCCCGCCTCTATGCTGCCGCTCCAGCCCAGCCGCCCGCTGACCTCCCAGTTCCGCTGCCCACGACCCCACCCTACGACACCGTCGTGCCACCCCAGCCTCCCGTTCCCGTTACTCCACCGACACCCCCGGTGCTCGCAGCCTCGCCGCCGCCGCTGCCCGCTTCCTCCGCGGTCACGCCACCGTCACCCCCCGAGCCGCCCCCGCCGAAGCCGTCCGCCGCTGCACCGCTGCCCAGCCCACCCGCCGCCGCGTTTTCGCCTTCCTCCCCCCCTGCGTTACCACCGCCACCGCTGCTGTATCCCCCCGCGAAACTACATCCCTCAGTGCCGACACTCCCACTACAGCCCCTGCCACCACCGCAACCGCCGCCACAAGACACCCAGAACATTTCTGATACCCCTCAATTAACCGACTGGCATGAAGTGACACGCCAGATTTGCATTGAAGAAAATCTCAATCCTCTACCTATGCCTGTGCTGTTCAGTCAACAGGCTAGTGGCCCCACGTCATGGGCTGCTATCCCATCCCATGAAATTAAAAAACTGAGAAAAGCAGTCAAAGACATTACTATTTGCTCTCCGTACCTTAAACAACTGCTCAAAAATACCCTACAAATAATACCTCTAACTCTAAAGCGCATTTTACATCAACAGAAAGGGGGAGAAACTCAGGCCGCACCTCAAAGGAGGTTGCATAAAGCCTTGTGTGTTTATAATTTTTTGAACAGTTCTACAGAGGAGCCTGATCCTCCCATTTACAGACATTTCTTGAACAACAAAAAGGCAAAACTGAAAAAACACACCCCAGTTTTAATTAAAAATTTAAAATCAGAAAAGATAAAAAGACCATATAAGAAAAAGGGTATGCAAGTGTTTTCACAGGTGAAAACTCAAGTGATTCCAGCAAAAAACGTAAAACCATACCGCACATCAAAGCCCACTGACACCTCCATACCAACCAGTGACGCCACAAGTGGAAGCCAAGAAGCAAGCAAGACCTGAACTGTGCAGAATCATCAAGAGAAGATAGACTGCCAGAAACAGCTCAAAAAAAACCTGGACTTTTATTATTTGCGCAAATGCATGTTGTTTTTACCCTTTTGTTTTAGTTTTTGTAGTGAAACTTTACCTATTGATCAACCAAAGATGAATGTCTAAATTACTTTAGCCAAGTCTGCAAGCTCTGACACCATCTGTTTATCCAACATGAACCGTGACAAACCCTTCTCAACCTGTTTAATTAAAATACCTTTCCCAAAAGGCTTAGTTAATGTTACTTTTGAAAAATATTTACTGTATAAACTTATCTAATCATTCTGTTTCTATTCTTAAACAATTACAAAACTTAAAAGATTTGGCTAACCAAATTACAACAAATGACCCATCCTGCTTAGACAATTTGTTTGACGGTTTGAGCCTTGCACCTTGGCTAAAAGAACTCTGTAAAATAAGTTTGATTATTTTAATAGTAATATTTGTAGTTTTAGTAGCCATACCCTATATACTTAAGTGTGTGCAAAAATAACTAATAGAAAAATTTCTAGTATTTTAATTGTCAATCAGAAAGGGGGAGATGTTGGGGAAGGTGAATCAGGGAAACCTTATACATATGATTGCTTAGCAAAAGATTCTGAAAATATGAAACCTATAATTGGGATAGAGGTGGAGGCTTACTTTAAGTTGTAGGATACTAAATCTTAGTTACTATATAACCTGAAAACAATGGTCTAGCTAGCTGAAGGAGAATCCCTTCTGATTCAGCAGGACCCTTTCTGCTGGCTAAGGGATCCAAAGGTCAATGTAGCAAAACAGAAGTTTAAAGAGTAGTTTTTAGAGTTTAACATATAACATAGTATGGTAATATAGTAGTTCCTATAGGCTGTATGTAGATTCTATAGGATTTTGTGTCTTGTGTTGGTTGGTCATTGAAAATTAGAATATTCATCACAAAAGAGATATAATGGATTGTAACAAAGACCTCGCTCTCTTACCTCTTACTTCTTACCTCTTATCTTTTACCTCTTACCTCTTAGCTCTTACCTCATACCGCTCCTACCTCTTTCTCCTCTCTTTCCCGCTGCTCTTAGCTCGCTCCTACCCTTCTTCTTCCCCCTACTCTGGCTCTCTCCTGCTCTCTTCCCCCTGCCACTTTGCTCTCTCGCTCCCTTCTCACTTAGCCCACACCCTGCTGTTCTTTCTCTCTCTCTGGGACTTGCCTTCAGCCGAGGCTGGTGGCTGAAGGCAAGGCCCTTTTACCCTCGACCCTTGTAATAAACCCACATATTCTAGAATATACAGACTGGCAGAATTCTTTGTCCCAACCGTCTGCGGACTCGCCTACACCCATTCCCTATTACTTTCCCTGTCCCCGTTCCCAGTCCCCATCCCCTGTCCTCACTCGCCATCCCCTGTCCTCGTCCCGATTCCCAGTCCCCATTTCGAGTTCCCTGTCCCCATCCCCTGTCCCCATCCCCTGTCCCCATCCCCTGTCCCCGTTCCCCAGGGCCGCCTCTCGCACGGGGCCCTCAGGGCTCCACAGCTCGGGCTGCCTGTGGCACACCAACCCTCCAGCCCTGCTGCTGTCCTTGGCCGGCTGCACAGAGCACAAGGCTTTGGCCATTCCTCACAGGCCCCAGCTGGCCAGAGCAGCCCCTCTCAGAGTCTGTCCAAGGATGTGATATGCCTCACGACCGTCTCCAATGATTGAGGACAGAGACCCCAGGCTCTGAAAGGAGCCCCCGGCCTGGCCGAGGTGGAATGTTTGCCAAGTCTCGGAGGACTGGTCTGCATCTCCATGAGAACGGAGTGCCACAACAATGGAAGTGGTCACAGTGCACTGAGCCAAGGCTACTTGCCCAAACCGGTGTGTCCATAGCGGAGTACGGACATGTACGGTGTGCAGCCTGTTCCTGAGCACCCAGCCTCAGCACGGGAGGTTCCCACTCTGGCTCTGTGCCCCTCGCTTGGCCTCAGCACAGGTGGCTCCTGTTTTGGCTCTGTGCCCCTCGCTTTAGTTCCCGCCTTGACCAACCTATGAAATCCCTGGAGACCCCACTCACTGTTGTGATCACCCCACTGGAGAAGATCGTATCCATGGGCATCTCGACTTCGACTCATCTCTCCACGTTGGTAACTATAAACCCCATCCCCTATCTCTCTCTTTTTTCTTACTCTTCTTTATTATTCTCCCCACTATCGCATTTTTTGTCACTAAATAAACGTGCATTTTTTAATAAGGAAACTGTGTCTATTGTGCTCTGAGATCCTTAAAACGGACCATCAGGTCTCCTGCGTATGTTTGCAGACCCTGACCCCCTCTGAGCCCTCTCTCCTGCAGGGGACATGGAGGGGACACGGGCCTGCAGGAGCCTCCTGCTCTTGGCCCAGGAGCAAGGCTGCAGCTCCAGCCTTTGGGCCCTGGGCCGCAGCAGCCCAGGGGAGGCCCAGCTGCAGAGCTCGCAGCCCCGCAGGTGTTTCACCGCAACGCTTTGGACACGAATCCCCTGCCCATATTCCCTCTGCTGTCGCTGTTTCCATATTCCCTGTCCTGTTCCCATATTCCCATTCCCGATCCCTGTCCCGGTGCCATTCCTGTGTTCCCTGTCCCCTATTCCTGGTCCCATTCCGCATTTCCAGCCCCTATCCGTATTCTCTGTCCCTGTCGCCAATTCCTCCCCTGTCCTGCATTCCAGGTCCCATTCCCCATCCCTGTCCCCATTCTTGGTGTGATTCCACGTCCCTTTGCCCAGTCCGGGGTGCCACTCCTTATCCCGCTCCCTGTCCCCAGTCCCTGTCCCCATTCCCTGTCCCCAGTCCCGCTCCCTGTCCCCATTCCCTGTCCCCATTCCCTGTCCCCAGTCCCGCTCCCTGTCCCCTCTCACCGGACGCCGCCGCCATCGCTCCCGCCCTCTCCGCCCCTCACGTCGCCGGGGAAACCCCGCGCTGCTCAAACCCACCAATCACAGCGCGCGATGCCTGCGGTATTTTGCATAACCACGCCCCACGCCTTGGCCCCGCCCAGCGCCGGCGGCAGCCGAGTCCGGGCGCTGTTTGCTCCCAGTTCCCTCCCAGCGCTCCCAGTAAGAGCCATACTGGGAGGGAAAGCGCTCCCAGTTCCTTCCCGCTGCTCCCGGGATCGCTCCCGGGGCCGCGCGGGGCCGGGCCGCTTTGGAACCTCCCAGGGCGGGAGGAAGAGGAGGCACAGAGCCGGAGCAGCGGGAAAGGGAAAGGGAAAGAGAAAAGCAGCAGGAAAACGCCGAGGGAAAGGAAGAGGAGGAGCCGGATCCGGAGGAGGGAAAGAAGAGGAAGAGGAGGAGCGGAGGAAGAGGAGCGGCAGCAGCAGCAGCACGCGGTTCCCCCGCCCGCCCGCTCAGGCCGCAGCTCCCCCGGCTCCGGCAGCATCGCCGCCCCCGGAACCCGCAGGTGAGCTGGGAGGGGGAGCTCGCCCCAAACCCATGGCGGGGCTCTCCGGGAGGGGTTGTGTGCGGCCCGGGGCATGTTCGGATCTTGCAGGAGCCCGAAGCCCAGCCGCAAATGGCCCCGGAGGGATCTCGGCGGCTCCCACGTGGCCATGGCCCGGTGCCGGCGGGCAGAGGCCGGAGATGAGCGGGCTCCGGGCCCCACGAGGCTGAAAGGGGCGCTGACTTGTGCAGCTGCGCTTGGGCAGCGGGACCGGCCGAGCCAACGCGCTCAGCCCTTGTTTTCCCCCCAAAGCAGGATTTCCCATTGCCAAGCCTCGGCCCGTGAGGAGGAGGAGGAGGCCGCGAGGAAGAGGAAGATGTCCCGGCAGGCGCAGGCAGGTGAGGAGGCAGTCAGTGCCCCTTTCCCCCTCTGTCCTGCTCCATGTCCCGGCCCAGCCTGGCCCCCGGCTGCAGGACAAGCCCGCTGCCGACGCCGTCCTGCCGGGGCTGCCCTGAGGGCATCTCCTGCCCCTTGGCTGTGGCACGGAGACAAATGCCGTCCTCTCCTTGTCCTTCCTCCCCCAGACACGGAGCTGAGCACGGAGCCCGGGCAGGGCAAATCCCCGCGGCAGAAGCTGGTGCCAGAGGCCCTTTGGAGCGGCTCCAGGGCGCAGGAATCCAACGGGGAGGAAAAGGCCCGGAGATCCCGCACCAGGAGGGGCTGCAAACGCACATCTCGGGGATCCCAGGAGGAAAGACCCACCCTGGGGCAGAGCTCGGAGCTGGGGGTCCCTGAGCGGCGTCACGATGGGGAGAAGCCCCACAAGTGCTCGGAGTGCGAGAAGTGCTTTAGATGGAGATCTTTGCTGCTCACACACCAGAGGATCCACACGGGAGAACGGCCCTACGAGTGTGGAGAGTGTGGGAAAAGATTCAGTCGGATCGCCCACCTCGACCTCCACCAGAGGAGCCACACCGGGGAGAGGCCCTACGAGTGTGACCAATGCAGGAAGAGGTTTCAGAGCAGCTCCCATCTCCTCAGACACCAGAAGATTCACACTGATGAGAGGCCCTTCCGCTGCCCCGACTGCGGGATGAGCTTCAAGGAACACTACATCCTCATAAAACACCAGCGGATCCACACCGGGGAGAGGCCCTATGAGTGTGACCAATGCAGGAAGAAATTTCGAACCAGTTGTGTTCTCCTCGTGCACCAGCGGATTCACGCGGATGAGAGGCCCTTCCACTGCCCCGACTGCAACAAGGCATTCAAGCAGAAACCCAGCCTCATCAGGCACCGGCGCATCCACACCGGAGAGAGGCCCTACAAGTGTCCCCAGTGTGGGAAGAGCTTCCGCAGTAGTTCCAACCTGCATACCCACACGTTGATCCACAGCGGGGAGAGGCCCTACGAGTGTGACCAATGCAGGAAGAGGTTTCAGACCAGTTCTGATTTCCTCAAGCACCAGCGGATTCACACGGATGAGAGGCCCTTCCGCTGCCCCGACTGCAACAAGGGATTCAAGCAGAAGTCCACCCTCATAACCCACCAGAGGATCCACACCGGGGAGAGGCCCTACGAGTGTCCCCAGTGTGGGAAAAGGTTCTCAGACCGCTCAAACTTCACCCAACACCAACGGAGCCAGCACTGAGGGAAGCCCTGGAGTGCCTCGACTGTGGGAAGAGCTTCGTGCGCTGCTCCAGCTCCATCCCCCATGGGAGGATCCGTGCTGGATGATCCACAGTGAACCCCGGTGGGCACAGCCCCGGTGATCCCTGGTGCCGGTGATCCCTGTTGGGAAGACACCTGGCTGGGGGCTCCACGTCCTCCTGGCTCCCCATCGACACCTGGAGTTTTGCTTCATTTCTCTTTGTGTTTTCAAAACACCCTAAAATTGCCTAAAGATAAAGATATTGAACTAGGACATTCACGGGGACATGGAGGGATCCTCCAGGGGATGTGGGGGATGCTGGCTGTGAGGCAGTTAAGGGTTCCTGGCAGGGACTAGGGCCTTGCTCAGGGCTTTGGGCTCCCCAGGACGAGCATCTCCGTCTGTGCTGGGAGACCCTGGCGGAGGTTCTGGGGCAGCAGATCAAGCACCCTCTGCCCTGGAACTGTCCCCATCTCCCCCTGGCCCAGTTCCTGTTGTCCCCGGTCCAGGATCCCCCTCTCCTCGCTGTCAGTGCTCCTGCCCCTGCCCGCTCTCATTTCACCCCACTCACAGTCCCATCCTGCTCCCATCCCAGTCCACATCCTGTTCCTGGTCTCATTCCCTGTTTCTGGTCCATATTCTTGCTCTGGTTGCTGTTCCTGTATTCCCAGTCCCATATTCCCTGCCCTGTTCTCACTCTCAGATTCCTGGTCCCACTGCTGGCCCCGCACTTCCGTTGCTGTATTTCCTGTCCTGTTCCCAGTCCCATTCCTGTATTCCCATTTCTGATCCCGGCCCACCATCCTAATCCCCATCTCTCATTCTCTCATGGCTTCATCTACCCATATTCCCTGTGCCCTTCCCGTTTTCCTATTCCCGATCCCATTCCAGGTCCCTGTCCTTTATTCCTGGTGCAACTCCCATTCCCAGTCTGGTATTCCTGGTCCCATTCTTGGTCCCTGTCCACATTCCCAGTATCATAACCAGTGGCTGTGTGGTATTTCCAGTCCCATTCCACAGCTCTGTCCCTGTGCCCGTTTCCAGTCCAAATGCCCTGTCCCTATTCCATATACCCATTCCCTGTCCCCATTCCCTGTCCCCGTTCCCTGTCCCCATTCCCTTCCCCTGTTCCTTGTCTCCGTCCCCATTCCCTGTCCCTGTTTCCTGTCCCCATTCCCTGTTCCCTGTCCCCATTCCCAGTCCCCATCCCCTGTCCTCACTCGCCATCCCCTGTCCTCGTCCCGATTCCCAGTCCCCATCCCCATTCCCTGTCCCCATCCCCTGTCCCCATTTCGAGTTCCCTGTCCCCATCGCCTGTCCCCATCCCCTGTCCCCATTCCCCAGGGCCGCCTCTTGCACGGGGCCCTCAGGGCTCCACAGCTCGGGCTGCCTGTGGCACACCAACCCTCCAGCCCTGCTGCTGTCCTTGGCCGGCTGCACAGAGCACAAGGCTTTGGCCGTTCCTCACAGGCCCCAGCTGGCCAGAGCAGCCCCTCTCAGAGTCTGTCCAAGAATGTGATGTGCCTCATGACCGTCTCCAATGATTGAGGACAGAGACCCCAGGCTCTGAAAGGAGCCCCTGGCCTGGCCGAGGTGGAATGTTTGCCAAGTCTCGGAGGACTGGTCTGCATCTCCATGAGAACGGAGTGCCACAACAATGGAAGTGGTCACAGTGGACTGAGCCAAGGCTACTTGCCCAAACCGGTGTGTCCATAGCAGAGTACGGACATGTACGGTGTGCAGCCTGTTCCTGAGCACCCAGCCTGAGCACGGGAGGTTCCTGCTCTGGCTCTGTGCCCCTCGCTTGGCCTCAGCACAGGTGGCTCCTGCTTTGGCTCTGTGCCCCTCGCTTTAGTTCCCGCCTTGACCAACCTATAAAATCCCTGGAGACCCCACTCACTTTTGTGATCAACCCACTGAAGAAGATCGTATCCATGGGCATCTCGACTTCGACTCATCCCTCCACGTTGGTAGCTATAATCCCCGTCCCCTATCTCTCCCTTTTTTCTCACTGTTCTTTATTTCTCTCCCCACTATCGCATTTTTTGCTACTAAATAAAAGTGCATTTTTTAATAAGTAAACTCTGTCTATTATGCTCTGAGATCCTTAAAACGGACCATCAGGTCTCCTGCGTATGTTTGCAGACCCTGACCCCCTCTGAGCCCTCTCTCCTGCAGGGGACATGGAGGGGACACGGGCCTGCAGGAGCCTCCTGCTCTTGGCCCAGGAGCAAGGCTGCAGCTCCAGCCTTTGGGCCCTGGGCCGCAGCAGCCCAGGGGAGGCCCAGCTGCAGAGCTCGCAGCCCCGCAGGTGTTTCACCGCAACGCTTTGGACACCAATCCCCGGCCCATATTCCCTCTGCTGTCGCTGTTTCCATATTCCCTGTCCTGTTCCCATATTCCCATTCCCGATCCCTGTCCCGGTGCCATTCCTGTGTTCCCTGTCCCCTATTCCTGGTACCATTCCGCATTCCCAGCCCCTATCCGTATTCTCTGTCCCTGTCGCCAATTCCTCCCCTGTCCTGCATTCCAGGTCCCATTCCCCATCCCTGTCCCCATTCTTGGTGCGATTCCACGTCCCTTTGCACAGTCCTCGGTGCCACTCCTTATCTCGCTCCCTGTCCCCAGTCCCGCTCTCTGTCCCCAATTCCGGCTCCCTGTCCCCAGTCCCGCTCCCTGTCCCCAGTCCCTGTCCCCAGTCCCGCTCCCTGTCCCCAGTCCCTGTCCCCAGTCCCGCTCCCTGTCCCCTCTCACCGGACGCCGCCGCCATCGCTCCCGCCCTCTCCGCCCCTCACGTCGCCGGGGAAACCCCGCGCTGCTCAAACCCACCAATCACAGCGCGCGATCGCTCCAGTATTTGCATAACCACGCCCCACGCCTTGGCCCCGCCCAGCGCCGGCGGCAGCCGAGTCCGGGCGCTGTTCGCTCCCAGTTCCCTCCCAGCGCTCCCAGTAAGAGCGATACTGGGAGGGAAAGCGCTCCCAGTTCCTTCCCGCTGCTCCCGGGATCGCTCCCGGGGCCGCGCGGGGCCGGGCCGCTTTGGAACCTCCCAGGGCGGGAGGAAGAGGAGGCCCAGAGCCGGAGCAGCAGAAAACTCAAGAGTGGCAGGAAGAGGAGGAGCAGGAAGCAGAAGGGACAGAGGACGAGGAAGATCGGGAGAAAGTCTCTCCCCGGAACCCGCAGGTGAGCGGGGAGGGGGAGCTCGCCCCAAACCCATGGCGGGGCTCTCCGGGCACAAATGCCGTCCTCTCCTTGTCCTTCCTCCCCCAGACACAGAGCTGAGCACGGAGCCCGGGCAGGACAAATCCCCGCAGCAGAAGCTCGTGCCAGAGGCCCTTTGGAGCGGCTCCACGGCGCAGGAATCCAACAGGGAGGAAAAGCCCCGGAGATCCTGCATGAGGAGGAGCTGCAAACACAAATCTCGCAAATCTGACGAGGAGAGATCCACCCTGGGCCAGACAGGCGGCCAGAACTCAGAGCTGGGGGTCCATGAGCAGCTTCAGGATGGGAAGAAGCCCTAAAAGTGCTTGAAATATGACAAGAACTACAACCACATGTTCTCCCTGATGGAACACTGGAGAATCCACACGGGGGAACGGCCCTACGAGTGTCGAGAGTGTGGGAAGAGCTTCGGCCGGAACTGCTCCCTCATCCGTCACCAGATGGTCCACACCGGGAAAAGGCCCTATGAGTGTGACCAATGCAGGAAGACATTTCAGACCAGCTCTAATCTCCTCCTGCACCAGCGGATTCACACGGATGAGAGGCCTTTCCGCTGCCCCGACTGCGGGAAGGGCTTCAACCGAAACTGCACCCTCGTTAACCACCAGCGCATCCACACCGGGGAGAAGCCCTACAAGTGTGCTGATTGTGGGAAGAGCTTCTCACACAGCTCTAACTTTACCAGACACCAACGGAGCCACGTCTAAGGGAATCCCTGTGAGTGCTCCAGGAGTGGGAAGAGCTTCGTGTGCTGCTCCAACTCCATCCCCCATGGGAGGATCTGTGCTGGATGATCCCCAGTGACCCCCAGTAGGCAGAGCCCCGGTGATCTGTGGTGCTGGTGATCCGTGTTGGGAAAACACTTGGCTGGGGCCTCCACATCCTCATGGCTCCCCGTGGGCACCTAGACACATGCCCAGGCCAACATCAGAAATCCATTGTGGACAGCAGACTTCTTGACTTCTACGCCCAGAAAAATCTCACTTTTTGCATCTTCTGGTGGCATCAAGCAATGCTGCATGGCCTTGGAGGTCTTCTCCAACATAAAGCCATTTCAATTCTCTCTGGCCCACGGCCATCTTACACAGCCAAGTAAGGACAGATTAGGTCAAAACCCACGATTTTGGAGATAGTGGGGTTGAAACTCCTCCAAAAAAGGTTCTTTCCACCCACCCAAGAACATGGATGCTCTGCCAGTAGAGACACATAAATCCTTTTGTTTTGGCCTTGATAGGAAAAGGTTTGTGTTCATCCCTTTGAAGGTCCTGAAACTGAGTTAAAAATAAAGATGTTAAACTAAGGCATGGATGGGGACATGTGAGGGACACAGACATAGATGGGGACTTGCAGGACATGAACATGGATGGGGACATCAGGGACATGCATGGGGGCATGAATTGGGACAGCATCAATGCCACCACCCGTGCCACCACAGTGCCACCAGCACCTTCATCCTGGCCACAGTGAGGTGCTGCCCAATGCACTTCCTGCCACCTCATCCCCACTGTCACCAGTGTGGTGTCCCAGCCGAATGTCACCCCCACCAGGGCAGGACAAGGAACTCATTCAGCTGGTGACAAGTGGCCTAGAAGCGAATAAGAGCCACCAGAGTGTCCCAGGGCCATTGCATTCAGGGGACCCCAACCAACCCTGGGGACAGGCGGAGGACAGGGCAAGGGTCAGTGTCACCAGTGGGGTCACGTGGCCCTACACTGGGTGTGGAGGCATACTGGTGGGAGTATTCCCACAGGTGTGGTAACATTGTCCCCTGATGTGTGCCCTGGTGGCATCGTGTGCCCTCCCTATGTCCTCATGCCCCACCATGGCTCCCTGTCACCCCTCTGTGTCTCCCTGTCCCCATATCCCCTGTGTGTCCCCATCCCTTCCCCCATGTCCCTGTCCCCTGCCCCCTTTGGGGCTGTGTCACTCAACGATCGCTGCTGTATTTGCATAACCACGCCCCACGCCTTGGCCCCGCCCAGCGCCGGCGGCAGCCGAGTCCGCGCGCTGTTCGCTCCCAGTTCCCTCCCAGCGCTCCCAGTAAGAGCCATACTGGGAGGGAAAGCGCTCCCAGTTCCTTCCCGCTGCTCCCGGGATCGCTCCCGGGGCCGCGCGGGGCCGGGCCGCTTTGGAACCTCCCAGGGCGGGAGGAAGAGGAGGCACAGAGCCGGAGCAACAGCAAAGGGAAAGAGAAAAGCAGCAGGAAAACACCGAGGGAAAGGAAGAGGAGGAGCCGGATCCGGAGGAGGGAAAGAAGAGGAAGAGGAGGAGCGGAGGAAGAGGAGCGGCAGCAGCAGCAGCACGCGGTTCCCCCGCCCGCCCGCTCAGGCCGCAGCTCCCCCGGCTCCGGCAGCATCGCCGCCCCCGGAACCCGCAGGTGAGCTGGGAGGGGGAGCTCGCCCCAAACCCATGGCGGGGCTCTCCGGGAGGGGTTGTGTGCGGCCCGGGGCATGTTCGGATCTTGCAGGAGCCCGAAGCCCAGCCGCAAATGGCCCCGGAGGGATCTCGGCGGCTCCCACGTGGCCATGGCCCGGTCCCGGCGGGCAGAGGCCGGAGATGAGCGGGCTCCGGGCCCCCCGAGGCTGAAAGGGGCGCTGACTTGTGCAGCTGCGCTTGGGCAGCGGGACCATGAGCAGCTTCATGATGGGGAGAAGCCCCACAAGTGCTCAAAATGTGAGAAGAGCTTCAAGCGGAGACCTCACCTGAACTACTGTTAGAGTGCATGCCCCCTTGGGTTCCCCGGGGAGAGAGAAAGATGTAGGGATTGAATTAAAGCCTTTAGAGAAATTATAATATATTAGGCCACATAAATATGAAGTAGAAGCTTAGACTTTCATTTTAAGCAAGTAGACTCTAAGTGCCTTAAGAATCTGTCAGCCAGCACAGGGCCTAGAGCCCTAAGGCCTGGTAGCTCAGCTTTAGACATAACAAAAACATCACTCACTTTATTAGATAGAACAGGTACAATTTTGACATGAATGAGACAGAACCTTTTATGTTAATAGATATGTTATATGATAGAACCTTTTATGTAGATAGATATGCTATATGCGTAGTTTCTTGTCCTAGGATTGATGCCATCCTTCGCAGTTTTTCGTAGCTTTACATACATTCAAAATTAGGTTTAGATTGGTGTAGAAAGAATGTTTTAGAATTGTGTTCTTAGTTAATTGGATAACCTACAGATAAGGATATGAAAGTGCATTTATGGTTTATGCATAAAAATCCCATTTTGGGGGCAATGGCATCAATCCATCCATCCTTTGATTGATCGATCTACCCTCTTCACCATTTTTAACAAGAGAGAACAGGGCTTTGCCAGGGAGCCATGGCCAGGGAGCTGTTGCCAGGACTTCGAAAGGTATTACTGCTGCTAATCAGGGGCGTGCTGCTGCGGTCGCCTGGGGGGTGCAGCTGCTGCTGCTGCTGCCACAGAAGTCTCTGCTGCTGTGGCCACTGCTGCAAAGAACGCTGCTTGAAACAAGACTCTGAGACAGGAATCTGCCTTTTTCTTGTGGCTGGGACCCGTTGTCAATCTGTCTTCCCCCCATGGCTGGGATTCCTTGCCAATAATGTTATTGTCCCCGAGGTTGGAACTGTCTGTTAATCTGCTTTTACGCCCCACTGGGACTTCAGGTATTGTAACTTTCAGTAAGACCACATACTTAGAACTCTTGCCTCTGAGACTGATGCATTTATATAATAAACAACTTTGTAATAACCAGAAAATGCTCTTGGCTTTTTAAGACCCTATACCCATGAACAGCTAGATAATCTACCACTGGAGAATCCACATGGGGGAGAGGCCCTACGAGTGTGGGGAATGCAGGAAGAACTTAAACTTGAGATCCAACTGGATCAAAAACCAGAGGAGCCACACCAGGGAGAGGGCCTACAAGTGTGACCAGTGCAGGAAGAAGTTTCAGGCCAGCTCCAACTTCCTCCTGCACCAGCGGATTCACACAGATGAGAAGCCCTTCCACTGTCCCAAGTGCGGGAAGGGCTTCAAGCAAAACTCCAGCCTCACCATCCACTGGCCCATCCACACCAGGGAGTGGCCCTGCGAGTGCCCCGTGTATGGGAAGAGCTTTGTGCGCTGCTCCAGCTCCATCCCCCATGGGAGGATCAGTGCTGGATGATCCCCAGTGACCCCCGGTGGGCAGAGCCCCAGTGATCCGTGGTGCCGGTGATCCGTGTTGGGAAAACACCTGGCTGGGGGCTCCACATCCTCCTGGCTCCCCATGGGCACCTGGACACACCCACAGGCCAACATCAGAAATCCATTGTGGAGAGCAGATTTGTCAATTTCTGACCCCAGAAAAATCTCACTTTTTGCATGTTCTGCTAGCATCAAGCAACACTGCATGGCTTTGGAGGTCTTCTCCAACATAAATCCATCATTTCAATTCTCTCTGGCCCGTGAGCATCTTCCACAGCAAATGGGGACGGACTTGGGCAAAACCCACGACTGTGGAGACTGTGGGGTGGAAACCCCTCCAAAAACAGTTCTTCCCACCCACCCAAGCACATGGATTCTGTGCTGTCAGGGACACATAAATCCCTTTGTTTTGGCCTTGCTAGGAAAAGTTTGGCCTTGAAACCTTCTGTTCATCCCTTTGAAAGCCCTTAAATAGCGGTAAAAATAAAGATGCTGAACTAAGGCATTAATGGGGACAGGGGGGAGAAAATTACATGGGTGGGGTCATGGGGGACATGGGTGGGGTCATGGAGGACATGGATAGGGACAAAGACATAGATGGGGACATGGGGGGACATGGATGGGGACATGTGGGCCATGGTTGGGGATATTGGAGGACATTGATGGATAGATGGGGATATTAGGGACATGGATGGGGACACAAACATGGATGGGGCCATGAGGGGACATAGACATGGATGGGGACATGGGTGAACATGGACATGTGTCAGAGTCTGTCCAAGGATGTGATATGCCTCACGACCATCTCCAATGACTGAGGACTGAGACCCCAGACTCTGAAAGGAGCCCTGGCCTGGCTGAGGTGGAACGTTTGCCAAGTCTCGGAGGACTGGTCTGCATCTCCATGAGAACGGAGTGCAAGGACAATGGAAGTGGTCACAGTGGACTGAGCCAAGGCTACTTGCCCAAACTGGTCCGCCCGTACCAGAGCACGGCACGTATGGTGTGCAGCTTGTCCCTGAGCACCCAACCTCGGCGCAGGTGGCTCCGGTTTTGGCCCTGTGACTCTCCTTTGTCTCAACCTGCATGCAGGTGGCTCCTGCTCTGGCTTTGGGCCCCTTGCCTTGCCTCAACACAGGTGGCTCCCGCTTTGGCTTTGTGCCACTCGCTTTGGTCCCCGCCTTGACCAACCTATAAAACCCTGGAGACCCCTGCTCACCTTCGTGTACACCCCACTGGAGAAGAACCGCGTCTATAGGCATCTCAGCCTCGAGGACTCGGCCCTCCACGTTGGTAGCTATAATCCCCTTACCCTCTTTTCTATCTTTCTTACTATTCTCTATTTTCTCTCCCACTATCGCATTTTGGTGGCACTAAATAAAGGTGCATTTTTGTTGTATTGAGTTGTCCCCCGCTGTGTCTTTTGTGCTTTGAGATCCTAAAACGAACCATCAGGTTCCCCGCATATGTTTGCGGACCCTGACAACATGGATGACAACACTGGGGTCATGGATAGGGCCATGGATAGGGCCATGGATAGGGCCATGGGGGGACATAGACATGGGTGGGGATATGCGGGGACATGGACATGTATGGGGACATGGGGGGACATGCATGGGGCCACAGACATGGATGGCGACATAGTGGGACATGGACATTGATGGGGACATCAGGGGCATGGACAGGGACATGAACTGAGACAGCATCAATGCTACCACCTGTGGCACCACAGTGCCACCAGCACCTTCATCTCGGCCATGGCGAAGTGCTGCCTGATGCAGTTCCTACCACCACATCCCCACTGTCACCATCGCAGTGTCCCAGAAGCAAATTACAGCCACCAGGGTGTCCCAAGGCCACCACGCTCATGGGACCCCAACCACCCTGGGGACAGGGTGAGGACAGGGCAAGGGTCAGTGTCATACATGGGGTCATGTGGCCCCATGCTAGCTGTCACCTGAGGCATCCTGGTGGCAGCGTCCCAGCAGTTACGGTGACACTGTCCCCTGACGTGTGTCCTGGTGGCATCGTGTCCCCTCCCTCCATATGCCGCCATCTCCCGCTATGTGTTGCATCCTCTGAGGCGTGGCGACCTGGTTCAGGAACAGCACGGTGGCCAACCCCAGACCGCTCGGGCCATCAGCTCACAGACACCAGTGTGGTGGATTGCAAATGACGTTTATTAGTGCGTTACCTGGGTCTATGTAACTTGTGTTAATTGCATCGCTTCCTTCTGCTTACATTATCAACTAGGTGTTATTGGCTAATTAGGGGTCAAGTGACCTTTTCTGAGGAGGAAAGGGAGGTTCTGCCTGCCCGTACAGCGCGACATCTTCCGATCGCCTATCCCTAAACTATCTTGAACTGCCACATTTCCCCCCTCCCTCATGACTGTTTTAAAAACATACAAAGTATAAAGTTATAAAAATGTAAAGGTTAGTAAGATTTACATAGTACGTTAAAAAGGCAATAAAAAATGTATGTAATGAAGCAATATAAAATGTACTATATATGAAGCAATATGAAGTGTAATAAGTGCACTTTAAAGCAGCTGTCGGCGGTCAACTAGAAAAATGTTAACTTTTTCTAAATGGCTTCTAACAAACGACATTAATTTGTTTAGTATGCAAGGCCCAAAGATTAACATTAGGAGTATTATGATAAGTGGGCCAATCAGAGGAAACAAGGGGGGTCAGCCATGGAGACTGGTTGAACCAAGATTCAAACCATCCCTGTTGGGCTTCTTTCTCTCTTTTTCTCTGGGCTAACCTTTCCCTTAATTCGGCCATGGAGTCTCATACGACTCCGGTATGGTCTGCATAGAAACAGCATTCTTCTTTTAAGGCAGCACAGAGGCCTCCTTGCTGCAGTAGCAAGAGGTCCAGTCCTCGTCTGTTCCGGAGGACGACCTCTGAAAGAGAGGAAACAGATTTTTCTAGAAAGGAAATGGATTTTTCAATTCTCTGTAAGTCTTCGTCGATGGTAATTTGTAGCTGAGAAAGACTTTGGTGTTGGTTCACGAGGGCCGAAACACCTGTGGCTGCGCCGGTAGCTCCCAGGCCAATTAGCATCGCAATGGTGATGCCTGTTATTACTTCTCTTTTGTGGAGCCGGTTGGGATCTTCTAAAAGGTGGTACACTTCTTGGTGGTGCAGGACTCTAGGAACAATTAGCACTTGGATACAAAAGTCAGCAGAGTTATTAAATTTGTTAAGGAACACACAGGGACTCACTCTGGATTGGTGACAGACCCACATTCCTGATGCAGATGGAATCACCCATTTTTTGTTGGTTGATTTATCAAGCTTGATAATTTCTGTACAGACATTACTTTTTTGCCTTGCCAAGGTTGCATTGCCAAAGCACTTACTTTGGCCTGTGATCTGACTCAGAGTAATTCCTCTCCAGGGGGTGTCCAACCTACACTGGTGCGGGTTTGGTTCTGCTGAGTAACTAAAAGGAACATTGAGGGCAACACCTTCGTAGAAAGGAGGTTCTATGTCATAGCACAGCCAGCATGAACTTGTAAGGTTTGGGTTCGATTGGTTCAAGGACGCAAAGGTAGCATTTAACACGCTGAAAAATGGATCGTAAGGAGTTGATTTAGAGATTTGATACATGGCTGCAAGGTCGGATGGGGTGGTAAGGGTAAAGGTGGGGCTTGGTGTGGACTTTTTCTTGGGTTTAGCTACTGCAGAAATTAGACTGGATTTGGCTAATCGGGACGCTGGCAGTGGGAACTTGATGATTTGAATGTTTACCCAGAAGTCAGGAAAGGTGCGAACAAACACTGACCACGCTTTGCCTGTCTCCCAACTTTTATGGGTTGGCTGCAAAACGGTCGTTGTGTAGTTTTTACAAGTGTGTCTCATTCCGTATAAGGGTGTATATATTTGCTTGTTCACTCTAAATTTGGGTTCGCGACAGTTTTGGGGAGCATACCTGACTTGCAGGAACTCATCAGGTCTTTGCAGTTGCCATCTATCACTTGTCACAATTGTTTCGCAACCCCAATACCCACAGTATCCATACCCTGGGTAATTACAGTAGCTTTTACCTGGGTTAGAGGCAGGACACCAGTAAGTTTGTTTTAGCGTGAAATCACCAAGACTGGGAAATCCTAATTGTGGGGGAAATAGGTCTTTCAGCTTAAACTCAAAAGATGGGCTGTCTGGTGTGATGGTTTCTTTGATTACCTTTTCACTTGAAAGATGGTGTAGGACCCACTTGAATGGTTGATGAGGGTAATGGTTTGCATCGGCTTGCCCTTTGCTAATGAATCCTAAAAGCAAGATTACACAAAGATGTAGTTGCTGCTTGGATTTCAGTGATGTGCGACTCTTGGGCATTGTTGGGCTGCTCGATGATTTGCTGCTTTTTCCGGGCGCCGTGGTGAACGAATCACGGAGGCGTCCAAAGATCCAGCCCTGCACATCTTTAGGGTTTATTGGTGAATAAGTTCTCTGATTTCCGCCTCGCGCCCCCACTCGGACCGAAAAGGCCAATTTGGCTGAAGGGGCCCAGCCGGCACATGCTACTGTTATTTTCCTCCAGTCCGTGAGTGGAGTTTGCTCCTTCCCTTTGGCCCAAGCAGGAGCATTAAGGTTATTGGTTTTATTTGCCTTTACTATTTTTTTGTCAGAGTCACAGCCTGAGTCAGTTATTAAACACTCCTGAAACCACTCGTCCCAGCTGTTGTCTGACTCAGAGTCGGAAGTCGACTGACCAGAGGCTTCCAGGCTCCAGTACCTTTTTGTCAGGCTTCGACCCTGCCCCTTTCTTTTAGGGTCGGCCCACTCCCTCCCCCTTGGCTCACCCCGCCTCCTGCTAGAGGAGGCTCTTGCCTTGTAGGATGCTTTTTGATAAGAATTTGAGGTGACCTTGTACTTCTCTGGGCTCTCCCCCGAACTTTGCTTGCAAGTATCCACACTATCTAACAGACCTTCTTTGTTCTCTCTAGCCACGACTGCGCCTTTCTCATCCCTCTGCAGTTCAACGCCATTTTGTGGTGCATAGGGCAGGGGTCTCTCCCAGGCCCCCTCGGACCCTGACTTAACAGCGGCGCTCCTGGCCTCTTCCGCCAACCCTCCCCAACATACTTGTGCATTCTCTTTTCCCTCTGTAAGTTGATCAGAGCTCTGAGGCTGTAAAACGGGCTTTTGCCCTTGCGAGTTTTCACACTCAATAAAATCACTTTCGTCTGTGGTCTGTGTGGCTGCCCCAACCCCCAGTGGGGGTTTGACCATCAGACAGTTCTGTGCAGCTTTCCAGGTCTCTTGCTCTTGCAGAGCCTTTTGCAAAGCCTGCACGACTTTTCCCCATGCCTTAAGATGCTTTCCCGAGCCTGAGGACATTGTTTCCTCGGCCAGAGCATTAGTACATTCACCCCATATTTCTGGGTGGAGCACCTCCACCGGACGATCAATGACCCCTATTTGCATCAACCTTGCAATAGCGAGAGTAAAATCTTTTAGTTTGCACTCAATTCCACATTGCTTATGAATCTGAGATACGACCTTCGCGAGAGCTTCCGTCCTCCTCGCGGCTCCAGGGGCGTCCCCCTCACTGAGCTAGTCCAGCTGCTCTTTCGCTGCTTCACCCGTCCAGGCGACTCCCGTTTTCCAGGATGATTTCCCGGGTTTCGGCACCAATTGCTGCCTCCTCTGAGGCGTGGTGACCTGGTTCAGGAACAGCACGGCGGTCAACCCCAGACCGCTTGGGCCATCAGCTCACAGAAACCAGTGTGGTGGACGGCAAATGGCGTTTATTAGTGCGTTACCTGGGTCTATGTAACTTGTGTTAATTGCATCACTTCCTTCTGCTTACGTTATAAACTAGGTGTTATTGGCTATTTAGGGGCCAAGTGACCTTTACTGAGGAGGAAAGGGGGGTTCTGCCTGCCCGTACAGCGTGACATCTTCCGATAGCCTATCCCTAACTATCTTGAACTGCTACATTGAAGGATTTTTTATCGGCAATTAAGATCTTTGATTAAATCCAGTCCAAGTAAACTGCCAAAATAAGAGCTCAAAAATCTTCTTGCATGGACTGTAAGCAGCTTCCCAAATGATGGTATCATTTGCGGCTGTCTTTACCAGAGACTTTTGGGATTCAGTGGAGGTGAAATTTTACAATGCTATTTCTCGCCGTGACAAAACTGCAGCAGATTTACTCCCAGCTTGCTGGGTGCTTGTTTAAATTTTTGCTGCACAACATCCACCGCCACGCCCCTTCCCCTCCTCCACGCCCACCACACCCCCACCACTGCATTCCTCCACACCAGATCTGCCAGCCTCTCAAGCCATGAGAACCAGGGGGAAGGGGGAGAAGAAAACAGCAACCACCGCCACAGTAAGGGAAACAGACAAAACAAAAAGCTGCTTTACTTCTGAGGATGAGGCTGATCCTTTAGATCCAAGGTCAGTAAGAACCAAATAAGAACCAGATTTTTTCCAAATAATCCCAGGACCTACACAGTGCCTGGGAGGGACTTTTTAACCCAGAAAGTGACACTGACCCCCCAAAATCCTCCAGCACTGCTTCCTGATCATAGAACTCCCCACAAGGGTCAGATACTCCTCAATTACCAGATTTGCATGAAATAAGACACCAAATTTGCAAAGATGATGGTCTTAATCTTTTAGCTATGCCTGTGATAGCAGCCTGCCAGTCCCAGAATGTGGGCTCCCATTCCTCCTCATGAAGCTAAAGAATGAAGGCCTGTGAAAGGCAGTGGTATATGCTCATCGTACTTTAAGCAGCTGCTGAAAAGCACCCTGGAAGGGCGACACAGTGGAAAAAGTTTGTCCCACCAAAGAAAGGACTTGAGAGTATTCTGGCAAAAACACCTGGGGAATGAACAGGGAAATCGTGAACTCTATTTTTGAGAGGTAAATATCACCTAAAACCTCTTATAACATTAAAAGTTGGTCCTCAAGAAGAAAAATTACAATTTATAGTTGACCTTGGGTCAGAAAAACCTTGTCTAGTAGAAATACCAAGAGGATGTGAAGATATATTTTATTAATTCCTGAAGTGTGTCATAATGTATTGGGGAGCAATCTGGAGATATTATTAAGATTGAAGGTTATACCAGAAGGAGGGGAGTTCTGACAAAACAAGTCCACCTAGAAGGCGAAAGAACATATGTTGATAGTTCTTTTAAATGCTTATTTAAAAAAAAAAAAAAAAAAAAAAAAGTCAGGATATGCCTCAGTTGATAAAAAAAGGGGGGGAAAAGGGGGGAAAAAGGGGGGAAAAATTCCTGGTTTGGGGAGGGAAAACACGGTGTGAGAGTGTTTGGTTGGGTATTCCACCTGCCCAAGTCCATCTCTAGAAGTCACCAGACATTTTGTATCCATAAAAACGTCCAGACCACCAAGATTCCGTCCAAAAATACTCCAGGCCTCCAAGATTCAGCTGAAAAAACCCTCAGAAATACTGTCCTAGGGTGACTTTATGATGCTTGTATCCCCAATCATCTGTTCTGTTTGTGCTGTAATATTGAGTTTTGTGTCTTTAAAACTAGTTCTGAAAGTGAAGAGGGAGAAAGAAGCAGCACGGAGTTTATTTTGAAAAGACTGCCTGACTCCTACACATTCCAGCTCCTAGACTAAGTTCGTCTGAAGCACCCTTGTCAAGTGCTGTGGTATGTGGAGGCTGGTAGGCCTCTTGGGAATAAGCTCATCACAGTCGCCTGGAGAGAAAACCCCTAGATGACAACCTCCCTTACTGTGGCGAGAAAAAAGATGTCTCCCAGCATGCTTTTCTACTGCATGTAAATTTTATGTACTCCATTGGCCTTTCCCCCTTGTTCTGCCCCTGTGACCTCAATTATTGGTCTTGATGTTCTGCCCCACTCCTTCCTATCTCCATATAAACCTCTGCTCCCTCTGACTTTCCCAGTCTCATCCCTGGATCCATTCGCAGCAACAGCTTAATAAAGACTGTCTGTGGAACCCCACACAAAGACTCCGTCCCTTTCTTCTGCGTTGCTCAATAGCTGAAATCACCATTTGAGGGGATTCACCCGCCAAGAGCAAATGTGCCTGTGCACCCTGTCAGTTTTATGAAAGATGCTTCTCTGGGAAGGTCGTGGAACTCCACCACCTATACTAGTGTTGACAAGTGGTGCTTGAACGGGGATTCTGCTTAGGGGGTCTCTGTAGAAGCATCTCCAGCAGCCCTATGCTGCTGGACTCAAGCCACTCTTGGTGCAGCCACTTCCTTCAGGAGAACCACACACGTTTTAGTGAGTGCTATCCAAGGGACTCCCGGAGAACACTGGAGAAGACTCCAGAGATCAGTCAATGAGCAACCACCCACCCAGCAGGTTTCAGTTGACGCAAAGAAAGACTGTGAGTTTAATATACGTTTTGGGGTTGCCTTTTTCACCTTTTCTTTTTCTCTTTTTACTCCTGTGTGTGGAAAAGAAGCATGAGGATGGGCAACAAACTTAGCCATCCTAAACTTAGCCCTTCTCAAAGGGACATTTATTTCTTAGTTGTGGGTGCCCTTAAAGTGGAGAAAATCAAGTTCTCTAAAGGAGGTCTTAAAATATTTGTTCATTGGCTTTTTAAATGCTTTCCAAATGCAAATTGTGATTCTGTTCTTTTAAACTCTTTTTGGGATTATGTGTGGAGAAAGCTATATTGTGTTTGGATGAGTAGGGATTGTCTGTTGCTAATTTTTTTCCAGCTCCAACTGGGAGCCCATTCCTTATGGGGAGCTTAAAGAGTTATGCAAGGCAGCTAAGGAGCATGGCTGGGGTTCACACTCTTTAAAAAACTTAATTGAAGCCACCTTCTCTGCCCACACATTGGTCCTGCATGATATTAAAAACATCATGAATTGCCTTCTTTCCTCAGCCAAGTATATGGTGCATATATCTAAAGATGCAAACAGACCAAATTGATAAATTGAACAAATGGTAGGAGAAGGTGAGTTCCAAAAACCAACTGATCAAGCCCAAAACTTACATGAAGCAGCATTGCATGACATTGCCATAGCCCCTGAACCTCTCCTACAAACCCAACAATTGTATAAAGGACCCATAGCACATTTAAATGAGTCCTTGATCTGCAGCGAGGAGGAACAGAGACTGTGTCTCCCATTGAGAGGTTCTGTAAGGCTCTTTTTACCATTAATTTCCTAAATTGTTCTTCCTCAGAGCCAAAGCTCCCCATACTCCAGCACTTCTCCAATTTGAGCCGAGCTAAGCTCAGTGAAAAGCTGCTGGTGTTGATCAAGAACCCTGAAACTCAACAAATATCAGATCCTTTCCAACTGATTACCTGGGGGGAGGGTATGCCTGTGTTTCAACACCATTGGGCCCAAAACCGAAAAAAAACATTAAACCATATTTAGGGCCAATGAAAATCATAGACACTAATGAAAATATTACTAAGTTTGAAACAGTAGCACTACAGAAACAGAATACTACCTGAAAACAGAGACAGCATCGAAAATAGCACACAACTCATTGTCGCGTCACCAGGTCCCAGACAAAGAAAAAATCCCAGAACAGACACAGTTTAAAAGAATGCCTCCAAGTTAACAAGTCACTTTGCCTTGTTACCTCAAATCTGTTACCTGTAATGCCTCTACCCTAAAATCCATAACTACCTTAATACGCTTGCACTCCAGTCCCTTCCTCCTATCTTCTACCCTGTTCCAAATACCCTCTACCATCCACTTCCACAACTCTTTTTATTATAGAAAGAAGGGAGAAGAGGGAAGGCGAAAGAAAGCCCTTTAGAAAACATGATTTCTTTCTCTGAAGTTGATATTTATGATTTATATTCCTCCAACAGAAGCACCCTCTTCATCAACACCAACTCTAAGGCAGAGATGAAAGTCGCTTATCTCAATGTTGTCCCCAAAACTTCCTGGATGCTCCTGGTGATCCAACATGCCCTCAGCTGGGTTGTCCAACAGCCCAGTCAGAATATATGAGTAACCTTGGCAAGAACCTTCCAGCAAGACAATATGTGTTTGTTCATGGGCTCAGCCAACAATGCCCTGTCATCATGACTGGTCAGGATTCCCTTTAAGCCCAATGAACATCCCTTCTCAAGGAAATGGCCCAACCCAGTGGATGCCTGGGATGAGTGGATTCTGCCACATGCACCAGAAGAACCACAAGAATTAGATTTATGGGGGTAATCTAAAGCTAGGTACTGTATTCAATTCCACTTAATATAATCCATCTGCTTATTTCATAAATGATGCAACCCCAACCAAAAAGATTCACAATTCGGCTAACTGGTGCAATTACACTGCATAAACAGTATCTGAGTCCACTTGATATCCCAAAGTGCTTCCCTGGGGTATGTTCCTCCTCTGCAGAGATTTGGCTTGGGCAGGAATCCCCTCACATCTTAGGGGAGGTCCCTGCACTCTTGGCCAGCTTACTACCCTTACCTCAAACATAACACTATTATAAGATTGGCAACAGAAAAAAAAAAAAACACGCCAAAATCCATCTTGTACTGATTTTGATAAAAATCCCGATTCCAAAGTTACTAATTAGTCTAAAGGCAAAAAAGTTGCAGTGTCCATTTTCCTTCCATGGGTGGCCGCTGCAAAAGGCCTTGGTGAGCTTTCTCACCTAGGGTGTTGGCTTATTAAGCAGGTCAACTCAACATCTAAAGTTCTCAGTGACCTCCTCAAGGATGAAGAGATAACTAGGCATGCTACTCTACAAAACTGGACAGCAATTGACTTTCTACTCTTAGCCCATGGACCAGGCTGCCAAGATTCTGAGGGCCTCCGTTGTTTCAATTTGACTTCCCACTCAGAATCCATCTCAAAAAGCATCCAGCTGTGTAAAGAACAGGTTTGGCAAATCCAAACAGAGCAAGCAGAGAAGACCACCGATGTAATGAACGAATTCTTTGGACAATGGGGACTCTGAGGTGGGGCACTTTCTTTCATTAAAGGTGTTCTGCAGATCTTTTTTGTAATTTTTACTGCTTTACTTATGCTTTTGATGGTGCTTTAAAAAGCCTCCAGGAGAAGCCTTCTTAATAAATAAAGAAGGGAGAATTGTGGAGGCTGGTAGGCCTCCTGGGAATAAGCTCACCACACTCCCCTGGAGGGAAAACCCCTAGATGACAACCTCCCTTACTATGGTGAGAAAAAAGACGTCTCCCAGCATGCTTTTCCACTGCATGTAAATTTTATATACCCCATTGGCCCTTCCCCCTTGTTCTGCCCCTGTGCCCTCAACTTATGGGTCCTGATGTTCTGCCCCACCCCTTGCTATCTCCATATAAACCCCTGCTCCCTCTGACTTTCCCAGTCTCACCCCTGGATCCATTCGCAGCAACAGCTTAATAAAGACTGTCTGTGGAACCCCACACAAAGACTCCGTCCCTTTCTTCTGCGTTGCTCAATAGCTGAAATCACCATTTGAGGGGAGGAATCACCGGCTGAGAGCAAATGTGCCTGTGCACCCAGACAGTCTTATTAAAGACGCTTCTCCGGGAAGGTTGCGGCACTCCACCACCTATGCCCACCATGACAGTGGCGTATTTATGCAGTATTGCTCAGTGTCACTGTGTCACTACAACTTCACCGCATATGCGCTGGAACAAATTTACATAGTATGATCTCATGGTTATTAGATAGTTCTACACTGCACTTGTGTCTCCCCAATTCAGGGGTTGTCGGGGTCTTTGATGAAAGCTTCCAAGGTCTTCTTCACATCTGAACTTTTCAACTGTGTCTTCAGAGCACGTGCAGTTATGGTGTTCCTTGGTCTGTCAGGTCCCAACCAGCCTAAATTCTTTCTTTTGTGTCTAACTGGCTTTGCACTTGCCAATTTCTCCTTAGTACTATACTCATCTATCTCTAAAGCTATCCACCTGGCGAGTTTTTGTCTTCTTTTTTTGTCTATTCAGCATTAAGCAACTAGTTAACCATTTACTATATTAACCTTTATATTGTATAATAAGTTATTTATATCAGGTTATATAGATATATAAAAAGTAATGATTTAGATTATATTGATATCAGGTTATATAGAAATATCAGGTTATATTAATATCTTGGAACTCACGATATATAAGCATCTTGTGACATTGATCTAAGTTATATCGGCATCAGGGCTCTTCCCAGAGGCCTGGAGATGTTGGAGGGGGGGACTGCAGAGAGGGGTGAGGGATCCCTAAAGTAGGACTTTGGGGATAGGATCTGTGGGGATGGGAATGTCCCACTCCATTCCTGGGGCAGGGTCACACCTGAGCCAGGTGTACAGGTGTACGTTGCCCTGACCCCAAGCACTGTCCCACCTACAGGATCTGCTTCCCCTCTTCCTCCTGCGGCCCCAAGCCCAGCTTGGTGCTAAACAAAGGGGCTGGGGCGGGTGTAAGAGACAGTCTGAAGATTCCTCATCTGCCTCATGACTGTCATCAAGGACAGAGACTGAAACCCTGAAGGACCGAGACTGAAACCCTTAAAATTTTAACACAAGGATGCTGGCCTGACTGCATGTTTGCCAAGTGGTTGAAGTTTAGGTTTGCTTATCCAAGACATGGCACCATTTCTGTGGAGGTTTTACATTTGCTGAATTTGTTTGCTAAGTGAGAGATAGGGTTTTGGGGAGAAAAAGGCAAAACTACTCTCAACATCAAAGCAAAAACCAGATAGATTTTATTAACATACACTAAGAGGAGAAAAAAAAAAAAAAATGTCCTGGGTTGTAGTATAGGATATATTCTATCATCATCTTCAGTTAATGGCCCATCAATGCCTTGCTGCATGACTCATAGATAACTCCCTCTGGGAGTTATCTGTCTTCAATGGGCCATCAAGGACCTCCTATATGACTCATCATCCTATTGTGAGATGCTCCGCCCAAGGGGAGGAGCCAAGCATTCTCAGCGGGATATAAGCAGATATTTGGGGCAGTACAAGCAGCCCTCACCCACTGGATTCCCAGAGGACCAGAGCTACCAGACCTTTCCACAGGATCATTGCTTCAGGAAGACCACCTCGCCTGGACTGCTTCCATCACCCTGTTTAGGTTGTATTCTGACTCTGTCAGTGGTCTTTTTTGTACAATTGCAGGGGTTTTTTTTTCCTTTTCTTCTCATTAAATTGTATTTCTGACTTGGTGCCTCTCACCCGGTTTGTTTTCAAACCACAACAAGGACAAAAAAAACCCCAATACAAATTAATTTCTCAAACCAACCCTCTCACTACAAACTGTTCATTTTCTATAAACAGTGCAAAGAGGCAAAACTCAGAACTCTAGGTAAGTACCACATATAAAATAGTCTTTCATTCTGTCATTGAGAGAGAGAAGTCATTCCTCTGGTTTGGTAACTTCCACACAAAAGGAGGCCGCCAAGAGAATCTGCATTTGTAGAACTTTCCCATATTACGTAGCCTTTCTCATGACTACCTATGGGCCATAGATTTCACAAATTGGGGTGGTACCTTTAAAAAATGAGCTGCTTCAGAAACAAAGGATCTTTTTCAACTAAAGGGAACAGAGATGGTCTTCTCACTTCTTCACTGGCAAAGGGGCTTCTTCTCATCTCTCTCTGTTCAACCTCTCATGGAAGCACAAAAATATTCACTCAGTTCATCACAGTTCAAATGATTCAAATCAATGTGGATTTGTTCAAATCCACAAATCATTTCCCCAATTTACATTGTCCACCATTTAAAGGGTTATCCTGTGAACAGGATCCAGATGAGATTTTTCAGCCTAGAACCAAGGCAACTCATCATCTCTGTCACTTAAAGAAAGTCACTCTTCCTTTACTGACTTTGAGATTTCTATATTGTCCCTCCACGTCTCCAACTTGGCCTTTTCTTTCATCTCCCAGAGGGGTTAGGGTTTCAAGTCTCAATCTGTGTCAGGAAAGAGTTAAAGCTTGCCCAGGTCTGCAGTGGTCAGGTGATCTCTGCCCAGGCAGCTGCAAATGTTTCAAAGCCATGGTGGGGGGAGGCTGATAGATACCTTGTCTTCCACCCCTCTGATAGCGCCAGCCGCTTGCAGCTGCTCTCTGTAAGGCCCAGCGTAGGATGGAGGAGGGAGAGATCCCATCCTCCCCCCAAGCCAGGAGTGCCAGCAGTCAGGCGGGGCCCGAGCCACAGTCCTGCCATAACCAGCCCTGATGCCCGCCACCACCAGATAGGCAACCAGCCCTGCCACACTGCAGCCACGCTTCCTCTGCGGGCAGTGGCTCCCGGAGTCCTGGCTGGGATCTCCTCAGCTCTCCACGTGTTACCTGCTCACCGGACAGGGGAGGAAAGAGGAAGTCTTTAACCCAGCTTTGGCTTTTTATATGGGTATTAACCAAAAGCCGCCTTCTGCTTTCTGAGTGGTCAGAACTGCAGGAGAAATTCAAAACCTACCCCCATAGGTCCCTGTCTTTTCTATAGAATTTCAAGCTCCTAGCAGAGAGATACTGTTTCAACCCATGACACAAGTGTTGCCTGCAGGTGTGTTCACTGGACCAAGGCTGGTTTCTCATGGGAATCAGTCCTGAAACAATGGGTCCTACCCGCTGCTAGAACAGGCTTGTCCTGTTTGGAACCAGCATGTCTCTACTTGTTTGCAACGGACTTCCTCTACTATCCTGTACCTGTTCCCTCAACCATCCCTTCCCCTCCAGTGGACCTCTAAAGGACTATGAAGACCCCTGAGTTAAGCAAAGTCTTTGAGATCTCTCCATGGAAGAAGGTGGATCTACTGGCTGGACTATGAGGATTTCGTCTCTCTGTTGGTAGCTATTATCCACCGCCTTTCTCTCTCTCTCTCTCTCCTTTATTTCCTTCCTGATTCTTGTATCACATTTGCTGTTGGCACTCAATAAAGGTGCATTTGTTTTGATTAATATTGAAATCCCCTCTCTGTGTTGTTTTTGCACTCTGAGATGAGTTAACAAACCGTCACGACCCCTGCTTGCATTAGTGGATCGTGACATTGAATTGGCATCACGGACAGGATTCTGACAGACAGAGGGGTTTGCTGTAGTCTGTAACAGGGGAAGGATATTTCGCTCCAGGCGCACCTAGCTCGACACCCTGAAAAGGGTGAGCGGTGTCTAGAAAGCAAGGGGGTGACTCGAATTTCCTGCAAACTGCACATGCCTGGGTGAAAAGAATCCTCACACTCAATTGAGGACTGTGTCTTCAGAATTTCACAAAAGATCTCATAGTGCAAAAGGGGAAACTGTTTTGTGTGTGTGTGAATCTGGGCTGCTTGGTATAAGGAAGAGACAACCATAAGTAACTTAAGGAGTACCTCCCAGGCAGATTTGGTCTCTTCACCCACCCAGGGAGGCGAAGGGAGACAGCAAGAGCTGTGTGTTTGTGTAACTAAGTCTTACCTCCCTTTAGTGGTTTTTGATCCTTCACAAAATGACTGAAAACTCTAGTGCAAAAGACAAAGCTGCATTTTATGCTCTGTTAGCAAAACACAGTGCTGGACCTTCTCCTGAAATTGAATGGTGGGCTCAGGATAAATGGTTTCATTTGGAGAGTGCGACTGATAGAATATGTATTTTATAACATGAAACAAAACATAGATTTGGCTGAGATAAATTCATAATTTGTTCTGTTTTAGGAGCATGCCTTATGGCCGCTATAGAACACCACTTTACGTGGCATAATGAACAGGAAAGAATTATAGATTCTCTTCAAAACTTAGGGGGAATTTTGCAGAAACAATTAGATGAAGAAGGGAATAAAAATCGTTTGCTACGGGCTGCCCTGAGAAATGAATATTCTAAGGATTCAAAGAATACTGACTCCCTAAAGGAGGCAGAGGGGAAAGAAACTCCCCACATTAATGAAATATACTCTCAGAAGGAATTGAAATTAGTAAATAATTGTGGGGAAAACTGCTGCCCTCATTTGAGATTCTTGGTTAAAACAGAATATAATTATATTAATGATGAAGATTTTGAGCTGCATATCACAACTAAACAAATACCATACAGTGCCACCAAGTTGGCTAAGTTAAAGAAAGAATAGGGCCGGCTCCCACAAGAATCGGAGACAGAATATGTCTTTCAAGTGTCCCTCACTGGTGGAGATCAAATTAAATTAACTGAACAGGAGGCCAGTGGATATTGGAGACATGAAGTTTTCTTAACAACAGGAGACAAACGTTACACATTGGTCCCTGACACATCGTGCAGCATTCTGGGCTGGGGGAATTAATCCTTTGGAAAGGGGAGACCCTTTAGCTATAGATGGTACCCCCTAACAACTTTTGGAAAGCGTGCTCTCTCGGTTTGGAAAGACTCGTATCTGCCAGGGAAAAGCTGGAGTTTCCCTTGGAATGGAGAATGTAAACCACCTCCCCCTCCGCTTTTTTTTCCAATTATAAATTTGCAGTTAAAACCCTTTAGATTTTGGAAATAGAAATAGCAGTTCTTTACTAGTATGTATAACAAAGCAAACAAAACCAACAACTACAGCATTAATAACAAAACAGTACCAAGAACCTCGAGGGCTTTGCTTTATGAAAACCCAGGGAAGCTTGGTCTCGGTACCCCTATAGGATCCTCAGAACACCAAGCTGGAACACTGGAAAGTTCCAGGCTGGTAGCTGGGATGGCAGGATGTCCCGGCAGGCGGGGGCAGTGTGTCCTGGCAGGGCAGGGGGTGCAGGGTCACATCGTAGCAAGAGGAGGAGTGCTGATGAAACCACAACAGCGGGGCAGGGCTGGCCCAGCTCCTGCAGGGCAGCAGGGCAGCTCAGAATTCCAGGGCGAGCAGATGACGGTAGATGTCCCAGGATTGGACCCCTCCAGCGACAGTGAACTCCTCTCCCAGCAAGCAGTAACCCAGCCGTTCTCTCTCCCTGAATGCTGAAGAGAGCCCAGCTGCCTCAAGCTCCATCCTTTATCTGCCCCCAAAACTTGTGTCTCCCTCTGAGCTTTGGCCACCTCTTTGTTTCAGTTTAGCACTCTTAAGTATCCAACACTTGGTCTCCTTGGTAACTTATGGGGAACAAATTCTTTAGAGTGAAAAAGGGACAAACCTAACCCCCCAACACGTGTACAAAGCCACCTGCCTATGGGAATGGACTGCTTCTCAGGAAGAAGCAACGCAATTACTGATTTTTGAAGCAACTGCTCACCAAGCCCTTGGCCCTATTCATCCTACAGATCCCTTGCAGGTGGAATGAGGATTTGCCTCCTCAGGATTGTTAGTACACATATGGCAGCAGGGTCCTGAGGGTCTGACATGGCCTGTCGGTTTTGTTATAAAGGCATATTATAAAGTTGGCTTTTCACAAGATGTGTGCTATATGATTAATAACTTTGTGCTAAGGATATAAGTTTTTATTTCTGCTGTTGGTAAAGAAAATTAGGCATAGTGGTAGTAGTGATATAGTAATTGCTTAAACTGTCTGTTTGGCTGGCATAACATCCAGTGAACATGTAAAGAAGATTCTGCTATTGATATACCAACTATAAGAATCTACCATCTGAAGAAGGTATGGACCAAGGCCCAAGCTGGAGGTGATAATGAAGACACAGCCAAGAAACATGCATGCTCTAAAAAGGCAGACCCAAGGAGGGGCCATGCAAAACAGTCCCTGGAACATGGAAACTAGTTTATGGAAAAATATGAATATGCAACACATTGATACAATAGAAAGGGTATTTAAAGATAATCTCTGAAATACCAGGGTGTGGACTTGGCTAAATGCCAAGTCACTTGGTCAGATGTTGTCCTGGGTTGCAGTTTAAGATGTATTCTATCACCATCTTCAGTTAATTGCCCATCAATGCCTTGTGAATGACTCATAGGTAACTCCCTCCGGGAGTTATCTCTCTTTAATGGGCCATCAAGGCCCTCTTCCATGACTCATCAACCCATTGTGAGATGCTCCGCCCACGGGGAGGAGCCAAGCATTCTCGCCTGGATATAAGCTGGGATTTGGGACAGTACAGGTAGCCCTCACCTACTGGATTCCCAGAGGACCAGAGTTACCAGACCTTTCTACGGGATCACTGCCTCAGGAAGACCACCTCGCCTGGACTGCTTCCATCACCCTGCTGAGGTTGTATTCTGACTCTGTCAGTGGTCTTTCTTTTTGTATTACTGCTTTTTATTTTATTTCATTATTTTCCTTTTCTCTTATCATTAAATTGTCTTTCTAGCCTAGAGCTTCTCACTTTGTTTTCTTTCAAACCACAACAGATGTACTTTGCTTTTTTCTATCTCCTAATTGTCTTATTTTCTATGAAACCTATTTCTTAAAATTTACATAAAAAATGAATCTCGTTTTCACAGTTTTTATTCCCGTGGTTTCAGAGATGCTGAAAAGAGGTATACTACCTGGGAAAAAGGCTTGTTTTTTGTTAGCTTAGCTCTCATAGAAGTGGAGATGGTTGCACGACAACAACCAATTGTCTAGAGAGCACCTTTCAAAGTTATTAAGACAGTCACTACTGGGACATCCCCACCTGATGAGGTGGCCCAGAGGGCCTCAGTAACAAAGTGATATGCTCAGACTGAACATTATTGTAGCATCTTCTCTGTTGGGGAAGATGAATCAGGGAAACCTTATAAATATGACTGCTTAGTAAAGATTCTGAAAATATGAAACCTATAATCGAAATAGAAATGAAAACTTACTTTGAGTTATAGGATATTGAGTCTTAGTTACTATATAAGCTGAAAACAATAGTCTAGCTAGCTGAAGGAGAATCCCTTTTGATTGAACAATACCTTTCTGCTGGCTGAGGGATTCAAAGGTCAATGTAGCAAAACAGAAGTCTAAAGAGTAGTTTTTAGAGTTTAAAATATAACACAGTATGGTAATATAGTAGTTCTTATAGACTGTATGTAGATTTTATAGAATTTTGTCTTGTATTGGTTGGTCACTGTAAATTAGAATATTCATCACAAAAGGAAATATAATGTACTGTAACAAAGACCTCGCTCTCCTAACTCTCTTACCCTTCCTCTTCCCCCTATTCTCGCTCTCTCTTGCTCTCTTCCCCCTGCCACCTTGCTCTCTCGCTCCTTTCTCTCTCAGCTCTCACCCTGCTGTTCTTTCTTCTCCCTCCCTCTTTGAGACTTCCCTTCAGCCGAGGCTGGTGGCTGAAGGCAAGGCCCTTTTACCCAAAATCCTTGCAATAAAACCACATGTTCTAGAATATACAGGTTAGCAGAATTCATTGTCCCAGCCGTCCCGTGGATAACTGAATAACTGAAGGAGAAAAAGGGAAGGGAAGGGAAGGGAAGGAATAGGATCCAGGTCTCGTCGTTACCAGCACCTGGAGCCTGATATCTGATGTTTGCTTGTTTTCTGATGTTGTTAATTTTTTGGCTTCCGTTCTTATTTGTGATTTTAGACCAAAATGTTCTGGGATGTGATTTTACAATTTTCTGTAATCAGCTGCCTCTTTTGCTCTTGAATTTCTTAATGGTGTGTGAGGACTGAATAGTAGCATTTTGGGTGGGAACCCTTCGGTGTGAGATAGCATTGTATCAGCAGCAGCTGGTTTTGCACATCTAAGCAAAGATAAATAACAAAGATTCCAGGAGCTGAATATTCGGAACCCGCAGTGCCCGGCTCGAGGGAGCTGCGGTGGGAGCTGCGGGTTGTGCCGGGGATGGGGAATGTCCAGAGCCCCCGGCCAGGGGCCGGCAATGGCCACTGCCCCTTTGCTGAGCAGGGGCTCGGGGCCCTGCGGCGCCGGGCGGTCGGTGCCCGGTCAGCCCGGGACTGTGCGAGAGCCGGGAAGAGCGAGAGAGCCCGGGCCGGACATCAGCACCTGGGCGGGCACGGCCTGGGAGGGGGCACAGCCGGGGGGGCCCGCAGAGCCTCCCTGCTGGAAAGCTCCCCTGTGACAGCGGGGCAGCTGCCGGGATCTTTGGGGCAGGGACGGGCCGCAGGTGGCGGTTCCAAGTGCCTCCTTTGGGGCAGGATTTTGTCCTGATGCGGGGGAACTGCCCCTGCCCCCAGAGGGTGGGAGCAGCCGAGAGCCCCGCGCTGCCCATCCCGACCTGTCCCTGCTCCATCCTCGCTCCTCCCGCGGGCTGCGAGGTGTGATAGATATAATGTATAAATTTGCGTATAAAATATTGTATTAAAAGCTTGGACTATTAAAAAGCTACTCGGGGGTGTCTCTGGGATCCAAAGTCCATTGTGCAGCTGTAAAACCACAAAATTTGCAACAGAAACGACAGAGCTAGACTGGAGATGGCTCATTCATCAAGGATGGACTTCCACTTCACAGATATTCAAGACCTGATATCGATCTTGGTGAAGAATCCGGAGAATGATCAAATCAGCACCCCAAAGGAAAAATCCGGGAAGACTCTTGAGATGTCTTTTCATAGTTACGGGGAAACCCTTTCAAAACCTTACTTGGGAATAAAGAAATGCATGAATATTCGGACTCTCAATAGACCTAGCCTCCAGACAAAAAAACTGTATAAAAGCTGTACACCAAGACCCAGCATTCATGGGCAAGGTTGGATGGCACCTTTGCTGCCGTTACCCTGTCCACCCAACATTTGATCCATGTCCAATTTTATTGTGGCTTATTAATTTGATCTTGGAAAATTGCTAAATAAATTATTTTAGTTTGGATTGGCTTCTAATCATTTATAACAGAGGGGTTCAGGAACGGGGCAGGAGTAATGGGGATGCTGGAGCGGTGATGGAGAAGCAGCGGGAGGGACTGGAACTGGAACACTCCAGGGAACTGGAGGGATCACGAGAATGAGAAAGGGAAGGGGTGAAGGAGGAAGAGGAAAAGGAGTGGGAGGAAGAGCTGGGATAGAGGAGGAGCAGGAACTGGAAGCGGAGGCACCACACGGTCCAGCCCTCGCTGTGTCTGCAGCCCTCCTGCGCCTTGGGGCATTGTCCCCGCCCCAGCATCTCGCAGGTGACCGCGGAGGGGGAGCTCGCAAAATATCCTGGGGAGTCCGTGGGAGGGTATTTGGTGGAAGGTATAGGGGGGAGAGAGAAGGGGAATTTTTGGAGCTTGAAGGACTTCAAAGCTAAGCCTCAAATGCCCTTTGGGGAGATTTTGGGCGTGTCCCAGGAGGTTGTTTTCTTCATGGGGAGAGGCAGGAGATGGGATTACATTGGGACACCGAAGTGTGCAGCCCAGAGTGAGGAGACCCCCAGGATTCTGCCGGGGAGGGGAACACCCTGGCAAGGAGGAGCCCGTGGAGCTCCCTGCAGCCTGAAGCGGGGTCAGGGGAAAGGGGAGTGCTGGGACCCCAAGAGCCCTGGCATGGCTAAGTGGGATCCCAGAGAGGAGGAGGCAGGGAATTGCTCTGGGGCTGCAGGGGACCTCCAGCAGCAGAGAGAAGGGGGGGGCCAGAAACCCAAGATCAGAAGAGCAGAGAGGGAGGACCCTAGGGATTCCTGGGACCCCTGACATCCTGGAGAGGGTGGGGACACCAGAGAGCAGAACCCTCAATACGTGCACAACCCCCAGAAGTTCAAAGTGCAGAGACAAGAAAGGGGGGATGTCCTGGAGAGATATTTTGGGATGATCATTGCTATAAGTATGGGAGAATTAATTAGTGTTTTATAGAAATATATGATATTAAAACATTTTAATTTCACCAAATAAAAAGTAATTGTGAAACTACAAGCCTCTGCTGGGAACAGGGGAAGCAGTGCATTTGCAATAGAAAGAAGGGTGTGTCCTCCAGGAGTTGGGTCCTCTCCAAAGATGGGATTGACAACAACCTGATGAATATCTTATCTATATCGGCCTGGGAGTGCATGCCAATACTGGGTTCCTGTAAATGTACTCAGATGTCCAGCCCTGCCCAGAAACCTATTCATTGGACCAGCAGACAGAGAGAAAAGAAATATGATTATAAAACAATGACTGAGTGTACAAAAGGATGAGGCAATTTTCTATCTGGCTGAAAAAATGTATATAAGCCAGCTCTGCAAAAGTGGACTTTGTGAATGGGGGAGGATACGACACACTGCCAGTTCTAAGGTTCACCCAGCATCGATCCCAGGCTCAATGCTGTCCATTGCTTCTGGCTTTTTTTAATTTCTATTTTGCAATATTTCTTAATAAAATGGTATATTGATTAAATTGACCTGATTACTTATTACAGTCATGATCCATCCAAGTCTTGTGGAGGCTCAATATTGGCGGTTCTGAGATTTTTTCCAGGTAAATCTTGGTGGTCCTAAGTATTTTGGGGCTGAATCTTGGTTGTCTGGAGGTTTCTATACATACAAAA
The DNA here is from genome assembly GCA_014839755.1 of Sylvia borin. Classification (NCBI taxonomy): domain Eukaryota; kingdom Metazoa; phylum Chordata; class Aves; order Passeriformes; family Sylviidae; genus Sylvia; species Sylvia borin. The sequence goes on along the minus strand of CM025988.1, from coordinate 403,106 downwards.
TGTCTGGTAACTTCTAGAGAAGGGCTTGGGCAGGAGGAATCCCCAATAAAATTACCTCATACCATATTTTTCCCTAAAACCAGGATTTCCCACTCCCAAACCTTGACAGGATGAAGGAGGAGGAGGCTGTGAGGAAGAGGAAGATGGCCCAGGAGCCGCAGGCAGGTGAGGAGGAAGTCACTGCCCCTTTCCCCCTCTCTCCTGCTCCATCTCCCAGCCCAGTCTGGCCCCTACCTGCAGAATAACCCCTCTTTCAACACTGTCCTGCCGGAGACACACTGGCAGGATCTCCTTCCCCTTCTCTGTGGCATGGAGGCAAATTCCATCCTCTCCTTGTCCTTCCTCCCCCAGACAAGGAGCTGAGGACGGAGATCAGGGAGGACAAATCCTCACACCGGAACCTCATGGAAGAGGCCATTTTGAGTGGCTCCACGGCATGGAAATCCCACGTGGAGGAAAAGCCCCAGAGATCCCTCATAAAAAGGGGCTGCAAATGCAGATCTCAGGGATCCGAGGAGGAAAGATCCACCCTGGACCAGGGAGGCAGCTGGAGCTCCGAGCTGGGGGTCCCTGAGCAGCTTCAGTTTGGTGAGAAGCCCCACAAGTGCTCAAAATGTGACAAGAGCTTCAACAAGAGATCCTCCCTGATCTGCCACAGGAGAATCCACATGGGAGAAAGGTCCTACAAATGTGGGGAGTGTGGGAAAAGCTTCAGGTCAAACTCTGAACTGATCTGCCACCAGAGGAGCCACACAGGAGAACGGCCCTATGAGTGTGGAGAGTGTGGGAAGAGCTTCAGTGACAATTCCCACCTGCTCTGGCACCAGAAGCTCCACACTGGGGAACGGCCCTACAACTGTGGGGAATGTGGGAAGAGCTGCAGAGACACCTCCAGCCTCATCACCCACCGGCATGTGCACACTGAGGAACAGCCCAACATGTGCTTGGAATGTGGGAAGAGCTTCAGCGTTCGGTCCAATCTGATCTCCCACCAGAAGATCCACACTGGGGAACGGCCCTACGAGTGTTCCAAGTGTGGGAAAAAGACTCAGAGCAGTTCGGATCTCCTCAAGCACCAGCGCACACACACAGGGGAGAGGCACTTCTGCTGCCCTGACTGTGGGAAGGGCTTCACCCACAACTTCAGCCTCCTCACCCACCGGCGCATCCACACCCAGGAGAGGCCCTTCGAGTGTCCTGAGTGTGGGAAAAGCTTCCCCAGGAGCTCTCACCTGACCAGACACCGACAGAGCCATGAGTAAGGGAAGCCCTGTGAGGGCCCTGATTGCAGGAAAAGCTTTGTCTGCTGCTCCAACTCCATCCCCCATCAGAGGACCTGCATTGGGTGGAGCCCTGGTGTACCACATTCCTGGTGATCCATGTTGGGAAGACACCTGGCTGCTTCTCTGCAGGTCCTCCTGGTTCCCCATAGGCACCTCACTGAACGCAGGGGCAGGAACATCCATGTGGTTGGAGACTAACATCAGAAATTGCTTGGGAAGAGGAGATTAGTTGACTTGAAACTACAAAGAAATCTCACCTGCTCTGTCATTTCTTCCGATAGCAGCACTGGATGATCTTGGAGCCTCCCATGGCACAGCACGGCTGCTTTTGGGGTGTCAGCACCTGCCCAGAGCTGCGGATGGGGCCTGTGGTGGCAACTGGGGCCACTGGGGGTGCTGGGAGCCCCCCAGCTGGGAGCCAAGGGAACTTGGGTGAGAGGGGAGCACAGGAAGGGGGAGCCAATGGGAAATGTTGGGGAACGGGACAAAAAGTGGGGTGGGATCCCCAGAAGGAGTGGGAAGGGAGTGGGACTCCCCAAACCAAGATTGGGGGTGGGAGATGGGGATTCAGGGCATGATAAGAAAGGTAGGGCAGGGGAGGGAAAAGAGAAGCCTTTTGGATTGATGCCTTTTTGAGACTACCTAATAACAGAGGCCAAACAAATTTGAGGGGATAAAAAGCAGGTGTATTTATTGAAGGGCCTTCAGGTATGTTTCAGGCAGAATCCCTAGGGCTAAACTCATAAATGGATGATGGGTCACGGGTTTTCATACTTTTATAAGTTTGGTTCAGTTGCATATTGAATGGGGGTTAATCTTCCAGTTACAGCTTCAGGTAATGAAATCATTTACCCCAAGTTTGCTCTCCCCCCAGCTCACTTTTGTTTACATTTCTCAGGGCCTGAGACAGTGAGGTGTCCTTGATTCCCAGGCTTGGAGAGGAATTATTTTGTCTGACCAAAATGGGAAAGCAGTAGTGAACACTCTGTATGGAGTTTCGAGTTCTACACTAAAGACTTGCCAGATTACAAATACACGAAAAATATAGTAACTAAAATCCTAAGGCATCAGTGGCAACCCCAAAGAATAAAAGGATTCATGACTCCTTGCTAAAACATTTAGATAGAGAGCAAGATGAGAGAGAAAATTCTACAAAATTTGGTGAACTCCTTCCAAAAGCATTCAGATGGAAAGCAAAATGAGAGAGCAAAACTGGAATCTCTGCTAACTGTGGAAAGGGACCTTAGCAGGCAAATGCACCTTGGGCTCCATAAGGCTGCAGAGTGGGAGAATGCATTGGGAGAGATGTTGGGTACATGGAGAGGGATGAGGATGCAGCACAAGGGGTGAGCACAAGGACATGGGCAGTGGTTGAGATGAGGAAGAGGAGGGGAAGTGCAGGAAGAATTAGCAGATGAAAGAGAGAGGCGAGATCTGTCTTAGAAACTTTTAGAAGCCAAGAGAGCGACCAAGCCAGGACAGGAATCAGTAGGGTGAGGAGGATGAGGAGAAGGAGAAAAAGACAGAAGGGTGGGACAAGGAGATGAAGCTGGAGAAGTGGCTGTGGAAGAGAAGGGAGAGCAAGGAGAGCAGGCAGTGGAAGAAGAAGAAGAGGCACATAAGGAAAAGGGAGAGGCTGTGGAAGGGCAGGCAGAGAGAGCAGATCTGTGTGCATAGCAGCTGGTGGGGAGCAGAAAGAAGCTGCAGAAGAGGAAGTGCAGGAATCCTGGGAGGCAGGGCTTTTCCTAAGGGTAAGTGATCCTCCTAAGCCCTGGTGCCACACGCAGAGCGCTGTCTGTTGTTCAGGGGGTTGAAATCCCCTGGAGAGGGAGAGCAGGCTTTGGGGAAGGCAGTGTTGTTGCTGAGCAGGGTCAGGAGAAGGAAAAGAAGCTGCAGGCTGAGGGGCTGCTCATCGCCAAGTGTGATTGTGTGAGGAGGCTTCAGGCAGAGCTTGGTGATGGAGGTGAGAGGGAGGGAATCTTAGCGGGAGAATGACAGGATGGAGAGTCTATAGCCCTAAACCAAACTGAAGCCAGAGATGATGGTCAGGATGGGCACACTGCTACCACACAGTGCCATACACGGCGACTGAGATATCCAAGTTACTTCAGGATCAGTTACATTTAGAGGTGGGAGACCCTGTAAGTATTCCCAGCCTGAATGTGGACGTTGTGTCCACACTAACCAGCACCCCAAAGTGGGGGGTGACCCAAATCCTACATAGGGGGAAGGTTGACAGCATTTTTGGGGTCACCTCCACTTTTTTCAACCCCTGTACCCCCCTGTACCCCCTGTACAAGGATGTTGTGTGACCCCGCATCCCTCACACACCGTATTCCCTGAAGTCACCTTGCGGAATTTGGGGACTGTCCCCATGTCCCCACCCCTGGTCCCCCACAGTATGTCCACTGCTGCAGCCATGCTCGGCCTCAGTTCCTGTCACAGCTTCCCAATGTGACTAGGCAGGAGTTTCAGTCACACCCTCTCCCTCCTCCTCCTCTTCCTCCTCCTCCTCCGGGAGGTGATGCCACTTCTCCCACTGGGAATGCACTGCTGACACCGAGGGACACCACAGGTCACCCCTCAAAGAGATTGTGGGGTCATGGTGGCTCCTGGAGTACCCCCGAGGTGACAGCTGGGGGTCCCAGGATGCTGCAGTTACAATTTGGGTGGTGGGTGCTCATTTGAGCATCTTCAGAATGGGACCTGAAGTCTACTCCCATTACCACAAAGTCACTCCCCTGCCCATACCTCAGTTTCCCCTCACACTACAGGCATCACCTGGAGCAAATGTTCTGGAATTAGGCTTATTTGGGGGGATTTGGGGTTTTGGGATACTAAGATGGGATGGGATGGTGGGCCAGTGGGGTGTGTCCAGACTGGTGGTCATTTGGGCTAGGGGTTGGCCAGGCTGGGGGGCTGGAGGTCCAGGAGGTGTCCTGATCAGAGTCAAGCCGGGATCCATGGCTCTGGTGTCCATCTGGCCTCCATCAGGATCCAACCTCTCATTGCCCCTGTCCATCCCAGGCTCCTCAGCTGGAGCTGCTCCTCACTGCAGAGTGGATAAGACCCATGGTCAGTCCCAAGATGACCCCAAACCCCCTCCCACCAACCCCAACAAGCTACCAACCCCGAGGCCTGGGGCCACCAATGTTCCCCAGAAGCTGGGCTGGCTCTGGATCTCCTGGAAGAGGAGATCCACAGTCCCAGCCTGGGGACTTAAGGGCATTCAGGATGGCGAGCACCAAGTCCTTTTGGTGTGAGGGGCAGCTGGGGACACAGCTGGTGACAGGTTTGGGGCGACAGGGGGTAGAGGGTGAGAGTTGGAGCGGGGGGATGCACCCAAAAATGTGCCCAAGTCAAGGGGAGGGCACACAAAATGGGGGGAAAGGATGGGAAAAGGACCCAAAATAGGGAGGAAAAGACAGAAAATAAGGAGAAGGGACCCAAAACAGAGGTCAAGGACCCAAAATGAGGGTGAGGGGGAAGGACCCAAAATCAGAGGACAAAAGGGTGTCATGGGATGTCGTTGAGTGTCACAGGCATGACACACAGGAGCGTTGTGGGATGCCCCTACTGTGACAAGACAGGTGAAGATGCTCAGCGTCAAGTGCAGCCATGGGAACATCCTGAGGGACAAGGGGACACCATGCAGGACACAGGGACACCTTGAGTGACACAGCCCTGTGACCTTGGGGACTATGGCCCACCAGGGGTGGGGGAGAGGGACTGTTCTGGGTTGACGCTGTCCCCCATCCCATATCTTGGACTACATTGTTATGTCTAACAGCTGCTGCCCTCCCTCTTTGGCAGGGCCTGTGGCTTTTGCTGCTTGCTCTCTGGCTCAGCTGTTCTCTTGGCCTGCTGCTGCTGCTGCTGCTTCTCTCTCTCTCTCTGCCACCTGCTCCTGCCACTGGTTTTCACCGCTTCTGTTTGTTTTTTCTTTCCTTCCATTTCTTTTCCTTCCACCCCCTCGAAGATTTTGGACCAGCTCCTGACCTGACCTGACCTGAGAAGTCGGAGAATCTCCGGGGCCAGAGGAAGAAGCTCTGCACCCTCCCCCACAGTAACTTGCTGTTTCCTCAGTGTTGGGGAGTGGTTTTTTTTTTTTTTTCATTTGTCAATAAACCGTTTTTTTTCCACTTTTCCTCCAAGGCATTTTCCTTCCCGAACCCAGGGCTGGGGGGGGAAGGGGTAGTGGAGGTTCGTTTTTAGGGGACTCCTTTTAGAGGTTCTCCCCTAATTTATTCCAAACCAGGCAGGGACATAGGGGAGGAGGACAGGGACACACAGAGGAGATGGGGACAGAGACTCACAGAGGGACAGGGACACATGGGGCAGGACAGGAACACACAGAGGACTGACAGGGAGCCATGGCAGGGCATGGGAACATATGGGAGCAGACACGATGCCACCAGATCAGGGGACAATGTCACCACACCTGTGGGGATGCTGCTGCCAGGACGCCTCTGATCACATTCAGCATGGGCCACGTGACATCCCCATGCGACATTGACCCTTGCCCTGTCCCCAGCATGTCCCCAGGAGTGGTTGGTGTCCCCTGAGCACAGTGACCCTGGGACACCCTGGTGGCTGTCACTTGCTTCAGGGCCACTTGTGCCCACATGAACAAGGTCCCCGTCCCACCCTGGTGGGGTGTGACATATGGCTGGGACACCGCAGTGATGACAGTGGGGAATGTGGTGGCAGGAACTGCATTGGGCAGCATTTCGCCATGGCCGAGAGGAAGGTGCTGGTGACACTGTGGTGGCACAGGTGGTAGCATTGATGCTGTCCTAGTTCATATCCCAATTCATGTCCCTGATGTCCCCACCCATGTCCCCCTATGGCCCCATCCATGTCTGTGTCCCTATCCATGTCCCCTATGTCCCCACTCATTTCCATGTCTCCCCATGGCCCCGCTCATGTCATTGCCCCCACATGTCCCCATCCATGCCTTAGCTCAACATCTTTATTTTTAACTCAGTTTCACGGCTTTCAAAGGGATGAACAGAAACCTTTTCATTTCAAGGACAAAACAAAAGGATTTACGTGTCTCTGCTGGCCGAGCATCCATGTGCTTAGGTGGGTGGGAAGAACCATTTTTGGAGGGGTTTCCATCCCACAGTTTCCACAATCATGGGTTTTGATCAAATTCACCCCCGTTTGATGTGGAAGATGCTCATGGGTCAGAGAGAATTGAAATGATGGATTTATGTTGGAGAAGACTTCCAAGGCCATGCAGTGTTGCTTGATGTCAGCAGAAGATGCAAAAAGTGAGATTTTTCTCGGGTCAGAAGTCAAGAAATCTGCTCTCCATAATGGATGTCTGATGTTGGCCTGTGGATGTGTCTAGGTGCCCATGGGGAGTCAGGAGGATGTGGAGCCCCCAGCCAGGTGTCTTCCCAACACGGATCACCGGGGCTCTGCCCACCGGGGGTCAATGGGGATCATCCAGTGCAGATCCTCCCATGTGGGATGGAGCTGGAGCAACGCACCAAGCTCTTCCAACACTCAGAGCACTCGCAAAGCTTCCCTTAGTGGTCGTTCTGTTGGTGTCTGGTCAAGGCAGACCTCTGGCTAAAGCTCTTCCCACACTCGGGACACTTGTAGGGCCTCTCCCCGGTGTGGATGCGCCGGTGGACAGTCAGGGTGCATTTGCGGATGAAGCCCTTCCCACAGTCGGGGCAGCGGAAGGGCCTCTCATCTGTGTGAATCCGCTGGTGCAGGATGAGACTGGAGCTGTTCAGAAACCTCTTTCTGCATACATCACACTCATAGAGCCTCTCCCCAATGTGGATCTTCTGGTGGTATACAAGGTGGGACCTCGACATGAATCTCTTCCCACACTCCCCACACTCATATGGCCGTTCCTTGGTGTGGCTCCTTTCGTGGACAATCAGTTCAGAATTCGATCTGAAGGTCTTCCCACATTCCCCATACTTGCAGGGGTATTCCTTATAGGCCGTAGAGCCCTTGTGGCTCCTCTGGTGGCGGATCAAGTGGCAGCTCCGGCTGAAGCTCTCCCCACACTCCCCACACTCATACGGCCGTTCCCCCGTGTGGCTCCTCTGGTGGATGATCAATTCAGAACTCGTCTTGAATCTCTTCCTACACTGCACACACTCGTAGGGCCGTTCCCCCGTGTGGATTCTCTTGTGGGCAATCAGGATGGAGCTCTGTGAAAAGCTCTTCCCACACTCAGGACACTCATAGGGCCTCTCCCCAGTGTGGATGCGCCGGTGGATCGTGAGGCTGGACTTGTGCTTGAAGTCCATCCCGCAGTCGGGGCAGCGGAAGGGCCTCTCATCTGTGTGAATCCGCTGGTGGCTGAGGAGACAGGAAATGGTATAAAATCTCTTCCTGCATTGGTCACACTGGTACAGTTGTTCCCCCGTGTGGATTTTCCAGTGGCTGATCAGGTAGGATCTCTGGCTGAAGCTCTGCCCACATTTCGAGCACTTGTGGGGCTTCTCCTCATCGTGAACCTGCTCAGGGACCTCCAGTTCTGTGCTCCAGCTGCATCTCTGGCCACCTCTCCAGCCCAGGGTAGATTGTTCCTCCTCAGATCCCTGTGATCTGCGTTTACAGACCCTCCTTGTGCGGGATCTCCGGGCCTTTTCCTCCCCATTGGATTCCTGCGCCATGGAGTTGCTCAAAATGGCCTCTTCCACGAGGTTCTGCTGCGGGGATTTGTTCTCCCTGGGCTCTGTCCTCAGCTCCGTGTCTGGGGGAGGAAGGACAAGGAGAGGATGGGATTTGACTCCGTTCCACAGGGAAAGAGATCCCCTCAATGCATTCCCAGCAGGATGGTGTTGGCAGTGGGGTTGTCCTGCAGCCGGGGGCCAGGCTGGGCTGGGAGATGGAGCAGGAGAAAGGGGGAAAGGGGCAATGACTTCCTCCTCACCTGCCTGCGGCTCCTGGGCCATCTTCCTCTTCCTCGCGGCCTCCTCCTCCTCCAGCCGGCCAAAGTTTGGGAATGCGAAATCCTGGTTTACGGGGGAAAGGAAGGGCTGAGCGCGTTGGGTTCGATGGTCCCGCTGCCCAGGTGCAACTGCAGAAGTCAGTGCCCCTTTCGGCCCCGGGGGACCCGGACCCCACTCAGGTCCCGGCTCCCCAACCCCTCCAGGCTGCCGGGGGTCCCCCGGGTCCGGGATCACCCCTCTCCGGGACTCCCGAGTCCCTCAAGGCTCTTCCGGGGATCCCCAAACCCGATATTGCCTCTCTGCCCGCCGGTACCGGCGGATCGCCACGTGGGACCCGCTCAGATCCCTCCAGGGCCATTTCCATCGGCTCGGCTTTGGGGTCCAAGATCCAAACATGCCCTGCCGCGCAAAAAACAAACAAACAAACAAAAAACCCTAGGGACCGCCCCGATAGATTTGGGGCGAGCTCCCGCTCCCCGCTCACCTGCGGGTTCCCGGGGGGACGATGCTGCCGAAGCCGGGGGAGCTGCGGCCTGAGCGGGCGGGCGGGAGAAGAGAAGCCTGGCCCTGGTGCTCGTCTTCCGCCTCCTCTTCCTCCTCTCTCCGTCCAATTCCTGCTCCTTCTCTTCCTGGCGCTCCCGCCTTTCCTTGTTCTCCTCCTCTGTCTCTGCTCTTCCTCCCGCTCCTCCTCCGCTCCCAGCACGGCTCGGGCGGTGCTGACACCCAAAAGCAGCCGCGCTCTGCCCTGGGGGGTACCAAAGCCGCCCCACGTCGCAGGGCAGCGGGAGCGATCCTAGGAGCACCGGAAAGGAGCTGGGAGCGCTTTCCCTCCCAGTATCGCTCTTACTGGGAGCGCTGGGAGGGAACTGGGAGCGAACAGCGCCTGGACTCGGCTGCAGCCGGCGCTGGGCGGGGCCGAACCAATGGGCGTGGTTATGCAAATAAAGGAACGATGGCGCGCTGTCATTGGTGGGCGGGAGCAGCGCGGGGGTTGGCTGGAGCGGCGGCGGCGTCCGGTGAGAGGGGCCAGGGACCGGGGATGGAGACGGCAATGGGGAAAGGGCTCGTGAATGGAGACAGGGCCTGCGAATGGGTCCCGTAATGGGAATAGGGGAACGGGACAGGGAATATGGAAACTGCAGAGAAACTCCTCTCTGCGGAGAGAGAATATGGGATGGGGATTAGTGTTCCAAAGCGCTGCAGTGAAACACATCCGGGCCTGCGAGCTCTGCAGCTGGGCCTCCCCTGGGCTGCTGCGGCCCAGCGCCCAAAGGCTGGAGCTGCAGCCTTGCTCCTGTGCCAAGAGCAGGAGGCTCCTGCAGGCCCGTGTCCCCTCCATGTCCCCAGCAGGAGGGAGGGCTCAGAGGCACAGCGGGGGCTGGCAGGAGGGGCTGCTCTGGCCAGCTGGGGCCTGTGAGAAATGGCCAAAGCCTTGTGCTCTGTGCAGCTGCCCAAGGACAGCAGCAGGGCTGAAGGGTTCGTGTGCCACAGGCAGCCCGAGGTGTGGAGCCCTCAGGGCCCCATGTGAGAGGCGGCCCTGGGGAATGGGACCGGGAATGGGGACAAAGACTGGTACTGGGAATGTGAACAGGCTTTGGGAATAGGACCTGGGACCGGGAATGGGACTGGAAATATGAGACAAGGCTTGGAAATGATGCAGGGAATGGGGACAGGGAGCAAGAATGGGACCAGCAATTCTGGACAAGGACAGGGAGCGGGATAGGGAATGGAGCTGGAGAATGGGAATGGGACCAGGAATACAGGAGGGAGGCCTGGAATGGGAATATGAGAATGGTACAGAAAACATGGAAACAGCAACGGGAGAGAGAATATGGTATGGGGATTAGGACAATGGGGCCAGGATGAGAAATGGAAATAAATACAGGAATGGGACTAGGAATGGGAATATTGGAATGGGACAGGAAATAAAGAATTGGAATTATGGGACCTGTAGTCAGACTGGGAATATGAGAACGGGAACAGGACAGTGAATATGAGACTGGGAATATGGGAACAGCAACCAGACAGAGAATACGGGACAGGGATAGGAGATGAGCCTGGAATGGGGAGAGGCACTGGGAATGGAGACGGGGACCGGGAATATGAAAAGGGATTGGGAATGTAGACAGGACCAGGAATTGGGATCAGGGATGGGCACAGGGACTGGGAATAGGATTGGAAATATAAGGCAGGGTCTGGGAATATTACTGGAACTGGGAATATGGGACTGGGATCAGAAATAGGAGCCAGAATCAAGAGAAGGACTGGGAATGGGGCCAGGAATACAGGAGAGAGACTGGGATTATGGGAGAGGGGCCTGGAATGAGACCAAGCATGGGGATATGGGAATTGGACAGAGAACATGGAAACAGCAATGGGAGAGAGAATATCAGATGGGGATTAGAAAGGTAGGACTGGGATCTGAAATGGGAATACAGGAATGGGACTGGGAACTGGAATATGAGAACAAGACAGGGAATATAGAAATGGAATTGCAAAACCGGGAATATGAGAATGGGAACAGAGCAGAGGACATGACATTGGGAATATGGGAACTGCACTCACAGAGAATATGGGACAGAGACGGGGAAGGAGACCGGGAATAGGACCCAGACTGGGGTGGGAACAGGATGAGAGCGGGAATGGGATGATACGGGAACGGGCAGGAGGCAAGGGGAGGGGAGAGGGGAATCCTGGACAGGGGACACTGGGAAATGGAACAGGGGGATATGGGGACAGTTCCAGGGCAGGGAGTCCTTGATCAGCTGCCCCAGAACCTCCACCAGGGTCTCCCAGCACAGCTGGAGCCGCTCAGCCTGAGGAGCTCAAAGCCCTGAGCAACCCCAAAGTCCCTGCCAGGAACCCTCAATTCCTTTGCACCCAAGCATCTCCCACATTCCCTGGAAGATGCCCCTCTATCCCCATCCATGTCTTTGTTCAACGTCTTTATTTTTACTTTGATTTTGGGTGTTTTGAAAGGACAAAGAAAATCCAGGCCACAGGAAGCCAAGAGCATGTGGAGCCCCCAGCCAGGTGTCTTCCCAACACGGATCACGGGCACTGCGGATCACTGAGGCTCTGCCCACCAGGGCTCACTGGGGATCATCCAGCGCAGATTCTCCCATGGGGGATGGAGCTGGAGCAGTGCAGAAAGCTCTTCCGCACTCACAGGGCTTCCCTTAGTGGTGCGTCTGTTCAAGTGAGAGCTCTGTGAGAAGCTCTTCCCACACTTGGGACACTCATACAGCCTTTGGGAGCAGAAGGAGCAGAGCTGGGATGTGCTCTGGTGCCTGTGACATCACAATGAGCGGGATTGGCTGTGATGCTCTCTAGTCTGTGAGACATGACAAGGGGCAGAGCTGGCTGTGATTTGTTTGGGCAGGGATTGGGGCAGAAATGCCACCCCAGGACTGGGAGTGCCTTGGGCATGGCACGGGGCTGCCTCTGGTGCCTGTCCCACATCCCTGTGGCTCCTGTCCCAGGTACTCCCTGCCACCTTCACTCCCTCCATCAAAGCCCCGCTCAAACCTCTGCACTGTGACCTCTGGAAGGAAGGAAGGCAGTGTAGTCAGTGTACCCTGGCTGGATGCCAGATGCTCACCAAAGCTGCTTTCTCACTCCTCTCCAGAGATGGACAGGAGAGAGATAACAGGATGAAGGCTTCATGGCTTGGGGTAAGGACTGGGACAGATCATTCAGCACATGCCATCATGGGCAAAACAGGTTTGAAATTGGAGCCATTAATTGGATTTATTGCTATCAAAATCAAAGCAGTACAGTGAGAAGTAAAATAGAGCTTTAAAAGCACTTTCTGCTCATCCCCCCTCCTTCCAACTCTACCTCCTCCCCCAGTGGGTGCAGGGAGACAGGGAATCGGGGTTCTGGTCAGTTCATCCTGTGTTTTTTCCCTCTGCTCAGGGAGAGGAGTTGTTCCCTGCTGTGCCAGGGGTCTCTCCCTGGGATGCTTCTCCATAAACTTCTCCAACATGATTTCATCTCGTGGACAGCAGTTCTTCACAAACTGCTGCAACATGGGTCGCTATTCCATAGGCTCACAAGGGTTCTACCAGGACCCTGCTCCAGCCTGGCCTCCTCTGTCCACAGAGGAGCTGTGGAGCTCCAGGTCCCTGCTCCAGCACAGGTTTCTCATGGGGTCACAGCCTGCACTCAGGCATCCCCCTGCTCTGGCACGGGCTCCTGTAGCTGCTGCAGGTGCATCTCTGCACTCTGTGCCCTCTGTGGGCTGCAGGGGCCCAGCTGCCTCAGCACAGACTGCACCAGGGAATCTCAGGGCCATCAGCTCCAGCACCTGGAGCAGCTCCTGCCCCTCCTCCTGCCCTGCCCTGGGTGTGTGCAGAGCTGTTCCTCTCACATGTTCTCACCCTGCTCTTCCTTGGTCACAGCTACAACTACATGATGAGCAATTTTCTTTTTCTTCAATCTGTTATCCCAAAGGTGTTGCCACCATTTCTAACTGGTCCAGTCTTGGCCTGTGGCCGGTCCATCCTGGAGCTGGCTGGCATTGCCTCTGCAGGACATGGAAGAGCAGCTGCTTCCAGCAGCCTCTCACAGAAGGCACTCCTAGATCTCGCCCTTAACCAAAACCTTGCCATGCAAACCTAGTATATGTACGGTAGGGTTTTTTATTATAGTTACGTATTCTTATTATTGCTATTATCTCTACCTTTGCTATTAATATTACAGTTGTTATTATTACTAGTATTTTTAATCTTCTTGACTCAATATTATTAGTGGCTATAGTAGAACTCAAAACAAAAGTTCTTAATTGCAATTAGAAGTTATACTCTGTTCTGTGTCATTGCTGTGTGCGAAGCTGCTGCTGCCAGGGCTTCCTGTTTCCCTGGTTTGGGAAATTTGATGGCATTGCTCACATGTCAGAAAGAGTGGGCTCATTCTAATCAAATGGATTTCCTGAGCTCTTCTAGTCCCGCTGTTCAAAGCTTGTTTTCTAATAATGTTGACTTTTTTTGGCTTCCATTAATATTTGTGATTTTATACAAAAATTTTCTGACACACAGAAAGACTCTAAAACTTTAAGACAAAGTGAGTTTTTAAGTAGGTATGTGATTTATTCAGCACTGGGCATGATGCAGGAGAGCTTCCAAAGGCATGTGCAGCCTCTCTCTTTTTTAACCTCTAGAATGTTAAATATGCATCAAGTTTCACAATACCCCTGTGCATATTCATTCCTTGCCTCCCCCCCCCCCCCCCCCCCCCCCGCCCCAAACTCCCCCACCCCCATCACGATCTGCTAATGCAAGCGGGGGTTGTGATGGTTCGTTAACTGATCTCAGAGTGCAAAAAACAACACAGATGGGATTTCAGTTTTCATCAAAACAAATACACTTTTTTTAGTGCCAACATCAAATTCGATAGAAGGATTTGAAGGGAAATAAAGGATAGAGAGAAAAGAGACAGAGAGGGTGGGTATAGCTACCAATGGAGAGATGAAATCCTCGTAGTCCAGCCAATAGATCCGTCTTCTTCCGTGGGGAGATCTCAAAGTCTTTGGTTAACTTAGGGGTCTTTATAGTCCTTTCCAAAGCGACAGGCAGTTGGCCAAAAGGTGGGGAAATCTTTACGGTGTGTTCGTTTCCAGAACAGAACTCAGAACAGGTCAGCCATCATCAAGTGCAGTGTTAACTCAGAACAGGTACAGCCGTCAGCAAGTGCAATCAATTCACCGTGACTTGCCCATTGTTTCGGCTCAGGTTCTGATGTTCCAATGGAAATGCGTGCTAGCTTTTTCCATTGAACACACCTGCAGGCAACAGTTGGCAAACGTCCCACCTCAGCCAGGCCAGAACTCCTGTGTTGGGGTTTTAGAGTCCTTTTAGGGGTTTCAGTCTTGGTTGTTGACCATGGTCGTGAGGCAGATGAGGGATCTTTGGACTGTTTCTTACACACACACACACACACACACACACACACACACTGCCTCCGCTTCTTATGCTAATCATCACTCCTTTGCACCTGTGCACTTGTCTCTGGTGATCATCTCGGGGTCTCAGAGATGAAGAAGAATGGTGTTCCTCAGAAATGAACTTCTGACCCCCCTGCCCTGCCCATGCCCACTGATCCTCTGGTCATAGTCCAAGCTATAAGGCCAGTTTTATCTGGTCCTGGGGGCCCAAGGAGCCTAGTTATGTCACTATCTCTGGTAATCTTACATTCTTATGTCCTGTTTTGGTAAGCATCCTCACTTTAGCAGGCATCTTTGCATTCCTCCTTGCTGTTCTTGCACATAGTCCTGTCCCTTCTTAAGCAGCTAGTACCATGCAAAAAGCAGCAATACACATAATCTGAATGCCTATTCTTTAATCAATATTTTCTGATTTCTGTGATTAATATCCTCTAGTTTCTTATCTCATGTTTCAGTTTCCCCATTTTTAATAAGGCAGTAAATTCTTTGACTTAGTACAAATTCCAATTCTTATGATATGTGTCTCTCAATTCCTTGTTATGTATTGGGATAAAGAGGTTAATATTGTTACTTGTAACAGTTTCCAATTTTAAATAAGCATTAGAAAAGACAGCAGTAAATTTACACCAACCAGTATTAATAAGACAATGACGGATGACGTAAGGTTTATAGGATCCCATTCGCAGTGGGTGGCCATCTAAGGAGTGAGTCCCACCAATTGTGACTTGCATCTTGTTTCACTCTTTGCAGAACCTTGTTTATTTCTTTTGTGTTGTGATGGACAGTAATTGTGCGTGACAACCTGTGATGGTCGGACTTAACTAGCTGGTGGGACACAACTGGTGCTGAATACAGAAAGTCACACTCTAAAATCTTAACAAAATTACAGAGGTTAGAATGATTCTTGCTAAACAAAGCTACATTATCTTTGGCTACTTCTATAAAAGCACATGCAGTCTTTAAACATACCATGACCAATATATACAAGTACAGTCCTTTGGCTAGTATTTGGATGAATTTCAAAGTGACAGACATCCTGTTCAGTATCAAGACATATGTCTCTCGAGCCTCGATTGTGTTACTTTTGCAAATGAACTCCTATTGCTCCTGATTCCAGATTCACCGTTTGCAATTTCTTATCCACTCTTCCTGCCCATGTTTATTTCGTGCAACGACATCTTGGTTACTTCCCAGGCTTTGGCAGTCCTGGTGGGGAAAGCCACCTGAAAAGGTATCTGTTAGTACCAACAAATATCGATATCTCCCTTTTCTTGGTAATTCTGAAAAATCAATTTGCCACTGCTGACTGGGTCCATGGCCCTTTCTCATTTTACCAAGGTTTGGTTTAGGGGTATTCTTAGGGTTAGTCTGGAGGCAAAGTTCACACTCCTGGGCCACTTGAGTGATAGTGGCATATAAGTTCCTGGCAGTGATTTTTCCAATCAGGTAATTATACAAGGTGTCAGTTCCTCAGTGTGTTTTCTGATGTTCTTCTCCTACTAATGACAATAGCAAATGAGAGAGAATAACCTATTTTCCTTCTGCTGTAACAGCCCATCCCTTCTGGTTATATGTTCTCTTTTGATCCTCAATTAGCATTCTGTCCTTTTTATTATACACTGGCTTACCTTCTAGGGAGATTTGGCCATCGAGAATCAAGGCTTTTTCTACTGTCACCTCACCTTTTGCTGCTTCTTTTGCCTCTCTGTCTGCCAGCTCGTTTCCCCCTTCCAATTCTGAGCTCACTTTCTGATGTGCCTTAATGTGCATGATTGCCACTTTTTCAGGCAGTTGGACTTCTTCCAGCAGTTGTATTATTTCTTGTGCATGTTTAATGTTTTTCCTTTGCAAATTTAACAGTCCTCTTTCTTTCCAGACAGCTCCATGAGCGTGCACTACCCCAAATGCATATCTCAAATCTGTATAAATGTTTATTCTCTTTCCTTTTGATAACTTTAATGCACAGGTTAGGGTAATTATTTCCATCTTCTGGGCAGAGGTACCTGCTGGTAATGGTCCTGATTCAGTTAGGTCTCTGGATGTGCTAACTGCATACCCAGCATGTAGTTTTCCACTCATGATGTCACTGCTTCCATCAGTGAACCAGTTTTCCGCATCATCCAAAAGAATGTCCTTCAGGTCTGAGCAGCCGGAGTAAGTGGCTTCAATGGTCTCCAGGCAGTTGTCATGAATTTGCATTCCTTGGTTCCCACTAAGGAAAGAATGTTAGTTACCACTGTCTCTACATCATTTTGTTCTACTGTGATAGCTTGGTATTTCAGGAACCTTTGTGGGGAAAGCCAGTGGCCTCCCTTTGTGTCCAGTACTGAGGATACTGTATGAGACACTAGCACAGTCATTTTCTGGCCCAGGGTGAACTTATGGGCTTCCTGAATGTTCAGCACAACTGCAGCCACTCCTCTGAGGCAACCTGGCCATCGTATAGCTGTTGCATCCAGCTGCTTGGAGAGATAAGCAACTACCCTTCTATATGGGCCCAGGTCCTGTGCCAGTATTCCCAGGGCAATTTCCTATTTCTCGTGAGAGAAGAGAAAGAATGGTTTACTCACATCTGGCAGTCCTAATGCTGGAGCTGACATGAGGGCCTTTTTCAGTTGCCCAAAGGCTCGTGTGGCTTCCTTTGTTCACTGGAGGTCTCTGCTCCCATTTTCAATGAGCTAATACAGTGGTTTCACGAGTAATCCGTAGTTGTAAATCCATAGTCTGCACCATCCCGTCATGCCCAGGAAGGTTCTCGGTTCTTTTACTGTCTGGGGTTTCGGGGTTTGGCATATTGATTCTATGTGCTCTTTCCCCAGAGTCCATTGCCCAGCACTAATCTCATAGCCCAGGTGGATCTACCTTTTGTTCTACCACCTGAGCCTTTGTCTTTGTCACTCTGTACCAAAGCAGAGAACCTCTTAAAACATGGGCAGCTGGACATAGCAATGCAGATCCAAACAATATAGTTAACATACATTCTCCCTTTATTTTGTCTAAAATAGCAGGTTATATACACTTCAGTATAGTTTACAATTACAAGTATTTTCTCATTGGTACACAGCATAAGGAAAAATGCAAACAGACATTGTTTATCTCATTCTTAAGGTGGCTAAAGTGTTCACACTACAAACTATACCTATTAATACTTAGAAAAAACATTGTCTCATGCCTATACCTTAACATAATTTCTAACTGCACCACAGGCTTCACAGGCCTGAATCTGGAGTAGCTCAAACCTCAATCCAAATATAAATCATGTCCTCACCCTCTGAGAAATTCTGCTACACTGTGCCCCTGAAGTGTCGCCGACCACCCAGACCCTGGCAGGGGTCTTCTGGGTGCCGCGACCTTCCCGGTGAGTCGCCCCGAGAAGGACGGCTTCTATCCCAGGGGCACAGGCACTCCAGCCAGCGACTAGCTCTTTTGTGAGGGGCTGCCGAGGCAACCGAGCCTGTCAGCTCTCCAGGCTCACACTGCTGGTACAGTGTATCCAGGCAGATCAGTTGCAGGAGTAGGAACAGGAGCCAATCTGGTCTTCCGAGGTCTTCTTTATTACCCCAAACCAAGGACTTCCAAAAGACCCCGAGGCTCCCCAGAGCTGGGGTTATATAGAAACTTATGGGGGTGGGGTTTTCCACAACAACCAATAGAAACAGGGATTGAAAATACAACCAGTCAGGGAGAGGATCCAAAATGGACCAATCAGGGGAGGCAAATACCAGGAAGTAAGGAAACAACAAATCAGGAGTAAAATATTTACATGCAAGCAAAGGCTCATGGGGCTTTGCAGCTAACTGCTCACCATGAGCTCCAAGGGAGTGTACCAGAGAGACTTCTCTGGGGAATGAACCAACTGCACTAGGGGCTATTAACCCTCCATGGAAGCAGTGCTTTCTCTGTGGTGGCTTCAGAGGCCTCCACACTGAACCTCCATAAAAGTTTTGAAAGTTTACTGTCCAGGCGAGGCATCCTTCTTCTGTTGGGATAGCTATCAGGATATCATCCACATACTGCGCCAGTTTTCCTTCCCTTGGTGGAGCTTTCCAGGATTCCAAATCCTCAGCAAGTTATTCTCCAAACAGTGGTGGGCAAGTTTTTGTACCCTTAGGAAATAACTGTCCATGTGAGCTGAGCTTTGCATCCACTTTTGGGATTCTCTGACTCAAATGCAAAAATTTTATGGCTGGCTTCATGGAGAGGGAGGCAAAAGAAGGCATCCTTCAAATCTAAAGGGGTAAATCAATGTCGCTCTGGTGTCAAACATGGTAACAAAGTGTACGGGTTAGCTACCATGGGGTAGAGATTCTCAGTTATTTTGGTAACTTGTAACAGCCCGTAAATCCTGCACAACCTGATATGACTGTCTTGGTTTGGGAAGACAGGTATCTGCCAGGGAAAGCTGGAGTTTCCCTTGGAATGGAGAATGTAAACCACCGCCTACCCCACCCCACCCCCTTTTTCCAATTATAAATTTGCAGTTAAAAGCTTTTAGGCAAAAGATTTGGAAATAGAAATAGCAGATGTATATGTATATGTATATGTATATGTATATGTATATGTATATGTATATGTATATGTATATGTATATGTTATACTATATGTATATCAAAGCAAACAAAACCAACAACTACAGCATTAATAACAAAACAGTACCAAGAACCTCGAGGGCTTTGCTTCACAAAAACCCAGGGCAGCTTGGTCTCGGTACCCCTATAGGATCCTCAGAACACCAAGCTGGAACACTGGAAAGTCCCAGGCTGGTAGCTGGGATGGCAGGATGTCCCGGCAGGCGGGGGCAGGGTGTCCTGGCAGGGCAGGGGGTGCATGGTCACATCGTAGCAAGAGGAGCAGTGCTGATGAAACCACAACAGCGGGGCCAGCTCCTGCAGGGCGGCAGAGGAGCTCAGAATTCCAGGGCGAGCAGATGATGGTAGATGTCCCAGGATTGGACCGCTCCAGTGACAGTGAACTCCTCTCCCAGCAGGCAGCAACCCAGCCATTCTCTCTCCCCGAATGCCGAAGAGAGCTCAGTCCTTTACCTGCCCCCAAAACTCGAGTTCTCTCTCCCTCTGAGCTTTGGCCACCCCTTTGTTTTGGTTGAGCACTCTTAAGTATCCAACACTTAGTTTCCTTGGTAACTTCTGGAGAAAAAATTCTTTAGAGTAAAAAAGGAACAAACCTCACCCCCAACATATAACCCATCACGTTTGTGGACAGGCAGGATAGGAGTGTTAAAATCAGATTGGCACTCCCTCAGCAACTCCAGCTGTAAAAAATTTTCAATTATTGTGCTAATTCCTCCTCATCTTCCTTTCTTAAGGGATACTGCTTGATTCTAACTGGTTGTTTTCTTCCTGCAGTCGGGGCCATCACAGGTGGGCCCCAACTGGTGGCTCTGTTGGTGTCTGGTCAAGTGAGAGCTCCTGGGGAAGCTCTTCCCACACTCAGGACACTCGAAGGGCCTCTCCTGGGTGTGGATGCACCGGTGGGTGAGGAGGCTGAAGTTGCGGGTGAAGCCCTTCCCACAGTCGGGGCAGCGCAAGGGCCTCTCCCCTGTGTGGGTGCGCTGGTGCTTGAGGAGATCCGAACTGCTCCGAGCCTTTTTCCCACACTTGGAACACTCGTAGGGCCGTTCCCAGTGTGGATCTTCTGGTGGGAGATCAGATTGGACCGAACGCTGAAGCTCTTCCCACATTCCCCACAGCTGTAGGGCCGTTCCCCAGTGTGGACCTTCTGGTGCCAGAGCAGGTGGGAATTGTCGCTGAAGCTCTTCCCACATTCCCCACACTGATAGGGCCGTTCTCCTGTGTGGCTCCTCTGGTGGGCAATCAGGTTGGACCTCTAGCTGAAGCTCTTCCCTCACTTCAAACACTCATAGGGCCTCTCCCCAGGGTGGCTCTGTTGGGGGTTAGGTTTGTTCCTTTTACACTCTAAAGGATTTTTTCCCCATAAGTTACTAAGGAGATTAAGTGTTGGATACTTGAAAGTACTTGACAAAAAAAAAAAAAAAAGGTGACCAAATCTTGGAGGGGCGATAACGCAAGTTTTTGCGGCAGGTGAAGGGCAGACCTGGAGGCAGCTTCACTCTTTTTTTTTGGCGTTCATGGAAAAAGAACAGCTGGGTTGCTGCTTGCTGTGAGAGGAGTTCACTGTCGCTGGAGAGGTCCAGTCCTGGGAAATCTACCATCATCTGCTCCCCTGTCCTGCAATTCTGAGCTTTCTCCACCTGCCCTGCTGGAGCTGGGCCAGCCCTGCCCTGCTTGTCGGCTTCTTCAGCACTGCTCCTTTTGCTACGGTGTGACCCTGCAAGCCCCTGCCCTGCAGGGACATCCGGCCCTCAACTGCCGGGACATCCTGCCATTCCAGCTACCAGCCCGGGAGTTTCTTCCACTGTTTCCAGCTTGGTGCTCTGAGGGTCCTTCAGGAGCACCAAGACCAAACTGGGTTTTTGTGAAGCAAAGCCCTCAAGGTTCTTGGTACTGCTTTGTTATTAACGCTGTGGTTGTTATTTTTGTTTGCTTTGTTATACATACTAGTAAAGAATTGCTATTCCTATTCCCAAATCTTTGCCTAAAAGCCTCTAACTACAAACTTATAATTGGAAAAAAGGGGAAGGGTGCTTTAATTATCCATTCCAAGGGAAACTCCAGCTTTCCCTGACAGATACCGGTCTTCCCAAACCGAGACAGGCTCCTCTGGTGTATGATCAGTTCATAGTTTGATCTGAAGTTATTCCCACACTCTCACACTTCACCCAGGTGGATTCCCCAGTGCTAGATCAGGTAGGATTTCTACCTGAAGCTTTCCTCATCGTGAAGCTGCTCAGGGACCCCCAGCTCCGAGTTCTGACTGCCTCCTCAGCCCACGGTGGATCTTTCCTCCACAAATCCCTGTGATCTGCATTTCCAGCCCCTCCTCGTGTGGGATCTCTGGGGCTTTTCCTCTCCATTGGATTCCTGTGCCTTGGAGCTGCTCAAAGTGGCCTCTTCCAAGAGGTTCCATTGCAGGGTTTTGTCCTCCCTGGGCTCCGTTCTCAGCTCCTTGTCTGGGGGAGGAAGGTCAAGGAGAGGATGGGATTTGCCTCTGTGCCACAAGGAAGAGAAAGGAAAGACCCCATTGTATCCCTGACAGCACGGCATCGGCAGCGGGGTTGTCCTACAGCCAGGGGCCAGGCTGGGCTGGGAGATGGAGCAGGACAGAGGGGGAAAGGGGCACTGACTTCCTCCTCACCTGCCTGGGTCTCTCCAGGCATCTTCCTCGCATCCTCCTCCTCCTCCATCGGGCAAGGAGAAATCGTGGTTTCGGGGGAAAACAAGGTGTGAGTGCATTTGGTTGGGGATTCCTCCTGCCCAAACCCATCTCTAGAAGTCACCAGATATTTTTTGTTCATAAAAATGTCCAGACCACCAAGATTCAGCCCAAAAAGACTCTTGGTGAAGATCTACCTGAAAAAAACCTCAGAAATACCAAGACTGAGCCTCCATAAAACTTGAATGGATCATGATCATCCCAAAAAAACCTCTCCAGGACTTCCTCCTCTCTGGTCTCTCCACTTTGGACTTCGAGGGGTCCTACATCCTATTAAAGGTTCTCCTCTCTGGTGTCCCCACCCTTTCTAGGCTGTCAGGGGTCCCAGGAATCCCTAGAGTCTCCCTTCTCTGCTCTTCCGACGCTGGGCATCTGGAGCTCCCCCTTCTCTCTGCTGCTGGGGGTTCACTGCAGCCCTGGAGCGATTCCCCACCTCCCCCTCTCTGGGCTCCCACTTAGCCATGCCAGGGCTCTTGGGGTCCCAGCACTCCCCTTTCCCCTGACTCTGCTTCAGGCTGTGGGGAGTTCCATGGGCTCCCCCTTGCCAGGGTGTTCCCCTCCCCAGGATGAATCTCCTGGGGGTCTCTGTTGCAAGGGTCCCTAATTAACAGGAGGCTGGACAGAGCAGATGACACGTCTGAACCAATGTGGTTATCATGTCGCTCTCCCCTTTATTGTTTACAGTGGCACTTTTTATACATTCACAGCATAGTTGGCAATTACAGGTCATACAAAGTATGTAAACAATCTTTGTCTTAAGGTGGCTAAAGTGTTAGTGCTATAATTCTACATTTAGAAACTCATTATTCCCTGGGAACATCTTAAGTGAATTCCTAGTGAATTTTTAACTGCATCACTGCGGGCTGCAGACCCTGTAGACCCAAGGGGCCCACAGGCCTTACAGGCCAAAGGGCCCAGTCTGGAATTGCTCACCCTCGATCAATCCAAATATAAATCCCAACAGGTCTCCTCTCTCTGGGCTGCACACTTTGGTGTCTCAGTGTAACCCCATCTCCTGCCCCCCCCGCGAAAAAAACAACCTTCCGGGACATCCCCAAAATCTCCCCAAAGCGCATATGTGGCTTAGCTTTGGAGTCCTTCAAGCTCCAAAAATACTCCCTCTCTCTCAAACCTACACCCTCCCCAAAATACCCTCCCATGGACCCCCCAGGATATTTGGGCAAGCTCCCCCTCCACGGACACCTGCGAGATGTGGGGAGGACAATGCCTCAGGGGACTGGAGAGCTGTGGACACAGCAAGTGCCGGAGAGCATGGTCTTCTCACTTCCAGTTCCCGCTCCTCCTCCTCTATCCCGGCTCTTTCTCCCTCTGCTTTTCCTCTTCCTCCTCCACCCCTTCCCTTCCTCCTTCCCTTAATCTCTCCAGTCCTTCTCCCGCTGCTTTTCCATCACTGCTCCACCATCCCCATTACTCCTGCCCCATTCCCTGAACCCCTCGCAGCCCGCGGGAGGAGCGGGGATGGAGCCGGGACAGGTCGGGATGGGCAGCGCGGGGCTCTCGGCTGCTCCCACCCTCTGGGGGCAGGGGCAGTTCCCCCGCATCGGGACAAAATCCTGCCCCAAAGGAGGCACTTGGAACCGCCACCTGCGGCCCGTCCCTGCCCCAAAGATCCCGGCAGCTGCCCCGCTGTCACAGGGGAGCTTTCCAGCAGGGAGGCTCTGCGGGCCCCCCTGGCTGTGCCCCCTCCCAGGCCGTGCCCGCCCAGGTGCTGATGTCCGGCCCGGGCTCTCTCGCTCTTCCCGGCTCTCGCACAGTCCTGGGCTGACCGGGCACCGACCGCCCGGCGCCGCAGGGCCCCGAGCCCCTGCTCAGCAAAGGGGCAGTGGCCATTGCCGGCCCCTGGCCGGGGGCTCCGGACATTCCCCATCCCCGGCACAACCCGCAGCTCCCACCGCAGCTCCCTCGAGCCGGGCACTGCGGGTTCCGCAACGAGCCAGAATATTCCGTTCATGGAATCTTTGTTAGCTCTGCTTAGATGTGCAAAACCAACTGCTGCTGGCACAATCCTATCCCACACTCAAGGGTTCCCATCTTAAATGCTACATTCAGTTCTGACACACCATTAAGACATCCAAGAGCGAAAGAGACAGCTGATTAAAAAATCTTGTAAAACCACATCCCAGAACATTTTGGTATAAAATCACAAACACTAATGGAAGCTGAAAAAGTCAACAACGTTAGGAAAATGTTTGGAACACTAGGACTGGAAGAGCTCAGGCAACCCATTTGCTTGGAATGAGCTCTCTCTTTAAGACATTTGAGCAATGCCATCGAATTTATCAAACCAGGGAAATAGGGAAGTCTGGCAGGAGCGACTTCACACGTAGCAATGACAAAGAATAGGGCATATTATAACTTGTAGTTGCAATTAACAACTTTTGTTTCAGCTGCTACTATAGCCACTATTAATACTGAGTCAGAAAAACTAAAACTACTGGTAATATTAATAACTCTAATATGTTTCTGCCCTGACCCCCATCCAGCCCAGCCTCCCCCGTGTGTGCAGTGACCGCTGGCATGGGCTGCGCTGGATAGTGAGACCTGCTGGGGACATTGAGAGCTGCCCCCACTGTGACACTGCCCTGGGGATTTCACAGGCACCAACCAAATCACAGCCAGCCCTGCCCCTTGTCATGTCCCACGGACTAGAGAGGATCACGGCCAGCCCTGCCCGGTACGACTCTCAGTCCCTGTCCCCAGTTCGCGGTCCCATTCGCCATCCTTTTCCCCATTCCCGACTCCAGTCCCGTATTTCCGGTCCCATTCTTGGGCTCGGTCCCGTAGTACCGCTCCCTCTCCCGCTTTCGTGTCGCAATTCCCTGTCCCCTTCCCCATTCCCGGTCCCTGTCCCCAGCCCCGGTCCCTGTCCCCTCTCACCAGACGCCGCCGCCATCGCTCCGGTCCGCCCCGCCCTCACGTGACCGAGGAGACCCCGCGCTGCTCCCGCCCACCAATTACAGCGCGCGAGCGCTCCTGTATTTGCATAACCACGCCCTGTACGTTGACCCCGCCCAGCGCCGGCGGCAGCCGAGTCCGGGCGCTGTTCGCTCCCAGTTCCCTCCCAGCGCTCCCAGGAAGAGCCATACTGGGAGGGCGAGCGCTCCCAGTTCCTTCCCGCTGCTCTCAGGATCGCTCCCGGTGCCGCGCGGGGCCGGGCCGCTTTGGAACCCGCCCAGGGCAGAGCGTGGCTGCTTTTGGGTGTCCGCACCGCCCCGGTCGGGCTGAGAGCGGAGGAGGAGCGGGAGGAAGAGGAGGGACAGAGGAGGAGGACAACGAAAGAGAAAGAGAGGAACGGTAGGAAGAGGAAGAAGAAGAACAGGAAGGACAGAGGTGGAGGAGAAGGAGGAGCGGAGGAAGAGGAGCAGCAGCAGCAGCACGCGGTTCTCCCGCCCGCCCGCTCAAGCCTCAGGTCCCCCGGCTCCCGCAGCATCGCCTCGCCCAGAACCCGCAGGTGAGAGGGGAGGGAGAGTTTGCCCCAAATCCATCGAGGGGGGCTCTCAGGGAGGTTTTTTTTTTCGGGGCAGGGGATGTTTGGATCTTGCAGGACCCCAAAGCCGAGCCGGAAATGGCCCCTGGAGGGATCTTGGGGGGGCTCCGGGTGGCCATCGCCCAGTACCTGCGGGCAGAGCCTGGAGATGAGCTCGGTCCAGGCCCCCCGAGGCTGAAAGTGGAGCTGACTTAGGCAGCTGCACTTGGGCAGCGGGACCATCAAACCCAACGCGCTCAGCCCTTGTTTTACCCCCGATCCAGGATTTCCCATTCCCAAACCTCGGCCCGATGGAGGAGGAGGCCGCAAGGAAGAGGAAGACGGCCCAGGAGCCGCAGGCAGGTGAGGAGGAAGTCAGTGCCCCTTTCCTCCCCTGTCCTGCTCCATCTCCCAGCCCAGCCTGGCCCCGGCTGTATGACAACCCCGCTGCCGAAGCCGAGCGGCCAGGGATACAATGGGGTCTTTCCTTCCCCTTGGCTGTGGCACAGAGACAAATCCCATCCTCCTTGTCCTTTCTCCCCCAGACAAGGAGCTGAGAACGGAGCCCATGGACGACAAATCCCTGCAGCAGAACTTCTTGGAAGAGGCCACTCTGAGTGGCTCCACGGTGCAGGAATCCGACAGGGAGGAAAAGAGCTGGAGACCCCACAGGAGGAGGGGCTGCAAACACAGATCTCAGGGATCCGAGGTGAAGAGAACCACCCTGGGCCTGGGAGGCAGTCAGAGCTCGGAGCTGGGGGTCCCTGAGCAGCTTCATCATGAGGAGAAGCCCCATAGGTGCTCAAAATGTGAGAAGAGCTTCAGTCAGAGATCCTACCTGATCAGCCATTGGAGGATCCACACAGGGGAACAGCCCTATGAGTGTGGGGAGTGTGGGAAGAGCTTCAGTTTTAGATCCAACCTTAGAGTCCACCAGAGGAGCCACACCGGGGAGAGGCCCTATGAGTGTAACCAGTGCAAGAAGAGGTTTCAGACCAGCTCCCGTCTCCTCCTGCACCAGCGGATTCACACAGATGAGAGGCCCTTCCGCTGCCCTGACTGTGGGATGGGTTTCAAGGACGGATCTGCTCTCATCAAGCACCAGCGCATCCACACTGGGGAGAAGCCATACAAGTGTCCCGAGTGTGGAAAAAGCTTCAGACTCAGCTCCCATCTGATTTCTCACCGAAGGAGTCACACGGGGGAACGGCCCTACAAGTGTGAGCAGTGTGGGAAGAGCTTCAGCCAGAGCTCCCACCTGACTGTCCACCAGAGGAGCCACACCAGGGAGAGGGCCTACAAATGCGACCAATGCAGGAAGAGGTTTCAGACCAGCTCTGGTCTCCTCAAACACCAGCGGATTCACACGGATGAGAGGCCCTTCCGCTGCCCCGAATGTGGGAAGGGCTTCAAGAGAAACTCTGCCCTCGTCGCCCACCAGCGTATCCACACTGGGGAGAGGCCCTATGAGTGTCCCGAGTGTGGGAAGAGCTTCAGAGATAGCTCTGCCCTGACTGTCCACCAGAGAAGCCACACAGGAGAACGGCCCTACGAGTGTGGGGAATGTGGGAAGAGCTTCAGCCAGAGCTCCCACCTGATTATCCACCAGAGGAGTCACACTGGAGAGAGGCCCTATGAGTGTGACCAATGCAGGAAGATGTTTCGGACCAGCTCCAGTCTTCTCCTGCACCAGCGGATACACACGGATGAGAGGCCTTTCCGCTGCCCTGACTGTGGGATGGGCTTCAAGCACACCTCCAGCCTCACCACCCACCGGCGCATCCACACTGGGGAGAGGCCCTATAAGTGTCCCCACTGTGGGAAGAGCTTTTCCAAGAGCTCTCACTTGACCCAACACCAACGGAGCCAGCACTGAGAGAAGCCCTGCGAGTGCCCTGAGTGTGGGAAGAGTTTGTGCACTGCTCCAGCTCCGTCCCCCTTGGGAGGATCCATGCTGGATGATCCCCAGTGACCCCCGGTGATCTGTGTTGCTGGTGATCCGCGTTGGTAAGACACCTGGCTGGGGGCTCTGCATCCCCCTGGCTTCTTGTGGCCAGGATTTTCTTTTCATTTCTCTTTGTCCTTTCAAAACACAAAAAAACAAGGTAAAAAGAAAGATTTTGAACTAAGGTGTGGATGGGGATATGGAGGGGTTCTTCCAGGGGATGTGGGAGATGCTGGGTGCGAGGGAGTTGAGGGTTCCTGGCAGGGACTTGGTGGTTGCTCAGGGCTTTGGGCACCCCAGGCTGAGTGGCTCCAGCTGCGCTGGATGACCCTAGCAGGAGGTTCTGCGGCAGCTGATCAAGGACCCCCTGCACTGGAACTGTCTCTATATCCCCCTGTCCCAGTTCCCAGTGTCTTCAGTCCAGGATCCCCCTTTCCCCACTGTCACTCCCCTTGTCCCTCACTCGTTCCTGTTTCGCTCCGCTCCTGGTCCCATCCTGCTCCCATCCTAGTCTGGATCCCATTCCTGTTTCCCATCCTGATCCCGTATTCTCTGTCTTGTTGCCATTCCCATATTCTCAGTCCCATATTCTCTGCCCCATTCCTGTTTTAGTATTCCTGGTCCCTTTGCCTGGCCTGCTGCCTGGCCTGCATTTTCCATTTCTGTATTCCCTCTCCTGTTCCTATATTCCAGTTTTTGGCCCTTTGCTGTGTGCTCATTTCTGATCCTGGTCCCACCTTCCTAATCCCCATCTCATAGTCTCCATCCAGTTGCTGTTTTCTTGTTCTCTGTCCTTTTCCCATATTGCAATCTCCAAGCCCATTCCAGGTCCCATATTCCTGTATTACCCTATTCCCGGGAATACTCTCAGATTCCTGGTCCCATTTCCAGTCCCTGTCTCAATTCCTGGTTCCTGTCTTGTATTCTCTGTCCCATTCCCAGAATTCCTGGTCCTACTCTAAGTCCCTGTCCCCATTCCCAGTCGCATTCCCAGGGCCTGTCCAGTATTCCCTGTCCGATTCTTACTCCCTCTCCCCATTCCCAAAATCATTCCCAGTCCCTGTCTTGTATTTCCAGTCCCATTCCCTATCCCTGACCGTATTCTAAATCCATGTCCCCATTTCTGATCCCTGTCCCCATTCCTGGTCCCTGTCCCCAGTCCCAGTCTCTGGCCCCATTCCCAGTCCCATTCCCCAGGGCCGCCTCTCGCATGGGGCCCTGAGGGCTCCACACCTCGGGCTGCCTGTGGCACACGAACCCTTCAGCCCTGCTGCTGTCCTTGGGCAGCTGCACAGAGCACAAGGCTTTGGCCATTTCTCACAGGCCCCAGCTGGCCAGAGCAGCCCCTCCTGCCAGCCCCCGCTGTGCCTCAGAGCCCTCCCTCCTGCTGGGGACATGGAGGGGACACGGGCCTGCAGGAGCCTCCTGCTCTTGGCACAGGAGCAAGGCTGCAGCTCCAGCCTTTGGGCGCTGGGCCGCAGCAGCCCAGGGGAGGCCCAGCTGCAGAGCTCGCAGGCCCGGATGTGTTTCACTGCAGCGCTTTGGAACACTAATCCTCATCCCATATTCTCTGTCTGAGGTTGCTGTTTCCATATTCCTTGTCCCATTCCCATATTCCCATTCCTGGTCCCCTTTCCTTTCCCAGTCCCTGTCCCATATTCCTGGACCCATTTCAGGAATGTTCTAGTGCTCTAGCTTCTCTGTTTATCCATAAAAATCATATATATTCTAAGAAGCCTCTACATATTCATCATCTGTCTCTGCCCATTCCCTGCTCCGTATTAAAATTAGTTGCATACTCATTGCGGTGTGTAGTCTTCCTCTTCTTTTGGGTCGATGGTCGTTAAAATGAGTTGGAGGGTGTTGAGAAGAAGTAAGAGATGTCTTCCTCGCTTACTGAACTTCTCATCTTCGTCCCGTTGCTCTGACTACCTTTCCTTCATTCTGATTTTTATTAGTTGGTCCCTTCATTCTGATCTTTATTAGTTTCAGTGTCCAAATCTATGATGCATAGGTCTCTCTTGGCTGGCTCTGAGTATTTCTCCAATAGATATCAATTTTATTTGAATGTTTCCATATGTGCATTGGCCCCACTTCGACTGGCTCTGAATATTACCATATGTAAACCATTAACCTAGGTCAATTTCTAATTCTTTTACTACATTTCTTAACTTCTAGCTTCTGATCATCTGTTTCTTAAGCTTAACACAGTACCATGGTTCAGCTTTAAAATTGGTCGTGGAACCGCTGGGGTGGCTTTGCTCGCTTCTGGCGCCGCCGCTCCGCTTGAGACGCACGGGGGGACTGCCTCGCCCTGCGCTCACTCTGCCTGATCCGTGCGGAGCCGCTCCGTAGGCCCCGTGAGGGGGGGTCACTCCGCAGGCTCCGGGATCGCTCCACCCACTGCTTGCTTCGCTGCTACGCTGTTTATGTGTGCCTCCGAGGGGAACAGCTCACCCGCTCCATCCTGTCCGAGTGGCACAGGTCCTGCCGCTGCAAGGCGCAGAGTTGGTCTAAAGTGTGCTGCCTTGCCGGCGCTGTGTGAGCGGGCTTTACCGTCCACCTCGCTTTTATTATCTTCAGAAGGTTCACTCCCCACCGTTCGGTATCGGAGATCTGCGCTGTTCGCGTAACTGAGTGTTCTGGGTTGACCTGCCTCCTATCCCATATCTTGGATACATTGTTGTGTCTGGCAGCTGCCCCTCCCTCTCTGGTGGGGCCTGGCTGGCTTTTGGTTTTGCTTTTGCTGCCGCTGTGGGCTTTTTCTGCTTCGGCTTTCTAGCTTGGCTGCCTTGCTTCGCTGCTGTTGTTTTTTCTGCTGCTTTCTCTCTCTTTTTTCTTTTTTCTCTCTCTCCTGCTGCCCCTGCCACTGTTTTTTTTTCTTCGCTGCTTCTGTTTGGTTTTATTTCCTTCCTTTCTTCTCCCCCCTCCACCTCCAAGGTTTGAACCTGCTCCAGACCTGACCTGACCTGAGAAGTTGGAGAAGTCCCAGGCCTGCAAGAGACGCGTCGTGCCCTCCTCATTCACCAAGTAACCCTATTTCCTACTGTCAGTGTTGGGGAGAGTTCTTTTTTTTCATTGTCAATAAACCGGTTTTTCCACTTTTCTTCCGAGGTATTTTCCTTCCCGAACCCAGGGCTGTGGGGGAAGGGGTGGTGGAGGTTTTGATTTAGGGGACTCCTTTTGGAGGTTCTTCCCTAATTTATTCCAAACCAGGACACTGAGGTAGCACGTGCAGACAGCGGCTGTGCAGTTAGCGTAAGTTTCAGAATTTGC
Organism: Sylvia borin; assembly: GCA_014839755.1. Classification (NCBI taxonomy): domain Eukaryota; kingdom Metazoa; phylum Chordata; class Aves; order Passeriformes; family Sylviidae; genus Sylvia; species Sylvia borin. Next base: position 372,934 of record CM025988.1, on the reverse strand, counting down.
GTGATAACTGCTTCTTGCCTACGGACGCATCCGCTGATTCCATACAGTTCCCCCATAAATCCTGGGGTCCTCTGTCTCAGGGCAAAGCCTCCCCCAGGTCAGGGATTCCATTTTCACCTGTGCTTGTCCCCATCTCATGCTGGGTATCTGTCAGCGGTCTTTCAGGTGGCAGTTACGCCGCGGACACTGACGGGATGGCGGGAGAGACTGCCCCCCCTTCCTGCACCGCCTTCTGCTTTCTGCAGTGCGAACTCAGTGTTGCTGAAGCAATTTTCGGCTTCATATCTCTGAACAATTGCTTCATATATTACCCTACATATAGGGAGAACCTTCGCAGCTGTACTGTTCCTAAGCGTGGCCTGATTATAAATGCGTACACTGACAGAGTGCCATAGAAATGGGTGAAGAAGCAGTTCTGCATCGGCTTTTGGGAACTGTTCTTGTACCCAGCTCAGGAGGTCTCTGATCTGATCTCTCGAAACAGATTTTTTTATCACAGATGTAATTTTTTTATCACAGATGGTGATTTTTTTAATCATAGATTCTAGCCTATCGAGGCCTTCTTTTTGTGTTTTGGACATCAGGTTTTCCATTTTTATACTGGACTGGCTCTGAGGAGTATTTAAAAGAGAGTTCTTACCTGACTTTACCATCAGCTTCTTTCCCTCGGTCTCCAGTGTTCCTGTAGCTGACCTGCAGACACGAGTTCCTGGATCCGGGCTGGTTTTTTCCTTTTCCCCCGGGGATTTTGACTTTTTTTTCTTCCCGGCTTTCCACTGCTTCTTCCCAGCTTTCTGCTGTTTTCTTCCTTAGAGAGGTTTTTCCACATGCAGTGGACACCATTTGTAAGAGTTTAGGCTTCTTTTTCTCTCTGCCAAGGTCAGGATGAATAAAACGGGAAATGAAGATGTCGAGTTCAGGCTTGGAATGTTTATTATATCTTATCTATTTACAGTATTTACAGGCTCACAAGCTGTGAGCTTAACTAGCAAGCTATAGAAACGAGATAAAATGGAGTGCTTCTGACTCTCTCCGAGATTCTTTTAAGAGATAATTACCCAATAACAAAGTGACACCTATATTATTTATGGTTTTGACCCAATAATGACCACTTAAGGCCTGCAATGCGGACCTTTTTCACCCAATTACAGAAAACCACCCAAACCCATGAAGAAGAAGGAAGGCGGTGGCAAAGAAGAAGGACAAAGACAACACCTCCGATCTTCCATCTTGACTCATACGTATTACTATACACTGAAACCCCAAGTTCTAAGTTTCCAGGATTCCAGCAGGTATTTGATTATTTATTAGCAGAATACAAGCAGTGGATCTGCTGGTAGATAAAACTAGCACTGAGAGAGAAAAGAAACAATAGGAAGGATTCCAGTGATTGATGAATAGAAAAGAAGATATTTGCCTTTACAAACAATCTGTAGGTTTGCTGCTAAATGAAACTGGACATTGAAAGATGAAAGAAACAATGAGGAAAACACATCCATTCCAAAGAACTAAAAATTTAAAGGCGGTTATACATTAAAGGGAAATCTTAGGTATTAAGCAGTCTGGGAAATCTGTACCTCTCAAGTACCTGCTCTGCCGGCAGCCAACACCGGGACTCCCCAAAATTGTGCCATCTCAGAGCCACTGAGCGGGTGCCCGGCCCTTGGCCCCGAGCACACAGCTCTGCCCGGGGGCTCCCGGGGAAAACCGGCAGCGCTCGGCAGCGGCCCCAGCCCACGGCAATTCCCCTGCATCGGGACAAAATCCTGCCCCAAAGGAGGCACTCGGAACGGCCACCTGCGGCCCCTTCCTGCCCCAAAGATCCCGGCAGCTGCCCCGCTGTCACAGGGGAGCTTTCCAGCAGGGAGGCTCTGCAGGTCCCCCCGGCTGTGCCCCCTCCCAGGCTGTGCCCGCCCGGGTGCTGATGTCCGGCCCGGGCTCTCTCGCTCTTCCCGGCTCTCGCACAGTCCCGGGCTGACCGGGCACCGACCGCCCGGCGCCGCAGGGCCCCGAGCCCCTGCTCAGCAAAGGGGCAGTGGCCATTGCTGGCCCCTGGCCGGGGGCTCCGGACATTCCCCATGCCCGGCACAACCCGCAGCTCCCTCGAGCCAGGCACTGCGGGTTCCGCAATGAGCCAGAATATTCCGTTCATGGAATCTTTGTTAGCTCTGCTTAGATGTGCAAAACCAGCTGCTGCTCAAAGAATCCTATCCCACACTCAAGGGTTCCCATCCCAAATGCTACATTCAGTCCTGACACACCAGTAAGAAATCCAAGAACAAAAGAGACAGTTGATAACACAATCTTGCAAAACCACAACCCAGAACATTTTGGTACAAAATCACAATTATTAATGGAAGCTGGCAAAATCAACATCGTTAGAAAACAAGATTTGAACACTGGGACTAGAAGACCTCAGGCAATCAATTGGATTGGAATGAGCCCTCTCTTTTTGACATGTGAGCAATGCCTTTCAGTTTCTCAAACCAGGGAAAGAGGCAGCCCTGGCAGCTCCATACACAGCAGTGACACAGAACAGGACATATTATAACTTCTAGTTGCAATTAGGAATTTTTGTTTTGAGTTCTAGTATAGACACTTTTTACATAGGGTCAAAAAGACTAAAACTACGAGTAATACTAATAACTGTAATATCAATAGCAGAAAAAGACATAATAGCAATACAAGAATTAATGACGGTAATAAATACCATACCATAATTATCCTAGATTTGCATGGCCAAGGTCTGGTAAGGGAGGCTCTAGGAGTGCCTTCTGTGAGAGGTTGCTGGAAGCAGCTGCTCCTCCATGTGCCGCAGAGGCAATGCCAGCCAGCTCCAGGATGAACCGGCCACAGGCCAAGACTGGACCAGTTAGAAATGGTGGCAACACCTTTGGGATAACAGATTGAAGAAAATCGCTCATCGTGTAGTTGTAGCTGTGACCAAGGAAGAGCAGGGTGAGAACATGCGAGAGGAACAACTCTGCACACACCCAGAGCAGGGCAGGAGGAGGGGAGGAGCTGCTCCAGGTGCTGGAGCTGATGGCCCTGAGATTCCCTGGTGCAGTCTGTGCTGAGGCAGCTGGGCCCCTGCAGCCCACAGAGGGCACAGAGTGCAGAGATGCACCTGCAGCAGCTACAGGAGCCCGTGCCAGAGCAGGGGGATGCCTGAGTGCAGGCTGTGACCCCATGAGAAACCTGTGCTGGAGCAGGGACCTGACAGGGACCTACAAAACCATGGACAGAGAAGCCCAGACTAGAGCAGGGTCCTGGTAGGACACTTGTGAGCCTATGGAAGAGTGACCCACATTGCAGCAGTTTGTGAAGAACTGCTGTCCACGAGATGAAATCATGTTGGAGAAGTTCATGGAGAAGTGTCCCTGGCAGGGACCCCTGGCACTCCTCTCCCTGAGCAGCAGAAGAAAACATGTCATGAACTGACCAGAACCCCCATTCCCTGTCTCCCTGCACCCACAGGGGAGGAGGTAATGATGGGAAGGAGGGAGGGATGAGCAGAAGGTGCTTTTAAAGCTCTATTTTACTTCTCACTATCCTGCTCTGATTTTGATAGCAATAAATTCAATTAATGGCTCCAATTTCCAACCTGTTTCGCCCATGATGGCATGTGCTGAGTGATCTGTCCCAGTCCTTATCCCAAGCCATGAAGCCTTCATTTTGTTTTCTCTCTCCAGTCCATTTCTGGAGGTGAGTGAGAGAGCAGCTTTGGTGAGTGTCTGGCATCCAGCCAGGGTACACTGACTACATTTCCTTTCCTTCATTCTTTCTTTCTTTCCAGAGGTCACAGTGCAGAGGTTGAGTGGGGCTTTGATGGAGGGAGTGAAGGGAGAGGGAAGTAATGAGGACAGGAGGCACAGGGATGTGGGACAGGCACCAGAGGGGCCCAGGCAGCTGGCAGGAGGAGAGCCCAGTCCTGGGGGCGCCGTTTCTGCCCCGACCCCCATCCAGCCCAGCCTCCCCCATGTGTGCAGTGACCGCTGGCACGGGCTGCACTGGACAGCAGGACCTGCTGGGGACACTGAGAGCTGCCCCCACTGTGACACTGCCCTGGGGATTTCACAGGCAACAACCAAATCACAGCCAGCCCTGCCCCTTGTCATGACAAAGGCCCTACGAGTGTCCCAAGTGTGGGAAGAGGTTCCTGCACTGCTCCAGCTCCATCCCCCATGGGAGGATCCGTGCTGGATGATCCCCAGTGACTCCTGGTGGGCAGAGCCACGGTGCTCCGTGTTGGGAAGACACCTGGCTGCAGCTCCACATCTCCCTGGCTTCTCGTGGCCAGGATTTTTTTTTTCTCTTTATCCTTTTAAAACAACAAAATCAGGGTAAAAATAAAGACGTGGAGCTAAGTCATAGATGGGGATACAGAGGGATCTTCCAGGGGATGTGGGGGATTCTGGCTGCAAGGGAGTTGAGGGTTGCTGGCATGGACGTGGAGGCTGTTCAGTACTTTGGGCTCCCCAGGCTGAGCGGCTCCGGCTCCGCTGGGAGACCCTGGCGGGGGTTTTGGGGCAGCTGATTAATGACCCCCTGCCCTGGAACTGTCCCTATGTCCCCCTCCCGGTCCCGGGTGTCCCCATTCGAGGATCCTCCTCTCCCTGCTGTCATTCCTCTTGCCCTCTGCCCGTTCCCATGTCACCCCACTCCCAATCCCGCCGCAATCCCATCCCATTCTGGATCCCATTCCCAGTTCCTGTCCAGTATTCTCTGTCTAGCTGCCGTTCTCGTATTCCCAGTCCCGTTCCTGTATTCCTTTTTCTGATCCCAGTCCCACCATCTCTTATTATCCCGTAATCTCTCTCTGGTCGCTGTTTCCATGTTCCCTGTCCCATTCCCATATTCCCATACCCGATCATATTCCAGGTCCCTCTCCCGTATTCCTGTCCCATCCACGGTCCGTGTCCCGTCTCACCGCACACCGCCGCCATCGCTCCGGCGCCCCCAGTCCTCACGTGACCGGGGAAACCCCGCGCTGCTCCCGCCCACCAATCACAGCGCGCGATCGCTCCTTTATTTGCATAACCACGCCCTTTGACTTGGCCCCGCCCAGCGCCGGCTGCAGCCGAGTCCGCGCGCTGTTCGCTCCCAGTTCCCTCCCAGCGCTCCCAGTAAGAGCCATACTGGGAGGAAAAGCGCCCCCAGTTCCTTCCCGCTGCTCTCAGGATCGCTCCCGCTGCCCTGCGACGTGGGGCGGCTTTGGAACCCCCCAGGGCAGAGCGCGGCTGATTTTGGGTGTCGGCACCGCCCGAGCCGAGCTGGGAGAGGAGGAGGAGCGGGAGGAGGAGCAGAGACAGAGGAGGAGGACGAGGAAAGGCGGGAGCTTGAGGAAGCGGAGGAGCAGGGACAGGACGGAGAGAGGAGGAAGAGGAGGCGGAAGACGAGGAAAAGGAGGAAGAGCAGCAGCAGCCCAAACACCACGCGGTTCCCCCGGCTCCGGCAGCATCGCCCCCCCCGGAACCCGCAGGTGAGAGGGGAGGGACAGTTTGCCCCTAATCCATCGAGGGGGGCTCTCAGGGAGGTTTTTTTTCCGGAGCAGGGGATGTTTGGATCTTACAGGAGCCCAAAGTCGATCCGGAAATGGCCCTGGAGGGATCTTGGGGGTCCCACGTGGCGGTCGCCCGGTACCGGCGGGCAGAGGGCCGATCTCGGGTTTGGGGATCCCCGGGACAGCCGGGGTGGAAGGCAGGAGTCCCGGAGCGGGGAGAGCGCAGAGGGGCGATGCCGGAGCCGGGAACCCCGGCAGCCTGGAGGGGAGAGGGACATGAGCGGGCTCCGGGCCCCCCGAGGCTGAAAGGGGCGATGGCTTCTGCAGCTGCACTTGGGCAGTGGGACCATCAAACCCATCGCGCTCAGCCCTTGTTTTCCCCACTGTGAAAAACGAGTTCCACTCTCTTAGAAAAATTTATAATTTTAATAAAAATTGAAAAATCGTCAAGTAGGAAACAGAAAGGCAAAAGTTCCAGCATGAGTGCTTAACCAGAAAGCACACCCTTGTCTTTCATTTACTGTGGTTTAAGGATTGCTGTTTTACATATTCAATAGATATTCAGACATTCTTTTCTGTTTCAAGTATCCCCGATCATCTTATCTTATAGATTTATTTGTGGGTGGCTCCACTCTGTCTGGTAACATGGGTCTAATTGTTGCCGTGTATATAGAAAATTCTATGTAGCAGTAGTTATGCTAAGGCTTTAGCTTGCTCAGTACACTAGGCCCTGGGAAAATAGTCATGGGGAATGTGCTGGGTGGGGGAAAACAATAATCAAAGGACTTAGCAGAGCATGTATGTAAAATATACTGAAATAGCAAAGTTGGCTTGGAGATAGAGTTAACATATAACTAGAAGGGGTCTGATGGTGGTGGGAGTTAAGTCAAAGTAAATTAGTCTATAGTTTTAAGTAAGACAAGCATGTAGAATTTATAGCTTCAAGAAATTGTTGTTTGTAAGATGAATGTAGTTGCTTAGAAACAGAGAATTTGTGTTTAGCACGTAACATGATCTTTGTAAAAAGGTATATAAACCCATGTCTTGATGAGGGTCTTTGGGAATCCTGATTTGGGACGCTAGTCCCCGGGACCCCGGGCCCCAGAATAAAGCACGAACATAAACTGACTTTTTGCTGGTTTATGTTTTCACTTCGTTTCAGGCGACACTATAAACCTTTCTCTTGAGGTTTTTGGTGGTTTTTATTTTGATAAAAACCCAGGAAGTTAGCAGTCTTTTGCAGGGTTAAAATGTGATGACCTTCTGGCTTGGTCAGTTTAGATATTACAAAGAAGAAAAAAAACCTAATCTTTTTACTATTTTCACTATGTCACAATCAGAAAATACATTCATCATTTTTCTAAACTCTTTTAATAAAACATACTACAGTACAATTATACATATAGTATTCGTTCTAATATTTGCAAAAAGTCACCTTTATAATATGCATTTATACCACCAGCAAAGCAGGATTTCCCATTCCCAAACCTTGGCCCAATAGAGGAGGGGGAGGAGCCTACGAGGAAGAGGAAGACGGCCCAGGAGCCACAGGCAGGTGAGGAGGAAGTCACTGCCCCTTTCCCCCTCTGTCCTGCTCCATCTCCCAGCCCAGCCTGGCCCCCGGCTGTAGGACAACCCCGCTGCCGACACCGTGCTGCCAGGGATACAATGGGGTCTTTCCTTCCCCTTGGCTGTGGCACAGAGACAAATCCCATCCTCCTTGTCCTTCCTCCCCCAGACAAGGAGCTGAGAACAGAGCCCATGGAGGACAAATCCCCGCGGCAGAAGCTCGTGGAAGAGGCCGTTTTGAGCGGCTCCACGGCTCAGGAATCCAACGGGGAGGAAAAGCCCCAGAGATCCTGCATGAGGAGGAGCTGCAAACACAAATCTCGCAAATCTGAGGAGGAAAGATCCACCCTGGGCCAGACAGGCGGCCAGAGCTCAGAGCTGGGGGTCCATGAGCAGCTTCAGGATGGGAAGAAGCCCCACAAGTGCTCAAAATGTGACAAGAGCTACAACCACATATCCTCCCTGATGGAACACTGGAGAATCCACACAGGGGAACGGCCCTATGAGTGTGGGGACTGTGGGAAGAGCTTCAGGTCAAACTCTGAACTGACTGTCCACCAGAGGAGGCACACCGGGGAGAGGCCCTTCAAATGTGACCAATGCAGGAAGAGCTTTCACACCAGCTCCAATCTCATCAAGCACCAGCGAATTCACACAGGTGAGAGGCCCTTCCGCTGCCCGGACTGTGGGAAGGACTTCAATCGCAAAGGCACCCTGATTGCCCACCGGCGCATCCACACCGGGGAGAGGCCCTACGAGTGTCCCAAGTGTGGGAAGAGCTTCAGCTGGAGGTCAAACCTCATTGTACACCACAGGATCCACACAGGGGAGAGGCCCTACGAGTGTGCAGAGTGTGGGAAGAGCTTCAAGGTGAGATCTAAACTGTTTGTCCACCAGAGGAGCCACACGGGGGAGAGGCCCTATGAATGTGCAGAGTGTGGGAAGAGCTTCAACTGGAGGTCGGAACTGACTGTCCACCTAAGGAGCCACACCGGGGAGAGGCCCTACGAGTGTCCTGAGTGTGGGAAGACCTTCAGACGGAGATCAAAACTGACAGTCCACCTAAGGAGCCACACGGGGGAACGGCCCTACAAGTGTGGAGAGTGTGGGAAGAGCTTCAGCCGGAACTACTCCCTCATCCGTCACCAGATGGTCCACACCGGGAAAAGGCCCTATGAGTGTGACCAATGCAGGAAGACATTTCAGACCAGCTCCCATCTCCTCCTGCACCAGCGGATTCACACGGATGAGAGGCCTTTCCGCTGCCCCGACTGCGGGAAGGGCTTCAACCGTAACTGCACCCTCGTTAATCACCAGCGCATCCACACCGGGGAGAAGCCCTACAAGTGTGCTGATTGTGGGAAGAGCTTCTCACACAGCTCTAACTTTACCAGACACCAACGGAGCCACGTCTAAGGGAATCCCTGCGACTGCTCCAGGAGTGGGAAGAGCTTCGTGTGCTGCTCCAACTCCATCCCCCATGGGAGGATCTGTGCTGGATGATCCCCAGTGACCCCCAGTAGGCAGAGCCCCGGTGATCCGTGGTGCTGGTGATCCGTGTTGGGAAAACACCTGGCTGGGGGCTCCACATCCTCCTGGCTCCCCGTGGGCACCTAGACACATGCCCAGGCCAACATCAGAAATCCATTGTGGACAGCAGACTTCTTGACTTCTACGCCCAGAAAAATCTCACTTTTTGCATCTTCTGGTGGCATCAAGCAACGCTGCGTGGCCTTGGAGGTCTTCTCCAACATAAAGCCATTTCAATTCTCTCTGGCCCATGGCCATCTTACACAGCCAAATAAGGACAGATTAGGTCAAAACCCACGATTTTGGAGATAATGGGGTTGAAACCCCTCCAAAAAAGGTTCTTCCCACTCACCCAAGAACATGGATGCTCTGCCAGTAGAGACACATAAATCCTTTTGTTTTGGCCTTGATAGGAAAAGGTTTGTGTTCATCCCTTTGAAGGTCCTGAAACTGAGTTAAAAATAAAGATGTTAAACTAAGGCATGGATGGGGACATGTGAGGGACACAGACATAGATGGGGACTTGCAGGACATGAACATGGATGGGGACATCAGGGACATGCATGGGGGCATGAATTGGGACAGCATCAATGCCACCACACGTGCCACCACAGTGCCACCAGCACCTTCATCCTGGCCACAGTGAGGCGCTGCCCAATGCACTTCCTGCCACCTCATCCCCACTGTCACCAGTGCGGTGTCCCAGCCGAATGTCACCCCCACCAGGGCAGGACGAGGAACTCATTCAGCTGGTGACAAGTGGCCTAGAAGCGAATAAGAGCCACCAGAGTGTCCCAGGGCCATTGCATTCAGGGGACCCCAACCAACCCTGGGGACAGGCGGAGGACAGGGCAAGGGTCAGTGTCACCAGTGGGGTCACGTGGCCCTACACTGGGTGTGGAGGCATCCTGGTAGGAGTATTCCCACAGGTGTGGTAACACTGTCCCCTGATGTGTGCCCTGGTGGCATCGTGTGCCCTCCCTATGTCCTCATGCCCCGCCATGGCTCCCTGTCACCCCTCTGTGTCTCCCTGTCCCCATTTCCCTGTGTGTCCCCATCCCTTCCCCCATGTCCCTGTCCCCTGCCCCCTTTGGGGCTGTGTCACTCAACGATCGCTGCTGTATTTGCATAACCACGCCCCACGCCTTGGCCCCGCCCAGCGCCGGGGGCAGCCGAGTCCGGGCGCAGTTTGCTCCCAGTTCCCTCCCAGCCCTCCCACTAAGAGCCATACTGGGAGGGAAAGCGCTCCCAGTTCCTTCCCGCTGCTCCCGGGATCGCTCCCGGGGCCGCGCGGGGCCGGGCCGCTTTGGAACCTCCCAGGGCTCGAGGAAGAGGAGGCACAGAGCCGGATGAGCAGGAAACTCAAGAGTGGCAGGAAGAGGAGGAGCAGGAAACAGAAGGGACAGACGACGAGGAGGATCGGGAGAAAGTCTCTCCCCGGAACCCGCAGGTGAGCGGGGAGGGGGAGCTCGCCCCAAACCCATGGCGGGGCTCTCCGGGCACAAATGCCGTCCTCTCCTTGTCCTTCCTCCCCCAGACACGGAGCTGAGCACGGAGCCCGGGCAGGACAAATCCCCGCGGCAGAAGCTCGTGCCAGAGGCCCTTTGGAGCGGCTCCACGGCGCAGGAATCCAACGGGGAGGAAAAGGCCCGGAGATCCCGCACCAGGAGGGGCTGCAAACGCACATCTCGGGGATCCCAGGAGGAAAGACCCACCCTGGGGCAGAGCTCGGAGCTGGGGGTCCCTGAGCGGCTTCACGATGGGGAGAAGCCCCACAAGTGCTCGGAGTGCAAGAAGTGCTTCAGGTCGAGATCTCACCTGATCAGACACACGATGATCCACACGGGTGAACGGCCCTACGAGTGTGCGCAGTGTGGGAAGAGATTCAGCGAAAGATCCTCCCTGATCGTGCACTCGAGAATCCACTCCAGAAAACGGCCCCATGAGTGTCCAGAGTGTGGGAAGGGCTTCACCCGGAGCCACAACCTGATTAGGCACTTGAAAAGCCACACCGGTGAGAGGCCCTACGAATGTGACCAATGCAGGAAGACGTTCCAGACCAGCTCCCATCTCCTCGTGCACCAGCGGATTCACACGGATGAGAGGCCCTTCCGCTGCCCAGACTGCAACAAGGGATTCAAGCAAAACTCCAGACTCATAAACCACCAATGCATCCACATGAGGGAGAGGCCCTATGAGTGTGACCAGTGCAGAAAGAGGTTTCAGAGCAGCTCCAATCTCCTCGTGCACCAGCAGGTTCTCACGGATGAGAGGCCCTTCTGCTGCCCAGATTTCAACAAGGGATTCAAGCAAAAGTCCAACCTCATCAGACAGCGGCGGATCCAAAGCGGGGAGAGGCCCTTCGAGTGTCCCCAGTGTGGGAAGAGCTTCTCACAGAGCTCCACCCTGACTCTGCACCAGGTGATCCACACCGGGAAGAGGCCCTGTGAGTGTGACCAATGCAGGAAGTGGTTTCAGACCCGCGGCTATCTCCTCGTGCACCTGCGGATTCACACAGATGAGAGGCCGTTCCGTTGCCCCGACTGCAGCAAGGGCTTCAAGCAAAACTCCACCCTCATCACCCACTGGTGCATCCACACCGGGGAGAGACCCTATGAGTATGACCAATGCTGGAAGAGGTTTCAGACCAGCTCCCATCTCCTCGTGCACCAGCGGATTCACATGGATGTGAGGCCCTTCCGTTGCCCGGACTGCAACAAGGGATTCAAGCAAAAGTGGAATCTTATAAACCACCAGCGCATCCACACCAGGGAGAGGCCCTATGAGTGTCCCCAGTGTGGGAAACGGTTCTCACAGAGCTCAGCCTTGACCACACACCAACGGAGGCAGCACTGAGGGAAGCCCTGGAGTGCCCCGAGTGGGGGAAGAGCTTCGTGCGCTGCTCCAGCTCCATCCCCCATGGGAGGATCCGTGCTGGATGATCCCCAGTGTGCCGTGGTGGGCAGGGCCCCGGTGATCCCTGGTGCCAGTGATCCCTGTTGAGAAGACACCTGGCTGGGGGCTCCACGTCCTCCTGGCTCCCCATGGACAGCTGGAGTTTTGCTTCATTTCTCTCTGTCTTTTCAAAACACCCTAAAATTGCCTAAAGATAAAGATATTGAACTAGGACCTTGACGGGGACATGGGGGGATCCTCCAGGGGATATGGGGGATGCTGGCTGTGAGGCAGTTGAGGGTTCATGGCAGGGACTTGGGCCTTGCTCAGGGCTTTGGGCTCCCCAGGACGAGCATCTCCGTCTGTGCTGGGAGACCCTGGCGGAGGTTCTGGGGCAGCAGATCAAGCACCCTCTGCCCAGGAACTGTCCCCATCTCCCCCTGGCCCGGTTCCTGGTGTTTCCAGTCCAGGAACCCCGTCTCCTCGCCGTCACTCCTCCTGCCCCTGCCCGTTCTCATTTCACCCCACTCCCAGTCCCATCCTGCTCCCATCCCAGTCCACATCCTGTTCCTGGTCTCATTCCCTGTTTCTGGTCCATATTCTTGCTCTGGTTGCTGTTCCTGTATTCCCAGTCCCATATTCCCTGCCCTGTTCTCACTCTCAGATTCCTGGTCCCGCTGCTGGCCCCGCACTTCCATTGCTGTATTCCCTGTCCTGTTCCCATGTTCCCAGTCCCATTCCTGTATTCCCATTTCTGATCCTGGCCCACCTTCCTAATCCCCATCTCTCATTCTCTCATGGCTTCATCTACCCATATTCCCTGTGCCCGTCCCGTTTTCCTATTCCCGATCCCATTCCAGGTCCCTGTCCTTTATTCCTGGCGCCACTCCCATTCCCAGTCTGGTATTCCTGGTCCCATTCTTGGTCCCTGTCCACATTCCAAATACAGGTTTTATGTCCCCATTCCCTATCCCCATCCCCTGTCCCCATTCGCTGCCCCAATCCCCAGTCCCCATTCCCTTTCCGCGTCCCCATTCCCTGTCCCCATTCCCTATCTCCCTTCCCTGTCCCCATCTCCTGTCCCCATCCGCTATCCCTGTTCCCCTTCCCCATCCCGTGTCCCTGTTCCCTGTCCCTGTTACATGTCCCCATCTCTGTCCTCATCCCCAATTCCCTATCCCCCTTCACTGTCCCCATTCCTTGTCCTTGTTCCCTGTCCCCATCCTCTGTCCCCATCCCTGTCCTCATTAGCTGTCCCCATTTCGAGTTCCCTGTCCCCGTCCCCTGTCCCCATCCCCTGTCCCCATTCCCTGTCCCCATCCCCTATCCCCATTCCCCAGGGCCCCCTCTCGCACGGGGCCCTCAGGGCTCCACAGCTCGGGCTGCCTGTGGCACACGAACCCTCCAGCCCTGCTGCTGTCCTTGGCCGGCTGCACAGAGCACAAGGCTTTGGCCATTCCTCACAGGCCCCAGCTGGCCAGAGCAGCCCCTCTCAGAGTCTGTCCAAGAATGTGATGTGCCTGACGACCGTCTCCAATGATTGAGGACAGAGACCCCAGGCTCTGAAAGGAGCCCCTGGCCTGGCCGAGGTGGAATGTTTGCCAAGTCTCGGAGGACTGGCCTGCATCTCCATGAGGACGGAGTGCCACAACAATGGAAGTGGTCACAGTGCACTGAGCCAAGGCTACTTGCCCAAACCGGTGTGTCCATAGCGGAGTACGGACATGTACGGTGTGCAGCCTGTTCCTGAGCACCCAGCCTCAGCACGGGAGGTTCCCGCTCTGGCTCTGTGCCCCTCGCTTGGCCTCAGCACAGGTGGCTCCTGCTTTGGCTCTGTGCCCCTTGCTTTAGTTCCCACCTTGACCAACCTATAAAATCCCTGGAGACTCCCACTCACTGTTGTGATCACCGCACTGGAGAAGATCGTATCCATGGGCATCTCGGCCTCGGGGACTCGTCCCTCCACGTTGGTAGCTTTAATCGTCTTCTCCTCTTTTTCTGTCTTCCTTAGTATTCTTTATTTCTCTCCCCACTCTCGCAATTTTTGCCACTAAATAAAAGTGCATTTTTTAATAAGCAAACTGTGTCTATTGTGCTCTGAGATCCTTAAAACGGACCATCATGTCTCCTGTGTATGTTTGCAGGCCCTGACCCCCTCTGAGCCCTCTCTCCTGCAGGGGACATGGAGGGGACACGGGCCTGCAGGAGCCTCCTGCTCTTGGCCCAGGAGCAAGGCTGCAGCTCCAGCCTTTGGGCCCTGGGCCGCAGCAGCCCAGGGGGGGCCCAGCTGCAGAGCTCGCAGCCCCGCAGGTGTTTCACACCAACGCTTTGGACACGAATCCACGGCCCATATTCCCTCTGCTGCCGCTGTTTCCATATTCCCTGTCCTGTTCCCATATTCCCATTCCCGATCCCTGTCCCGGTCCCATTCCTGGTCCTGGTGTTCCCTGTCCCCTATTCCTGATCCCATTCCCCATTTCCAGCCCCTATCCGTATTCTCTGTCCCTGTCGCCAATTCCTCCCCAGTCCTGCATTCCAGGTCCCATTCCCCATCCCTGTCCCCATTCTTGGTGCGATTCCCCGTCCCTTTGCCCAGTCCTGGGTGCCACTCCTTATCCCGCTCCCTGTCCCCAGTCCCTGTCCCCAGTCCCGCTCCCTGTCCCCTCTCACCGGACGCCGCCGCCATCGCGCCCGTCCTCTCCTCCCCTCACGTCGCCGGGGAAACCCCGCGCTGCTCAAACACACCAATCACAGCGCGCGATCGCTCCAGTATTTGCATAACCACGCCCCACGCCTTGGCCCCGCCCAGCGCCGGCGGCAGCCGAGTCCGGGCGCTGTTCGCTCCCAGTTCCCTCCCAGCGCTCCCAGTAAGAGCCATACTGGGAGGGAAAGCGCTCCCAGTTCCTTCCCGCTGCTCCCGGGATCGCTCCCGGGGCCGCGCGGGGCCGGGCCGCTTTGGAACCTCCCAGGGCGGGAGGAAGAGGAGGCACAGAGCCGGAGCAACAGCAAAGGGAAAGAGAAAAGCAGCAGGAAAACGCCGAGGGAAAGGAAGAGGAGGAGCCGGATCCGGAGGAGGGAAAGAAGAGGAAGAGGAGGAGCGGAGGAAGAGGAGGAGCGGAGGGAGAGGAGCGGCAGCAGCAGCAGCACGCGGTTCCCCCGCCCGCCCGCTCAGGCCGCAGCTCCCCCGGCTCCGGCAGCATCGCCCCCCCCGGAACCCGCAGGTGAGCGGGGAGGGGGACCTCGCCCCAAACCCACGGCGGGGCTCTCCGGGAGGGGTTGTGTGCGGCCCGGGGCATGTTCGGATCTTGCAGGAGCCCGAAGCGCAGCCGCAAATGACCCCGGAGGGATCTCGGCGGCTCCCACGTGGCCATGGCCCGGTGCCGGCGGGCAGAGGCCGGAGATGAGCGGGCTCCGGGCCCCCCGAGGCTGAAAGGGGCGCTGACTTGTGCAGCTGCGCTTGGGCAGCGGGACCGGCCGAGCCAACGCGCTCAGCCCTTGTTTTCCCCCCAAAGCAGGATTTCCCATTGCCAAGCCTCGGGCCGTGAGGAGGAGGAGGAGGAGGAGGAGGCCGCGAGGAAGAGGAAGATGTCCTGGCAGGCGCAGGCAGGTGAGGAGGCAGACAGTGCCCCTTTCCCCCTCTGTCCTGCTCCATGTCCCGGCCCAGCCTGGCCCCCGGCTGCAGGACAAGCCCGCTGCCGACGCCGTCCTGCCGGGGCTGCCCTGAGGGCATCTCCTGCCCCTTGGCTGTGGCACGGAGACAAATGCCGTCCTCTCCTTGTCCTTCCTCCCCCAGACACGGAGCTGAGCACGGAGCTCGGGCAGGACAAATCCCCGCGGCAGAAGCTCGTGCCAGACGCCCTTTGGAGCGGCTCCACGGCGCAGGAATCCAACGGGGAGGAAAAGGCCCGGAGATCCCGCACCAGGAGGGGCTGCAAACGCACATCTCAGGGATCCCAGGAGGAAAGACCCACCCTGGGGCAGAACTCGAAGCCGGGGGTCCCTGAGCGGTGTCACAATAGGGAGAAGCCCCACAAGTGCTCGGAATGTGAGAAGAGCTTTAGATGGAGATCTCAACTGGTCTCCCACTGGTCACTCCACACAGGGGAAAAGCCCTACGAGTGTGACGAATGCAGGAAAAGCTTTCGGAGCAGTTCTGATCTTCTCAGGCACCAGCAGATTCACAGTGATGACAGGCCCTTCCGCTGCCCCGACTGCAGCAAGGCATTCAAGAACAACTTCAACCTCATAAACCACCGGCGCATCCACACCGGAGAGAGGCCCTACGAGTGTGAGCAATGCAAGAAGAGGTTTTTTACCAGCTCCCATCTTCTCCGGCACCAGCAGAGTCACACTGATGAGAGGCCCTTCCGCTGCCCCGACTGCGGGATGAGCTACAAGAGAAACTCCCACCTCATCGTCCATCAACGCGTCCACACCGGGGAGAGGCCCTATGAGTGTCCCCAGTGTGGGAAGGGCTTCAGCTGGAGCGGTGCGCTGTCTGAGCACCAGAGGAGGCACACAGGAGAGAGGCCCTACGAGTGTGACCAATGCAGGAAGACATTTCACACTAGATCAAATCTCCTCCTGCACCAGCGGATTCACACGGATAAGAAACCCTTCTCCTGCCCTGACTGTGGCATGGGCTTCAAGCAGAAGTCGCACCTCACAATGCACCGGCGCATCCACACTGGGGAGAGGCCCTACGAGTGTCCCCAGTGTGAGAAGCGGTTCAGCAATAACTCTGCCCTGACGGCCCACCAGAGAAGCCACACGGGAGAACGGCCCTACGAGTGTGAGGAGTGTGGGAAGAGCTTCCGTACAAGCTCCTGCCTGAACCTCCACCAGAGGACCCACAGCGGGGAGAGGCCCTACGAGTGTGACCAGTGCAGGAAGACGTTTCAGACAAGCTACAATCTTGTCAGGCACCAGCGGATTCACACGGATGAGAGGCCCTTCCGCTGCACCGACTGCGGGAAAGGCTTCAAGTACAACTCCCAACTCGTCATCCACCGGCGCATCCACACCGGGGAGAAGCCCAACAAATGTCCACAGCGTGAGAAGAGCTTCAGCGACGGCTCCACCCTGATTGCCCACTAGAGGACCCACACTGGAGAACAGCCCTATGAGTGTCAAGAGTGTGGGAAGAGCTTCAGGAAGATCTCTGGCCTGATCTCACACCAGAGGATCCACACCGGGGAGAGGCCCTATGAGTGTCCCCAGTGTGGGAAGAGCTTCTCACAGAGCTCAACCTTGAACAAACACCAACGGAGCCAGCACTGAGAGAAGCCCTGGAGTGCCCCGAGTGTGGGAAGAGCTTCATGCGCTGCTCCAGCTCCATCCCCCATGGGAGGATCCGTGCTGGATGATCCCCAGTGAGCCCCGGTGGGCAGAGCCCCGGTGATCCCTGGTGCCGGTGATCCCTGTTGGGAAGACACCTGGCTGGGGGCTCCACGTCCTCCTGGCTCCCCATGGACACCTGGGATTTCGCCTCATTTCTCTGTGTCCTTTCAGAACAGGCACACAGGCATCAAAATACCAAGTTTGAACTAAGAAGTTGATGGGGACATGGGTGGATCTTCCAGGGGACGTGGGGGATTCGGGGTGACCATTCTTAGTCCACCCTGGGGGCGGCCTTGTCAGCCTCCTGTCTTGCCCAAGGTGGATCCTGGAGGCCTTTCAATAAATACCTACTTTATTCTCCACTTTTGTCCAGTCTCTGTTTCATTTCAGCCTTCCCAAGGCATCATTTCCATTGACGATCCCAGTCCTTGTTAGGGTTCTAAATCCCTGACCACTTCTGTGTCCTTTCCCACATTCCAGATTCCATTCCCAGTCCTGTCCTCATTCCCAGTCCCATTTCCGATCCCTCTCCCCATTTCCTGTCCCCATGCCCAGGGCAATTCTCATTATGTATCCCCTTTCCTGGTCCCTGACTCCTTTCCCTGTCGCCATTCCCTGTCCTCATTTCCAGTTACTATCCTCATTCCCTGTCTCCATTCTCTGACCCCACTCTGCGTCCCCATTCCCAGTCACCATTCCCATTTCCTGTCCCCATCCCCTGTTCCCATTCCCTGCCCCATTTTCTGTTCCCAGTCCCATTCCCTGTCTCCATTCCCAGTCCGTAGCCTGTATTCCTTGACCCAGTCCCATATTCCCGGTCTCTCTCCTCATTCCCAGTTCCACTCCTGGTCCCTGTCCCCATTCCCAATCTGATTCCCGGTCCCTCTCTCCATTCCTGGTCCCAGTCCCATATTACTTGTCCAATTTTTAGTCCCTGTCTCTATTCCCATTATCATTTCCACTCCCGCTCTTGTAGTTCCAATTCCTTTACTGATCCCTGTTCCCATTCCCGCTGCCATTCCAGCTCCCTATCCACCCACATTCCGTGTCACTATTCCCTGTCCCCATTCCTATTCACATTCCCGGTCCCTGTCCCCGTCCCCACTTCTATTCCGGGTCCCATTCCTGTGTTCCCTGTCCCCTGCTCCTGGTCCCATTCCCAGCCCCTATCCATATTCTCTGTCCCTGACTCAATCTCTGTCGCAAATTCCTTTCCTCGACGGCAATCCAGGTCCCATTCCCCATCCCTGTCCCCATTCTTGGTGTGATTCCACGTCCCTTTCCGCAGTCCTGGGTGCCACTCTTTATCCCGCTCCCTGTCCCCATTCCCTGTCCCCAGTCCCGCTCCCTGTCCCCTCTCACCGGACGCCGCCGCCATCGCTCCCGCCCTCTCCGCCCCTCACGTCGCCGGGGAAACCCCGCGCTGCTGAAACCCACCAATCACAGCGCGCGATCGCTGCTGTATTTGCATAACCACGCCCCACGCCTTGGCCCCGCCCAGCGCTGGCGGCAGCCGAGTCCGGGCGCTGTTTGCTCCCAGTTCCCTCCCAGCGCTCCCAGTAAGAGCCATACTGGGAGGGAAAGCGCTCCCAGTTCCTTCCCGCTGCTCCCGGGATCGCTCCCGGGGCGGCGCGGGGCCGGGCCGCTTTGGAACCTCCCAGGCGGGAGGAAGAGGAGGGACGGACCCGGAGCACCAGGAAACTCAAGAGTGGCAGGAAGAGGAGGAGCAGGAAAAAGAAGGGACAGAGGACGAGGAGGATCGGGAGAAAGTCTCTCCCCGGAACCCGCAGGTGAGCGCGGAGGGGGAGCTCGCCCCAAACCCATGGCGGGGCTCTCCGGGCACAAATGCCGTCCTCTCCTTGTCCTTCCTCCCCCAGACACGGAGCTGAGCACGGAGCCCGGGCAGGACAAATCCCCGCGGCAGAAGCTCGTGCCAGAGGCCCTTTGGAGCGGCTCCACGGCGCAGGAATCCAACGGGGAGGAAAAGGCCCGGAGATCCCGCACCAGGAGGGGCTGCAAACGCACATCTCGGGGATCCCAGGAGGAAAGACCCACCCTGGGGCAGAGCTCGGAGCTGGGGGTCCCTGAGCGGTGTCCCGATGGGGAGAAGCCCCACAAGTGCTCGGAGTGCAACAAGAGCTTTAGATGGAGATCTGTGCTGCTCACACACCAGAGGATCCACACGGGAGAACGGCCCTACGAGTGTGGAGAGTGTGGGAAAAGATTCAGTCGGAGCGCCCACCTCGACCTGCACCAGAGGAGCCACACTGGCGAGAGGCCCTATGAGTGTCCCCAGTGTTGGAAGAGCTTCAGCAACAGCTCTAACCTGAGTGCCCACCAGAGGACCCACACTGGGGAGAGGCCCTACGAGTGTGAGCAATGCAAGAAGAGGTTTTTTACCAGCTCCCATCTTCTCAGGCACCAGCAGATTCACACTGATGAGAGGCCCTTCCGCTGCCCCGACTGTGGGATGAGCTTCAAGCAGAACTCCGTTCTCATCAGCCACCGGCGCATCCACACCGGGGAGAGGCCCTATGAGTGTCCCCAGTGTGGGAAGAGCTTCAGCCGCAGCGGTGCGCTGTCTAAACATCAGAGGAGGCACACAGGAGAGAGGGCCTACGAGTGTGACCAATGCAGGAAGACATTTCACACCAGATCAAATCTCCTCCTGCACCAGCGGATTCACACGGATGAGAGGCCCTTCTGCTGCCCTGACTGTGGCATGGGCTTCAAGTACACCTCCCACCTCGTCATCCACCGGCGCATCCACACTGGGGAGAGGCCCTACAAGTGTTCCCAGTGTCGGAAGCGCTTCAGCAATAACTCTGCCCTGACGACCCACCAGAGAAGCCATTTGGGAGAACGGCCCTACGAGTGTGAGGAGTGTGGGAAGAGCTTCCGTACAAGCTCCTGCCTGATAAAACACCAAAGGACCCACAGCGGGGAGAGGCCCTACGAGTGTGACCAGTGCAGGAAGAGGTTTCTGACCAGCTACACTCTCCTCAGGCACCAGCGGATTCACACGGATGAGAGGCCCTTCCGCTGCCCCGAATGCGGGAAAGGCTTCAAGTACAACTCCCAGCTCGTCATCCACAGGCGCATCCACACCGGGGAGAAGCCCCACAAATGTCCCCAGTGTGAGAAGAGCTTCAGCGACGGCTCCACCCTGATTGCCCACCAGAGGACCCACACTGGAGAACAGCCCTATGAGTGTGGGGAGTGTGGGAAGAGCTTCAGGAAGCGCTCTGGCCTGATCTCACACCAGAGGATCCACAGCGGCTAGAGGCCCTACGAGTGTCCCCAGTGTGGGAAGAGTTTCTCACAGAGCTCAACCTTGACCAAACACCAACGGAGGCAGCACTGAGGGAAGCCCTGGAGTGCCCCGAGTGTGGGAAAAGCTTCATGCGCTGCTCCAACTCCATCCCCCATGGGAGGATCCGTGCTGGATGATCCCCAGTGTGCCGTGGTGGGCAGAGCCCCGGTGATCCCTGGTGCCGGTGATCCCTGTTGGGAAGACACCTGGCTGGGGGCTCCACGTCCTCCTGGCTCCCCCTGGCCACCTGGGGTTTTCTTTTAATTTCTCTTTCTCCTCTCAAAACACCACACGGGCATCAAATTACCAAGTTTGAACTAAGAAGTTGATGGGGATATGGGCAGATCTTCCAGGGGACGTGGGGGATTCGAGGTGACCATTCTCAGTCCACCCTGGGTGCAGCCTTGGTCAGGCTCCTGTCTTGCCCATGGTGGATCCTGGAGGCCTTTTAATAAATACCTACTTTATTCTCTAGTTCTGTCCAGTCCGTTTCATTTCAGCCTTCCCAAGGCATCATTTCCATTCACATTGCGGGTCCCTGACTGGATCATAAATCACTGTCCACATTCCGGGTCCTTTCCTGTATGGCAGGTTCCATTCCCAGTCCTGTCCCCATCCCCAGTACCATTCGTGGTCCCTCTCCCCATTCCCTATCCCCATTCCCAGTGCTTGGCCCCATTCCCTGTCTCCATTCTAATTCGCTCCCGATTCCCAGTAAAATTCCCATTCCCTGTCCCCATTTCCTGAACCAACAAATCCACACTCCAGGTCTGTCCTGAATCCTGTTCTCTGTCCGCACTCCCTGTCCCCATTCCCTGTCCCCAGTCCCGCTCCCTGTCCCCAGTCCCGCTCCCTGTCCCCTCTCACCGGACGCCGCCGCCAGCGCTCCCGCCCTCTCCGCCCCTCACGTCGCCAGGGAAACCCCGCGCTCCTCAAACGCACCAATCACAGCGCGCGATCGCTGCTGTATTTGCATAACCACGCCCCACGCCTTGGCCCCGCCCAGCGCCGGCGGCAGCCGAGTCCGGGCGCAGTTCGCTCCCAGTTCCCTCCCAGCGCTCCCAGTAAGAGCCATACGGGGAGGGAAAGCGCTCCCAGTTCCTTCCCGCTGCTCCCGGGATCGCTCCCGGGGCCGCGCGGGGCCGGGCCGCTTTGGAACCGCCCAGGGCGGGAGGAAGAAGAGGCACAGAACCGGAGCAACAGCAAAGGGAAAGAGAAAAGCAGCAGGAAAACGCCGAGGAAAAGGAAGAGGAGGAGCCGGATCCGGAGGAGGGAAAGAAGAGGAAGAGGAGGAGCGGAGGAAGAGGAGGAGCGGAGGAAGAGGAGCGGCAGCAGCAGCAGCACGCGGTTCCCCCGCCCGCCCGCTCAGGCCGCAGCTCCCCCGGCTCCGGCAGCATCGCCCCCCCCGGAACCCGCAGGTGAGCGGGAAGGGGGAGCTCGCCCCAAACCCATGGCGGGGCTCTCCGGGAGGGGTTGTGTGCGGCCCGGGGCATGTTCGGATCTTGCAGGAGCCCGAAGCCCAGCCGCAAATGGCCCCGGAGGGATCTCGGCGGCTCCCACGTGGCCATGGCCCGGTGCCGGCGGGCAGAGGCCGGAGATGAGCGGGCTCCGGGCCCCCCGAGGCTGAAAGGGGCGCTGACTTGTGCAGCTGCGCTTGGGCAGCGGGACCGGCCGAGCCAACGCGCTCAGCCCTTGTTTTCCCCCCAAAGCAGGATTTCCCATTGCCAAGCCTCGACCCGTGAGGAGGAGGAGGAGGAGGAGGAGGAGGAGGAGGAGGCCGAGGCCGCGAGGAAGAGGAAGATGTCCCGGGAGGCGCAGGCAGGTGAGGAGGCAGTCAGTGCCCCTTTCCCCCTCTGTCCCGCTCCATGTCCCGGCCCAGCCTGGCCCCCGGCTGCAGGACAAGCCCGCTGCCGACGCCGTCCTGCCGGGGCTGCCCTGAGGGCATCTCCTGCCCCTTGGCTGTGGCACGGAGACAAATGCCGTCCTCTCCTTGTCCTTCCTCCCCCAGACACGGAGCTGAGCACGGAGCCCAGGCAGGACAAATCCCCGCGGCAGAAGCTCGTGCCAGAGGCCCTTTGGAGCGGCTCCACGGCGCAGGAATCCAACGGGGAGGAAAAGGCCCGGAGATCCCGCACCAGGAGGGGCTGCAAACGCACATCTCGGGGATCCCAGGAGGAAAGACCCACCCTGGGGCAGAGCTCGGAGCTGGGGGTCCCTGAGCGGCGTCACGATGGGGAGAAGCCCCACAAGTGCTCGGAGTGCGAGAAGAGCTTCAAATCGAGATCTGTGCTGCTCACACACCAGAGGATCCACACGGGAGAACGGCCCCATGAGTGTCCAGAGTGTGGGAAGGGCTTCGCCCACAGCAACCACCTGATTAGGCACTTGAAAAGCCACACCGGGAAAAGGCCCTACGAGTGTGACCAATGCAGGGAGAAATTTCTAACCAGTTCTGGTCTCCTCGTGCACCAGCGGATTCACAGGGATGAGAGGCCATTCTGCTGCCCCGACTGCAACAAGGGTTTTAAGTACAACTCCGCCCTCATCAGGCACCGGCGCATCCACACCGGGGAGAGGCCTTATGAGTGTCCCCGGTGTGGGAAGAGCTTCCGCAGTAGATCCCACCTGCATGCCCACACGTTGATCCACACCGGGGAGAGGCCCTACGAGTGTGACCAATGCAGGAAGAGGTTTCAGACCAATTCTGATCTTTTCAAGCACCAGCGGATTCACACTGATGAGAGGCCCTTCTGCTGCCCAGACTGCAACAAGGGATTCACGCAGAAGTCCAACCTCATCAGGCACCTGAGCATCCACACCGGGGACAGGCCCTATGAGTGTCCCCAGTGTGGGAAGAGCTTCATCGATAGGCCTGACCTGATCAGACACCAGATGATCCACAGCGGGGAGAGGCCCTACGAGTGTGACCAATGCAGGAAGAGGTTCCAGACGAGCTCCCATCTCCTCAGGCACCAGCGGATTCACACAGATGAGAGGCCCTTCCGCTGCCCCGACTGCAACAAGGGATTCAAGCACAACTCCACCCTCATAACCCACCAGAGGATCCACACCGGGGAGAGGCCCTACGAGTGTCCCCAGTGTGGGAAGAGTTTCTCACAGAGCTCAACCTTGACCCAACACCAACGGAGCCAGCACTGAGGGAAGCCCTGGAGTGCCCCGAGTGTGGGAAGAGCTTCGTGCGCTGCTCCAGCTCCATCCCCCATGGGAGGATTCGTGCTGGATGATCCCCAGTGAGCCGTGGTGGGCAGAGCCCCGGTGATCCCTGGTGCCGGTGATCCCTGTTGGGAAGACAGCTGGCTGGGGGCTCCACGTCCTCCTGGCTCCCCATGGACACCTGGGATTTCGCCTCATTTCTCTTTGTCCTTTCACAACTATCACACAGGCATCAATATACCAAGTTTGAACTAAGAAGTTGATGGGGACATGGGCCGATCTTCCAGGGGACATGGGGGATTCGAGGTGACCATTCTTAGTCCACCCTGGGGGCGGCCTTGGTCAGGCTCCTGTCTTGCCCAAGGTGGATCCTGGAGGCCTTTCAATAAATACCTACTTTATTCTCCACTTTTGTCCAGTCTCTGTTTCATTTCAGCCTTCCCAAGGCATCATTTCCATTGACGATCCCAGTCCTTGTTAGGGTTCTAAATCCCTGACCACTTCTGTGTCCTTTCCCACATTCCAGATTCCATTCCCCGTCCTGTCCTCATTCCCAGTCCCATTTCCGATCCCTCTCCCCATTTCCTGTCCCCATGCCCAGGGCAATTCTCATTATGTATCCCCTTTCCTGGTCCCTGACTCCTTTCCCTGTCGCCATTCCCTGTCCTCATTTCCAGTTACTATCCTCATTCCCTGTCTCCATTCTCTGACCCCACTCTGCGTCCCCATTCCCAGTCACCATTCCCATTTCCTGTCCCCATTCCCTGTCCCCATCCCCTGTTCCCATTCCCTGCCCCATTTTCTGTTCCCAGTCCCATTCCCTGTCTCCATTCCCAGTCCGTAGCCCGTATTCCCTGACCCAGTCCCATATTCCCGGTCTCTCTCCTCACTCCCAGTTCCACTCCTGGTCCCTGTCCCCGTTCCCAATCTGATTCCCGGTCCCTCTCTCCATTCCTGGTCCCAGTCCCGTATTACTTGTCCAATTTTTAGTCCCTGTCTCTTTTCCCATTATCATTCCCACTCCCGCTCTTGTAGTTCCAATTCCTTTACTGATCCCTGTTCCCATTCCCGCTGCCATTCCAGCTCCCTATCCACATTCCGTGTCATTATTCCCTGTCCCCATTCCTATTCACATTCCCGGTCCCTGTCCCCGTCCCCACTTCTATTCCGGGTCCCATTCCTGTGTTCCTTGTCCCCTGCTCCTGGTCCCATTCCCACCCCCTATCCATATTCTCTGTCCCTGGCTCAGTCCCTGTCGCAAATTCCTTTCCTCCACGGCATTCCAGGTCCCATTCCCCATCCCTCTCCCTGCTCTTGGTGTGATTCCACGTCCCTTTCTCCAGTCCTGGGCTCCACTCCTTATCCCGCTCCCTGTCCCCATTCCCTGCCCCCATTCCCTGTCCCCATCCCCTGTCCCCATTCCCTATCCACTTTCCCTGTACCCGTTCCCAGTCCCCATCCCCTATCCTCACTCGCCATCCCCTGTCCTCGTCCCGATTCCCAGTCCCCATTTCGAGTTCCCTGTCCCCATCCCCTGTCCCCATCTCTTGTCCCCATTTCGAGTTCCCTGTCCCCATCCCTGTCCCCATCCCCAGTCCCCATCCCCTGTCCCCGTTCCCCAGGGCCGCCTCTCGCACGGGGCCCTCAGGGCTCCACAGCTCGGGCTGCCTGTGGCACACCAACCCTCCAGCCCTGCTGCTGTCCTTGGCCGGCTGCACAGAGCACAAGGCTTTGGCCATTCCTCACAGGCCCCAGCTGGCCAGAGCAGCCCCTCTCAGAGTCTGTCCAAGGATGTGATGTGCCTCATGACCGTCTCCAATGATTGAGGACAGAGACCCCAGGCTCTGAAAGGAGCCCCTGGCCTGGCCGAGGTGGAATGTTTGCCAAGTCTCGGAGGACTGGTCTGCATCTCCATGAGAACCGAGTGCCACAACAATGGAAGTGGTCACAGTGCACTGAGCCAAGGCTACTTGCCCAAACCGGTGTGTCCATAGCAGAGTACGGACATGTACGGTGTGCAGCCTGTTCCTGAGCACCCAGCCTCAGCACGGGAGGTTCCCGCTCTGGCTCTGTGCCCCTCGCTTGGCCTCAGCACAGGTGGCTCCTGCTTTGGCTCTGTGCCCCTCGCTTTAGTTCCCGCCTTGACCAACCTATGAAATCCCTGGAGACCCCCACTCACTGTTGTGATCACCCCACTGGAGAAGATCGTATCCATGGGCATCTCGACTTCGACTCATCTCTCCACGTTGGTAACTATAATCCCCGTCCCCTATCTCTCTCTTTTTTCTTACTCTTCTTTATTATTCTCCCCACTATCGCATTTTTTGTCACTAAATAAACGTGCGTTTTTTAATAAGCAAACTGTGTCTATTGTGCTCTGAGATCCTTAAAACGGACCATCAGGTCTCCTGCGTATGTTTGCAGACCCTGACCCCCTCTGAGCCCTCTCTCCTGCAGGGGACATGGAGGGGACACGGGCCTGCAGGAGCCTCCTGCTCTTGGCCCAGGAGCAAGGCTGCAGCTCCAGCCTTTGGGCCCTGGGCCGCAGCAGCCCAGGGGAGCCCCAGCTGCAGAGCTCGCAGCCCCGCAGGTGTTTCACCGCAACGCTTTGGACACGAATCCCCGGCCCATAGTCCCTCTGCTGTCGCTGTTTCCATATTCCCTGTCCTGTTCCCATATTCCCATTCCCGATCCCTGTCCCGGTGCCATTCCTGTGTTCCCTGTCCCCTATTCCTGGTCCCATTCCGCATTCCCAGCCCCTATCCGTATTCTCTGTCCCTGTCGCAAATTCCTCCCCTGTCCTGCATTCCAGATCCCATTCCCCATCCCTGTCCCCATTCTTGGTGTGATTCCACGTCCCTTTGCCCAGTCCTGGGCGCCACTCCTTATCCCGCTCCCAGTCCCCATTCCCTGTCCCCATTCCCTGTCCCCAGTCCCGCTCCCTGTCCCCATTCCCTGTCCCCAGCCCCTGTCCCCATTCCCTGTCCCCATTCCCTGTCCCCATTCCCTGTCCCCAGTCCCTGTCCCCAGTCCCTGTCCCCAGTCCCGCTCCCTGTCCCCTCTCACCGGACGCCGCCGCCATCGCTCCCGCCCTCTCCTCCCCTCACGTTGCCGGGGAAACCCCGCGCTGCTCAAACCCACGAATCACAGCGCGCGATCACTCAGGTAATTGCATAACCACGCCCCACGCCTTGGCCCCGCCCAGCGCCGGCGGCAGCCGAGTCCGGGCGCTGTTTGCTCCCAGTTCCCTCCCAGCGCTCCCAGTAAGAGCCATACTGGGAGGGAAAGCGCTCCCAGTTCCTTCCCGCTGCTCCCGGGATCGCTCCCGGGGCCGCGCGGGGCCGGGCCGCTTTGGAACCGCCCAGGGCGGGAGGAAGAGGAGGCACAGAGCCGGAGCAGCGGGAAAGGGAAAGAGAAAAGCAGCAGGAAAACGCCGAGGGAAAGGAAGAGGAGGAGCCGGATCCGGAGGAGGGAAAGAAGAGGAAGAGGAGGAGCGGAGGAAGAGGAGCGGCAGCAGCAGCAGCACGCGGTTCCCCCGCCCGCCCGCTCAGGCCGCAGCTCCCCCGGCTCCGGCAGCATCGCCCCCCCCGGAACCCGCAGGTGAGCGGGGAGGGGGAGCTCGCCCCAAACCCATGGCGGGGCTCTCCGGGAGGGGTTGTGTGCGGCCCGGGGCATGTCCGGATCTTGCAGGAGCCCGAAGCGCAGCCGCAAATTGCCCCGGAGGGATCTCGGCGGCTCCCACGTGGCCATGGCCCGGTGCCGGCGGGCAGAGGCCGGAGATGAGCGGGCTCCGGGCCCCCCGAGGCTGAAAGGGGCGCTGACTTGTGCAGCTGCGCTTGGGCAGCGGGACCGGCCGAGCCAACGCGCTCAGCCCTTGTTTTCCCCCCAAAGCAGGATTTCCCATTGCCAAGCCTCGGCCCGTGAGGAGGAGGAGGAGGAGGAGGAGGCCGCGAGGAAGAGGAAGATGTCCCGGCAGGCGCAGGCAGGTGAGGAGGCAGTCAGTGCCCCTTTCCCCCTCTGTCCCGCTCCATGTCCCGGCCCTGCCTGGCCCCCGGCTGCAGGACAAGCCCGCTGCCGACGCCGTCCTGCCGGGGCTGCCCTGAGGGCATCTCCTGCCCCTTGGCTGTGGCACGGAGACAAATCCCGTCCTCTCCTTGTCCTTCCTCCCCCAGACACGGAGCTGAGCACGGAGCCCAGGCGGGACAAATCCCCGCGGCAGAAGCTGGTGCCAGAGGCCCTTTGGAGCGGCTCCACGGCGCAGGAATCCAACGGGGAGGAAAAGGCCCGGAGATCCCGCACCAGGAGGGGCTGCAAACGCACATCTCAGGGATCCCAGGAGGAAAGACCCACCCTGGGGCAGAGCTCGGAGCTGGGGGTCCCTGAGCGGTGTCCCGATGGGGAGAAGCCCCACAAGTGCTCGGAGTGCGAGAAGACCTTTAGATGGAGATCTCTTCTCGTCTACCACTGGAGACTCCACACGGGAGAACGGCCATACGACTGTGACCAGTGCAGGAAGGGGTTTTGGAGCAGTTCTGAGCTCCTCAGGCACCGGCGCATCCACACCGGGGAGAGGCCCTACGAGTGTGGCCAATGCAGGAAGAGGTTTCAGACAAGCTCCCATCTCCTCCTGCACGAGCGGATTCACACGGATGAGAGGCCCTTCCGCTGCCCCGACTGCAGCAAGGGATTCAAGAGAAACTCCACCCTCACCAGGCACCGGCTCGTCCACACCGGGGAGAGGCCCTACGAGTGTGACCAATGCAGGAAGAGGTTTCAGACCAGCTCCCATCTCCTCGTGCACCAGCGGATTCACACGGATGAGAGGCCCTTCCGCTGCCCCGACTGCAACAAGGGATTCAAGAACAACTGCCACCTCATAAACCACCGGCGCATCCACACCGGGGAGAGGCCCTACGACTGTCCCCAGTGTGGGAAGAGTTTCTCACGGAGCTCTCACTTGACCCGACACCAACGGAGGCAGCACTGAGGAAAGCCCTGGAGTGCCCCGAGTGTGGGAAGAGCTTCGTGCGCTGCTCCAGCTCCATCCCCCATGGGAGGATCTGTGCTGGATGATCCCCAGTGAGCCGTTGTGGGCAGAGCCCCGGTGATCCCTGGTGCCGGTAATCTCTGTTGGGAAGACACCTGGCTGGGGGCTCCACGTCCTCCTGGCTCCCCATGGACAGCTGGAGTTTTGCTTCATTTCTCTTTGTCTTTTCAAAACACCCTAAAATTGCCTAAAGATAAAGATATTGAACTAGGACATTCACGGGGACATGGGGGGATCCTCCAGGGGATGTGGGGGATGCTGGCTGTGAGGCATTTAAGGGTTCCTGGCACGGACTTGGACCTTGCTCAGGGCTTTGGGCTCCCCAGGATGAGCATCTCCGTCTGTGCTGGGAGACCCTGGCGGAGGTTCTGGGGCAGCAGATCAAGCACCCTCTGCCCAGGAACTGTCCCCATCTCCCCCTGGCCCGGTTCCTGGTGGCCCCAGTCCAGGATCCCCCTCTCCTCGCTGTCACTGCTCCTGCCCCTGCCCGTTCTCATTTCACCCCACTCCCAGTCCCATCCTGCTCCCATCCCAGTCCACATCCTGTTCCTGGTCTCATTCCCTGTTTCTGGTCCATATTCTTGCTCTGGTTGCTGTTCCTGTATTCCCAGTCCCATATTCCCTGCCCTGTTCTCACTCTCAGATTCCTGGTCCCGCTGCTGGCCCTGCACTTCCATTGCTGTATTCCCTGTCCTGTTCCCATGTTCCCAGTCCCATTCCTGTATTCCCATTTCTGATCCCGGCCCACCTTCCTAATCCCCTTCTCTCATGGCTTCATCTACCCATATTCCCTGTGCCCTTCCCGTTTTCCTATTCCCGATCCCATTCCAGGTCCCTGTCCTTTACTCCTGGTGCAACTCCCATTCCCAGTCTTGTATTCCTGGTCATATTCTTGGTCCCTGTCCACATTCCCAGTATCATAACCAGTGGCTGTGTGGTATTTCCAGTCCCATTCCACGGCTCTGTCCCTGTGCCCGTTTCCACTCCAAATGCCCTCTGCCTATTCCATATACCCATTCCCTGTCCCCGTTCCCTGTCCCCATTCCCTTCCCCTGTTCCTTGTCTCTGTCCCCATTCCCTGTCCCTATCCCTGGTCCCCGTTCCCTGTCCCCATCCCTCGTCCCCATCCCCTGTCCCCATTCCCTATCCACTTTCCCTGTCCCCATCCCAAGTCCCCATCCCCTGTCCTCATTCGCCATCCCCTGTCCTGGTCCCGATTCCCAGTCCCCATCCCCATTCCCCGTCTCAGTTCCCTGTCCCCATCCCCTGTCCCCGTTCCCCAGGGCCGCCTCTCGCACGGGGTCCTCAGGGCTCCACAGCTCGGGCTGCCTGTGGCACACCAACCCTCCAGCCCTGCTGCTGTCCTTGGCCGGCTGCACAGAGCACAAGGCTTTGGCCATTCCTCACAGGCCCCAGCTGGCCAGAGCAGCCCCTCTCAGAGTCTGTCCAAGGATGTGATGTGCCTCACGACCGTCTCCAATGATTGAGGACAGAGACCCCAGGCTCTGAAAGGAGCCCCTGGCCTGGCCGAGGTGGAATGTTTGCCAAGTCTCGGAGGACTGGTCTGCATCTCCATGAGAACGGAGTGCCACAACAATGGAAGTGGTCACAGTGCACTGAGCCAAGGCTACTTGCCCAAACCGGTGTGTCCATAGCGGAGTACGGACATGTACGGTGTGCAGCCTGTTCCTGAGCACCCAGCCTCAGCACGGGAGGTTCCCGCTCTGGCTCTGTGCCCCTCGCTTGGCCTCAGCACAGGTGGCTCCTGCTCTGGCTCTGTGCCCTTCGCTTTAGTTCCCGCCTTGACCGACCTATACAATCCCTGGAGACCCCACTCACTGTTGTGATCACCCCACTGGAGAAGATCGTATCCATGGGCATCTCGACTTCGACTCATCCCTCCACGTTGGTAGCTATAATCCCCGTCCCCTATCTCTCTCTTTTTTCTTACTGTTCTTTATTTCTCTCCCCACTATCGCATTTTTTGCTACTAAATAAAAGTGCATTTTTTAATAAGTAAACTCTGTCTATTATGCTCTGAGATCCTTAAAACGGACCATCAGGTCTCCTGCGTATGTTTGCAGACCCTGACCCCCTCTGAGCCCTCTCTCCTGCAGGGGACATGGAGGGGACACGGGCCTGCAGGAGCCTCCTGCTCTTGGCCCAGGAGCAAGGCTGCAGCTCCAGCCTTTGGGCCCTGGGCCGCAGCAGCCCAGGGGAGCCCCAGCTGCAGAGCTCGCAGCCCCGCAGGTGTTTCACCGCAACGCTTTGGACACGAATCCCCGGCCCATAGTCCCTCTGCTGTCGCTGTTTCCATATTCCCTGTCCTGTTCCCATATTCCCATTCCCGATCCCTGTCCCGGTGCCATTCCTGTGTTCCCTGTCCCCATTCCCTGTCCCCAGTCCCTGTCCCCAGTCCCTGTCCCCATTCCCTGTCCCCAATCCCGCTCCCTGTCCCCTCTCACCGGACGCCGCCGCCATCGCTCCCGTCCTCTCCGCCCCTCACGTCGCCGGGGAAACCCCGCGCTGCTCAAACCCACCAATCACAGCGCGCGATCGATCCTGTATTTGCATAACCACGCCCCACGCCTTGGCCCCGCCCAGCGCCGGCGGCAGCCGAGTCCGGGCGCTGTTCGCTCCCAGTTCCCTCCCAGCGCTCCCAGTAAGAGCCATACTGGGAGAGAAAGCGCTCCCAGTTCCTTCCCGCTGCTCCCGGGATCGCTCCCGGGGCCGCGCGGGGCCGGGCCGCTTTGGA
Source organism: Sylvia borin (assembly GCA_014839755.1). Taxonomy (NCBI): domain Eukaryota; kingdom Metazoa; phylum Chordata; class Aves; order Passeriformes; family Sylviidae; genus Sylvia; species Sylvia borin. Next base: position 341,808 of record CM025988.1, on the reverse strand, counting down.
ACCTCCCAGGGCGGGAGGAAGAGGAGGCACAGAGCCGGAGCAACAGCAAAGGGAAAGAGAAAAGCAGCAGGAAAACGCCGAGGAAAAGGAAGAGGAGGAGCCGGATCCGGAGGACGTAAAGAAGAGGAAGAGGAGGAGCGGAGGAAGAGGAGCGGCAGCAGCAGCAGCACGCGGTTCCCCCGCCCGCCCGCTCAGGCCGCAGCTCCCCCGGCTCCGGCAGCATCGCCCCCCCCGGAACCCGCAGGTGAGCGGGGAGGGGGAGCTCGCCCCAAACCCATGGCGGGGCTCTCCGGGAGGGGTTGTGTGCGGCCCGGGGCATGTTCGGATCTTGCAGGAGCCCGAAGCCCAGCCGCAAATGGCCCCGGAGGGATCTCGGCGGCTCCCACGTGGCCATGGCCCGGTGCCGGCGGGCAGAGGCCGGAGATGAGCGGGCTCCGGGCCCCCCGAGGCTGAAAGGGGCGCTGACTTGTGCAGCTGCGCTTGGGCAGCGGGACCGGCCGAGCCAACGCGCTCAGCCCTTGTTTTCCCCCCAAAGCAGGATTTCCCATTGCCAAGCCTCGGCCCGTGAGGAGGAGGAGGAGGAGGCCGCGAGGAAGAGGAAGATGTCCCGGGAGGCGCAGGCAGGTGAGGAGGCAGTCAGTGCCCCTTTCCCCCTCTGTCCCGCTCCATGTCCCGGCCCAGCCTGGCCCCCGGCTGCAGGACAAGCCCGCTGCCGACGCCGTCCTGCCGGGGCTGCCCTGAGGGCATCTCCTGCCCCTTGGCTGTGGCACGGAGACAAATCCCGTCCTCTCCTTGTCCTTCCTCCCCCAGACACGGAGCTGAGCACGGAGCCCGGGCAGGACAAATCCCCGCGGCAGAAGCTGGTGCCAGAGGCCCTTTGGAGCGGCTCCAGGGCGCAGGAATCCAACGGGGAGGAAAAGGCCCGGAGATCCCGCACCAGGAGGGGCTGCAAACGCACATCTCGGGGATCCCAGGAGGAAAGACCCACCCTGGGGCAGAGCTCGGAGCTGGGGGTCCCTGAGCGGCGTCACGATGGGGAGAAGCCCCACAAGTGCTCGGAGTGCGAGAAGAGCTTTAGATGGAGATCTGTGCTGGTCACACACCAGAGGATCCACACGGGAGAACGGCCCTACGAGTGTGGAGAGTGTGGGAAAAGATTCAGTCGGAGCGCCCACCTCGACCTGCACCAGAGGAGCCACACTGGCGAGAGGCCCTATGAGTGTCCCCAATGTAGGAAGAGCTTCAGCAACAGCTCCAACCTGAGTGCCCACCAGAGGACCCACACCGGAGAGAGGCCGTACGAGTGTGAGCAATGCAAGAAGAGGTTTTTTACCAGCTCCCATCTTCTCAGGCACCAGCAGATTCACACTGATGAGAGGCCCTTCCGCTGCCCCGACTGTGGGATGAGCTTCAAGCAGAACTCCGTTCTCATCAGCCACCGGCGCATCCACACGGGGGAGAGGCCCTACGAGTGTCCGCAGTGTGGGAAGAGCTTCAGCTGGAGCGGTGCGCTGTCTAACCACCAGAGGAGGCACACAGGAGAGAGGCCCTACGAGTGTGACCAATGCAGGAAGACATTTCACACCAGATCAAATCTCCTCCTGTACCAGCGGATTCACACGGATGAGAGGCCCTTCTGCTGCCCTGACTGTGGCATGGGCTTCAAGTACAACCCCCACCTCGTCATCCACCGGCGCATCCACACTGGGGAGAGGCCCTACGAGTGTCCCCAGTGTAAGAAGAGGTTCAGCAATAACTCTGCCCTGACGGCCCACCAGAGAAGCCACACGGGAGAACGGCCCTACGAGTGTGAGGAGTGTGGGAATAGCTTCCGTACAAGCTCCTGCCTGAACCTCCACCGGAGGACCCACAGCGGGGAGAGGCCCTACGAATGTGACCAGTGCAGAAAGAGGTTTCTGACCAGCTCCAGTCTCCTCAGGCACCAGCGGATTCACACGGATGAGAGGCCCTTCCGCTGCCCTGAATGCGGGAAAGGCTTTAAGTACAACTCCCAACTCGTCATCCACCGGCGCATCCACACCGGGGAGAAGCCCCACAAATGTCCCCAGTGTGAGAAGAGCTTCAGCGACGGCTCCACCCTGATTGCCCACCAGAGGACCCACACTGGAGAAAAGCCCTATGAGTGTCGAGAGTGTGGGAAGAGCTTCAGGAAGATCTCTGGCCTGATCTCACACCAGAGGATCCACACCGGGGAGAGGCCCTATGAGTGTCCCCAGTGTGGGAAGAGCTTCTCACAGAGCTCAACCTTGACCAAACACCAACGGAGCCAGCACTGAGGGAAGCCCTGGAGTGCCCCGAGTGTGGGAAGAGCTTCATGCGCTGCTCCAGCTCCATCCCCCATGGGAGGATCCGTGCTGGATGATCCCCAGTGAGCCGCGGTGGGCAGAGCCCCGGTGATCCCTGGTGCCGGTGATCCCTGTTGGGAAGACACCTAGCTGGGGGTTCCACGTTCTCCTGGCTCCCCATGGACACCTGGGATTTCGCCTCATTTCTCTTTGTCCTTTCACAACAGGCACACAGGCATCAAAATACCAAGTTTGAACTAAGACGTTACCAGGAACATGGGGGGATCTTCTACGGGACATGCGATATTCAGGGTGACCATTCTTAGTCCACTCTGGGGGCGGCCTTGTCAGGCTCCTGTCTTGCTCAAGGTGGATCCTGGAGGCCTTTTAATAAATACCTACTTTATTCTCCCCCTTTGTCGAGTCTCTGTTTCATTTCAGCCTTCCCAAGGCATCATTTCCATTGACAATCCCAGTCCTTGTTAGGGTTCTAAATCCCTGACCACTTCTGTGTCCTTTCCCACATTCCAGATTCCATTCCCAGTCCTGTCCTCATTCCCAGTCCCATTTCCGATCCCTCTCCCCATTTCCTGTCCCCATGCCCAGGGCAATTCTCATTATGTATCCCCATTCCTGGTCCCTGACTCCTTTCCCTGTCGCCATTCCCTGTCCTCATTTCCAGTTACTATCCTCATTCCCTGTCTCCACTCTCTGACCCCACTCTGCATTCCCATTTCCTGTCCCCATTCCCTGTCCCCATCCCCTGTTCCCATTCCCTGCCCCATTTTCTGTTCCCAGTCCCAGTCCCTGTCTCCATTCCCAGTCCGTAGCCCGTATTCCCTGACCCAGTCCCATATTCCCGGTCTCTCTCCTCACTCCCGGTTCCACTCCTGGTCCCTGTCCCCGTTCCCAATCTGATTCCCGGTCCCTCTCTCCATTCCTGGTCCCAGTCCCGTATTACTTGTCCAGTTTTTAGTCCCTGTCTCTATTCCCATTATCATTCCCACTCCCGCTCTTGTAGTTCCAATTACTTTACTGATCCCTGTTCCCATTCCCGCTGCCATTCGAGCTTCCTATCCACATTCCGTGTCATTATTCTCCGTCCCCATTCCCTGTCCCCAGTCCCTGTCCCCAGTCCCTGTCCCCAGTCCCGCTCCCTGTCCCCTCTCACCGGACGCCGCCGCCATCGCTCCCGCCCTCTCCGCCCCTCACGTCGCCAGGGAAACCGCGCGATGCTCAAACCCACCAATCACAGCGCGCGATCGCTCCAGTATTTGCATAACCACGCCCCAAGCCTTGGCCCCGCCCAGCGCCGGCGGCAGCCGAGTCCGGGCGCTGTTCGCTCCCAGTTCCCTCCCAGCGCTCCCAGTAAGAGCCATACTGGGAGGGAAAGCGCTCCCAGTTCCTTCCCGCTGCTCCCGGGATCGCTCCCGGGGCCGCGCGGGGCCGGGCCGCTTTGGAGCCTCCCAGGGCGGGAGGAAGAGGAGGCACAGAGCCGGAGCAACAGCAAAGGGAAAGAGAAAAGCAGCAGGAAAACGCCGAGGGAAAGGAAGAGGAGGAGCCGGATCCGGAGGAGGGAAAGAAGAGGAAGAGGAGGAGCGGAGGAAGAGGAGCGGCAGCAGCAGCAGCACGCGGTTCCCCCGCCCGCCCGCTCAGGCCGCAGCTCCCCCGTCTCCGGCAGCATCGCCCCCCCCGGAACCCGCAGGTGAGCGGGGAGGGGGAGCTCGCCCCAAACCCATGGCGGGGCTCTCCGGGAGGGGTTGTGTGCGGCCCGGGGCATGTTCGGATCTTGCAGGAGCCCGAAGCCCAGCCGCAAATGGCCCCGGAGGGATCTCGGCGGCTCCCACGTGGCCATGGCCCGGTGCCGGCGGGCAGAGGCCGGAGATGAGCGGGCTCCGGGCCCCCCGAGGCTGAAAGGGGCGCTGACTTGTGCAGCTGCGCTTGGGCAGCGGGACCGGCCGAGCCAACGCGCTCAGCCCTTGTTTTCCCCCCAAAGCAGGATTTCCCATTGCCAAGCCTCGGCCCGTGAGGAGGAGGAGGAGGCCGCGAGGAAGATGTCCCGGCAGGCGCAGGCAGGTGAGGAGGCAGTCAGTGCCCCTTTCCTCCTCTGTCCTGCTCCATGTCCTGGCCCCCGGCTGCGGGACAAGCCCGCTGCCGACGCCGTCCTGCCGGGGCTGCCCTGAGGGCATCTCCTGCCCCTTGGCTGTGGCACGGAGACAAATCCCGTCCTCTCCTTGTCCTTCCTCCCCCAGACACGGAGCTGAGCACGGAGCCCGGGCAGGACAAATCCCCGCGGCAGAAGCTGGTGCCAGAGGCCCTTTGGAGCAGCTCCACGGCGCAGGAATCCAACGGGGAGGAAAAGGCCCGGAGACCCCGCACCAGGAGGGGCTGCAAACGCACATCTTGGGGATCCCAGGAGGAAAGACCCACCCTGGGGCAGAGCTCGGAGCTGGGGGTCCCTGAGCGGCTTCACGATGGGGAGAAGCCCCACAAGTGCTCGGAATGTGATAAGAGCTTCAAATCGAGATCTCACCTGATCACACACCAGAGGATCCACACGGGAGAACGGCCCTACGAGTGTGGAGAGTGTGGGAAAAGATTCGGCCGGAGCGACCACCTCGACCTCCACCAGAGGAGCCACACCGGGGAGAGGCCCTACGAGTGTGACCAATGCAGGAAGAGGTTTCAGACCAGCTCCCATCTCCTCAGGCACCAGCAGATTCACACTGATGAGAGGCCCTTCCGCTGCCCCAACTGCGGGATGAGCTTCAAGGAACACTCCATCCTCATAAAACACCAGCGCATCCACACCGGGGAGAGGCCCTACGAGTGTCCCGAGTGTAGGAAGAGCTTCATTCAGAGCTCCACCCTCACTCTCCACAAGAGGATCCACACCGGGGAGAGGCCCTATGAGTGTGACCAATGCAGGAAGAAATTTCGAACCAGTAGTCTTCTCCTCGTGCACCAGCGGATTCACACGGATGAGAGGCCCTTCCACTGCCCCGACTGCAACAAGGCATTCAAGCAGAAGGCCAGCCTCATCAGGCACCGGCGCATCCACACCGGAGAGAGGCCCTACGAGTGTGGAGAGTGTGGGAAGAGCTTCCGCAGTAGATCCAACCTGCATGCCCACACGTTGATCCACACCGGGGAGAGGCCCTACGAGTGTGACCAATGCAGGAAGAGGTTTCAGACCACTTCTGATTTCCTCAAGCACCAGCGGATTCACACGGATGAGAGGCCCTTCCGCTGCCCCGACTGCAGCAAGGGATTCAAGCAGAAGTCCACCCTCATAAGCCACCAGAGGATCCACACCGGGGAGAGGCCCTACGAGTGTCCCCAGTGTGGGAAGAGCTTCCGCCGGAGGTATGCACTGTATCATCAGCAGAGGAGGCACACAGGGGAGAGGCCCTACGATTGTGGGGAGTGTGGGAAGAGCTTTAGCTGGAACTCTAATGTGATCAGACACCAGATGATCCACACAGGGGAGAGGCCCTACGAGTGTGACCAATGCAGGAAGACGTTTCCGACCAGTTCTGATCACGTCGTGCACCAGCAGATTCACACGGATGAGAAACCCTTCCGCTGCCCTGACTGCAACAAGCGATTCAAGAGAAACTCCCACCTCATCAGGCACCGGCGCATCCACACCGGGGAGAGGCCCTACGAGTGTCACCAATGCAGGAAGAGGTTTCAGACCAGCTCCAATCTCCTCGTGCACCAGCAGGTTCACACTGATGAGAGGCCCTTCTGGTGCCCCGACTGCAACAAGGGATTCAAGCAGAAATCCAGCCTCATCATCCACCAGAGGATCCACACTGGAGAACAGCCCTATGAGTGTGGGGAGTGTGGGAAGAGCTTCAGGAAGAGCTCTGGCCTGATCTCACACCAGAGGATCCACACCGGGGAGAGGCCCTACGAGTGTCCCCAGTGTGGGAAGGGCTTCATTGGGAGGTCCTCCCTGACTCTCCACCAGATGATCCACTCCGGGGAGAGGCCCTACGAGTGTGACCAATGCAGGAAGAGGTTTCGGTCCACTTCTGAGCTCCTCGTGCACCAGCGGATTCACACGGATGAGAGGCCCTTCCGCTGTCCCTACTGCAACAAGGGATTCAAGCACAAGTCCACCCTCATAACCCACCAGAGGATCCACACCGGGGAGAGGCCCTACGAGTGTCCCCAGTGTGGGAGGAGCTTCTCACACAGCTCTCACTTGACCCGACACCAACGGAGCCAGCACTGAGGGAAGCCCTGGAGTGCCCCGAGTGTGGGAAGAGCTTCGTGCGCTGCTCCAGCTCCATCCCCCATGGGAGGATCCCTGCTGGATGATCCCCAGTGAGCCGCGGTGGGCAGAGCCCCGGTGATCCCTGGTGCCGGTGATCCCTGTTGAGAAGACACCTGGCTGGGGGCTCCACGTCCTCCTGGCTCCCCATGGACAGCTGGAGTTTTGCTTCATTTCTCTTTGTCTTTTCAAAACACCCTAAAATTGCCTAAAGATAAAGATATTGAACTAGGACATTCACGGGGACATGGGGGGATCCTCCAGGGGATGTGGGGGATGCTGGCTGTGAGGCAGTTGAGGGTTCCTGGCAGGGACTTGGGCCTTGCTCAGGGCTTTGGGCTCCCCAGGACGAGCATCTCCATCTGTGCTGCGAGACCCTGGCGGAGGTTCTGGGGCAGCAGATCAAGCACCCTCTGCCCAGGAACTGTCCCCATCTCCCCCTGGCCCGGTTCCTGTTGTCCCCGGTACAGGATCCCCCTCTCCTCCCTGTCACTGCTCCTGCCCCTGCCCGTTCTCATTTCACCCCACTCCCAGTCCCATCCTGCTCCCATCCCAGTCCACATCCTGTTCCTGGTCTCATTCCCTGTTTCTGGTCCATATTCTTGCTCTGGTTGCTGTTCCTGTATTCCCAGTCCCATATTCCCTGCCCTGTTCTCACTCTCAGATTCCTGGTCCCGCTGCTGGCCCTGCACTTCCGTTGCTGTATTCCCTGTCCTGTTCCCATGTTCCCAGTCCCATTCCTGTATTCCCATTTCTGATCCCGGCCCACCATCCTAATCCCCATCTCTCATTCTCTCATGGCTTCATCTACCCATATTCCCTGTGCCCGTCCCGTTTTCCTATTCCCGATCCCATTCCAGGTCCCTGTCCTTTACTCCTGGCGCCACTCCCATTCCCAGTCTGGTATTCCTGGTCCCATTCTTGGTCCCTGTCCACATTCCAAATACAGGTTTTATGTCCCCATTCCCTATCCCCGTCCCCTGTCCCCATTCGCTGCCCCAATCCCCAGTCCTCGTTCCCTTTCCGCGTCCCCATTCCCTGTCCCCATTCCCTATCTCCCTTCCCTGTCCCCATCTCCTGTCCCCATCCGCTATCCCTGTTCCCTTTCCCCATCCCGTGTCCCTGTTCCCTGTCCCCGTTACATGTCCCCATCTCAGTCCTCGTCCCCTATCCCCATTCCCTATCCCCCTTCACTGTCCCCATTCCTTGTCCTTGTTCCCTGTCCCCATCCTCTGTCCCCATTCCCTGTCCCCATCCCCTGTCCCCATTCCCTGTCCCCATTTCGAGTTCCCTGTCCCCATACCCTGTCCGTGTTCCCTGTCCCCATCCCTGTCCCCATTCCCTGTCCCCATCACTGTCCCCATTCCCTGTCCCCCTCCCCTGTCCCCGTTCCCCAGGGCCGCCTCTCGCATGGGGCCCTCAGGGCTCCACAGCTCGGGCTGCCTGTGGCACACCAACCCTCCAGCCCTGCTGCTGTCCTTGGCCGGCTGCACAGAGCACAAGGCTTTGGCCATTCCTCACAGGCCCCAGCTGGCCAGAGCAGCCCCTCTCAGAGTCTGTCCAAGGATGTGATGTGCCTCACGACCGTCTCCAATGATTGAGGACAGAGACCCCAGGCTCTGAAAGGAGCCCCCGGCCTGGCCGAGGTGGAATGTTTGCCAAGTCTCGGAGGACTGGTCTGCATCTCCATGAGAACGGAGTGCCACAACAATGGAAGTGGTCACAGTGCACTGAGCCAAGGCTACTTGCCCAAACCGGTGTGTCCATAGCGGAGTACGGACATGTACGGTGTGCAGCCTGTTCCTGAGCACCCAGCCTCAGCATGGGAGGTTCCTGCTCTGGCTCTGTGCCCCTCGCTTGGCCTCAGCACAGGTGGCTCCTGCTGTGGCTCTCTGCCCTTCGCTTTAGTTCCCGCCTTGACCGACCTATAAAATCCCTGGAGACCCCACTCACTGTTGTGATCACCCCACTGGAGAAGATCGTATCCATGGGCATCTCGACTTCGACTCATCCCTCCACGTTGGTAGCTATAATCCCCTTCTCCTCTTTCTCTGTCTTCCTTAGTATTCTTTATTTCCCTCCCCACTCTCGCATTTTTTGGCACTAAATAAAAGTGCATTTTTTAATAAGCAAACTGTGTCTGTTGTGCTCTGAGATCCTTAAAACGGACCATCAGGTCTCCTGCGTATGTTTGCAGACCCTGACCCCCTCTGAGCCCTCTCTCCTGCAGGGGACATGGAGGGGACACGGGCCTGCAGGAGCCTCCTGCTCTTGGCCCAGGAGCAAGGCTGCAGCTCCAGCCTTTGGGCCCTGGGCCGCAGCAGCCCAGGGGAGGCCCAGCTGCAGAGCTCGCAGCCCCGCAGGTGTTTCACAGCAACGCTTTGGACACGAATCCTTGGCCCATATTCCCTCTGCTGTCGCTGTTTCCATATTCCCTGTCCTGTTCCCATATTCCCATTCCCGATCCCTGTCCCAGTGCCATTCCTGTGTTCCCTGTCCCATATTCCTGGTCCCATTCCGCATTTCCAGCCCCTATCCGTATTCTCTGTCCCTCTCGCCAATTCCTCCCCTGTCCTGCATTCCAGGTCCCATTCCCCATCCCTATCCCCATTCTTGGTGTGATTCCACGTCCCTTTGCCCAGTCCTGGGTGCCACTCCTTATCCCGCTCCGTGTCCCCAGTTGCTGTCCCCAGTCCCGCCCGCTGTCCCCTCTCACCGGACGCCGCCGCCATCGCTCCCGCCCTCTCCTCCCCTCACGTCGCCGGGGAAACCCCGCGCTCCTCAAACCCACCAATCACAGCGCGCGATCGCTCCAGTATTTGCATAACCACGCCCCACGCCTTGGCCCCGCCCAGCGCCGGCGGCAGCCGAGTCCGGGCGCTGTTTGCTCCCAGTTCCCTCCCAGCGCTCCCAGTAAGAGCCATACTGGGAGGGAAAGCGCTCCCAGTTCCTTCCCGCTGCTCCCGGGATCGCTCCCGGGGCCGCGTGGGGCCGGGCCGCTTTGGAACCTCCCAGGGCGGGAGGAAGAGGAGGCACAGAGCCGGAGCAACAGCAAAGGGAAAAAGAAAAGCAGCAGGAAAACGCCGAGGGAAAGGAAGAGGAGGAGCCGGATCCGGAGGAGGGAAAGAAGAGGAAGAGGAGGAGCGGAGGAAGAGGAGGAGCGGAGGAAGAGGAGCGGCAGCAGCAGCAGCACGCGGTTCCCCCGCCCGCCCGCTCAGGCCGCAGCTCCCCCGGCTCCGGCAGCATCGCCGCCCCCGGAACCCGCAGGTGAGCGGGGAGGGGGAGCTCGCCCCAAACCCATGGCGGGGCTCTCCGGGAGGGGTTGTTTGCGGCCCGGGGCATGTTCGGATCTTGCAGGAGCCCGAAGCGCAGCCGCAAATGGCCCCAGAGGGATCTCGGCGGCTCCCACGTGGCCATGGCCCGGTCCCGGCGGGCAGAGGCCGGAGATGAGCGGGCTCCGGGCCCCCCGAGGCTGAAAGGGGCGCTGACTTGTGCAGCTGCGCTTGGGCAGCGGGACCGGCCGAGCCAACGCGCTCAGCCCTTGTTTTCCCCCCAAAGCAGGATTTCCCATTGCCAAGCCTCGGCCCGTGAGGAGGAGGAGGAGGAGGAGGCCGCGAGGAAGAGGAAGATGTCCCGGGAGGCGCAGGCAGGTGAGGAGGCAGTCAGTTCTCCTTTCCCCCTCTGTCCCGCTCCATGTCCCGGCCCAGCCTGGGCCCCGGCTGCGGGACAAGCCCGCTGCCGACGCCGTCCTGCCGGGGCTGCCCTGAGGGCATCTCCTGCCCCTTGGCTGTGGCACGGAGACAAATCCCGTCCTCTCCTTGTCCTTCCTCCCCCAGACACGGAGCTGAGCACGGAGCCCGGGCAGGACAAATCCCCGCGGCAGAAGCTGGTGCCAGAGGCCCTTTGGAGCGGCTCCACGGCGCAGGAATCCAACGGGGAGGAAAAGGCCCGGAGATCCCGCACCAGGAGGGGCTGCAAACGCACATCTCGGGGATCCCAGGAGGAAAGACCCACCCTGGGGCAGAGCTCGGAGCTGGGGGTCCCTGAGCGGCTTCATGATGGGGAGAAGCCCCACAAGTGCTCGGAATGCGATAAGAGCTTCAAATCGAGATCTCACCTGATCACACACCAGAGGATCCACACGGGAGAACGGCCCTACAAGTGTGGAGAGTGTGGGAAAAGATTCGGCCGGAGCGCCCACCTCGACCTCCACCAGAGGAGCCACACCGGGGAGAGGCCCTACAAGTGTGACCAATGCAGGAAGAGGTTTCAGACCAGCTCCCATCTCCTCAGACACCAGCAGATTCACACTGATGAGAGGCCCTTCCGCTGCCCCGACTGCGGGATGAGCTTCAAGGAACACTCTATCCTCATAAAACACCAGCGCATCCACACCGGGGAGAGGCCCTACGAGTGTCCCGAGTGTGGAAAGAGCTTCATTCAGAGCTCCACCCTCACTCTCCACAAGAGGATCCACACCGGGGAGAGGCCCTATGAGTGTGACCAATGCAGGAAGAAATTTCGAACCAGTAGTCTTCTCCTCGTGCACCAGCGGATTCACACGGATGAGAGGCCCTTCCACTGCCCCGACTGCAACAAGGCATTCAAGCAGAAAGCCAGCCTCATCAGGCACCGGCGCATCCACACCGGAGAGAGGCCCTACGAGTGTGGAGAGTGTGGGAAGAGCTTCCGCAGTAGATCCAACCTGCATGCCCACACATTGATCCACACCGGGGAGAGGCCCTACGAGTGTGACGAATGCAGGAAGAGGTTTCAGACCACTTCTGATTTCCTCAAGCACCAGCGGATTCACACGGATGAGAGGCCCTTCCGCTGCCCCGACTGCAGCAAGGGATTCAAGCAGAAGTCCACCCTCATAAGCCACCAGAGGATCCACACCGGGGAGAGGCCCTACGAGTGTCCCCAGTGTGGGAAAAGGTTCTCAGACCGCTCAAACTTGACCCGACACCAACGGAGCCAGCACTGAAGGAAGCCCTGGGGTTCCCCGACTGTGGGTAGAGCTTCGTGCGCTGCTCTAGCTCCATCCCCCATGGGAAGATCCGTGCTGGATGATCCCCAGTGAGCCCCGGTGGGCACAGCCCCGGTGATCCCTGGTGCCGGTGATCCCTGTTGGGAAGACACCTGGCTGGGGGCTCCACGTCCTCCTGGCTCCCCATGGACAGCTGGAGTTTTGCTTCATTTCTCTTTGTCTTTTCAAAACACCCTAAAATTGCCTAAAGATAAAGATATTGAACTAGGACATTCACAGGGACATGGAGGGATCCTCCAGGGGATGTGGGGGATGCTGGCTGTGAGGCAGTTGAGGGTTCCTGGCAGGGACTTGGGCCTTGCTCAGGGCTTTGGGCTCCCCAGGATGAGCATCTCCGTCTGTGCTGGGAGACCCTGGCGGAGGTTCTGGGGCAGCAGATCAAGCACCCTCTGCCCAGGAACTGTCCCCATCTCCCCCTGGCCCGGTTCATGGTCTCCCCGGTCCAGGAACCCCCTCTCCTCGCTGTCACTGCTCCTGCCCCTGCCCGTTCTCATTTCACCCCACTCACAGTCCCATCCTGCTCCCATCCCAGTCCACATCCTGTTCCTGGTCTCATTCCTTGTTTCTGTTCCATATTCTTGCTCTGGTTGCTGTTCCTGTATTCCCAGTCCCATATTCCCTGCCCTGTTCTCACTCTCAGATTCCTGGTCCCGCTTCTGGCCCCGCACTTCCGTTGCTGTATTTCCTGTCCTGTTCCCACGTTCCCAGTCCCATTCCTGTATTCCCATTTCTGATCCCGGCCCACCTTCCTAATCCCCATCTCTCATTCTCTCATGGCTCCATCTACCCATATTCCCTGTGCCCTTCCCGTTTTCCTATTCCCGATCCCATTCCAGGTCCCTGTCCTTTATTCCTGGTGCAACTCCCATTCCCAGTCTGGTACTCCTGGTCCCATTCTTGGTCCCTGTCCACATTCCCAGTATCATAACCAGTGGCTGTGTGGTATTTCCAGTCCCATTCCACGGCTCTGTCCCTGTGCCCGTTTCCAGTGCAAATGCCCTGTCCCTATTCCATATACCCATTCCCTGTCGCCATTCCCTGTCCCCATTCCCTTCCCCTGTTCCTTGTCTCCGTCCCCATTCCCTGTCCCTATCCCTGGTCCCCGTTCCCTGTCCCCATCCCTCGTCCCCATTCCCTGTCCCCGTTCCCTGTCCACATTCCCTGCCCCTGTTCCTTGTCTCCATCCCCATTCCCTGTTCCTGTTTCCTGTCCCCATTTCCAGTTCCCTGTCCCCATTCCCAGTCCCTATCCCCTGTCCTCACTCGCCATCCCCTGTCCTCGTCCCGATTCCCAGTCCCCATCCCCTGTCCCCATTTCGAGTTCCCTGTCCCCATCGCCTGTCCCCATCCCCTGTCCCCGTTCCCCAGGGCCGCCTCTCGCACGGGGCCCTCAGGGCTCCACAGCTCGGGCTGCCTGTGGCACACCAACCCTCCAGCCCTGCTGCTGTCCTTGGCCGGCTGCACAGAGCACAAGGCTTTGGCCGTTCCTCACAGGCCCCAGCTGGCCAGAGCAGCCCCTCTCAGAGTCTGTCCAAGGATGTGATGTGCCTCACGACCGTCTCCAATGATTGAGGACAGAGACCCCAGGCTCTGAAAGGAGCCCCTGGCCTGGCCGAGGTGGAATGTTTGCCAAGTCTCGGAGGACTGGTCTGCATCTCCATGAGAACGGAGTGCCACAACAATGGAAGTGGTCACAGTGCACTGAGCCAAGGCTACTTGCCCAAACCGGTGTGTCCATAGCAGAGTACGGACATGTACGGTGTGCAGCCTGTTCCTGAGCACCCAGCCTCAGCACGGGAGGTTCCTGCTCTGGCTCTGTGCCCCTCGCTTGGCCTCAGCACAGGTGGCTCCGGCTCTGGCTCTGTGCCCCTCGCTTTAGTTCCCGCCTTGACCAACCTATAAAATCCCTGGAGACCCCCACTCACTGTTGTGATCACCCCACTGGAGAAGATCGTATCCATGGGCATCTCGACTTCGACTCATCCCTCCACGTTGGTAGCTATAATCCCCGTCCTCTATCTCTCTCTTTTTTCTTACTGTTCTTTATTTCTCTCCCCACTATCGCATTTTTTGCTACTAAATAAAAGTGCATTTTTTAATAAGTAAACTGTATCTATTATGCTCTGAGATCCATAAAACGGACCATCAGGTCTCCTGCGTATGTTTGCAGACCCTGACCCCCTCTGAGCCCTCTCTCCTGGAGGGGACACGGGCCTGCAGGAGCCTCCTGCTCTTGGCCCAGGAGCAAGGCTGCAGCTCCAGCCTTTGGGCCCTGGGCCGCAGCAGCCCAGGGGAGGCCCAGCTGCAGAACTCACAGCCCCGCAGGTGTTTCACAGCAACGCTTTGGACACGAATCCCCGGCCCATATTCCCTCTGCTGTCGCTGTTTCCATATTCCCTGTCCTGTTCCCATATTCCCATTCCCGATCCCTGTCCCGGTGCCATTCCTGTGTTCCCTGTCCCCTATTCCTGGTCCCATTCCGCATTCCCAGCCCCTATCCGTATTCTCTGTCCCTGTCGGCAATTCCTCCCCTGTCCTGCATTCCAGGTCCCATTCCCCATCCCTATCCCCATTCTTGGTGTGATTCCACGTCCCTTTGCCCAGTCCTCGGTGCCACTCCTTATCTCGCTCCCTGTCCCCAGTCCCGCTCTCTGTCCCCAATTCCCGCTCCCTGTCCCCAGTCCCGCTCTCTGTCCCCATTCCCTGTCCCCAGTCCCGCTCCCTGTCCCCTCTCACCGGACGCCGCCGCCATCGCTCCCGCCCTCTCCGCCCCTCACGTCGCCGGGGAAACCCCGCGCTGCTCAAACCCACCAATCACAGCGCGCGATCGCTGCTGTATTTGCATAACCACGCCTCACGCCTTGGCCCCGCCCAGCGCCGGCGGCAGCCGAGTCCGGGCGCTGTTCGCTCCCAGTTCCCTCCCAGGGCTCCCAGTAAGAGCCATACTGGGAGGGAAAGCGCTCCCAGTTCCTTCCCGCTGCTCCCGGGATCGCTCCCGGGGCCGCGCGGGGCCGGGCCGCTTTGGAACCGCCCAGGGCGGGAGGAGGAGGAGGCACAGAGCCGGATGAGCAGGAAACTCAAGAGTGGCAGGAAGAGGAGGAGCAGGAAGCAGAAGGGACAGAGGACGAGGAGGATCGGGAGAAAGTCTCTCCCCGGAGCCCGCAGGTGAGCACGGAGGGGGAGCTCGCCCCAAACCCATGGCGGGGCTCTCCGGGCACAAATGCCGTCCTCTCCTTGTCCTTCCTCCCCCAGACACGGAACTGAGCACGGAGCCTGGGCAGGACAAATCCCCGCGGCAGAAGCTGGTGCCAGAGGCCCTTTGGAGCGGCTCCACGGCGCAGGAATCCAACGGGGAGGAAAAGGCCCGGAGATCCCGCACCAGGAGGGGCTGCAAACGCACATCTCGGGGATCCCAGGAGGAAAGACCCACCCTGGGGCAGAGCTCGGAGCTGGGGGTCCCTGAGCGGCTTCACGATGGGGAGAAGCCCCACAAGTGCTCGGAGTGCGAGAAGAGCTTTAGATGGAGATCTGTGCTGCTCACACACCAGAGGATCCACACGGGAGAACGGCCCTACGAGTGTGGAGAGTGTGGGAAAAGATTCAGTCGGAGCGCCCACCTCGACCTGCACCAGAGGAGCCACACTGGCGAGAGGCCCTACGAGTGTCCCCAGTGTTGGAAGAGCTTCAGCAACAGCTCTAACCTGAGTGCCCACCAGAGGACCCACACCGGGGAGAGGCCCTACGAGTGTGAGCAATGCAAGAAGAGGATTTTTACCAGCTCCCATCTTCTCAGGCACCAGCAGATTCACACTGATGAGAGGCTCTTCCGCTGCCCCGACTGCAGGATGGGCTTCAGGACAAACTCCGCCCTCATCAGCCACCGGCGCATCCACACCGGGGAGAGGCCCTACGAGTTTCCCCAGTGTGGGAAGAGTTTCAGCTGGAGCGGTGCACTGTCTAAACACCAGAGGAGGCACACAGGAGAGAGGCCCTACGAGTGTGACCAATGCAGGAAGACATTTCACACCAGATCAAATCTCCTCCTGCACCAGCGGATTCACACGGATGAGAGGCCCTTCTGCTGCCCTGACTGTGGCATGGGCTTCAAGTACAACTCCCACCTCGTCATCCACCGGCGCATCCACACCGGGGAGAGGCCCTACGAGTGTTCCCAGTGTGGGAAGGGTTTCAGCAATAACTCTGCCCTGACGGCCCACCAGAGAAGCCACACGGGAGAACGGCCCTACGAGTGTGAGGAGTGTGGGAAGAGCTTCCATACAAGCTCCTGCCTGATAAAGCACCAGAGGACCCACAGCGGGGAGAGGCCCTACGAGTGTGACCAGTACAGGAAGAGGTTTCTGACCAGCTACACTCTCCTCAGGCACCAGCGGATTCACACGGATGAGAGGCCCTTCCACTGCCCCGACTGCGGGAAAGGCTTCAAGTACAACTCCCAGCTCGTCATCCACAGGCGCATCCACACCGGGGAGAAGCCCCACAAATGTCCCCAGTGTGAGAAGAGCTTCAGTGACAGCTCCACCCTGATTGCCCACCAGAGGACCTACACTGGAGAACAGCCCTATGTGTGTGGGGAGTGTGGAAAGAGCTTCAGGAAGAGCTCTGGCCTGATCTCACACCAAAGGATCCACACCAGGCAGAGGCCCTACGAGTGTCCCCAGTGTAGGAAGAGTTTCTCACAGAGCTCAACCTTGACCAAACACCAACGGAGCCAGCACTGAGGGAAGCCCTGGAGTGCCCCGAGTGTGGGAAAAGCTTTGTGCACTGCTCCAGCTCCATCCCCCATGGGAGGATCCGTGCTGGATGATCCCCAGTGCGCCGTGGTGGGCAGAGCCCCGGTGATCCCTGGTGCCGATGATCCCTGTTGGGAAGACACCTGGCTGGGGGCTCCACGTCCTCCTGGCTCCCTATGGACAGCTGGAGTGTTGCTTCATTACTCTTTGTCCTTTCACAACTATCACACGAGCATCAAATTATCAAAATTGAACTGAGACGTTAATGAGGACATGGGCGGATCTTCCAAGGGACGCGCAGGATTCGGGGTGACCATTCTTAGTTCACCCTGGGGGTGCTCTCTCTAGAGTCTGTTTCATTTCAGCCTTCCCAAGGCATCATTTCCATTCACATTCCAGGTCCCTGTCTGGATTATAAATCCCTGTCCACATTCCGGGGCCTTTCCTGGATTCCAGGTTCCATTCCCAGTCCTGTCCCTGCTGGAGTCCAGGACATCCCCTTGGATGACCTGGGACCCGAGGGAGGGAATTTGAGCCCTGGACAGGGGGGTGTGGAGCCGGTCCAGGGGGCTCCGAGACCTTGGCACAGAGCCCAGGAAAACCCCGGGTTTGATTTCATTTTGTGGGAGAGGCTCCCGACACACAGAAACGAATTGCAAACCACCGGGATGTGAAAACACACGTTTAGCTCAGGAGAAGATTCAGCAGTTTTAGGGTTCACATTATAGAGGTAAATGGGGCACAAAATGGCGGCATTTGGGGGGTACCTGGTGTCCTTGTCCTTCTTCCTCGTCCTCCATCTTTTGGGGTGGTGATGGCACAAAGTAGTTAGAGTTGATTGGGTCAAAATAGAAATGGCCCTTTTAGTGTGAGCACTAGGCATTGGGGGAAAATAGTAAATCACCAACACATCATTATCTGTACAAATGTCAGGGGACGTCCCATCGTAGGCAGTCGCCTCATGTCCCAGCCACTGTCAGCACCTCGGCTGGGAGAGGAGAAAATTCTGAGATATCAAATAATAAACGTCTCGAGAAACCTGGAAACAGAACCTTGAAGACTCTGTTTTCCTATACCAACACACCTCGGGGATTTTAGAGGGTCAAGGAGATTAAGCAACCAAAATCTCGGGTGACGAAACCCTTTCGGACACATTCCCTATCCCCATTCCGGGTCCCTGACCACATTCCCTGTCCCCATTCCCTGTCCCCATTCTGATTCCAAATTCCCATTCCTGGCCCCTGTCCACATTCCCTGTCCATATTCCAGGTGCCATTCCCATTCCCTGTCCCAATTTCCTGTATCAATTAATCAACATTCAAGTCCCTCTCCCGAGTTCTGCAGCCAGTCCTCGATCCCTGTCCCGATGTCTGGTCTGTCCCTACACTCTGTCCCCATTCCCTGTCCCCAGTCCCGCTCCAGGTCCCCGCTCCCTGTCCCCATTCCCTGTCCCCAGTCCCGCTCCCTGTCCCCTCTCACCGGACGCCGCCGCCATCGCTCCCGCCCTCTCCGCCCCTCACGTCGCCAGGGAAACCCCGCGCTCCTCAAACGCACCAATCACAGCGCGCGATCGCTCCAGTATTTGCATAACCACGCCCCACGCCTTGGCCCCGCCCAGCGCCGGCGGCAGCCGAGTCCGGGCGCTGTTCGCTCCCAGTTCCCTCCCAGCGCTCCCAGTAAGAGCCATACTGGGAGGGAAAGCGCTCCCAGTTCCTTCCCGCTGCTCCCGGGATCGCTCCCGGGGCCGCGCGGGGCCGGGCCGCTTTGGAACCGCCCAGGGCGGGAGGAAGAGGAGGCACAGAGCCGGAGCACCAGCAAAGGGAAAGAGAAAAGCAGCAGGAAAACGCCGAGAAAAGGTAGAGGAGGAGCCGGATCCGGAGGAGGGAAAGAAGAGGAAGAGGAGGAGCGGAGGAAGAGGAGCGGCAGCAGCAGCAGCACGCGGTTCCCCCGCCCGCCCGCTCAGGCCGCAGCTCCCCCGGCTCCGGCAGCATCGCCCCCCCCGGAACCCGCAGGTGAGCGGGGAGGGGGAGCTCGCCCCAAACCCATGGCGGGGCTCTCCGGGAGGGGTTGTGTGCGGCCCGGGGCATGTTCGGATCTTGCAGGAGCCCGAAGCCCAGCCGCAAATGGCCCCGGAGGGATCTCGGCGGCTCCCACGTGGCCATGGCCCGGTGCCGGCGGGCAGAGGCCGGAGATGAGCGGGCTCCGGGCCCCCCGAGGCTGAAAGGGGCGCTGACTTGTGCAGCTGCGCTTGGGCAGCGGGACCGGCCGAGCCAACGCGCTCAGCCCTTGTTTTCCCCCCAAAGCAGGATTTCCCATTGCCAAGTCTCGGCCCGTGAGGAGGAGGAGGAGGCCGCGAGGAAGATGTCCCGGCAGGCGCAGGCAGGTGAGGAGGCAGTCAGTGCCCCTTTCCTCCTCTGTCCTGCTCCATGTCCTGGCCCCCGGCTGCAGGACAAGCCCGCTGCCGACGCCGTCCTGCCGGGGCTGCCCTGAGGGCATCTCCTGCCCCTTGGCTGTGGCACGGAGACAAATGTCGTCCTCTCCTTGTCCTTCCTCCCCCAGACACGGAGCTGAGCACGGAGCCCGGGCAGGACAAATCCCCGCAGCAGAAGCTGGTGCCAGAGGCCCTTTGGAGTGGCTCCACGGCGCAGGAATCCAACGGGGAGGAAAAGGCCCGGAGATCCCGCACCAGGAGGGGCTGCAAACGCACATCTCGGGGATCCCAGGAGGAAAGACCCACCCTGGGGCAGAGCTCGGAGCTGGGGGTCCCTGAGCGGCTTCACGATGGGGAGAAGCCCCACAAGTGCTCGGAGTGCGAGAAGAGCTTTAGATGGAGATCTCACCTGATCGGACACACGATGATCCACACGGGAGAGTGGCCCTACGAGTGTGGGCAGTGTGGGAAGAGCTTCAGCGAAAGATCCTCTCTGATCGTGCATACGAGATTCCACCCAGGAGAACGGCCCCATGAGTGTCCAGAGTGTGGGAAGGACTTCGCCCAGAGCAACAACCTGATTAGACACTTGAAAAGCCACACCGGGGACCGGCCCTACGAGTGTGACCAATGCAGGAAGAGGTTTCGGAGCAGTTCTGATCTCCTCGTGCGCCAGCGGATTCACACGGATGAGAGGCCCTTCCGCTGCTCCGACTGCAACAAGGGATTCAAGCACAACTCCACCCTCATCAGGCACCGGCGCATCCACACCGGGGAGAGGCCCTATGAGTGTCCCCAGTGTGGGAAGAGCTTCCGCAGTAGATCCAACCTGCATACCCACACGTTGGTCCACACCGGGGAAAGGCCCTACAAGTGTGACCAATGCAGGAAGAGGTTTCCAACCACCTCCAGTCTCCTCAGGCACCAGCGGATTCACACGGATGAGAGGCCCTTCCGCTGCCCCGACTGCAACACGGGATTCAACGAGAAGTTCACCCTCATCAGGCACCGGCGTATCCACACCGGGGAGAGGCCTTTCGAGTGTCCCCAGTGTTGGAAAATCTTCATCGATAGGCTCGACCTGATCAGACACCAGATGATCCACTCAGGAGAGAGGCCCTACGAGTGTCACCAGTGCAGGAAGAGGTTCCAGACCAGCTCCAGTCTCCTCAGGCACCAATGGAATCACATGGATGAGAGGCCCTTCCGCTGCCCCGACTGCAACAAGGGATTCAAGGAGAATTCCAGACTCATCAGGCACCGGCACATCCACACCGGGGAGAGGCCCTACCAATGTCCCCAGTGTGCGAAGGGCTTCATTGAGAGGTCCTCCCTGACTCTCCACCAGATGATCCACACCGGGGAGAGGCCCTACGAGTGTGACCAATGCAGGAAGAGGTTTCTGACCAGTTCTGATCTTCTCAGACACCAGCAGATTCACACTGATGAGAGGCCCTTCCGCTGCCCCGACTGCAACAAGGGCTTCAAGAGAAACTCCACCCTCATCAGGCACCGGCGCATCCACACCGGGGAGAGGCCCTACGATTGTGACCAATGCAGGAAGAGGTTTCGGTCCACTTCTGAGCTCCTCGTTCACCAGCCAATTCACACGGATGAGAGGCCCTTCCGCTGCCCTGACTGCAACAAGGGATTCAAGCACATCTCCAGCCTCATCGGGCACCGGCGCATCCACACCGGGGAGAGGCCCTACGAGTGTCCCCAGTGTGGGAAGAGCTTCTCACACAGCTCTCAATTGACCCGACACCAAAGGAGCCAGCACTGAGGGAAGCCCTGGGGTGCCCCGAATGTGGGAAGAGCTTCGTGCGCTGCTCCAGCTCCATCCCCCGTGGGAGGATCCGTGCTGGATGATCCCCAGTGAGCCCCGGTGGGCAGAGCCCCGGTGACCCTGGTGCCAGTGATCCCTGTTGTGAAGACACCTGGCTGGGGGCTCCACGTCCTCCTGGCTCGCCATGGACACCTGGGATTTCGCCTCATTTCTCTTTGTCCTTTCAAAACACGCTAAAATTACCTAAAGATAAAGATATTGAACTAGGACCTTGACGGGGACATGGGGGGATCCTCCAGTGGATGTGGTGGATTTCTAAGGTGGGCTGTGGGGCATGGTCAGGCCTTGAAGCAATATCCTTATTCTCTGGGGTAGGTATCAGAGTGCTTTTCCAGGTCAATCTCCCCTATCTCTGAGTGCTAAACAGAACAGGCATACCAGCAACAGCAGCCACTGTATGATATCATTAGCATTCAGGGAAGATTTGAACCCTTCAAAAACTGGTGAGGTAGACCCAAAGAGCTGGGTGAAGGGTTGGGAAAAAATTTCCCCCAGTGTCATTTTCTCACAATAGGAACCATTATTAAAGTAACCCCAAAAACATACAGTTAGTGTGTGATAGCTCTGAATCCATGTGCCTGCCTTCCAGAGGAAATTGAAAATCCATGAATTCCTCACCTTATTAAGCCATAAAATAAACTGGATACCAGCCAGAGCAGCCTTAGTTATAGGGCCCATGTTTAGATAAGGGCCTGCAAATGGGAGAAATATAGCCACAACCACAAGCCATCTGAACCAAGGTAAGGTAGACCACATGATGTTACCTAACGAGGTTTCTATATCCAGCACACAAATAAAATATTAGGTTACTCAAGAACTGTTATTCCTTTTTTCCCTTTCTTTTCTCAGTGCCCTCAGGAGCTTCAGCAGCAGAGGAGCTTCAGAGGAGCTTCAGAAGCAGTGGTTTCCATCAGCCTGCTCAGGCCGCAGCTTCCCCGGCTCCGGCAGCATCACTTCTCTCGGAACCCGCAGGTGAGCGGGGAGGGGGAGCTCACTCAAATCCATTGGAGGGGTCTCTGTGAGGGATTTTTGCAGGGCAAGGGATGTTTGGACCTTGCAGGACCCCAAAGCCAAGCTGGAAATGGCCTTGGAGGGATCTTGGGGAGTCCCACATCGCATCCAGGTGATACCAGCAGGCAAAGGGGTGATATCAGGTTTGGGGATCCCCAGGAGAGCCAGGAGGAATGCAGGAGCCCCGCAGCAAGGAGAGTGCAGAGGGGCAATCCCAGAGCCGGGGGATCCCCAACAGCCTGGAGGAGTGGGGGAGCCGGGACATGAGCAGGGGCTGGGCCCCCCGAAGCTGAAAGGCTGACTTCTGCAGCTGCGCTTGGGCAGCGGGACCATGAGCAGCTTCATGATGGGGAGAAGCCCCACAAGTGCTCAAAATGTGAGAAGAGCTTCAAGCAGAGACCTCACCTGAACTACTGTTAGAGTGCATGCCCCCTTGGGTTCCCCGGGGAGAGAGAAAGATGTAGGGATTGAATTAAAGCCTTTAGAGAAATTATAATATATTAGGCCACATAAATATGAAGTAGAAGCTTAGACTTTCATTTTAAGCAAGTAGACTCTAAGTGCCTTAAGAATCTGTCAGCCAGCACAGGGCCTAGAGCCCTAAGGCCTGGTAGCTCAGCTTTAGACATAACAAAAACATCACTCACTTTATTAGATAGAACAGGTACAATTTTGACGTGAATGAGACAGAACCTTTTATGTTAATAGATATGTTATATGATAGAACCTTTTATGTAGATAGATATGCTATATGCATAGTTTCTTGTGCTAGGATTGATGCCATCCTTCGCAGTTTTTCGTAGCTTTACATACATTCAAAATTAGGTTTAGATTGGTGTAGAAAGAATGTTTTAGAATTGTGTTCTTAGTTAATTGGATAACCTACAGATAAGGATATGAAAGTGCATTTATGGTTTATGCATAAAAATCCCATTTTGGGGGCAATGGCATCAATCCATCCATCCTTTGATTGATCGATCTACCCTCTTCACCATTTTTAACAAGAGAGAACAGGGCTTTGCCAGGGAGGCATGGCCAGGGAGCTGTTGCCAGGACTTTGTAAGGTATTACTGCTGCTAATCAGGGGCGTGCTGCTGCGGTCGCCTGGGGGGTGCAGCTGCTGCTGCTGCTGCTGCTACAGAAGTCTCTGCTGCTGTGGCCACTGCTGCAAAGAACGCTGCTTGAAACAAGACTCTGAGACAGGAATCTGCCTTTTTCTTGTGGCTGGGACCCGTTGTCAATCTGCCTTCCCCCCATGGCTGGGATTCCTTGTCAATAATGTTATTGTCCCCGAGGTTGGAACTGTCTGTTAATCTGCTTTTACGCCCCACTGGGACTTCAGGTATTGTAACTTTCAGTAAGACCACATACTTAGAACTCTTGCCTCTGAGACTGATGCATTTATATAATAAACAACTTTGTAATAACCAGAAAATGCTCTTGGCTTTTTAAGACCCTATACCCATGAACAGCTAGATAATCTACCACTGGAGAATCCACACGGGGGAGAGGCCCTACGAGTGTGGGGAATGCAGGAAGAACTTAAACTTGAGATCCAACTGGATCAAAAACCAGAGGAGCCACACCAGGGAGAGGGCCTACAAGTGTGACCAGTGCAGGAAGAAGTTTCAGGCCAGCTCCAACTTCCTCCTGCACCAGCGGATTCACACAGATGAGAAGCCCTTCCACTGTCCCAAGTGCGGGAAGGGCTTCAAGCAAAACTCCAGCCTCACCATCCACTGGCCCATCCACACCAGAGAGTGGCCCTGCGAGTGCCCCGTGTATGGGAAGAGCTTTGTGCGCTGCTCCAGCTCCATCCCCCATGGGAGGATCAGTGCTGGATGATCCCCAGTGACCCCCGGTGGGCAGAGCCCCAGTGATCCGTGGTGCCGGTGATCCGTGTTGGGAAAACACCTGGCTGGGGGCTCCACATCCTCCTGGCTCCCCATGGGCACCTGGACACACCCACAGGCCAACATCAGAAATCCATTGTGGAGAGCAGATTTGTCAATTTCTGACCCCAGAAAAATCTCACTTTTTGCATGTTCTGCTAGCATCAAGCAACACTGCATGGCTTTGGAGGTCTTCTCCAACATAAATCCATCATTTCAGTTCTCTCTGGCCCGTGAGCATCTTCCACAGCAAATGGGGACGGACTTGGGCAAAACCCACGAC
The DNA here is from genome assembly GCA_014839755.1 of Sylvia borin. Taxonomy (NCBI): domain Eukaryota; kingdom Metazoa; phylum Chordata; class Aves; order Passeriformes; family Sylviidae; genus Sylvia; species Sylvia borin. The sequence continues at coordinate 317,957 of CM025988.1, read as the reverse complement.
TGTGGAGACTGTGGGGTGGAAACCCCTCCAAAAACAGTTCTTCCCACCCACCCAAGCACATGGATTCTGTGCTGTCAGGGACACATAAATCCCTTTGTTTTGGCCTTGCTATGAAAAGTTTGGCCTTGAAACCTTCTGTTCATCCCTTTGAAAGCCCTTAAATAGCGGTAAAAATAAAGGTGCTGAACTAAGGCATTAATGGGGACATGGGGGAGAAAATTACATGGATGGGGTCATGGGGGACATGGGTGGGGTCATGGAGGACATGGATAGGGACAAAGACATAGATGGGGACATGGGGGGACATGGATGGGGACATGTGGGCCATGGTTGGGGATATTGGAGGACATTGATGGATTGATGGGGATATTAGGGACATGGATGGGGACACAAACATGGATGGGGCCATGAGGGGACATAGACATGGATGGGGACATGGGTGAACATGGACATGTGTCAGAGTCTGTCCAAGGATGTGATATGCCTCACAACCATCTCCAATGACTGAGGACTGAGACCCCAGACTCTGAAAGGAGCCCTGGCCTGGCTGAGGTGGAACGTTTGCCAAGTCTTGGAGGACTGGTATGCATCTCCATGAGAACGGAGTGCAAGGACAATGGAAGTGGTCACAGTGGACTGAGCCAAGTCTACTTGCCCAAACTGGTCCACCCGTACCAGAGCACGGCACGTACGGTGTGCAGCTTGTCCCTGAGCACCCAACCTCGGCGCAGGTGGCTCCGGTTTTGGCCCTGTGACTCTCCTTTGTCTCAACCTGCATGCAGGTGGCTCCTGCTCTGGCTTTGGGCCCCTTGCCTTGCCTCAACACAGGTGGCTCCCGCTTTGGCTTTGTGCCACTCGCTTTGGTCCCCGCCTTGACCAACCTATAAAACCCTGGAGACCCCTGCTCACCTTCGTGTACACCCCACTGGAGAAGAACCGCGTCTATAGGCATCTCAGCCTCGAGGACTCGGCCCTCCACGTTGGTAGCTATAATCCCCTTACCCTCTTTTCTATCTTTCTTACTATTCTCTATTTTCTCTCCCACTATCGCATTTTGGTGGCACTAAATAAAGGTGCATTTTTGTTGTATTGAGTTGTCCCCCGCTGTGTCTTTTGTGCTTTGAGATCCTAAAACGAACCATCAGGTTCCCCGCATATGTTTGCGGACCCTGACAACATGGATGACAACACTGGGGTCATGGATAGGGCCATGGATAGGGCCATGGGGGGACATAGACATGGGTGGGGATATGCGGGGACATGGACATGTATGGGGACATGGGGGAACATGCATGGGGCCACAGACATGGATGGGGACACAGTGGGACATGGACATTGATGGGGACATCAGGGGCATGGACAGGGACATGAACTGAGACAGCATCAATGCTACCACCTGTGGCACCACAGTGCCACCAGCACCTTCATCTCGGCCATGGCGAAGTGCTGCCTGATGCAGTTCCTACCACCACATCCCCACTGTCACCATCGCAGTGTCCCAGAAGCAAATTACAGCCACCAGGGTGTCCCAAGGCCACCACGCTCATGGGACCCCAACCACCCTGGGGACAGGGTGAGGACAGGGCAAGGGTCAGTGTCATACATGGGGTCATGTGGCCCCATGCTAGCTGTCACCTGAGGCATCCTGGTGGCAGCGTCCCAGCAGTTATGGTGACACTGTCCCCTGACGTGTGTCCTGGTGGCATCGTGTCCCCTCCCTCCATATGCCCCCATCTCCCGCTATGTGTTGCCTCCTCTGAGGCGTGGCGACCTGGTTCAGGAACAGCACGGTGGCCAACCCCAGACCGCTCGGGCCATCAGCTCACAGACACCAGTGTGGTGGATGGCAAATGACGTTTATTAGTGCGTTACCTGGGTCTATGTAACTTGTGTTAATTGCATCACTTCCTTCTGCTTACATTATCAACTAGGTGTTATTGGCTAATTAGGGGTCAAGTGACCTTTTCTGAGGAGGAAAGGGGGGTTCTGCCTGCCCGTACAGCGCGACATCTTCTGATCGCCTATCCCTAAACTATCTTGAACTGCCACATTTCCCCCCTCCCTCATGACTGTTTTAAAAACATACAAAGTATAAAGTTATAAAAATGTAAAGGTTAGTAAGATTTACATAGTACGTTAAAAAGGCAATACAAAATGTATGTAATGAAGCAATATAAAATGTACTATATATGAAGCAATATGAAGTGTAATAAGTGCACTTTAAAGCAGCTGTCAGCAGTCAACTAGAAAAATGTTAACTTTTTCTAAATGGCTTCTAACAAACAACATTAATTTGTTTAGTATGCAAGGCCCAAAGATTAACATTAGGAGTATTATGATAAGTGGGCCAATCAGAGAGGAAACAAGGGTGGTCAGCCATGGAGACTGGTTGAACCAAGATTCAAACCATCCCTGTTGGGCTTCTTTCTCTCTTTTTCTCTGGGCTAACCTTTCCCTTAATTCGGCCATGGAGTCTCATACGACTCCGGTATGGTCTGCATAGAAACAGCATTCTTCTTTTAAGGCAGCACAGAGGCCTCCTTGCTGCAGTAGCAAGAGGTCCAGTCCTCGTCTGTTCCGGAGGACGACCTCTGAAAGAGAGGAAACAGATTTTTCTAGAAAGGAAATGGATTTTTCAATTCTCTGTAAGTCTTCGTCGATGGTAATTTGTAGCTGAGAAAGACTTTGGTGTTGGTTCACGAGGGCTGAAACACCTGTGGCTGCGCCGGTAGCTCCCAGGCCAATTAGCATCGCAATGGTGATGCCTGTTATTACTTCTCTTTTGTGGAGCCGGTTGGGATCTTCTAAAAGGTGGTACACTTCTTGGTGGTACAGGACTCCAGGAACAATTAGAACTTGGATACAAAAGTCAGCAGAGTTATTAAATTTGTTAAGGAACACACAGGGACTCACTCTGGATTGGTGACAGACCCACATTCCTGATGCAGATGGAATCACCCATTTTTTGTTGGTTGATTTATCAAGCTTGATAATTTCTGTACAGACATTACTTTTTTGCCTTGCCAAGGTTGCATTGCCAAAACACTTACTTTGGCCTGTGATCTGACTCAGAGTGATTCCTCTCCAGGGGGTGTCCAACCTACACTGGTGCGGGTTTGGTTCTGCTGAGTAACTAAAAGGAACATTGAGGGCAACACCTTCGTAGAAAGGAGGTTCTATGTCATAGCACAGCCAGCCTGAACTTGTAAGGTTTGGGTTCGATTGGTTCAAGGACGCAAAGGTAGCATTTAACACGCTGAAAAATGGATCGTAAGGAGTTGATTTAGAGATTTGATACATGGCTGCAAGGTCGGATGGGGTGGTAAGGGTAAAGGTGGGGCTTGGTGTGGACTTTTTCTTGGGTTTAGCTACTGCAGAAATTAGACTGGATTTGGCTAATCGGGACGCTGGCAGTGGGAACTTGATGATTTGAATGTTTACCCAGAAGTCAGGAAAGGTGCGAACAAACACTGACCACGCTTTGCCTGTCTCCCAACTTTTATGGGTTGGCTGCAAAACGGTCATTATGTAGTTTTTACAAGTGTGTCTCATTCCGTATAAGGGTGTATATATTTGCTTGTTCACTTTAAATTTGGGTTCGCGACAGTTTTGGGGAGCATACCTGACTTGCAGGAACTCATCAGGTCTTTGCAGTTGCCATCTATCACTTGTCACAATTGTTTCGCAACCCCAATACCCACAGTATCCATACCCTGGGTAATTACAGTAGCTTTTACCTGGGTTAGAGGCAGGACACCAGTAAGTTTGTTTTAGCGTGAAATCACCAAGACTGGGAAATCCTAATTGTGGGGGAAATAGGTCTTTCAGCTTAAACTCAGAAGATGGGCTGTCTGGTGTGATGGTTTCTTTGATTACCTTTTCACTTGAAAGATGGTGTAGGACCCACTTGAATGGTTGATGAGGGTAATGGTTTGCATCGGCTTGCCCTTTGCTAATGAATCCTAAAAGCAAGATTACACAAAGATGTAGGTGCTGCTTGGATTTCAGTGATGTGCGACTCTTGGGCATTGTTGGGCTGCTCGATGATTTGCTGCTTTTTCCGGGAGCCGTGGTGAACGAATCACGGAGGACTGTCCAAAGATCCAGCCCTGCACATCTTTAGGGTTTATTGGTGAATAAGTTCTCTGATTTCCGCCTCGCGCCCCCACTCGGACCGAAAAGGCCAATTTGGCTGAAGGGGCCCAGCCGGCACATGCTACTGTTATTTTCCTCCAGTCCGTGAGTGGAGTTTGCTCCTTCCCTTTGGCCCAAGCAGGAGCATTAGGTTATTGGTTTTATTTGCCTTTATTATTTTTTTGTCAGAGTCAGAGCCTGAGTCAGTTATTAAACACTCCTGAAACCACTCGTCCCAGCTGTTGTCTGACTCAGAGTCGGAAGTCGACTGACCAGAGGCTTCCAGGCTCCAGTACCTTTTTGTCAGGCTTCGACCCTGCCCCTTTCTTTTAGGGTCGGCCCACTCCCTCCCCCTTGGCTCACCCCGCCTCCTGCTAGGGGAGGCTCTTGCCTTGTAGGATGCTTTTTGATAAGAATTTGAGGTGACCTTGTACTTCTCTGGGCTCTCCCCCGAACTTTGCTTGCAAGTATCCACACTATCTAACAGACCTTCTTTGTTCTCTCTAGCCACGACTGCGCCTTTCTCATCCCTCTGCAGTTCAACGCCATTTTGTGGTGCATAGGGCAGGGGTCTCTCCCAGGCCCCCTCGGACCCTGACTTAACAGCGGCGCTCCTGGCCTCTTCCGCCAACCCTCCCCAACATACTTGTGCCTTCTCTTTTCCCTCTGTAAGTTGATCAGAGCTCTGAGGCTGTAAAACGGGCTTTTGCCCTTGCGAGTTTTCACACTCAATAAAATCACTTTCGTCTGTGGTCTGTGTGGCTGCCCCAACCCCCAGCGGGGGTTTGACCATCAGACAGTTCTGTGCAGCTTTCCAGGTCTCTTGCTCTTGCAGAGCCTTTTGCAAAGCCTGCATGACTTTTCCCCACGCCTTAAGATGCTTTCCCGAGCCTGAGGACATTGTTTCCTCGGCCAGAGCATTAGTACATTCACCCCATATTTCTGGGTGGAGCACCTCCACCGGACGATCAATGACCCCTATTTGCATCAACCTTGCAATAGCGAGAGTAAAATCTTTCAGTTTGCACTCAATTCCCCATTGCTTATGAATCTGAGATACGACCTTCGCGAGAGCTTCCGTCCTCCTCGCGGCTCCAGGGGCGTCCCCCTCACTGAGCTAGTCCAGCTGCTCGGTCGCTGCTTCACCCGTCCAGGCGACTCCCGTTTTCCAGGATGATTTCCCGGGTTTCGGCACCAATTGCTGCCTCCTCTGAGGCGTGGTGACCTGGTTCAGGAACAGCACGGCGGTCAACCCCAGACCGCTTGGGCCATCAGCTCACAGAAACCAGTGTGGTGGACGGCAAATGGCGTTTATTAGTGCGTTACCTGGGTCTATGTAACTTGTGTTAATTGCATCACTTCCTTCTGCTTACGTTATAAACTAGGTGTTATTGGCTATTTAGGGACCAAGTGACCTTTACTGAGGAGGAAAGGGGGGTTCTGCCTGCCCGTACAGCGTGACATCTTCCGATCGCCTATCCCTAACTATCTTGAACTGCTACATTGAAGGATTTTTTATCAGCAATTAAGATCTTTGATTAAATCCAGTCCAAGTAAACTGCCAAAATAAGAGCTCAAAAATCTTCTTGCATGGACTGTAAGCAGCTTCCCAAATGATGGTATCATTTGCGGCTGTCTTTACCAGAGACTTTTGGGATTCAGTGGAGGTGAAATTTTACAATGCTATTTCTCGCCGTGACAAAACTGCAGCAGATTTACTCCCAGCTTGCTGGGTGCTTGTTTAAATTTTTGCTGCACAACATCCACGGCCACGCCCCTTCCCCTCCTCCACGCCCACCACACCCCCACCACTGCATTCCTCCACACCAGATCTGCCAGCCTCTCAAGCCATGAGAACCAGGGGGAAGGGGGAGAAGAAAACAGCAACCACCGCCACAGTAAGGGAAACAGACAAAACAAAAAGCTGCTTTACTTCTGAGGATGAGGCTGATCCTTTAGATCCAAGGTCAGTAAGAACCAAATAAGAACCAGATTTTTTCCAAATAATCCCAGGACCTGCACAGTGCCTGGGAGGGACTTTTTAACCCAGAAAGTGACACTGACCCCCAAAAATCCTCCAGCACTGCTTCCTGATCATAGAACTCCCCACAAGGGTCAGATACTCCTCAATTACCAGATTTGCATGAAATAAGACACCAAATTTGCAAAGATGAAGGTCTTAATCTTTTAGCTATGCCTGTGATAGCAGCCTGCCAGTCCCAGAATGTGGGCTCCCATTCCTCCTCATGAAGCTAAAGAATGAAGAAGGCCTGTGAAAGGCAGTGGTATATGCTCACCGTACTTTAAGCAGCTGCTGAAAAGCACCCTGGAAGGGCGACACAGTGGAAAAAGTTTGTCCCACCAAAGAAAGGACCTGAGAGTATTCTGGCAAAAACACCTGGGGAATGAACAGGGAAATCGTGAACTCTATTTTTGAGAGGTAAATATCGCCTAAAACCTCTTATAACATTAAAAGTTGGTTCTCAAGAAGAAAAATTACAATTTATAGTTGACCTTGGGGCAGAAAAACCTTGTCTAGTAGAAATACCAAGAGGATGTGAAGATATATTTTATTAATTCCTGAAGTGTGTCATAATGTATTGGGGAGCAATCTGGAGATATTATTAAGATTGAAGGTTATACCAGAAGGAGGGGAGTTCTGACAAAACAAGTCCACCTAGAAGGCGAAAGAACATATGTTGATAGTTCTTTTAAATGCTTATTTAAAAAAAAAAAAAAAAAAAAGTCAGGATATGCCTCAGTTGATAAAAAAAGGGGGGGAAAAGGGGGAAAAGGGGGAAAAAATTCCTGGTTTGGGGAGGGAAAACACGGTGTGAGAGTGTTTGGTTGGGTATTCCACCTGCCCAAGTCCATCTCTAGAAGTCACCAGACATTTTGTATCCATAAAAACGTCCAGACCACCAAGATTCCGTCCAAAAATACTCCAGGCCTCCAAGATTCAGCTGAAAAAACCCTCAGAAATACTGTCCTAGGGTGACTTTATGATGCTTGTATCCCCAATCATCTGTTCTGTTTGTGCTGTAATATTGAGTTTTGTGTCTTTAAAACTAGTTCTGAAAGTGAAGAGGGAGAAAGAAGCAGCACGGAGTTTATTTTGAAAAGACTGCCTGACTCCTACACATTCCAGCTCCTAGACTAAGTTCATCTGAAGCACTCTTATCAAGTGCTGTGGTATGTGGAGGCTGGTAGGCCTCTCGGGAATAAGCTCATCACAGTCGCCTGGAGAGAAAACCCCTAGATGACAACCTCCCTTACTGTGGCGAGAAAAAAGATGTCTCCCAGCATGCTTTTCTACTGCATGTAAATTTTATGTACTCCATTGGCCCTTCCCCCTTGTTCTGCCCCTGTGCCCTCAATTATTGGTCTTGATGTTCTGCCCCACTCCTTCCTATCTCCATATAAACCTCTGCTCCCTCTGACTTTCCCAGTCTCATCCCTGGATCCATTCGCAGCAACAGCTTAATAAAGACTGTCTGTGGAACCCCACACAAAGACTCCGTCCCTTTCTTCTGCGTTGCTCAATAGCTGAAATCACCATTTGAGGGGATTCACCCGCCAAGAGCAAATGTGCCTGTGCACCCTGTCAGTTTTATGAAAGATGCTTCTCTGGGAAGGTCGTGGAACTCCACCACCTATACTAGTGTTGACAAGTGGTGCTTGAACAGGGATTCTGCTTAGGGGGTCCCTGTAGAAGCATCTCCAGCAGCCCTATGCTGCTGGACTCAAGCCACTCTTGGTGCAGCCACTTCCTTCAGGAGAACCACACACGTTTTAGTGAGTGCTATCCAAGGGACTCCCGGAGAACACTGGAGAAGACTCCAGAGATCAGTCAATGAGCAACCACCCACCCAGCAGGTTTCAGTTGACGCAAAGAAAGACTGTGAGTTTAATATACGTTTTGGGGTTGCCTTTTTCACCTTTTCTTTTTCTCTTTTTACTCCTGTGTGTGGAAAAGAAGCATGAGGATGGGCAACAAACTTAGCCATCCTAAACTTAGCCCTTCTCTAAGGGACATTTATTTCTTAGTTGTGGGTGCCCTTAAAGTGGAGAAAATCAAGTTCTCTAAAGGAGGTCTTAAAATATTTGTTCATTGGCTTTTTAAATGCTTTCCAAATGCAAATTGTGATTCTGTTCTTTTAAACTCTTTTTGGGATTATGTGTGGAGAAAGCTATATTGTGTTTGGATGAGTAGGGATTGTCTGTTGCTAATTTTTTTCCAGCTCCAACTGGGAGCCCATTCCTTATGGGGAGCTTAAAGAGTTATGCAAGGCAGCTAAGGAGCATGGCTGGGGTTCACACTCTTTAAAAAACTTAATTGAAGCCACCTTCTCTGCCCACACATTGGTCCTGCATGATATTAAAAACATCATGAATTGCCTTCTTTCCTCAGCCAAGTATATGGTGCATATATCTAAAGATGCAAACAGACCAAATTGATAAATTGAACAAATGGTAGGAGAAGGTGAGTTCCAAAAACCAACTGATCAAGCCCAAAACTTACATGAAGCAGCATTGCATGACATTGCCATAGCCCCTGAACCTCTCCTACAAACCAAACAATTGTATAAAGGACCCATAGCACATTTAAATGAGTCCTTGATCTGCAGCGAGGAGGAACAGAGACTGTGTCTCCCATTGAGAGGTTCTGTAAGGCTCTTTTTACCATTAATTTCCTAAATTGTTCTTCCTCAGAGCCAAAGCTCCCCATACTCCAGCACTTCTCCAATTTGAGCCGAGCTAAGCTCAATGAAAAGCTGCTGGTGTTGATCAAGAACCCTGAAACTCAACAAATATCAGATCCTTTCCAACTGATTACCTGGGGGGAGGGTATGCCTGTGTTTCAACACCATTGGGCCCAAAACCGAAAAAAACCATTAAACCATATTTAGGGCCAATGAAAATCATAGACACTAATGAAAATATTACTAAGTTTGAAACAGTAGCACTACAGAAACAGAATACTACCTGAAAACAGAGACAGCATCGAAAATAGCACACAACTCATTGTCACGTCACCAGGTCCCAGACAAAGAAAAAATCCCAGAACAGACACAGTTTAAAAGAATGCCTCCAAGTTAACAAGTCACTTTGCCTTGTTACCTCAAATCTGTTACCTGTAATGCCTCTACCCTAAAATCCATAACTACCTTAATACGCTTGCACTCCAGTCCCTTCCTCCTATCTTCTACCCTGTTCCAAATACCCTCTACCATCCACTTCCACAACTCTTTTTATTATAGAAAGAAGGGAGAAGAGGGAAGGCAAAGAAAGCCCTTTAGAAAACATGATTTCTTTCTCTGAAGTTGATATTTATGATTTATATTCCTCCAACAGAAGCACCCTCTTCATCAACACCAACTCTAAGGCAGAGATGAAAGTCGCTTATCTCAGTGTTGTCCCCAAAACCTCCTGGATGCTCCTGGTGATCCAACATGCCGTCAGCTGGGTTGTCCAACAGCCCAGTCAGAATATATGAGTAACCTTGGCAAGAACCTTCCAACAAGACAATATGTGTTTGTTCATGGGCTCAGCCAACAATGCCCTGTCATCATGACTGGTCAGGATTCCCTTTAAGCCCAATGAACATCCCTTCTCAAGGAAATGGCCCAACCCAGTGGATGCCTGGGATGAGTGGATTCTGCCACATGCACCAGAAGAACCACAAGAATTAGATTTATGGGGGTAATCTAAAGCTAGTTACTGTATTCAATTCCACTTAATATAATCCATCTGCTTATTTCATAAATGATGCAACCCCAACCAAAAAGATTCACAGTTCGGCTAACTGGTGCAATTACACTGCATAAACAGTATCTGAGTCCACTTGATATCCCAAAGTGCTTCCCTGGGGTATGTTCCTCCTCTGCAGAGATTTGGCTTGGGCAGGAATCCCCTCACATCTTAGGGGAGGTCCCTGCACTCTTGGCCAGCTTACTACCCTTACCTCAAACATAACACTACTATAAGATTGGCAACAGAAAAAAAAATAGGCACGCCAAAATCCATCTTGTGCTGATTTTGATAAAAATCCCGATTCCAAAGTTACTAATTAGTCTAAAGGCGAAAAAGTTGCAGTGTCCGTTTTCCTTCCGTGGGTGGCCGCTCCAAAAGGCCTTGGTGAGCTTTCTCACCTAGGGTGTTGGCTTAGTAAGCAGGTCAACTCAACATCTAAAGTTCTCAGTGACCTCCTCAAGGATGAAGAGATAACTAGGCATGCTACCCTACAAAACCGGACAGCAATTGACTTTCTACTCTTAGCCCATGGACCAGGCTGCCAAGATTTTGAGGGCCTCTGTTGTTTCAATTTGACATCCCACTCAGAATCCATCTCAAAAAGCATCCAGCTGTGTAAAGAACAGGTTCGGCAAATCCAAACAGAGCAAGCAGAGAAGACCACCGATGTAATGAACAAATTCTTTGGACAATGGGGACTCAGAGGTGGGGCACTTTCTTTCATTAAAGGTGTTCTGCAGATCTTTTTTGTAATTTTTACTGCTTAATAAATAAAGAAGGGAGAATTGTGGAGGCTGGTAGGCCTCCTGGGAATAAGCTCACCACACTCCCCTGGAGGGAAAACCCCTAGATGACAACCTCCCTTACTATGGTGAGAAAAAAGACGTCTCCCAGCATGCTTTTCCACTGCATGTAAATTTTATACACCCCATTGGCCCTTCCCCCTTGTTCTGCCCCTGTGCCCTCAACTTATGGGTCCTGATGTTCTGCCCCACCCCTTGCTATCTCCATATAAACCCCTGCTCCCTCTGACTTTCCCAGTCTCACCCCTGGATCCATTCGCAGCAACAGCTTAATAAAGACTGTCTGTGGAACCCCACACAAAGACTCCGTCCCTTTCTTCTGCGTTGCTCAATAGCTGAAATCACCATTTGAGGGGAGGAATCACCGGCTGAGAGCAAATGTGCCTGTGCACCCAGACAGTCTTATTAAAGACGCTTCTCCGGGAAGGTTGCGGCACTCCACCACCTATGCCCACCATGACAGTGGCATATTTATGCAGTATTGCTCAGTGTCACTGTGTCACTACAACTTCACCGCATATGCGCTGGAACAAATTTACATAGTATGATCTCATGGTTATTAGATCGTTCTACACTGCACTTGTGTCTCCCCAATTCAGGGGTTGTCGGGGTCTTTGATGAAAGCTTACAAGGTCTTCTTCACATCTGAACTTTTCAACTGTGTCTTCAGAGCACGTGCAGTTATGGTGTTCCTTGGTCTGTCAGGTCCCAACCAGCCTAAATTCTTTCTTTTGTGTCTAACTGGCTTTGCACTTGCCAATTTCTCCTTAGTACTATACTCATCTATCTCTAAAGCTATCCACCTGGCGAGTTTTTGTCTTCTTTTTTTGTCTATTCAGCATTAAGCAACTAGTTAGCCATTTACTATATTAACCTTTATATTGTATAATAAGTTATTTATATCGGGTTATATAGATATATAAAAAGTAATGATTTAGATTATATTGATATCAGGTTATATAGAAATATCAGGTTATATTAATATCTTGGAACTCACGATGTATAAGCATCTTGTGACATTGATCTAAGTCATATCGGCATCAGGGCTCTTCCCAGAGGCCTGGAGATGTTGGAGGGGGGGACTGCAGAGAGGGGTGAGGGATCCCTAAAGTAGGACTTTGGGGATAGGATCTGTGGGGATGGGAATGTCCCACTCCATTCCTGGGGCAGGGTCACACCTGAGCCAGGTGTACAGGTGTACGTTGCCCTGACCCCAAGCACTGTCCCACCTACAGGATCTGCTTCCCCTCTTCCTCCTGCGGCCCCAAGCCCAGCTTGGTGCTAAACAAAGGGGCTGGGGCGGGTGTAAGAGACAGTCTGAAGATTCCTCATCTGCCTCATGACTGTCATCAAGGACAGAGACTGAAACCCTGAAGGACCGAGACTGAAACCCTTAAAATTTTAACACAAGGATGCTGGCCTGACTGCATGTTTGCCAAGTGGTTGAAGTTTAGGTTTGCTTATCCAAGACATGGCACCATTTCTGTGGAGGTTTTACATTTGCTGAATTTGTTTGCTAAGTGAGAGATAGGGTTTTGGGGAGAAAAAGGCAAAACTACTCTCAACATCAAAGCAAAAACCAGATAGATTTTATTAACATACACTAAGAGGAGAAAAAAAAAAAAAAGACTGTCCTGGGTTGTAGTATAGGATATATTCTATCATCATCTTCAGTTAATGGCCCATCAATGCCTTGCTGCATGACTCATAGATAACTCCCTCTGGGAGTTATCTGTCTTCAATGGGCCATCAAGGACCTCCTATATGACTCATCATCCTATTGTGAGATGCTCCGCCCAAGGGGAGGAGCCAAGCATTCTCAGCGGGATATAAGCAGATATTTGGGGCAGTACAAGCAGCCCTCACCCACTGGATTCCCAGAGGACCAGAGCTACCAGACCTTTCCACAGGATCATTGCTTCAGGAAGACCACCTCACCTGGACTGCTTCCATCACCCTGTTTAGGTTGTATTCTGACTCTGTCAGTGGTCTTTTTTGTACAATTGCAGGGTTTTTTTTTCCTTTTCTTCTCATTAAATTGTATTTCTGACTTGGTGCCTCTCACCCGGTTTGTTTTCAAACCACAACAAGGACAAAAAAAAACCCAATACAAATTAATTTCTCAAACCAACCCTCTCACTACAAACTGTTCATTTTCTATAAACAGTGCAAAGAGGCAAAACTCAGAACTCTAGGTAAGTACCACATATAAAATAGTCTTTCATTCTGTCATTGAGAGAGAGAAGTCATTCCTCTGGTTTGGTAACTTCCACACAAAAGGAGCCCGCCAAGAGAATCTGCATTTGTAGAACTTTCCCATATTACGTAGCCTTTCTCATGACTACCTATGGGCCATAGATTTCACAAATTGGGGTGATACCTTTAAAAAATGAGCTGCTTCAGAAACAAAGGATCTTTTTCAACTAAAGGGAACAGAGATGGTCTTCTCACTTCTTCACTGGCAAAGGGGCTTCTTCTCATCTCTCTCTGTTCAACCTCTCATGGAAGCACAAAAATATTCACTCAGTTCATCACAGTTCAAATGATTCAAATCAATGTGGATTTGTTCAAATCCACAAATCATTTCCCCAATTTACATTGTCCACCATTTAAAGGATTATCCTGTGAACAGAATCCAGAGGAGATTTTTCAGCCTAGAACCAAGGCAACTCATCATCTCTGTCACTTAAAGAAAGTCACTCTTCCTTTACTGACTTTGAGATTTCTATATTGCCCCTCCACATGTCTCCAACTTGGCCTTTTCTTTCATCTCCCAGAGGGGTTAGGGTTTCAAGTCTCAATCTGTGTCAGGAAAGAGTTAAAGCTTGCCCAGGTCTGCAGTGGTCAGGTGATCTCTGCCCAGGCAGCTGCAAATGTTTCAAAGCCATGGTGGGGGGAGGCTGATAGATACCTTGTCTTCCACCCCTCAGATAGCACCAGCTGCTTGCAGCTGCTCTCTGTAAGGCCCAGCGTAGGATGGAGGAGGGAGAGATCCCATCCTCCCCCCAAGCCAGGAGTGCCAGCAGTCAGGGGGGGCCCGAGCCACAGTCCTGCCATAACCGGCCCTGATGCCCGCCACCACCAGATAGGCAACCAGCCCTGCCACACTGCAGCCACGCTTCCTCTGCGGGCAGTGGCTCCCGGAGTCCTGGCTGGGATCTCCTCAGCTCTCCACGTGTTACCTGCTCACCGGACAGGGGAGAAAAGAGGAAGTCTTTAACCCAGCTTTGGCTTTTTATATGGGTATTAACCAAAAGCCGCCTTCTGCTTTCTGAGTGGTCAGAACTGCAGGAGAAATTCAAAACCTACCCCCATAGGTCCCTGTCTTTTCTATAGAATTTCAAGCTCCTAGCAGAGAGATACTGTTTCAACCCATGACACAAGTGTTGCCTGCAGGTGTGTTCACTGGACCAAGGCTGGTTTCTCATGGGAATCAGTCCTGAAACAATGGGTCCTACCCGCTGCTAGAACAGGCTTGTCCTGTTTGGAACCAGCATGTCTCTACTTGTTTGCAACGGACTTCCTCTACTATCCTGTACCTGTTCCCTCAACCATCCCTTCCCCTCCAGTGGACCTCTAAAGGACTATGAAGACCCCTGAGTTAAGCAAAGACTTTGAGATCTCTCCATGGAAGAAGGTGGATCTACTGGCCGGACTATGAGGATTTTGTCTCTCTGTTGGTAGCTATTACCCATCCCCTTTCTCTCTCTCTCTCTCTTTTATTTCCTTCCTGATTCTTGTATCACAATTGCTGTTGGCACTCAATAAAGGTGCATTTGTTTTGATTAATATTGAAATCCCCTCTCTGTGTTGTTTTTGCACTCTGAGATCAGTTAACAAACCATCACGACCCCTGCTTGCATTAGTGGATCGTGACATTGAATTGGCATCACGGACAGGATTCTGACAGACAGAGGGGTTTGCTGTAGTCTGTAACAGGGGAAGGATATTTCGCTCCAGGTGCACCTAGCTCGACACCCTGAAAAGGGTGAGCGGTGTCTAGAAAGCAAGGGGGTGACTCGAATTTCCTGCAAACTGCACATGCCTGGGTGAAAAGAATCCTCACACTCAATTGAGGACTGTGTCTTCAGAATTTCACAAAAGATCTCATAGTGCAAAAGGGGAAACTGTTTTGTGTGTGTGTGAATCTGGACTGCTTGGTGTAAGGAAGAGACAACCATAAGTAACTTAAGGAGTACCTCCCAGGCAGATTTGGTCTCTTCACCCACCCAGGGAGGCGAAGGGAGACAGCAAGAGCTGTGTGTTTGTGTAACTAAGTCTTACCTCCCTTGAGTGATTTTTGATCCTTCACAAAATGACTGAAAACTCTAGTGCAAAAGACAAAGCTGCATTTTATGCTCTGTTAGCAAAACACAGTGCTGGACCCTCTCCTGAAATTGAATGGTGGGCTCAGGATAAATGGTTTCATTTGGAGAGTGCGACTGATAGAATATGTTTTTTACAACATGAAACAAAACATAGATTTGGCTGAGATAAACTCATAATTTGTTCTGTTTTAGGAGCATGCCTTATGGCCGCTATAGAAAACCACTTTAAGTGGCATAATGAACAGGAAAGAATTATAGATTCTCTTCAAAACTTAGGGGGAATTTTGCAGAAACAATTAGATGAAGGAAGGAATGAAAATCGTTTGCTACGGGCTGCCCTGAGAAATGAATATTCTAAGGATTCAATATTCTAAGGAAAAGAATATTCTAATATTCTTTTCCCTCTTTTCCTAAAGGAGGCAGAGGGAAAAGAAACTCCCCACATTAATGAAATATACTCTCAGAAGGAATTGAAATTAGTAAATAATTGTGGGGAAAACTGCTGCCCTCATTTGAGATCCTTGGTTAAAACAGAATATAATTATATTAATGATGAAGATTTTGAGCTGCATATCACAACTAAACAAATACCATACAGTGCCACCAAGTTGGCTAAGTTAAAGAAAGAATAGGGCCGGCTCCCACAAGAATCGGAGACAGAATATGTCTTTCAAGTGTCCCTCACTGGTGGAGATCAAATTAAATTAACTGAACAGGAGGCCAGTGGATATTGGGGACATGAAGTTTTCTTAACAACAGGAAACAAACGTTACACATTGGTCCCTGACACATCATGCAGCATTCTGGGCTGGGGGAATTAATCCTTTGGAAAGGGGAGACCCTTTAGCTATAGTTAGTACCCCCTAACAACTTTTGGAAAGCGCGCTCTCTCGGTTTGGAAAGACTCGTATCTGCCAGGGAAAAGCTGGAGTTTCCCTTGGAATGGAGAATGTAAACCACCTCCCCCCCCCCGCTTTTTCTTTCCAATTATAAATTTGCAGTTAAAACCCTTTAGATTTTGGAAATAGAAATAGCAGTTCTTTACTAGTATGTATAACAAAGCAAACAAAACCAACAACTACAGCATTAATAACAAAACAGTACCAAGAACCTCGAGGGCTTTGCTTTATGAAAACCCAGGGAAGCTTGGTCTCGGTACCCCTATAGGATCCTCAGAGCACCAAGCTGGAACACTGGAAAGTCCCAGGCTGGTAGCTGGGATGGCAGGACGTCCCAGCAGGCAGGGGCAGGGTGTCCTGGCAGGGCAGGGGGTGCAGGGTCACGTCGTAGCAAGAGGAGGAGTGCTGATGAAACCACAACAGCAGGGCAGGGCTGGCCCAGCTCCTGCAGGGCAGCAGAGCAGCTCAGAATTCCAGGGCGAGCAGATGACGGTAGATGTCCCAGGATTGGACCCCTCCAGCGACAGTGAACTCCTCTCCCAGCAAGCAGTAACCCAGCCGTTCTCTCTCCCTGAATGCTGAAGAGAGCCCAGCTGCCTCAAGCTCCATCCTTTATCTGCCCCCAAAACTTGTCTCTCCCTCTGAGCTTTGGCCACCTCTTTGTTTCAGTTTAGCACTCTTAAGTATCCAACACTTGGTCTCCTTGGTAACTTATGGGGAACAAATTCTTTAGAGTGAAAAAGGGACAAACCTAACCCCCCAACACGTGTACAAAGCCACCTGCCTATGGGAATGGACTGCTTCTCAGGAAGAAGCAACGCAATTACTGATTTTTGAAGCAACTGCTCACCAAGCCCTTGGCCCTATTCATCCTACAGATCCCTTGCAGGTGGAATGAGGATTTGCCTCCTCAGGATTGTCAGTAAACATATGGCAGCAGGGTCCTGAGGGTCTGACATGGCCTGTTGGTTTTGTTATAAAGGCATATTATAAAGTTGGCTTTTCACAAGATGTGTGCTATATGATTAATAACTTTGTGCTAAGGATATAAGTTTTTATTTCTGCTGTTGGTAAAGAAAATTAGGCATAGTGGTAGTAGTGATATAGTAATTGCTTAAACTGTCTGTTTGGCTGGGATAACATCCAGTGAACATGTAAAGAAGATTCTGCTATTGATATACCAACTATAAGAATCTACCATCTGAAGAAGATATGGACCAAGGCCCAAGCTGGAGGTGATAATGAAGACACAGCCAAGAAACATGCATGCTCTAAAAAGGCAGACCCAAGGAGGGGCCATGCAAAACAGTCCCTGGAATATGGAAACTAGTTTATGGAAAAATATGAATATGCAACGGATTGATACAATAGAAAGGGTATTTAAAGAAAATCTCTGAAATAGCAGGGTGTGGACTTGGCTAAATGCCAAGTCACTTGGTCAGATGTACTTTGCTTTTTTCTATCTCCTAATTGTCTTATTTTCTATTAAACCTATTTCTTAAAATTTACATAAAAAATGAATCTCGTTTTCACAGTTTTTATTCCCGTGGTTTCAGAGATGCTGAGAAGAGGTATACTACCTGGGAAAAAGGCTTGTTTCTGGTTAGCTTAGCTCTCATAGAAGTGGAGACGGTTGCATGACAACAACCAATTGTCTAGAGAGCACCTTTCAAAGTTATTAAGACAGTCACTACTGGGACATCCCCACCTGATGAGGTGGCCCAGAGGGCCTCAGTAACAAAGTGATATGCTCAGACTGAACATTATTGTAGCATCTTCTCTGTTGGGGAAGATGAATCAGGGAAACCTTATAAATATGACTGCTTAGCAAAGATTCTGAAAATATGAAACCTATAATCGAAATAGAAATGAAAGCTTACTTTGAGTTATAGGATATTGAGTCTTAGTTACTATATAACCTGAAAACAACAGTCTAGCTAGCTGAAGGAGAATCCCTTTTGATTGAACAATACCTTTCTGCTGGCTGAGGGATTCAAAGGTCAATGTAGCAAAACAGAAGTCTAAAGAGTAGTTTTTAGAGTTTAAAATATAACACAGTATGGTAATATAGTAGTTCTTATAGACTGTATTTAGATTCTATAGAATTTTGTATTGGTTGGTCACTGTAAATTAGAATATTCATCACAAAAGGAAATATAATGTATTGTAACAAAGACCTCGCTCTCCTAACTCTCTTATCCTTCCTCTTCCCCCTGTTCTCGCTCTCTCTTGCTCTCTTCCCCCTGCCACCTTGCTCTCTTGCTCCTTTCTTTCTCAGCTCTCACCCTGCTGTTCTTTCTTCTCCCTCTCTCTTTGGGACTTCCCTTCAGCAGACACTGGTGGCTGAAGGCAAGGCCCTTTTACCCAAAATCCTTGCAATAAAACCACATGTTCTAGAATATACAGGTTAGCAGAATTCCTTGTCCCAGCCGTCCCGTGGATAACTGAATAACTGAAGGAGAAAAAGGGAAGGGAAGGGAAGGGAAGGGAAGGGAAGGGAAGGGAAGGGAAGGGAAGGGAAGGGAAGGGAAGGGAAGGGAAGGGAAGGGAAGGGAAGGGAAGGGAAGGGAAGGGAAGGGAAGGGAAGGGAAGGGAAGGGAAGGGAAGGAATAGGATCCAGGTCTCCTCGTTACCAGCACCTGGAGCCGGATATATGATGTTTGCTTGTTTTCTGATGTTGTTAATTTTTTGGCTTCCGTTCTTATTTGTGATTTTAGACCAAAATGTTCTGGGATGTGATTTTACAATTTTCTGTAATCAGCTGCCTCTTTTGCTCTTGAATTTCTTAATGGTGTGTCAGGACTGAATAGTAGCATTTTGGGTGGGAACCCTTCGGTGTGAGATAGCATTGTATCAGCAGCAGCTGGTGTTGCACATCTAAGCAAAGATGAATAACAAAGATTCAAGGAGCTGAATATTCGGAACCCGCAGTGCCCGGCTCGAGGGAGCTGCGGTGGGAGCTGCGGGTTGTGCCGGGGATGGGGAATGTCCAGAGCCCCTGGCCAGGGGCCGGCAATGGCCACTGCCCCTTTGCTGAGCAAGGGCTCGGGGCCCTGCGGCGCCGGGTGGTCGGTGCCCGGTCAGCCCAGGACTGTGCGAGAGCCGGGAAGAGCGAGAGAGCCCGGGCCGGACATCAGCACCTGGGCGGGCACGGCCTGGGAGGGGGCACAGCCGGGGGGGCCCGCAGAGCCTCCCTGCTGGAAAGCTCCCCTGTGACAGCGGGGCAGCTGCCGGGATCTTTGGGGCAGGGAGGGGCCGCAGGCGGCCGTTCCGAGTGCCTCCTTTGGGGCAGGATTTTGTGCCGATGTGGAGGAACTGCCCCTGCCCCCAGAGGGTGGGAGCAGCCGAGAGCCCCGCGCTGCCCATCCCGACCTGTCCCGGCTCCATCCTCGCTCCTCCCGCGGGCTGCGAGGTGTGATAGATATAATGTATAAATTTGCGTATAAAATATTGTATTAAAAGATTCTACTATTAAAAAGCTACTCGAGGGTGTCTCTGGGATCCAAAGTCCATTGTGCAGCTGTAAAACCACAAAATTTGCAACAGAAACGACAGAGCTAGACTGGAGATGGCTCATTCATCAAGGATGGACTTCCACTTCACAGATATTCAAGACCTGATATCGATCTTGGTGAAGAATCCGGAGAATGATCAAATCAGCACCCCAAAGGAAAAATCCGGGAAGACTCTTGAGATGTCTTTTCATAGTTACGGGGAAACCCTTTCAAAACCTTACTTGGGAATAAAGAAATGCATGAATATTCGGACTCTCAATAGACCTAGCCTCCAGACAAAAAAACTGTATAAAAGCTGTACACCAAGACCCAGCATTCATGGGCAAGGTTGGTGGCACCTTTGCTGCCGTTACCCTGTCCACCCAACATTTGATCCATGTCCAATTTTATTGTGGCTTATTAATTTGATCTTGGAAAATTGCTAAATAAATTATTTTAGTTTGGATTGGCTTCTAATCATTTATAACAGAGGGGTTCAGGAACGGGGCCGGAGTAATGGGGATGCTGGAGCGGTGATGGAGAAGCAGCAGGAGAAGAACTGGAGGGATCACGTGAATGAGGAAGGGAAGGGGTGAAGGAGGAAGAGGAAAAGGAGTGGGAGGAAGAGCTGGGATAGAGGAGGAGCAGGAACTGGAAGCGGAGGCACCACGCGGTCCAGCCCTCGCTGTGTCCGCAGCCCTCCTGCGCCTTGGGGCATTGTCCCCGCCCCGGCATCTCGCAGGTGACCGCAGAGGGGGAGCTCACCCAAATATCCTGGAGAGTCCGTGGGAGGGTATTTGGTGGAAGGTATAGGGGGGAGAGAGAAGGGGAATTTTTGGAGCTTGAAGGACTCCAAAGCTAAGCCTCAAATGCCCTTTGGGGAGATTTTGGGCGTGTCCCAGGAGGTTGTTTTCTTCATGGGGAGAGGCAGGAGATGGGATTACATTGGGACACCGAAGTGTGCAGCCCAGAGTGAGGAGACCCCCAGGATTCTGCCGGGGAGGGGAACACCCTGGCAAGGAGGAGCCCGTGGAGCTCCCCGCAGCCTGAAGCGGGGTCAGGGGAAAGGGGAGTGCTGGGACCCCAAGAGCCCTGGCATGGCTAAGTGGGATCCCAGAGAGGGGGAGGCAGGGAATTGCTCTGGGGCTGCAGGGGACCTCCAGCAGCAGAGAGAAGGGGGGGCCCAGAAACCCAAGATCAGAAGAGCAGAGAGGGAGGACCCTAGGGATTACTGGGACCCCTGACAGCCTGGAGAGGGTGGGGACGCCAGAGAGCAGAACCCTCAATACGTGCACAACCCCCAGAAGTTCAAAGTGCAGAGACAAGAAAGGGGGGATGTCCTGGAGAGATTTTTTTGGGATGATCATTGCTATAAGTATGGGAGAATTAATTAGTGTTTTATAGAAATATATGATATTAAAACATTTTAATTTCACCAAATAAAAAGTAATTGTGAAACTACAAGCCTCTGCTGGGAACAGGGGAAGCAGTGCATTTGCAATAGAAAGAAGGGTGTCTCCTCCAGGAGTTGGGTCCTCTCCAAAGATGGGATTGACAACAACCTGATGAATATCTTATCTACATCGGCCTGGGAGTGCATGCCAATACTGGGTTCCTGTAAATGTACTCAGATGTCCAGCTCTGCCCAGAAAGCTATTCATTGGACCAGCAGACAGAGAGAAAAGAAATATGAATATAAAACAATGACTGAGTGTACAAAAGGATGAGGCAATTTTCTATCTGGCTGAAAAAATGTATATAAGCCAGCTCTGCAAAAGTGGACTTTGTGAACGGGGGAGGATACGGCACACTGCCTGTTCTAAGGTTCACCCAGCATCGATCCCAGGCTCAATGCTGTCCATTGCTTCTGGCTTTTTTAATTTCTATTTCGCAATATTTCTTAATAAAATGGTATATTGATTAAATTGACCTGATTACTTATTACAATCATGATCCATCCAAGTCTTGTGGAGGCTCAATATTGGCGGTTCTGAGATTTTTTCCAGGTAAATCTTGGTGGTCCTAAGTATTTTGGGGCTGAATCTTGGTTGTCTGGAGGTTTCTATACATACAAAATGTCTGGTAACTTCTAGAGAAGGGCTTGGGCAGGAGGAATCCCCAATAAAATTACCTCATACCATATTTTTCCCTAAAACCAGGATTTCCCACTCCCAAACCTTGACAGGATGAAGGAGGAGGAGGCTGTGAGGAAGAGGAAGATGGCCCAGGAGCCGCAGGCAGGTGAGGAGGAAGTCACTGCCCCTTTCCCCCTCTCTCCTGCTCCATCTCCCAGCCCAGTCTGGCCCCTACCTGCAGAATAACCCCTCTTCCAACACTGTCCTGCCGGAGACACACTGGCAGGATCTCCTTCCCCTTCTCTGTGGCATGGAGGCAAATTCCATCCTCTCCTTGTCCTTCCTCCCCCAGACAAGGAGCTGAGGACGGAGATCAGGGAGGACAAATCCTCACACCAGAACCTCATGGAAGAGGCCATTTTGAGTGGCTCCACGGCATGGAAATCCCACGTGGAGGAAAAGCCCCAGAGATCCCTCATAAAAAGGGGCTGCAAATGCAGATCTCAGGGATCCGAGGAGGAAAGGTCCACCCTGGACCAGGGAGGCAGCTGGAGCTCCGAGCTGGGGGTCCCTGAGCAGCTTCAGTTTGGTGAGAAGCCCCACAAGTGCTCAAAATGTGACAAGAGCTTCAACAAGAGATCCTCCCTGATCTGCCACAGGAGAATCCACATGGGAGAAAGGTCCTACAAATGTGGGGAGTGTGGGAAAAGCTTCAGGTCAAACTCTGAACTGATCTGCCACCAGAGGAGCCACACAGGAGAACGGCCCTATGAGTGTGGAGAGTGTGGGAAGAGCTTCAGTGACAATTCCCACCTGCTCTGGCACCAGAAGCTCCACACTGGGGAACGGCCCTACAACTGTGGGGAATGTGGGAAGAGCTGCAGAGACACCTCCAGCCTCATCACCCACCGGCATGTGCACCTCCAGCCTCATCACCCTCCAGCCTCATCACCCACCCAACATGTGCTTGGAATGTGGGAAGAGCTTCAGCGTTCGGTCCAATCTGATCTCCCACCAGAAGATCCACACTGAGGAACGGCCCTATGAGTGTTCCAAGTGTGGGAAAAAGGCTCGGAGCAGTTCGGATCTCCTCAAGCACCAGCGCACACACACAGGGAAGAGGCACTTCTGCTGCCCTGACTGTGGGAAGGGCTTCACCCACAACTTCAGCCTCCTCACCCACTGGCGCATCCACACCCAGGAGAGGCCCTTCGAGTGTCCTGAGTGTGGGAAAAGCTTCTCCAGGAGCTCTCACCTGACCAGACACCGACAGAGCCATGAGTAAGGGAAGCCCTGTGAGGGCCCCGATTGCAGGAAAAGCTTTGTCTGCTGCTCCAACTCCATCCCCCATCAGAGGACCTGCATTGGGTGGAGCCCTGGTGTCCCACATTCCTGGTGATCCATGTTGGGAAGACACCTGGCTGCTTCTCTGCAGGTCCTCCTGGTTCCCCATAGGCACCTCACTGAACGCAGGGGCAGGAACATCCATGTGGTTGGAGACTAACATCAGAAATTGCTTGGGAAGAGGAGATTAGTTGACTTGAAACTACAAAGAAATCTCACCTGCTCTGTCATTTCTTCCGATAGCAGCACTGGATGATCTTGGAGCCTCCCATGGCACAGCACGGCTGCTTTTGGAGTGTCAGCACCTGCCCAGAGCTGCGGATGGGGCCTGTGGTGGCAACTGGGGCCACTGGGGGTGCTGGGAGCCCCCCAGCTGGGAGCCAAGGGAACTTGGGTGAGAGGGGAGCACAGGAAGGGGGAGCCAATGGGAAATGTTGGGGAACAGGACAAAAAGTGGGGTGGGATCCCCAGAAGGAGTGGGAAGGGAGTGGGACTCCCCAAACCAAGATTGGGGGTGGGAGATGGGGATTCAGGGCATGATAAGAAAGGTAGGGCAGGGGAGGGAAAAGAGAAGCCTTTTGGATTGATGCCTTTTTGAGACTACCTAATAACAGAGGCCAAACAAATTTGAGGGGATAAAAAGCAGGTGTATTTATTGAAGGGCCTTCAGGTATGTTTCAGGCAGAATCCCTAGGGCTACACTCATAAATGGATGATGGGTCACGGGTTTTCATACTTTTATAAGTTTGGTTCAGTTGCATATTGAATGGGGGTTAATCTTCCAGTTACAGCTTCAGGTAATGAAATCATTTACCCCAAGTTTGCTCTCCCCCCAGCTCACTTTTGTTTACATTTCTCAGGGCCTGAGACAGTGAGGTGTCCTTGATTCCCAGGCTTGGAGAGGAATTATTTTGTCTGACCAAAATGGGAAAGCAGTAGTGAACACTCTGTATGGAGTTTCGAGTTCTACACTAAAGACTTGCCAGATTACAAATACACGAAAAATATAGTAACTAAAATCCTAAGGCATCAGTGGCAACCCCAAAGAATAAAAGGATTCATGACTCCTTGCTAAAACATTTAGATAGAGAGCAAGATGAGAGAGAAAATTCTACAAAATTTGGTGAACTCGTTCCAAAAGCATTCAGATGGAAAGCAAAATGAGAGAGCAAAAGTGGAATCTCTGCTAACTGTGGAAAGGGACCTTAGCAGGCAAATGCACCTTGGGCTCCATAAGGCTGCAGAGTGGGAGAATGCATTGGGAGAGATGTTGGGTACATGGAGAGGGATGAGGATGCAGCACAAGGGGTGAGCACAAGGACATGGGCAGTGGTTGAGATGAGGAAGAGGAGGGGAAGTGCAGGAAGAATTAGCAGATGAAAGAGAGAGGCGAGATCTGTCTTAGAAACTTTTAGAAGCCAAGAGAGCGACCAAGCCAGGACAGGAATCAGTAGGGTGAGGAGGATGAGGAGAAGGAGAAAAAGACAGAAGGGTGGGACAAGGAGATGAAGCTGGAGAAGTGGCTGTGGAAGAGAAGGGAGAGCAAGGAGAGCAGGCAGTGGAAGAAGAAGAAGAGGCACATAAGGAAAAGGGAGAGGCTGTGGAAGGGCAGGCAGAGAGAGCAGATCTGTGTGCATAGCAGCTGGTGGGGAGCAGAAAGAAGCTGCAGAAGAGGAAGTGCAGGAATCCTGGGAGGCAGGGCTTTTCCTAAGGGTAAGTGATCCTCCTAAGCCCTGGTGCCACACGCAGAGCGCTGTCTGTTGTTCAGGGGGTTGAAATCCCCTGGAGAGGGAGAGCAGGCTTTGGGGAAGGCAGTGTTGTTGCTGAGCAGGGTCAGGAGAAGGAAAAGAAGCTGCAGGCTGAGGGGCTGCTCATCGCCAAGTGTGATTGTCTGAGGAGGCTTCAGGCAGAGCTTGGTGATGGAGGCGAGAGGGAGGGAATCTTAGAGGGAGAATGACAGGATGGAGAGTTTGTAGCCCTAAACCAAACTGAACCCAGAGATGATGGTCAGGATGGGCACACTGCTACCACACAGTGCCATACACGGCGACTGAGATATCCAAGTTACTTCAGGATCAGTTAAATTTAGAGGTGGGAGACCCTGTAAGTACTCCCAGCCTGAATGTGGACGTTGTGTCCACACTAACCAGCACCCCAAAGTGGGGGGTGACCCAAATCCTACATAGGGGGAAGGTTGACAGCATTTTTGGGGTCACCTCCACTTTTTTCAACCCCTGTACCCCCCTGTACAAGGATGTTGTGTGACCCCGCATCCCTCACACACCGTATTCCCTGAAGTCACCTTGCGGAATTTGGGGACTGTCCCCATGTCCCCACCCCTGGTCCCCCACAGTATGTCCACTGCTGCAGCCATGCTCGGCCTCAGTTCCTGTCACAGCTTCCCAATGTGACTAGGCAGGAGTTTCAGTCACACCCTCTTCTTCCTCCTCCTCCGGGAGGTGATGCCACTTCTCCCACTGGGAATGCACTGCTGACACCGAGGGACACCGCAGGTCACCCCTCGAAGAGATTGTGGGGTCATGGTGGCTCCTGGAGTTCCCCCGAGGTGACAGCTGGGGGTCCCAGGATGCTGCAGTTACAATTTGGGTGGTGGGTGCTCATTTGAGCATCTTCAGAATGGGACCTGAAGTCTACTCCCATTACCACAAAGTCACTCCCCTGCCCATACCTCAGTTTCCCCTCACACTACAGGCATCACCTGGAGCAAATGTTCTGGAATTAGGCTTATTTGGGGGGATTTGGGGTTTTGGGATACTAAGATGGGATGGGATGGTGGGCCAGTGGGGTGTGTCCAGACTGGTGGTCATTTGGGCTAGGGGTTGGCCAGGCTGGGGGGCTGGAGGGCCAGGAGGTGTCCTGATCAGAGTCAAGCTGGGATCCATGGCTCTGGTGTCCATCTGGCCTCCATCAGGATCCAACCTCTCATTGCCCCTGTCCATCCCAGGCTCCCCAGCTGGAGCTGCTCCTCGCTGCAGAGTGGATAAGACCCATGGTCAGTCCCAAGATGACCCCAAACCCCCTCCCACCAACCCCAACAAGCTACCAACCCCGAGGCCTGGGGCCACCAATGTTCCCCAGAAGCTGGGCTAGCTCTGGATCTTCTGGAAGAGGAGATCCACAGTCCCAGCCTGGGGACTTAAGGGCATTCAGGATGGCGAGCACCAAGTCCTTTTGGTGTGAGGGGCAGCTGGGGACACAGCTGGTGACAGGTTTGGGGGGACAGGGGATAGAGGGTGAGAGTTGGAGCGGGGGGATGCACCCAAAAATGTGCCCAAGTCAAGGGGAGGGCACACAAAATGGGGGGAAAGGATGGGAAAAGGACCCAAAATAGGGAGGAAAAGACAGAAAATAAGGAGAAGGGACCCAAAACAGAGGTCAAGGACCCAAAATGGGGGAGGGGGAAGGACCCAAAATCAGAGGACAAAAGGGTGTCATGGGATGTCGTTGAGTGTCACAGGCATGACACACAAGAGCGTTGTGGGATGCCCCTACTGTGACAAGACAGGTGAAGATGCTCAGCGTCAAGTGCAGCCATGGGAACATCCTGAGGGACAAGGGGACACCCTGCAGGACACAGAGACACCTTGAGTGACACAGCCCTGTGACCTTGGGGACTATGGCCCACCAGGGGTGGGGGAGAGGGACTGTTCTGGGTTGACGCTGTCCCCCATCCCATATCTTGGACTACATTGTTATGTCTAACAGCTGCTGCCCTCCCTCTTTGGCAGGGCCTGTGGCTTTTGCTGCTTGCTCTCTGGCTCAGCTGTTCTCTTGGCCTGCTGCTGCTGCTGCTGCTGCTTCTCTCTCTCTCTCTGCCGCCTGCTCCTGCCACTGGTTTTCACCGCTTCTGTTTGTTTTTTCTTTCCTTCCATTTCTTTTCCTTCCACCCCCCCGAAGATTTTGGACCAGCTCCGGACCTGACCTGACCTGAGAAGTCGGAGAATCTCCGGGGCCCGAGGAAGAAGCTCTGCACCCTCCCCCACAGTAACTTGCTGTTTCCTCAGTGTTGGGGAGTGGTGTTTTTTTTTTCATTTGTCAATAAACCGTTTTTTTCCACTTTTCCTCCAAGGCATTTTCCTTCCCGAACCCAGGGCTGGGGGAGGAAGGGGTAGTGGAGGTTCGTTTTTAGGGGACTCCTTTCAGAGGTTCTCCCCTAATTTATTCCAAACCAGGCAGGGACATAGGGGAGGAGGACAGGGACACACAGAGGAGATGAGGACAGAGACTCACAGAGGGACAGGGACACATGGGGCAGGACAGGAACACACAGAGGACTGACAGGGAGCCATGGCAGGGCATGGGAACATATGGGAGCAGACACGATGCCACCAGATCAGGGGACAATGTCACCACACCTGTGGGGATGCTGCTGCCAGGACGCCTCTGATCACATTCAGCATGGGCCACGTGACATCCCCATGCGACACTGACCCTTGCCCTGTCCCCACCATGTCCCCAGGAGTGGTTGGTGTCCCCTGAGCACAGTGACCCTGGGACACCCTGGTGGCTGTCACTTGCTTCAGGGCCACTTGTGCCCACATGAACAAGGTCCCCGTCCCACCCTGGTGGGGTGTGACATTTGGCTGGGACACTGCAGTGATAACAGTGGGGATGTGGTGGCAGGAACTGCATTGGGCAGCATTTCGCCATGGCCGAGAGGAAGGTGCTGGTGATACTGTGGTGGCACAGGTGGTAGCATTGATGCTGTCCTAGTTCATATCCCAATTCATGTCCTTGATGTCCCCCACCCATGTCCCCCTACAGCCCCATCCATGTCTGTGTCCCTATCCATGTCTCCTATGTCCCCACTCATTTCCATGTCTCCCCATGGCCCCGCTCATGTCATTGCCCCCACATGTCCCCATCCATGCCTTAGCTCAACATCTTTATTTTTAACTCAGTTTCACGGCTTTCAAAGGGATGAACAGAAACCTTTTCATTTCAAGGACAAAACAAAAGGATTTACATGTCTCTGCTGGCCGAGCATCCATGTGCTTGGGTGGGTGGGAAGAACCATTTTTGGAGGGGTTTCCATCCCACAGTTTCCACAATCATGGGTTTTGATCAAATTCACCCCCGTTTGATGTGGAAGATGCTCATGGGTCAGAGAGAATTGAAATGATGGATTTATGTTGGAGAAGACTTCCAAGGCCATGCAATGTTGCTTGATGTCAGCAGAAGATGCAAAAAGTGAGATTTTTCTCGGGTCAGAAGTCAAGAAATCTGCTGTCCATAATGGATGTCTGATGTTGGCCTGTGGATGTGTCTAGGTGCCCATGGGGAGTCAGGAGTATGTGGAGCCCCCAGCCAGGTGTCTTCCCAACACGGATCACCGGGGCTCTGCCCACCGGGGGTCAATGGGGATCATCCAGTGCAGATCCTCCCATGTGGGATGGAGCTGGAGCAATGCACCAAGCTCTTCCAACACTCAGAGCACTCGCAAAGCTTCCCTTAGTGGTCGTTCTGTTGGTGTCTGGTCAAGGCAGACCTCTGGCTAAAGCTCTTCCCACACTCGGGACACTTGTAGGGCCTCTCCCCGGTGTGGATGCGCCGGTGGACAGTCAGGGTGCATTTGCGGATGAAGCCCTTCCCACAGTCGGGGCAGCGGAAGGGCCTCTCATCTGTGTGAATCCGCTGGTGCAGGATGAGACTGGAGCTGTTCAGAAACCTCTTTCTGCATACATCACACTCGTAGAGCTTCTCCCCAATGTGGATCTTCTGGTGGTATATAAGGTGGGACCTCGACATGAATCTCTTCCCACACTCCCCACACTCATATGGCCGTTCCTTGGTGTGGCTCCTTTCGTGAACAATCAGTTCAGAATTTGATCTGAAGGTCTTCCCACATTCCCCATACTTGCAGGGGTGTTTCTTATAGGCCGTAGAGCCCTTGTGGCTCCTCTGCTGGGGCTGTTCCTTGGTGTGGCTCCTTTCATGGACAATCAGTTCAGAATTCCATCTGAAGGTCTTCCCACATTCCCCATACTTGCAGGGGTATTCCTTATAGGCCGTAGAGCCCTTGTGGCTCCTCTGGTGTTGGATCAAGTGGCAGCTCCGGCTGAAGCTCTTCCCACACTCCCCACACTCATACGGCCGTTCCCCCGTGTGGCTCCTCTGGTGGATGATCAATTCAGAACTCGTCTTGAATCTCTTCCTACACTGCACACACTCGTAGGGCCGTTCCCCCGTGTGGATTCTCTTGTGGGCAATCAGGATGGAGCTCTGTGAAAAGCTCTTCCCACACTCAGGACACTCATAGGGCCTCTCCCCAGTGTGGATGCGCCGGTGGGTCGTGAGGCTGGACTTGTGCTTGAAGTCCATCCCGCAGTCGGGGCAGCGGAAGGGCCTCTCATCTGTGTGAATCCGCTGGTGGCTGAGGAGACAGGAAATGGTATAAAATCTCTTCCTGCATTGGTCACACTGGTACAGTTGTTCCCCCGTGTGGATTTTCCAGTGGCTGATCAGATAGGATCTCTGGGTGAAGCTCTGCCCACATTTCGAGCACTTGTGGGGCTTCTCCTCATCGTGAACCTGCTCAGGGACCTCCAGTTCTGTGCTCCAGCTGCATCTCTGGCCACCTCTCCAGCCCAGGGTAGATCGTTCCTCCTCAGATCCCTGTGATCTGCGTTTGCAGACCCTCCTTGTGCGGGATCTCCGGGCCTTTTCCTCCCCATTGGATTCCTGCGCCATGGAGTTGCTCAAAACGGCCTCTTCCACGAGGTTCTGCTGCGGGGATTTGTTCTCCCTGGGCTCTGTCCTCAGCTCCATGTCTGGGGAGGGAAGGACAAGGAGAGGATGGGATTTGACTCCATTCCAGAGGGAAAGAGATCCCCTCAATGCATTCCCAGCAGGATGGTGTTGGCAGTGGGGTTGTCCTGCAGCCGGGGGCCAGGCTGGGCTGGGAGATGGAGCAGGAGAAAGGGAGAAAGGGGCAATGACTTCCTCCTCACCTGCCTGCGGCTCCTGGGCCATCTTCCTCTTCCTCGCGGCCTCCTCCTCCTCCAGCGGGCCAAAGTTTGGGAATGCGAAATCCTGGTTTACGGGGGAAAGAAAGGGCTGAGCGCGTTGGGTTCGATGGTCCCGCTGCCCAGGTGCAACTGCAGAAGTCAGTGCCCCTTTCGGCCTCGGGGGACCCGGACCCCACTCAGGTCCCGCCTCCCCAACCCCTCCAAGCTGCCGGGGGTCCCCCGGGTCTGGGATCACCCCTCTCCGGGACTCCCGAGTCCCTCAAGGCTCTTCCGGGGATCCCCAAACCCGATATCGCCTCTCTGCCCGCCGGTACCGGCGGATCGCCACGTGGGACCCGCTCAGATCCCTCCAGGGCCATTTCCATCGGCTCGGCTTTGGGGTCCAAGATCCAAACATGCCCTGCCGCGCAAAAAACAAACAAACAAACAAAAAACCCTAGGGACCGCGCCGATAGATTTGGGGCGAGCTCCCGCTCCCCGCTCACCTGCGGGTTCCCGGGGGGACGATGCTGCCGAAGCCGGGGGAGCTGCGGCCTGAGCGGGCGGGCGGGAGAAGAGAAGCCTGGCCCTGGTGCTCGTCTTCCGCCTCCTCTTCCTCCTCTCTCCGTCCTATTCCTGCTCCTTCTCTTCCTGGCGCTCCCGCCTTTCCTTGTTCTCCTCCTCTGTCTCTGCTCTTCCTCCCGCTCCTCCTCCGCTCCCAGCCCAGCCCGGGCAGTGCCGACACCCAAAAGCAGCCGCGCTCTGCCCTGGCGGGGTTCCAAAGCGGCCCCGCCCCCCGCGGCACCGGGAGCGATCCTGGGAGAGCGGGAAGGAACTGGGAGCGCTTTCCCTCCCAGTATCGCTCTTACTGGGAGCGCTGGGAGGGAACTGGGAGCGAACAGCGCCTGGACTCGGCTGCAGCCGGCGCTGGGCGGGGCCGGACCAATGGGCGTGGTTATGCAAATAAAGGAACGATGGCGCGCTGTCATTGGTGGGCGGGAGCAGCGCGGGGGTTGGCTGGAGCGGCGGCGGCGTCTGGTGAGAGGGGCCAGGGACCGGGGATGGAGACGGCAATGGGGAAAGGGCTCGTGAATGGAGACAGGGCCTGAGAATGGGTCCCGTAATGGGAATAGGGGAACGGGACAGGGAATATGGAAACTGCAGAGAAACTCCTCTCTGCGGAGAGAGAATATGGGATGGGGATTAGTGCTCCAAAGCGCTGCAGTGAAACACATCCGGGCCTGCGAGCTCTGCAGCTGGGCCTCCCCTGGGCTGCTGCGGCCCAGCGCCCAAAGGCTGGAGCTGCAGCCTTGCTCCTGTGCCAAGAGCAGGAGGCTCCTGCAGGCCCGTGTCCCCTCCATGTCCCCAGCAGGAGGGAGGGCTCTGAGGCACAGCGGGGGCTGGCAGGAGGGGCTGCTCTGGCCAGCTGGGGCCTGTGAGAAATGGCCAAAGCCTTGTGCTCTGTGCAGCTGCCCAAGGTCAGCAGCAGGGCTGAAGGGTTCGTGTGCCACAGGCAGCCCGAGGTGTGGAGCCCTCAGGGCCCCATGTGAGAGGCCGCCCTGGGGAATGGGACCGGGAATGGGGACAGAGACTGGTACTGGGAATGTGAACAGGCTTTGGGAATAGGACCTGGGACCGGGAATGGGACTGGAAATATGAGACAAGGCCTGGAAATGATGCAGGAAATGGGGACAGGGAGCAAGAATGGGACCAGCAATTCTGGACAAGGACAGGGAACGGGATAGGGAATGGAGCTGGAGAATGGGAATGGGACCAGGAATACAGGAGGGAGGCCTGGAATGGGAATATGGGAATGGTACAGAAAACATGGAAACAGCAACGGGAGAGAGAATATGGTATGGGGATTAGGACAATGGGGCCAGGATGAGAAATGGAAATAAATACAGGAATGGGACTAGGAATGGGAATATTGGAATGGGACAGGAAATAAAGAATTGGAATTATGGGACCTGTAGTCAGACTGGGAATATGAGAACGGGAACAGGACAGCGAATATGAGACTGGGAATATGGGAACAGCAACCAGACAGAGAATACGGGACAGGGATAGGAGATGAGCCTGGAATGGGGAGAGGCACTGGGAATGGAGACGGGGACCGGGAATATGAAAAGGGATTGGGAATGTAGACAGGACCAGGAATTGGGATCAGGGATGGGCACAGGGACTGGGAATAGGATTGGAAATATAAGGCAGGGTCTGGGAATATTACTGGAACTGGGAATATGGGACTGGGATCAGAAATAGGAGCCAGAATCAAGAGAAGGACTGGGAATGGGGCCAGGAATACAGGAGAGAAACTGGGATTATGGGAGAGGGGCCTGGAATGAGACCAAGCATGGGGATATGGGAATTGGACCGAGAACATGGAAACAGCAATGGGAGAGAGAATATCAGATGGGGATTAGAAAGGTAGGACTGGGATCTGAAATGGGAATACAGGAATGGGACTGGGAACTGGAATATGAGAACAAGACAGGGAATATAGAAATGGAATTTCAAAACCGGGAATATGAGAATGGGAACAGAGCAGAGGACATGGGATTGGGAATATGGGAACTGCACTCACAGAGAATATGGGACAGAGACGGGGAAGGAGACCGGGAATAGGACCCAGACTGGGGTGGGAACAGGATGAGAGCGGGAATGGGATGATACGGGAACGGGCAGGAGGCAAGGGGAGGGGAGAGGGGAATCCTGGACAGGGGACACTGGGAAATGGAACAGGGGGATATGGGGACAGTTCCAGGGCAGGGAGTCCTTGATCAGCTGCCCCAGAACCTCCACCAGGGTCTCCCAGCACAGCTGGAGCCGCTCAGCCTGAGGAGCTCAAAGCCCTGAGCAACCCCAAAGTCCCTGCCAGGAACCCTCAATTCCTTTGCACCCAAGCATCTCCCACATTCCCTGGAAGATGCCCCTCTATCCCCATCCATGTCTTTGTTCAACGTCTTTATTTTTACTTTGATTTTGGGTGTTTTGAAAGGACAAAGAAAATCCAGGCCACAGGAAGCCAAGAGCATGTGGAGCCCCCAGCCAGCTGTCTTCCCAACACGGATCACGGGCACTGCGGATCACTGAGGCTCTGCCCACCAGGGCTCACTGGGGATCATCCAGCGCAGATTCTCCCATGGGGGACGGAGCTGGAGCAGTGCAGAAAGCTCTTCCGCACTCACAGGGCTTCCCTTAGTGGTGCGTCTGTTCAAGTGAGAGCTCTGTGAGAAGCTCTTCCCACACTTGGGACACTCATACAGCCTTTGGGAGCAGAAGGAGCAGAGCTGGGATGTGCTCTGGTGCCTGTGACATCACAATGAGCGGGACTGGCTGTGATGCTCTCTAGTCTGTGAGACATGACAAGGGGCAGAGCTGGCTGTGATTTGTTTGGGCAGGGATTGGGGCAGAAATGCCACCCCAGGACTGGGAGTGCCTTGGGCATGGCACGGGGCTGCCTCTGGTGCCTGTCCCACATCCCTGTGGCTCCTGTCCCAGGTACTCCCTGCCACCTTCACTCCCTCCATCAAAACCCCGCTCAAACCTCTGCACTGTGACCTCTGGAAGGAAGGAAGGCAGTGTAGTCAGTGTACCCTGGCTGGATGCCAGATGCTCACCAAAGCTGCTTTCTCACTCCTCTCCAGAGATGGACAGGAGAGAGATAACAGGATGAAGGCTTCATGGCTTGGGGTAAGGACTGGGACAGATCATTCAGCACATGCCATCATGGGCAAAACAGGTTTGAAATTGGAGCCATTAATTGGATTTATTGCTATCAAAATCAAAGCAGTACAGTGAGAAGTAAAATAGAGCTTTAAAAGCACTTTCTGCTCATCCCCCCTCCTTCCAACTCTACCTCCTCCCCCAGAGGGTGCAGGGAGACAGGGAATCGGGGTTCTGGTCAGTTCATCCTGTGTTTTTTCCCTCTGCTCAGGGAGAGGAGTTGTTCCCTGCTGTGCCAGGGGTCTCTCCCTGGGATGCTTCTCCATAAACTTCTCCAACATGATTTCATCTCGTGGACAGCAGTTCTTCACAAACTGCTGCAACATGGGTCGCTATTCCATAGGCTCACAAGGGTTCTACCAGGACCCTGCTCCAGCCTGGCCTCCTCTGTCCACAGAGGAGCTGTGGAGCTCCAGGTCCCTGCTCCAGCACAGGTTTCTCATGGGGTCACAGCCTGCACTCAGGCATCCCCCTGCTCTGGCACGGACTCCTGTAGGCACTGCAGGTGCATCTCTGCACTCTGTGCCCTCTGTGGGCTGCAGGGGCCCAGCTGCCTCAGCACAGACTGCACCAGGGAATCTCAGGGCCATCAGCTCCAGCACCTGGAGCAGCTCCTGCCCCTCCTCCTGCCCTGCTCTGGGTGTGTGCAGAGCTGTTCCTCTCACATGTTCTCACCCTGCTCTTCCTTGGTCACAGTTACAACTACATGGTGAGCAATTTTCTTTTTCTTCAATCTGTTATCCCAAAGGTGTTGCCACCATTTCTAACTGGTCCAGTCTTGGCCTGTGGCCGGTCCATCCTGGAGCTGGCTGGCATTGCCTCTGCAGGACATGGAGGAGCAGCTGCTTCCAGCAGCTTCTCACAGAAGGCACTCCTAGATCTCGCCCTTAACCAAAACCTTGCCGTGCAAACCTAGTATATGTATGGTAGGGTTTTTATTATAGTTATGTATTCTTATTATTGCTATTATCTCTACTTTTGCTATTAATATTACAGTTGTTATTATTATTAATAGTATTTTTAATCTTCTTGACTCAATATTATTAGTGGCTATAGTAGGACTCAAAACAGAAGTTCTTAATTGCAATTAGAAGTTATACTCTGTTCTGTGTCATTGCTGTGTGCGAAGCTGCTGCTGCCAGGGCTTCCTGTTTCCCTGGTTTGGGAAATTTGATGGCATTGCTCACATGTCAGAAAGAGTGGGCTCATTCTAATCAAATGGATTGCCTGAGCTCTTCTAGTCCCGCTGTTAAAAGCTTGTTTTCTAATAATGTTGACTTTTTTAGCTTCCATTAATATTTGTGATTTTATACAAAAATTTTCTGACATACAGAAAGACTCTAAAACTTAGAGACAAAGTGAGTTTTAAAGTAGGTATGTGATTTATTCAGCACTGGGCATGATGCAGGAGAGCTTCCAAAGGCATGTGCAGCCTCTCTCTTTTTTAACCTCTAGAATGTTAAATATGCATCAAGTTTCACAATACCCCTGTGCATATTCATTCCTTGCCTCCCCCCCCCCCCCAAACTCCCCCCCCCCCCATCACAATCTGCTAATGCAAGCGGGGATCGTGATGGTTCGTTAACTGATCTCAGAGTGCAAAAAACAACACAGAGGGGATTTCAGTTTTCATCAAAACAAATACACTTTTTTTAGTGCCAACATCAAATTCGATAGAAGGATTTGAAGGGAAATAAAGGATAGGGAGAAAAGAGACAGAGAGGGTGGGTATAGCTACCAATGGAGAGATGAAATCCTCGTAGTCCAGCCAATAGATCCGTCTTCTTCCGTGGGGAGATCTCAAAGTCTTTGGTTAACTTAGGGGTCTTTATAGTCCTTTCCAAAGCGACAGGCAGTTGGCCAAAAGGTGGGGAAATCTTTACGGTGTGTTCGTTTCCAGAACAGAACTCAGAACAGGTCAGCCATCATCAAGTGCAGTGTTAACTCAGAACAGCTACAGCCGTCAGCAAGTGCAATCAATTCACCGTGACTTGCCCATTGTTTCGGCTCAGGTTCTGATGTTCCAATGGAAATTCGTGCTAGCTTTTTCCATTGAACACACCTGCAGGCAACAGTTGGCAAACGTCCCACCTCAGCCAGGCCAGAACTCCTGTGTTGGGGTTTTAGAGTCCTTTTAGGGGTTTCAGTCTCAGTTGTTGACCACGGTCGTGAGGCAGATGAGGGATCTTTGGACTGTCTCTTACACACACACACACACACACACACACACACTGCCTCCACTTCTTATGCTAATCATCACTCCTTTGCACCTGTGCACTTGTCTCTGGTGATCATCTCGGGGTCTCAGAGATGAAGAAGAATAGTGTTCCTCAGAAATGAACTTCTGACCCCCCTGCCCTGCCCATGCCCACTGATCCTCTGGTCATAGTCCAAGCTATAAGGCCAGTTTTATCTGGTCCTGGGGGCCCAAGGAGCCTGGTTATGTCACTATCTCTGGTAATCTTACATTCTTATGTCCTGTTTTGGTAAGCATCCTCACTTCAGCAGGCATCTTTGCATTCCTCCTTGCTGTTCTTGCACATAGTCCTGTCCCTTCTTAAGCAGCTAGTACCATGCAAAAAGCAGCAATACACATAATCTGAATGCCTATTCTTTAATCAATATTTTCTGATTTCTGTGATTAATATCCTCTAGTTTCTTATCTCATGTTTCAGTTTCCCCATTTTTAATAAGGCAGTAAATTCTTTTACTTAGTACAAATTCCAATTCTTATGATATGTGTCTCTCAATTCCTTGTTATGTATTGGGATAAAGAGGTTAATATTGTTACTTGTAACAGTTTCCAATTTTAAATAAGCATTAGAAAAGACAGCAGTAAATTTACACCAACTAGTATTAATAAGACAATGACGGGTGACGTAAGGTTTATAGGATCCCATTTGCAATGGGTGGCCATCTAAGGAGTGAGTCCCACCAATTGTGACTTGCATCTTGTTTCACTCTTTGCAGAACCTTGTTTATTTCTTTTGTGTTGTGATGGACAGTAATTGTGCGTGACAACCTGTGATGGTCGGACTTAACTAGCTGGTGGGACACAACTGGTGCTGAATACAGAAAGTCACACTCTAAAATCTTAACAAAGTTACAGAGGTTAGAATGATTCTTGCTAAACAAAGCTACATTATCTTTGGCTACTTCTATAAAAGCACATGCAGTCTTTAAACATACCATGACCAATATATACAAGTACAGTCCTTTGGCTAGTATTTGGATGAATTTCAAAGTGACAGACATCCTGTTCAGTATCAAGACATATGTCTCTCGAGCCTCGATTGTGTTACTTTTGCAAATGAACTCCTATTGCTCCTGATTCCAGATTCACCGTTTGCAATTTCTTATCCACTCTTCCTGCCCATGTTTATTTCGTGCAACGACATCTTGGTTACTTCCCAAGCTTTGGCAGTCCTGGTGGGGAAAGCCACCTGAAAAGGTATCTGTTAGTACCAACAAATATCGATATATCCCTTTTCTTGGTGATTCTGAAAAATCAATTTGCCACTGCTGACTGGGTCCATGGCCCTTTCTCATTTTACCAAGGTTTGGTTTAGGGGTATTCTTAGGGTTAGTCTGGAGGCAAAGTTCACACTCCTGGGCCACTTGAGTGATAGTGGCATATAAGTTCCTGGCAGTGATTTTTCCAATCAGGTAATTATACAAGGTGTCAGTTCCTCAGTGTGTTTTCTGATGTTCTTCTCCTACTAATGACAATAGCAAATGAGAGAGAATAACCTATTTTCCTTCTGCTGTAACAGCCCATCCCTTCTGGTTATATGTTCTCTTTTGATCCTCAATTAGCATTCTGTCCTTTTTATTATACACTGGCTTACCTTCTAGGGAGATTTGGCCATCGAGAATCAGGGCTTTTTCTACTGTCACCTCACCTTTTGCTGCTTCTTTTGCCTCTCTGTCTGCCAGCTCGTTTCCCCCTTCCAATTCTGAGCTCACTTTCTGATGTGCCTTAATGTGCATGATTGCCACTTTTTCAGGCAGTTGGACTTCTTCCAGCAGTTGTATTATTTCTTGTGCATGTTTAATGTTTTTCCTTTGCAAATTTAACAGTCCTCTTTCTTTCCAGATAGCTCCATGAGCGTGCACTACCCCAAATGCATATCTCAAATCTGTATAAATGTTTATTCTTTCCTTTTGATAACTTTAATGCACAGGTTAGGGTAATTATTTCCATCTTCTGGGCAGAGGTACCTGCTGGTAATGGTCCTGATTCAGTTAGGTATCTGGATGTGCTAACTGCATACCCAGCATGTAGTTTTCCACTGATGATGTCACTGCTTCCATCAGTGAACCAGTTTTCCGCATCATCCAAAAGAATGTCCTTCAGGTCTGAGCAGCCGGAGTAAGCGGCTTCAATGGTCTCCAGGCAGTTGTCATGAATTTGCATTCCTTGGTTCCCACTAAGGAAAGAATGTTAGTTACCACTGTCTCTACATCATTTTGTTCTACTGTGATAGCTTGGTATTTCAGGAACCTTTGTGGGGAAAGCCAGTGGCCTCCCTTTGTGTCCAGTACTGAGGATACTGTACGAGACACTAGCACAGTCATTTTCTGGCCCAGGGTGAACTTATGGGCTTCCTGAATGTTCAGCACAACTGCAGCCACTCCTCTGAGGCAACCTGGCCATCGTATAGCTGTTGCATCCAGCTGCTTGGAGAGATAAGCAACTACCCTTCTATATGGGCCCACGTCCTGTGCCAGTATTCCCAGGGCAATTTCCTGTTTCTCGTGAGAGAAGAGAAAGAATGGTTTACTCACATCTGGCAGTCCTAATGCTGGAGCTGACATGAGGGCCTTTTTCAGTTGCCCAAAGGCTCGTGTGGCTTCCTTTGTTCACTGGAGGTCTCTGCTCCCATTTTCAATGAGCTAATACCGTGGTTTCATGAGTAATCTGTAGTTGTAAATCCATAGTCTGCACCATCCTGTCATGCCCAGGAAGGTTCTCAGTTCTTTTACTGTCTGGGGTTTTGGGGTTTGGCATATTGATTCTATGTGCTCTTTCCCCAGAGTCCATTGCCCAGCACTAATCTCATAGCCCAGGTGGATCTACCTTTTGTTCTACCACCTGAGCCTTTGTCTTTGTCACTCTGTACCAAAGCAGAGAACCTCTTAAAACATGGGCAGCTGGACATAGCAATGCAGATCCAAACAATATAGTTAACATACATTCTCCCTTTATTTTGTCTAAAATAGCAGGTTATATACACTTCAGTATAGTTTACAATTACAAGTATTTTCTCATTGGTACACAGCATAAGGAAAAATGCAGACAGACATTGTTTATCTCATTCTTAAGGTGGCTAAACTGTTCACACTACAAACTATACCTATCAATACTTAGAAAAAACATTGTCTCATGCCCATACCTTAACATAATTTCTAACTGCACCACAGGCTTCACAGGCCTGAATCTGGGGTAGCTCAAACCTCAATCCAAATATAAATCATGTCCTCACCCTCTGAGAAATTCTGCTACACTGTACCCCTGAAGTGTCGCCGACCACTCAGACCCTGGCGGGGGTCTTCTGGGTGCCGCAACCTTCCCGGTGAGTCGCCCCGAGAAGGACGGCTTCTATCCCAGGGGCACAGGCACTCCAGCCAGCGACTAGCTCTTTTGTGAGGGGCTGCCGAGGCAACTGAGCCTGTCAGCTCTCCAGGCTCACACTGCTGGTACAGTGTATCCAGGCAGATCAGTTGCAGGAGTAGGAACAGGAGCCAATCTGGTCTTCCGAGGTCTTCTTTATTACCCCAAACCAAGGACTTCCAAAAGACCCCGAGGCTCCCCGGAGCTGGGGTTATATAGAAACTTATGGGGGTGGGGTTTTCCACAACAACCAATAGAAACAGGGATTGAAAATACAACCAGTCAGGGAGAGGATCCAAAATGGACCAATCAGGGGAGGCAAATACCAGGAAGTAAGGAAACAACAAATCAGGAGTAAAATATTTACATGCAAGCAAAGGCTCATGGGGCTTTGCAGCTAACTGCTCACCATGAGCTCCAAGGGAGTGTACCAGAGAGACTTCTCTGGGGAATGAACCAACTGCACTAGGGGCTATTAACCCTCCATGGAAGCAGTGCTTTCTCTATGGTGGCTTCAGAGGCCTCCACACTGAACCTCCATAAAAGTTTTGAAAGTTTACTGTCCAGGCCAGGCATCCTTCTTCTGTTGGGATAGCTATCAGGATATTATCCACGTACTGCGCCAGTTTTCCTTCACTTGGTGGAGCTTTCCAGGATTCCAAATCCTCTGCAAGTTATTCTCCAAACAGTGGTGGGCAAGTTTTTGTACCCTTAGGAAATAACTGTCCATGTGAGCTGAGCTTTGCATCCACTTTTGGGATTCTCTGACTCAAATGCAAAAATTTTATGGCTGGCTTCATGGAGAGGAGGCAAAAGAAGGCATCCTTCAAATCTAAAGGGGTAAATCAATGTCGCTCTGGTGTCAAACATGGTAACAAAGTGTACGGGTTAGCTACCATGGGGTAGAGATTCTCAGTTATTTTGGTAACTTGTAACAGCCCGTAAATCCTGCACAACCTGATATGACTGTCTTGGTTTGGGAAGACAGGTATCTGCCAGGGAAAAGCTGGAGTTTCCCTTGGAATGGAGAATGTAAACCACCGCCTACCCCACCCCACCCCCTTTTTCCAATTATAAATTTGCAGTTAAAAGCTTTTAGGCAAAAGATTTGGAAATAGAAATAGCAGATGTATATGTATATGTATATGTTATACTATATGTATATCAAAGCAAACAAAACCAACAACTACAGCATTAATAACAAAACAGTACCAAGAACCTCGAGGGCTTTGCTTCACAAAAACCCAGGGCAGCTTGGTCTCGGTACCCCTATAGGATCCTCAGAACACCAAGCTGGAACACTGGAAAGTCCCAGGCTGGTAGCTGGGATGGCAGGATGTCCCGGCAGGCGGGGGCAGGGTGTCCTGGCAGGGCAGGGGGTGCAGGGTCACATCGTAGCAAGAGGAGCAGTGCTGATGAAACCACAACAGCGGGGCAGGGCTGGCCCAGCTCCTGCAGGGCGGCAGAGGAGCTCAGAATTCCAGGGCGAGCAGATGATGGTAGATGTCCCAGGATTGGACCCCTCCAGTGACAGTGAACTCCTCTCCCAGCAGGCAGCAACCCAGCCATTCTCTCTCCCCGAATGCCTAAGAGAGCTCAGTCCTTTACCTGCCCCCAAAACTCGAGTTCTCTCTCCCTCTGAGCTTTGGCCACCCCTTTGTTTTGATTGAGCACTCTTAAGTATCCAACACTTAGTTTCCTTGGTAACTTCTGGAGAAAAAATTCTTTAGAGTAAAAAAGGAACAAACCTCACCCCCAACATATAACCCATCACGTTTGTGGACAGGCAGGATAGGAGTGTTAAAATCAGATTGGCACTCCCTCAGCAACCCCAGCTGTAAAAAAATTTCAATTATTGTGCTAATTCCTCCTCATCTTCCTTTCTTAAGGGATACTGCTTGATTCTAACTGGTTGTTTTCTTCCTGCAGTCGGGGCCATCACAGGTGGGCCCCAACTGGTGGCTCTGTTGGTGTCTGGTCAAGTGAGAGCTCCTGGGGAAGCTCTTCCCACACTCAGGACACTCGAAGGGCCTCTCCTGGGTGTGGATGCACCGGTGGGTGAGGAGGCTGAAGTTGCGGGTGAAGCCCTTCCCACAGTCGGGGCAGCGCAAGGGCCTCTCCCCTGTGTGGG
This sequence comes from Sylvia borin, assembly GCA_014839755.1. Classification (NCBI taxonomy): domain Eukaryota; kingdom Metazoa; phylum Chordata; class Aves; order Passeriformes; family Sylviidae; genus Sylvia; species Sylvia borin. Next base: position 276,684 of record CM025988.1, on the reverse strand, counting down.
TGCGCTGGTGCTTGAGGAGATCCGAACTGCTCCGAGCCTTTTTCCCACACTTGGAACACTCGTAGGGCCGTTCCCCAGTGTGGATCTTCTGGTGGGAGATCAGATTGGACCGAACGCTGAAGCTCTTCCCACATTCCCCACAGTTGTAGGGCCGTTCCCCAGTGTGGACCTTCTGGTGCCAGAGCAGGTGGGAATTGTCGCTGAAGCTCTTCCCACATTCCCCACACTCATAGGGCCGTTCTCCTGTGTGGCTCCTCTGGTGGGCAATCAGGTTGGACCTCTGGCTGAAGCTCTTCCCTCACTTCAAACACTCACAGGGCCTCTCCCCAGGGTGGCTCTGTTGGGGGTTAGGTTTGTTCCTTTTTCACTCTAAAGGATTTTTTCCCCATAAGTTACTAAGGAGATTAAGTGTTGGATACTTGAAAGTACTTGACAAAAAAAAAAAAAGAGGCGACCAAAGCTTGGAGGGGGCGATAACGCAAGTTTTGGCGGCAGGTGAAGGGCAGACCTGGAGGCAGCTTCACTCTTTTTTTTTGGCGTTCATGGAAAGAGAACAGCTGGGTTGCTGCTTGCTGTGAGAGGAGTTCACTGTCGCTGGAGAGGTCCAGTCCTGGGAAATCTACCATCATCTGCTCCCCTGTCCTGCAATTCTGAGCTTTCTCCACCTGCCCTGCTGGAGCTGGGCCAGCCCTGCCCTGCTTGTCGGCTTCTTCAGCACTGCTCCTTTTGCTACGGTGTGACCCTGCAAGCCCCTGCCCTGCAGGGACATCCGGCCCTCAACTGCCGGGACATCCTGCCATTCCAGCTACCAGCCTGGGAGTTTCTTCCACTGTTTCCAGCTTGGTGCTCTGAGGGTCCTTCAGGAGCACCAAGACCAAACTGGGTTTTTATGAAGCAAAGCCCTCAAGGTTCTTGGTACTGCTTTGTTATTAACGCTGTGGTTGTTATTTTTGTTTGCTTTGTTATACATACTAGTAAAGAATTGCTATTCCTATTCCCAAATCTTTGCCTAAAAGCCTCTAACTACAAACTTATAATTGGAAAAAAGGGGAAGGGTGCTTTAATTATCCATTCCAAGGGAAACTCCAGCTTTCCCTGACAGATACCGGTCTTCCCAAACCGAGACAGGCTCCTCTGGTGTATGATCAGTTCACAGTTTGATCTGAAGTTATTCCCACACTCTCACACTTCACCCAGGTGGATTCCCCAGTGCTAGATCAGGTAGGATTTCTACCTGAAGCTTTCCTCATCGTGAAGCTGCTCAGGGACCCCCAGCTCCGAGTTCTGACTGCCTCCTCAGCCCACGGTGGATCTTTCCTCCACAAATCCCTGTGATCTGCATTTCCAGCCCCTCCTCGTGTGGGATCTCTGGGGCTTTTCCTCTCCATTGGATTCCTGTGCCTTGGAGCTGCTCAAAGTGGCCTCTTCCAAGAGGTTCCATTGCAGGGATTTGTCCTCCCTGGGCTCCGTTCTCAGCTCCTTGTCTGGGGGAGGAAGGTCAAGGAGAGGATGGGTTTTGCCTCTGTGCCACAAGGAAGAGAAAGGAAAGACCCCATTGTATCCCTGACAGCACGGCATCGGCAGCGGGGTTGTCCTACAGCCAGGGGCCAGGCTGGGCTGGGAGATGGAGCAGGACAGAGGGGGAAAGGGGCACTGACTTCCTCCTCACCTGCCTGGGTCTCTCCAGGCATCTTCCTCGCATCCTCCTCCTCCTCCATCGGGCAAGGAGAAATCGTGGTTTCGGGGGAAAACAAGGTGTGAGTGCATTTGGTTGGGGATTCCTCCTGCCCAAACCCATCTCTAGAAGTCACCAGATATTTTTTGTTCATAAAAATGTCCAGACCACCAAGATTCAGCCCAAAAAGACTCTTGGTGAAGATCTACCTGAAAAAAACCTCAGAAATACCAAGACTGAGCCTCCATAAAATTTGAATGGATCATGATCATCCCAAAAAACCTCTCCAGGACTTCCTCCTCTCTGGTCTCTCCACTTTGGACTTCGAGGGGTCCTATATCCTATTAAAGGTTCTCCTCTCTGGTGTCCCCACCCTTTCTAGGCTGTCAGGGGTCCCAGGAATCCCTAGAGTCCCCCTTCTCTGCTCTTCCGACGCTGGGCATCTGGAGCTCCCCCTTCTCTCTGCTGCTGGGGGTTCACTGCAGCCCTGGAGCGATTCCCCACCTCCCCCTCTCTGGGCTCCCACTTAGCCATGCCAGGGCTCTTGGGGTCCCAGCACTCCCCTTTCCCCTGACTCTGCTTCAGGCTGTGGGGAGTTCCATGGGCTCCCCCTTGCCAGGGTGTTCCCCTCCCCAGGATGAATCTCCTGGGGGTCTCTGTTGCAAGGGTCCCTAATTAACAGGAGGCTGGACAGAGCAGATGACACGTCTGAACCAATGTGGTTATCATGTCGCTCTCCCCTTTATTGTTTACAGTGGCACTTTTTATACATTCACAGCATAGTTGGCAATTACAGGTCATACAAAGTATGTAAACAATCTTTGTCTTAAGGTGGCTAAAGTGTTAGTGCTATAATTCTACATTTAGAAACTCATTATTCCCTGGGAACATCTTAAGTGAATTCCTAGTGAATTTTTAACTGCGTCACTGCGGGCTGCAGACCCTGTAGACCCAAGGGGCCCACAGGCCTTACAGGCCAAAGGGCCCAGTCTGGAATTGCTCACCCTCGATCAATCCAAATATAAATCCCAACAGGTCTCCTCTCTCTGGGCTGCACACTTTGGTGTCTCAGTGTAACCCCATCTCCTGCCCCCCCCGCGAAAAAAACAACCTTCCGGGACATCCCCAAAATCTCCCCAAAGCGCATATGTGGCTTAGCTTTGGAGTCCTTCAAGCTCCAAAAATACTCCCTCTCTCTCAAACCTACACCCTCCCCAAAATACCCTCCCATGGACCCCCCAGGATATTTGGGCAAGCTCCCCCTCCACGGACACCTGCGAGATGTGGGGAGGACAATGCCTCAGGGGACTGGAGAGCTGTGGACACAGCAAGTGCCGGAGAGCATGGTCTTCTCACTTCCAGTTCCCGCTCCTCCTCCTCTATCCCAGCTCTTTCTCCCTCTGCTTTTCCTCTTCCTCCTCCACCCCTTCCCTTCCTCCTTCCCTTAATCTCTCCAGTCCTTCTCCCGCTGCTTTTCCATCACTGCTCCACCATCCCCATTACTCCTGCCCCATTCCCTGAACCCCTCGCAGCCCGCGGGAGGAGCGGGGATGGAGCCGGGACAGATCGGGATGGGCAGCGCGGGGCTCTCGGCTGCTCCCACCCTCTGGGGGCAGGGGCAGTTCCCCCGCATCGGGACAAAATCCTGCCCCAAAGGAGGCACTTGGAACGGCGACCTGCGGCCCGTCCCTGCCCCAAAGATCCCGGCAGCTGCCCCGCTGTCACAGGGGAGCTTTCCAGCAGGGAGGCTCTGCGGGCCCCCCTGGCTGTGCCCCCTCCCAGGCCGTGCCTGCCCATGTGCTGATGTCCGGCCCGGGCTCTCTCGCTCTTCCCGGCTCTCGCACAGTCCTGGGCTGACCGGGCACCGACCGCCCGGCGCCGCAGGGCCCCGAGCCCCTGCTCAGCAAAGGGGCAGTGGCCATTGCCGGCCCCTGGCCGGGGGCTCCGGACATTCCCCATCCCCGGCACAACCCGCAGCTCCCACCGCAGCTCCCTCGAGCCGGGCACTGCGGGTTCTGCAACGAGCCAGAATATTCCGTTCACGGAATCTTTGTTAGCTCTGCTTAGATGTGCAAAACCAACTGCTGCTGGCACAATCCTATCCCACACTCAAGGGTTCCCATCTTAAATGCTACATTCAGTTCTGACACACCATTAAGACATCCAAGAGCGAAAGAGACAGCTGATTAAAAAATCTTGTAAAACCACATCCCAGAACATTTTGGTATAAAATCACAAATACTAATGGAAGCTGAAAAAGTCAACAACGTTAGGAAAATGTTTGGAACACTAGGACTGGAAGAGCTCAGGCAACCCATTTGCTTGGAATGAGCTCTCTCTTTAAGACATTTGAGCAATGCCATCGAATTTATCAAACCAGGGAAATAGGGAGGTCTGGCAGGAGCGACTTCACACATAGCAATGACAAAGAACAGGGCATATTATAACTTGTAGTTGCAATTAACAACTTTTGTTTCAGCTGCTACTATAGCCACTATTAATACTGAGTCAGAAAAACTAAAACTACTAGTAATATTAATAACTCTAATATGTTTCTGCCCTGACCCCCATCCAGCCCAGCCTCCCCCGTGTGTGCAGTGACCGCTGGCATGGGCTGCGCTGGATAGTGAGACCTGCTGGGGACATTGAGAGCTGCCCCCACTGTGACACTGCCCTGGGGATTTCACAGGCACCAACCAAATCACAGCCAGCCCTGCCCCTTGTCATGTCTCACGGACTAGAGAGGATCACGGCCGGCCCTGCCCGGTACGACTCTCAGTCCCTGTCCCCAGTTCGCGGTCCCATTCGCCATCCTTTTCCCCATTCCCGACTCCAGTCCCGTATTTCCGGTCCCATTCTTGGGCTCGGTCCCGTAGTACCGCTCCCTCTCCCGCTTTCGTGTCGCAATTCCCTGTCCCCTTCCCCATTCCCGGTCCCTGTCCCCAGCCCGGGTCCCTGTCCCCTCTCACCACACGCCGCCGCCATCGCTCCGGTCCGCCCCGCCCTCACGTGACCGAGGAAACCCCGCGCTGCTCCCGCCCACCAATTACAGCGCGCGATCGCTCCTGTATTTGCATAACCACGCCCTGTACGTTGACCCCGCCCAGCGCCGGCGGCAGCCGAGTCCGGGCGCTGTTCGCTCCCAGTTCCCTCCCAGCGCTCCCAGGAAGAGCCATACTGGGAGGGCGAGCGCTCCCAGTTCCTTCCCGCTGCTCTCAGGATCGCTCCCGGTGCCGCGCGGGGCCGGGCCGCTTTGGAACCCGCCCAGGGCAGAGCGTGGCTGCTTTTGGGTGTCCGCACCGCCCCGGTCGGGCTGAGAGCGGAGGAGGAGCGGGAGGAAGAGGAGGGACAGAGGAGGAGGACAACGAAAGAGAAAGAGAGGAACGGTAGGAAGAGGAAGAAGAAGAACAGGAAGGACAGAGGTGGAGGAGAAGGAGGAGCGGAGGAAGAGGAGCAGCAGCAGCAGCACGCGGTTCTCCCGCCCGCCCGCTCAAGCCTCAGGTCCCCCGGCTCCCGCAGCATCGCCTCGCCCAGAACCCGCAGGTGAGAGGGGAGGGAGAGTTTGCCCCAAATCCATCGAGGGGGGCTCTCAGGGAGGTTTTTTTTTTCGGGGCAGGGGATGTTTGGATCTTGCAGGACCCCAAAGCCGAGCCGGAAATGGCCCCTGGAGGGATCTTGGGGGGGCTCCGGGTGGCCATCGCCCAGTACCTGCGGGCAGAGCCTGGAGATGAGCTCGGTCCAGGCCCCCCGAGGCTGAAAGTGGAGCTGACTTAGGCAGCTGCACTTGGGCAGCGGGACCATCAAACCCAACGCGCTCAGCCCTTGTTTTACCCCCGATCCAGGATTTCCCATTCCCAAACCTCGGCCCGATGGAGGAGGAGGCCGCAAGGAAGAGGAAGACGGCCCAGGAGCCGCAGGCAGGTGAGGAGGAAGTCACTGCCCCTTTCCTCCCCTGTCCTGCTCCATCTCCCAGCCCAGCCTGGCCCCGGCTGTATGACAACCCCGCTGCCGAAGCCGAGCGGCCAGGGATACAATGGGGTCTTTCCTTCCCCTTGGCTGTGGCACAGAGACAAATCCCATCCTCCTTGTCCTTTCTCCCCCAGACAAGGAGCTGAGAACAGAGCCCATGGATGACAAATCCCTGCAGCAGAACTTCTTGGAAGAGGCCACTCTGAGTGGCTCCACGGTGCAGGAATCCGACAGGGAGGAAAAGAGCTGGAGACCCCACAGGAGGAGGGGCTGCAAACACAGATCTCAGGGATCCAAGGTGAAGAGAACCACCCTGGGCCTGGGAGGCAGTCAGAGCTCGGAGCTGGGGGTCCCTGAGCAGCTTCATCATGAGGAGAAGCCCCATAGGTGCTCAAAATGTGAGAAGAGCTTCAGTCAGAGATCCTACCTGATCAGCCATTGGAGGATCCACACAGGGGAACAGCCCTATGAGTGTGGGGAGTGTGGGAAGAGCTTCAGTTTTAGATCCAACCTTAGAGTCCACCAGAGGAGCCACACCGGGGAGAGGCCCTATGAGTGTAACCAGTGCAAGAAGAGGTTTCAGACCAGCTCCCGTCTCCTCCTGCACCAGCGGATTCACACAGATGAGAGGCCCTTCCGCTGCCCTGACTGTGGGATGGGTTTCAAGGACGGATCTGCTCTCATCAAGCACCAGCGCATCCACACTGGGGAGAAGCCATACAAGTGTCCCGAGTGTGGAAAAAGCTTCAGACTCAGCTCCCATCTGATTTCTCACCGAAGGAGTCACACGGGGGAACGGCCCTACAAGTGTGAGCAGTGTGGGAAGAGCTTCAGCCAGAGCTCCCACCTGACTGTCCACCAGAGGAGCCACACCAGGGAGAGGGCCTACAAATGCGACCAATGCAGGAAGAGGTTTCAGACCAGCTCTGGTCTCCTCAAACACCAGCGGATTCACACGGATGAGAGGCCCTTCCGCTGCCCCGAATGTGGGAAGGGCTTCAAGAGAAACTCTGCCCTCGTCGCCCACCAGCGTATCCACACTGGGGAGAGGCCCTATGAGTGTCCCGAGTGTGGGAAGAGCTTCAGAGATAGCTCTGCCCTGACTGTCCACCAGAGAAGCCACACAGGAGAACGGCCCTACGAGTGTGGGGAATGTGGGAAGAGCTTCAGCCAGAGCTCCCACCTGATTATCCACCAGAGGAGTCACACTGGAGAGAGGCCCTATGAGTGTGACCAATGCAGGAAGATGTTTCGGACCAGCTCCAGTCTTCTCCTGCACCAGCGGATACACACGGATGAGAGGCCTTTCCGCTGCCCTGACTGTGGGATGGGCTTCAAGCACACCTCCAGCCTCACCACCCACCGGCGCATCCACACTGGGGAGAGGCCCTATAAGTGTCCCCACTGTGGGAAGAGCTTTTCCAAGAGCTCTCACTTGACCCAACACCAACGGAGCCAGCACTGAGAGAAGCCCTGCGAGTGCCCTGAGTGTGGGAAGAGTTTGTGCACTGCTCCAGCTCCGTCCCCCTTGGGAGGATCCATGCTGGATGATCCCCAGTGACCCCCGGTGATCTGTGTTGCTGGTGATCCGCGTTGGTAAGACACCTGGCTGGGGGCTCTGCATCCCCCTGGCTTCTTGTGGCCAGGATTTTCTTTTCATTTCTCTTTGTCCTTTCAAAACACAAAAAAACAAGGTAAAAAGAAAGATTTTGAACTAAGGTGTGGATGGGGATATGGAGGGGTTCTTCCAGGGGAATGTGGGAGATGCTGGGTGCGAGGGAGTTGAGGGTTCCTGGCAGGGACTTGGTGGTTGCTCAGGGCTTTGGGCACCCCAGGCTGAGTGGCTCCAGCTGCGCTGGATGACCCTAGCAGGAGGTTCTGCGGCAGCTGATCAAGGACCCCCTGCACTGGAACTGTCTCTATATCCCCCTGTCCCAGTTCCCAGTGTCTTCAGTCCAGGATCCCCCTTTCCCCACTGTCACTCCCCTTGTCCCTCACTCGTTCCTGTTTCGCTCCACTCCTGGTCCCATCCTGCTCCCATCCTAGTCTGGATCCCATTCCTGTTTCCCATCCTGATCCCGTATTCTCTGTCTTGTTGCCATTCCCATATTCTCAGTCCCATATTCTCTGCCCCATTCCTGTTTTAGTATTCCTGGTCCCTTTGCCTGGCCTGCTGCCTGGCCTGCATTTTCCATTTCTGTATTCCCTCTCCTGTTCCTATATTCCAGTTTTTGGCCCTTTGCTGTGTGCTCATTTCTGATCCTGGTCCCACCTTCCTAATCCCCATCTCATAGTCTCCATCCAGTTGCTGTTTTCTTGTTCTCTGTCCTTTTCCCATATTGCAATCTCCAAGCCCATTCCAGGTCCCATATTCCTGTATTACCCTATTCCCGGGAATACTCCCAGATTCCTGGTCCCATTTCCAGTCCCTGTCTCAATTCCTGGTTCCTGTCTTGTATTCTCTGTCCCATTCCCAGAATTCCTGGTCCTACTCTAAGTCCCTGTCCCCATTCCCAGTCGCATTCCCAGGGCCTGTCCAGTATTCCCTGTCCGATTCTTACTCCCTCTCCCCATTCCCAAAATCATTCCCAGTCCCTGTCTTGTATTTCCAGTCCCATTCCCTATCCCTGACCGTATTCTAAATCCATGTCCCCATTTCTGATCCCTGTCCCCATTCCTGGTCCCTGTCCCCAGTCCCAGTCTCTGGCCCCAGTCCCATTCCCCAGGGCCGCCTCTCGCATGGGGCCCTGAGGGCTCCACACCTCGGGCTGCCTGTGGCACACGAACCCTTCAGCCCTGCTGCTGTCCTTGGGCAGCTGCACAGAGCACAAGGCTTTGGCCATTTCTCACAGGCCCCAGCTGGCCAGAGCAGCCCCTCCTGCCAGCCCCCGCTGTACCTCAGAGCCCACCCTCCTGCTGGGGACATGGAGGGGACACGGGCCTGCAGGAGCCTCCTGCTCTTGGCACAGGAGCAAGGCTGCAGCTCCAGCCTTTGGGCGCTGGGCCGCAGCAGCGCAGGGGAGGCCCAGCTGCAGAGCTCGCAGGCCCAGATGTGTTTCACTGCAGCGCTTTGGAACACTAATCCTCATCCCATATTCTCTGTCTGAGGTTGCTGTTTCCATATTCCTTGTCCCATTCCCATATTCCCATTCCTGGTCCCCTTTCCTTTCCCAGTCCCTGTCCCATATTCCTGGACCCATTTCAGGAATGTTCTAGTGCTCTAGCTTCTCTGTTTATCCATAAAAATCATATATATTCTAAGAAGCCTCTACATATTCATCATCTGTCTCTGCCCATTCCCTGCTCCGTATTAAAATTAGTTGCATACTCATTGCGGTGTGTAGTCTTCCTCTTCTTTTGGGTCGATGGTCGTTAAAATGAGTTGGAGGGTGTTGAGAAGAAGTAAGAGATGTCTTCCTCGCTTACTGAACTTCTCATCTTCGTCCCGTTGCTCTGACTACCTTTCCTTCATTCTGATTTTTATTAGTTGGTCCCTTCATTCTGATCTTTATTAGTTTCAGTGTCCAAATCTATGATGCATAGGTCTCTCTTGGCTGGCTCTGAGTATTTCTCCAATAGATATCAATTTTATTTGAATGTTTCCATATGTGCATTGGCCCCACTTCGACTGGCTCTGAATATTACCATATGTAAACCATTAACCTAGGTCAATTTCTAATTCTTTTACTACATTTCTTAACTTCTAGCTTCTGATCATCTGTTTCTTAAGCTTAACACAGTACCATGGTTCAGCTTCAAAACTGGTCGTGGAACTGCTGGGGTGGCTTTGCTCGCTTCTGGCACCGCCGCTCCGCTTGAGACACGCGGGGGGACTGCCTCGCCCTGCGCTCACTCTGCCTGATCCGTGCGGAGCCGCTCCGTAGGCCCCGTGAGGGGGGGTCACTCCGCGGGCTCCGGGATCGCTCCACCCACTGCTTGCTTCGCTGCTACGCTGTTTATGTGTGCCTCCGAGGGGAACAGCTTGCCCGCTCCATCCTGTCCGAGTGGGACGGGTCCTGCCACTGCAAGGCGCAGAGTTGGTCTAAAGTGTGCTGCCTTGCCGGCGCTGTGTGAGCGGGCTTTACCGTCCACCTCGCTTTTTTTATCTTCAGAACGTTCACTCCCCGCCGTTCGGTATCAGAGATCTGCGCTGTTCGCGTAACTGAGTGTTCTGGGTTGACCTGCCTCCTATCCCATATCTTGGATACATTGTTGTGTCTGGCAGCTGCCCCTCCCTCTCTGGTGGGGCCTGGCTGGCTTTTGGTTTTGCTTTTGCTGCCGCTGTGGGCTTTTTCTGCTTCGGCTTTCTAGCTTGGCTGCCTTGCTTCGCTGCTGTTGTGTTTTCTGCTGCTTTCTCTCTCTTTTTCCTCTTTTCTCTCTCTCCTGCTGCCCCTGCCACTGTTTTTTTTTCTTCGCTGCTTCTGTTTGGTTTTATTTCCTTCCTTTCTTCTCCCCCCTCCACCTCCAAGGTTTGAACCTGCTCCAGACCTGACCTGACCTGAGAAGTTGGAGAAGTCCCGGGCCTGCAAGAGACGCGTCGCGCCCTCCTCATTCACCAAGTAACCCTATTTCCTACTGTCAGTGTTGGGGAGTGTTCTTTTTTTTCATTGTCAATAAACCGGTTTTTCCACTTTTCTTCCGAAGTATTTTCCTCCCCGAACCCAGGGCTGTGGGGGAAGGGGTGGTGGAGGTTTTGATTTAGGGGACTCCTTTTGGAGGTTCTTCCCTAATTTATTCCAAACCAGGACACTGAGGTAGCACGTGCAGACAGCGGCTGTGCAGTTAGCATAAGTTTCAGAATTTGCGTGATAACTGCTTCTTGCCTACGGACGCATCCGCTGATTCCGTACAGTTCCCCCATAAATCCTGGGGTCCTCTGTCTCAGGGCAAAGCCTCCCCTAGGTCAGGGATTCCATTTTCACCTGTGCTTGTCCCCATCTCATGCTGGGTATCTGTCAGCGGTCTTTCAGGTGGCAGTTACGCCGCGGACACTGACGGGATGGCGGGAGAGACTGCCCCCCCTTCCTGCACCGCCTTCTGCTTTCTGCAGTGCGAACTCAGTGTCGCTGAAGCAATTTTTGGCTTCATATCTGTTAACAATTGCTTCATATATTACCCTACATACAGGGAGAACCTTCGAAGCTGTACTGTTCCTAAGCGTGGCCTGATTATAAATGCGTACACTGACAGAGTGCCATAGAAATGGGTGAAGAAGCAGTTCTGCATCGGCTTTCGGGAACTGTACCCAGCTCAGGAGGTCTCTTATCTGATCTCTCGAAACAGATTTTTTATCACAGATGTAATTTTTTTATCACAGATGGTGATTTTTTTAATCATAGATTCTAGCCTATCGAGGCCTTCTTTTTGTGTTTTGGACATCAGGTTTTCCATTTTTATACTGGATTGGCTCTGAGGAGTATTTAAAAGAGAGTTCTTACCTGACTTTACCATCACCTTCTTTCCCTCGGTCTCCAGTGTTCCTGTAGCTGACCTGCAGACACGAGTTCCTGGATCCGGGCTGGTTTTTTCCTTTTCCCCCGGGGATTTTGACTTTTTTTTCTTCCCGGCTTTCCACTGCTTCTTCCCAGCTTTCTGCTGTTTTCTTCCTTAGAGAGGTTTTTCCACATGCAGTGGACACCATTTGTAAGAGTTTAGGCTTCTTTTTCTCTCTGCCAAGGTCAGGATGAATAATACGGGAAATGAAGATGTCGAGTTCAGGCTTGGAATGTTTATTATATCTTATCTATTTACAGTATTTACAGGCTCACAAGCTGTGAGCTTAACTAGCAAGCTATTGAAACGAGATAAAATGGAGTGCTTCTAACTCTCTCCAAGATTCTTTTAAGAGATAATTACCCAATAACAAAGTGACACCTATATTATTTATGGTTTTGACCCAATAATGACCACTTAAGGCCTGCAATGCGGATCTTTTTCACCCAATTACAGAAAACCACCCAAACCCATGAAGAAGAAGGAAGGCAGCGGCAAAAAAGAAGGACAAAGACAACACCTCCGATCTTCCATCTTGACTCATACGTATTACTATACACTGAAACCCCAAGTTCTAAGTTTCCAGGATTCCAGCAGGTATTTGATTATTTATTAGCAGAATACAAGCAGTGGATCTGCTGGTAGATAAAACTAGCACTGAGAGAGAAAAGAAACAATGGGAAGGATTCCAGTGATTGATGAATAGAAAAGAAGATATTTGCCTTTACAAACAATCTGTAGGTTTGTTGCTAAATGAAACCGGACATTGAAAGATGAAAGAAACAATGAGGAAAACACATCCATTCCAAAGAACTAAAAATTTAAAGGCGGTTATACATTAAAGGGAAATCTTAGGTATTAAGCAGTCTGGGAAATCTGTACCTCTCAAGTACCTGCTCTGCCGGCAGCCAACACCGGGACTCCCCAAAATTGTGCCATCTCAGAGCCACTGAGCGGGTGCCCGGCCCTTGGCCCCGAGCACACAGCTCTGCCCGGGGGCTCCCGGGGAAAGCCGGCAGCGCTCGGCAGCAGCCCCAGCCCACGGCAATTCCCCTGCATCGGGACAAAATCCTGCCCCAAAGGAGGCACTCGGAACGGCCGCCTGCGGCCCCTCCCTGCCCCAAAGATCCCGGCAGCTGGCCCGCTGTCACAGGGGAGCTTTCCAGCAGGGAGGCTCTGCAGGTCCCCCCGGCTGTGCCCCCTCCCAGGCTGTGCCCGCCCAGGTGCTGATGTCCGGCCCGGGCTCTCTCGCTCTTCCCGGCTCTCGCACAGTCCCGGGCTGACCGGGCACCGACCGCCCGGCGCCGCAGGGCCCCGAGCCCCTGCTCAGCAAAGGGGCAGTGGCCATTGCTGGCCCCTGGCCAGGGGCTCCGGACATTCCCCATCCCCGGCACAACCCGCAGCTCCCACCGCAGCTCCCTCGAGCCAGGCACTGCGGGTTCCGCAACGAGCCAGAATATTCCGTTCATGGAATCTTTGTTAGCTCTGCTTAGATGTGCAAAACCAGCTGCTGCTCAAAGAATCCTATCCCACACTCAAGGATATCCCACACCCATCCCAAATGCTACATTCAGTCCTGACACACCAGTAAGAAATCCAAGAACAAAAGAGACAGTTGATAACACAATCTTGCAAAACCACAACCCAGAACATTTTGGTACAAAATCACAATTATTAATGGAAGCTGGCAAAATCAACATCGTTAGAAAACAAGATTTGAACACTGGGACTAGAAGACCTCAGGAAATCAATTGGATTGGAATGAGCCCTCTCTTTTTGACATGTGAGCAATGCCTTTGAGTTTCTCAAACCAGGGAAAGAGGCAGCCCTGGCAGCTCCACACACAGCAGTGACACAGAACAGGACATATTATAACTTCTAGTTGCAATTAGGAATTTTTCTTTTGAGTTCTAGTATAGACACTTTTTACATAGGGTCAAAAAGACTAAAGCTACGAGTAATACTAATAACTGTAATATCAATAGCAGAAAAAGACATAATAGCAATACAAGAATTAATGACGGTAATAAATACCATACCATAATTATCCTAGATTTGCATGGCCAAGGTCTGGTAAGGGAGGCTCTAGGAGTGCCTTCTGTGAGAGGTTGCTGGAAGCAGCTGCTCCTCCATGTGCCGCAGAGGCAATGCCAGCCAGCTCCAGGATGGACCGGCCACAGGCCAAGACTGGACCAGTTAGAAATGGTGGCAACACCTTTGGGATAACAGATTGAAGAAAATCGCTCATCGTGTAGTTGTAGCTGTGAGCAGGGAAGAGCAGGGTGAGAACATGTGAGAGGAACAACTCTGCACACACCCAGAGCAGGGCAGGAGGAGGGGAGGAGCTGCTCCAGGTGCTGGAGCTGATGGCCCTGAGATTCCCTGGTGCAGTCTGTGCTGAGGCAGCTGGGCCCCTGCAGCCCACAGAGGGCACAGAGTGCAGAGATGCACCTGCAGCAGCTACAGGAGCCCGTGCCAGAGCAGGGGGATGCCTGAGTGCAGGCTGTGACCCCATGAGAAACCTGTGCTGGAGTACGGACCTGGCAGGGACCTACAAAACCATGGACAGAGAAGCCCAGACTAGAGCAGGGTCCTGGTAGGACACTTGTGAGCCTATGGAAGAGTGACCCACATTGCAGCAGTTTGTGAAGAACTGCTGTCCACGAGATGAAATCATGTTGGAGAAGTTCATGGAGAAGTGTCCCTGGCAGGGACCCCTGGCACTCCTCTCCCTGAGCAGCAGAAGAAAACATGTGATGAACTGACCAGAACCCCCATTCCCTGTCTCCCTGCACCCACAGGGGAGGAGGTAATGATGGGAAGGAGGGAGGGATGGGCAGAAGGTGCTTTTAAAGCTCTATTTTACTTCTCACTATCCTGCTCTGATTTTGATCCAGCAATAAATTCAATTAATGGCTCCAATTTCCAACCTGTTTCGCCCATGATGGCATGTGCTGAGTGATCTGTCCCAGTCCTTATCCCAAGCCATGAAGCCTTCATTTTGTTTTCTCTCTCCAGTCCATTTCTGAGGGGAGTGAGAGAGCAGCTTTGGTGAGTGTCTGGCATCCAGCCAGGGTACACTGACTACATTTCCTTTCCTTCATTCTTTCTTTCTTTCCAGAGGTCACAGTGTAGAGGTTGAGTGGGGCTTTGATGGAGGGAGTGAAGGGAGAGGGAAGTAATGAGGACAGGAGGCACAGGGATGTGGGACAGGCACCAGAGGGGCCCAGGCAGCTGGCAGGAGGAGAGCCCAGTGCTGGGGGCGCCGTTTCTGCCCCGACCCCCATCCGGCCCAGCCTCCCCCGTGTGTGCAGTGACCGCTGGCACGGGCTGCACTGGACAGCGGGACCTGCTGGGGACACTGAGAGCTGCCCCCACTGTGACACTGCCCTGGGGATTTCACAGGCAACAACCAAATCACAGCCAGCCCTGCCCCTTGTCATGTCCCATGGACTAGAGAGGATCACAGCCAGCCCTGCCCCTTGTCATGTCACAGGCCCTACGAGTGTCCCAAGTGTGGGAAGAGGTTCCTGCACTGCTCCAGCTCCATCCCCCATGGGAGGATCCGTGCTGGATGATCCCCAGTGACTCCTGGTGGGCAGAGCCCCGATGATTCCGTGTTGGAAAGACGCCTGGCTGGGGGCTCCAAATCCTCCTGACTTCTCATTACCAGGATTTTTTTCATTTCTCTTTAACACCAAAACCAGAGTAAAGACAAAAATTTGGAACTAAGTCATAGATGGGGATACAGAGGGATCTTCCAGGGGATGGAGGGGATTCTGGGTGCGAGGGAGTTGCGGGTTCCTGGCAGGACTTGATGGTTGCTCAGGCAGTTGGGCTCCCCAGGCTGAGCGCCTCCAGCTGCGCTGGAAATTCTGTGGCAGCTGATCAAGGACTCCCTGCCCTGGAACTGTCCTCATGTCCCCCCTCTCAGTTCCCTGTCCTGGACTCCCCTCAACGTGCTGTCATTCCTCTTGCCCCCAGCCCGTTCCCATGTCACCCCACTCCCAGTGCTGTCCTGCTCTCATCCCAGTCCACATCTGTCCTGGGTTGCAGTTTAAGATGTATTCTATCACCATCTTCACTTAATTGCCCATCAATGCCTTGTGAATGACTCATAGATAATCTTTAATGGGCCATCAAGGCCCTCTTCCATGACTCATCATCCCATTGTGAGATGCTCCGCCCACGGGGAGGAGCCAAGCATTCTCACCTGGATATAAGCTGGGGTTTGGGACAGTAGAAGCAGCCTTCACCCACTGGATTCCCAGAGGACTGGAGCTACCAGACCTTTCTACGAGATCACTGCATCAGGAAGACCACCTCACCTGGCCTGCTTTCATCACCCTGATCAGGTTGTATTCTGACTCTGTCAGTAGTTTTTCCTTCTGTATCGTTGCATTTATTTTATTTCATTTTATTTTCCTTTTCTTCTCATTAAATTTTATTTCTGACTTAGAGCCTCTCACTCGGTTTGTTTTCAAACCACAACAGCATCCCATTCTCAGTTAGATTCCCTGTCCCTGTCCAGTATTCTCTGTCTGGTTGCCATTCCCATATTCCTAGTCCCATTCCAACAGCATCCCATTCCCAGTTAGATTCCCTGTCCCTGTCCAGTATTCTCTGTCTGGTTGCCATTCCCATATTCCCAGTCCCGTATTCCCTCTCCTGTTCCCGTTCTCGTATTCCTGGTACCTTTACAGGGCCCGCATTTCCATTTCTATATGCCCTGTCCCGTTTCTATATTCCCAGTCCCGTTCCTGTATTCCTTTTCCTGATCCCAGTCCCACCATCTACTACTTATCCCGTAATCTCTCTCTGGTTGCTGTTTCCATGTTCCCTGTCCCATTCCCATATTCCCATACCCAATCATATTCCAGGTCCCTCTCCCGTATTCCTGTCCCATCCACGGTCCGTGTCCCCTCTCACCGCACACCGCCGCCATCGCTCCGGCGCCCCCAGTCCTCACGTGACCGGGGAAACCCCGCGCTGCTCCCTAGGATCGCTCCCGGTGCCGCGCGGGGCTGGGACGCTTTGGAACCCCCCAGGGCAGAGCGCGGCTGCTTTTGGATTTCTGCACTGCCCGGGTCGGGCTGAGAGCGGAGGAGGAGCGGGACGAAGAGGAGGGACGGAAGAGGAGGAGGAGCGGGAGGAAGAGGAGCAGCAGCAGCAGCACGCGGTTCCCCTGCCCGCCCGCTCAGGCCGCAGCTCCCCCGGCTCCGGCAGCATCGCCCCCCCGGAACCCGCAGGTGAGAGGGGAGGGCGAGTTTGCCCCAAATCCATCGAGGGGGGCTCTCAGGGAGGTTTTTTTTCGGACCAGGGGATGTTTGGATCTTGCGGGACCCCAAAGCTCAGCCGGAAATGTCCCTGGAGGGATCTCGGCGGGTCCCACGTGGCCATAGCCTGGTCCCGGCGAGCAGAGGCCGGAGATGAGCGGGCTCCGGGCCCCCCGAGGCTGAAAGGGGCGCTGACTTGTGCAGCTGTGCTTGGGCAGTGGGACCATCAAACCCAACGCGCTCAGCCCTTGTTTTACCCCCAATCCTGGATTTCCCATTCCCAAACCTCGGCCGGCAGGAGGAGGAGGAGGCCGTGAGGGAGAGGAAGATGGCCCAGGAGCCGCAAGCAGGTGAGGAGGAAGTCAGTGCCCCTTTCCCCCTCTGTCCTGCTCCATCGCCCAGCCTGGCCCCCGGATATAGACAACTCAGCTGTAGATGCCGTCCAGGTGGGGACGCATTTGGGGTGATGTCCTTCTCCTTCCCTGAGGCACGGAGGCAAATCTCATCCTCCCTTTGTTCTTCCTCCCCCAGAGACGGAGCTGAGGACAGAGCCCAGGAAGGAGAAATCCCTGCAGCAGGACCTCATGGAAGAGGCCAATTTGACTGGCTCCACGGTGCAGGAATCCAACGGGGAGGAAAAGCCCCAGAGATCCCACATAAGGAGGGGCTGCAAACGCAGATCTCAAGGATCCGATGTGGAGAGCTCCACCCTGAGCCAGGGAAGCGGCCATAGCTCAGAGCAGGGGGGCCTTCAGCAGCTTCAGAATGGGAAGAAGCCCCACAAGTGCTCAAAGTGTGGCAAGAGCTACAGCAAGACATCCCATCTGATCGACCATTGGAGAATCCACACAGGGGAACGGCCCTACGAGTGTGCAGAGTGTGGGAAGAGCTTCAAGGTGAGATCTAAACTGTTTGTCCACCAGAGGAGCCACACGGGGGAGAGGCCCTATGAATGTGCAGAGTGTGGGAAGAGCTTCAACTGGAGGTCGGAACTGACTGTCCACCTAAGGAGCCACACCGGGGAGAGGCCCTACGAGTGTCCTGAGTGTGGGAAGACCTTCAGACGGAGATCAAAACTGACAGTCCACCTAAGGAGCCACACGGGGGAACGGCCCTACAAGTGTGGAGAGTGTGGGAAGAGCTTCAGCCGGAGCTACTCCCTCATCCGTCACCAGATGGTCCACACCGGGAAAAGGCCCTATGAGTGTGACCAATGCAGGAAGACATTTCAGACCAGCTCCCATCTCCTCCTGCACCAGCGGATTCACATGGATGAGAGGCCTTTCCGCTGCCCCGACTGCGGGAAGGGCTTCAACCGTAACTGCACCCTCGTTAACCACCAGCGCATCCACACCGGGGAGAAGCCCTACAAGTGTGCTGATTGTGGGAAGAGCTTCTCACACAGCTCTAACTTTACCAGACACCAACGGAGCCACGTCTAAGGGAATCCCTGCGACTGCTCCAGGAGTGGGAAGAGCTTCGTGTGCTGCTCCAACTCCATCCCCCATGGGAGGATCTGTGCTGGATGATCCCCAGTGACCCCCAGTAGGCAGAGCCCCGGTGATCCGTGGTGCTGGTGATCCGTGTTGGGAAAACACCTGGCTGGGGGCTCCACATCCTCCTGGCTCCCCGTGGGCACCTAGACACATGCCCAGGCCAACATCAGAAATCCATTGTGGACAGCAGACTTCTTGACTTCTACGCCCAGAAAAATCTCACTTTTTGCATCTTCTGGTGGCATCAAGCAACGCTGCGTGGCCTTGGAGGTCTTCTCCAACATAAAGCCATTTCAATTCTCTCTGGCCCATGGCCATCTTACACAGCCAAATAAGGACAGATTAGGTCAAAACCCACGATTTTGGAGATAATGGGGTTGAAACCCCTCCAAAAAAGGTTCTTCCCACTCACCCAAGAACATGGATGCTCTGCCAGTAGAGACACATAAATCCTTTTGTTTTGGCCTTGACAGGAAAAGGTTTCTGTTCATCCCTTTGAAGGTCCTGAAACTGAGTTAAAAATAAAGATGTTAAACTAAGGCATGGATGGGGACATGTGAGGGACACAGACATAGATGGGGACTTGCAGGACATGAACATGGATGGGGACATCAGGGACATGCATGGGGGCATGAATTGGGACAGCATCAATGCCACCACCTGTGCCACCACAGTGCCACCAGCACCTTCATCCTGGCCACAGTGAGGCGCTGCCCAATGCACTTCCTGCCACCTCATCCCCACTGTCACCAGTGCGGTGTCCCAGCCGAATGTCACCCCCACCAGGGCAGGACGAGGAACTCATTCAGCTGTTGACAAGTGGCCTAGAAGCGAATAAGAGCCACCAGAGTGTCCCAGGGCCATTGCATTCAGGGGACCCCAACCAACCCTGGGGACAGGCGGAGGACAGGGCAAGGGTCAGTGTCACCAGTGGGGTCACGTGGCCCTACACTGGGTGTGGAGGCATCCTGGTAGGAGTATTCCCACAGGTGTGGTAACATTGTCCCCTGATGTGTGCCCTGGTGGCATCGTGTGCCCTCCCTATGTCCTCATGCCCCGCCATGGCTCCCTGTCACCCCTCTGTGTCTCCCTGTCCCCATTTCCCTGTGTGTCCCCATCCCTTCCCCCATGTCCCTGTCCCCTGCCCACTTTGGGGCTGTGTCACTCAACGATCGCTGCTGTATTTGCATAAGCACGCCCCACGCCTTGGCCCCGCCCAGCGCCGGTGGCAGCCGAGTCCGGGCGCGGTTTGCTCCCAGTTCCCTCCCAGCGCTCCCAGTAAGAGCCATACTGGGAGGGAAAGCGCTCCCGGTTCCTTCCCGCTGCTCACAGGATCGCTCCCGGGGCCGCGCGGGGCCAGGCCGCTTTGGAACCTCCCAGGGCTCGAGGAAGAGGAGGCACAGAGCCTAATGAGCAGGAAACTCAAGAGTGGCAGGAAGAGGAGGAGCAGGAAACAGAAGGGACAGAGGACGAGGAGGATCGGGAGAAAGTCTCTCCCCGGAACCCGCAGGTGAGCGCGGAGGGGGAGCTCGCCCCAAACCCATGGTGGGGCTCTCCGGGCACAAATGCCGTCCTCTCCTTGTCCTTCCTCCCCCAGACACGGAGCTGAACACGGAGCCCGGGCAGGACAAATCCCCGTGGCAGAAGCTCGTGCCAGAGGCCCTTTGGAGCAGCTCCACGGCGCAGGAATCCAACGGGGAGGAAAAGGCCCGGAGATCCCGCACCAGGAGGGGCTGCAAACGCACATCTCGGGGATCCCAGGAGGAAAGACCCACCCTGGGGCAGAGCTCGGAGCTGGGGGTCCCTGAGCACCATCATGATGGGGAGAAGCCCCACAAGTGCTCGGAGTGCGAGAAGAGCTTTAGATGGAGATCTTTGCTGCTCACACACCAGAGGATCCACACGGGAGAACGGCCCTACGAGTGTGGAGAGTGTGGGAAAAGATTCAGCGAAAGATCCTCCCTGATCGTGCACTCGAGAATCCACTCCAGAAAACGGCCCCATGAGTGTCCAGAGTGTGGGAAGGGCTTCACCCGGAGCCACAACCTGATTAGGCACTTGAAAAGCCACACCGGTGAGAGGCCCTACGAGTGTGACCAATGCAGGAAGACGTTCCAGACCAGCTTCCATCTCCTCGTGCACCAGCGGATTCACACGGATGAGAGGCCCTTCCGCTGCCCAGACTGCAACAAGGGATTCAAGCAAAACTCCAGACTCATAAACCACCAATGCATCCACATGAGGGAGAGGCCCTATGAGTGTGACCAGTGCAGAAAGAGGTTTCAGAGCAGCTCCAATCTCCTCGTGCACCAGCAGGTTCTCACGGATTAGAGCCCCTTCTGCTGCCCAGATTTCAACAAGGGATTCAAGCAAAAGTCCAACCTCATCAGACACCGGCGGATCCAAAGCGGAGAGAGGCCCTTCGAGTGTCCCCAGTGTGGGAAGAGCTTCTCACAGAGCTCCACCCTGACTCTGCACCAGATGATCCACACCGGGAAGAGGCCCTGTGAGTGTGACCAATGCAGGAAGTTGTTTCAGACCCGCGGCTATCTCCTCGTGCACCGGCGGATTCACACAGATGAGAGGCCGTTCCGTTGCCCCGACTGCAGCAAGGGCTTCAAGCAAAACTCCACCCTCATCACCCACTGGTGCATCCACACCGGGGAGAGACCCTATGAGTATGACCAATGCTGGAAGAGGTTTCAGACCAGCTCCCATCTCCTCGTGCACCAGTGGATTCACATGGATGTGAGGCCCTTCCGTTGCCCGGACTGCAACAAGGGATTCAAGCAAAAGTGGAATCTTATAAACCACCAGCGCATCCACACCAGGGAGAGGCCCTACGAGTGTCCCCAGTGTGGGAAACGGTTCTCACAGAGCTCAGCCTTGACCCAACACCAACGGAGCCAGCACTGAGGGAAGCCCTGGAGTGCCCCGAGTGTGGGAAGAGCTTCGTGCGCTGCTCCAGCTCCATCCCCCATGGGAGGATCCGTGCTGGATGATCCCCAGTGTGCCGTGGTGGGCAGAGTCCTGGTGATCCCTGGTGCCGGTGATCCCTGTTGAGAAGACACCTGGCTGGGGGCTCCACGTCCTCCTGGCTCCCCATCGACACCTGGAGTTTTGCTTCATTTCTCTTTGTCCTTTCAAAACACCCTAAAATTGCCTAAAGATAAAGATATTGAACTAGGACCTTGACGGGGACATGGGGGGATCCTCCAGGGGATATGGGGGATGCTGGCTGTGAGGCAGTTGAGGGTTCCTGGCAGGGACTTGGGCCTTGCTCAGGGCTTTGGGCTCCCCAGGACGAGCATCTCCGTCTGTGCTGGGAGACCCTGACGGAGGTTCTGGGGCAGCAGATCAAGCACCCTCTGCCCAGGAACTGTCCCCATCTCCCCCTGGCCCGGTTCCTGGTGTTTCCGGTCCAGGAACCCCGTCTCCTCGCTGTCACTGCTCCTGCCCCTGCCCGTTCTCATTTCACCCCACTCCCAGTCCCATCCTGTTCCCATCCCAGTCCACATCCTCTTCCTGGTCTCATTCCCTGTTTCTGTTCCATATTCTTGCTCTGGTTGCTGTTCCTGTATTCCCAGTCCCATATTCCCTGCCCTGTTCTCACTCTCAGATTCCTGGTCCCGCTGCTGGCCCCGCACTTCCATTGCTGTATTCCCTGTCCTGTTCCCATGTTCCCAGTCCCATTCCTGTATTCCCATTTCTGATCCTGGCCCACCTTCCTAATCCCCATCTCTCCTTCTCTCATGGCTTCATCTACCCATATTCCCTGTGCCCTTCCCGTTTTCCTATTCCCGATCCCATTCCAGGTCCCTGTCCTTTATTCCTGGTGCCACTCCCATTCCCAGTCTGGTATTCCTGGTCCCATTCTTGGTCCCTGTCCACATTCCCAATACAGGTTTTATGTCCCCATTCCCTATCCCCATCCCCTGTCCCCATTCGCTGTCCCAATCCCCAGTCCCCGTTCCCTTTCCGCGTCCCCATTCCCTGTCCCCATTCCCTATCTCCCTTCCCTGTCCCCATCTCCTGTCCCCATCCGCTATCCCTGTTCCCTTTCCCCATCCCGTGTCCCTGTTCCCTGTCCCCGTTACATGTCCCCATCTCTGTCCGCGTCCCCAATTCCCTATCCCCCTTCACTGTCCCCATTCCTTGTCCTTGTTCCCTGTCCCCATCCTCTGTCCCCATTAGCTGTCCCCATCCCTGTCCCCATTAGCTGTCCACATTTCGAGTTCCCTGTCCCCGTCCCCTGTCCTCATTCCCTGTCCCCATTCCCTGTCCCCATCCCCTGTCCCCATTCCCCAGGGCCCCCTCTTGCACGGGGCCCTCAGGGCTCCACAGCTCGGGCTGCCTGTGGCACACCAACCCTCCAGCCCTGCTGCTGTCCTTGGCCGGCTGCACAGAGCACAAGGCTTTGGCCATTCCTCACAGGCCCCAGCTGGCCAGAGCAGCCCCTCTCAGAGTCTGTCCAAGAATGTGATGTGCCTCACGACCGTCTCCAATGATTGAGGACAGAGACCCCAGGCTCTGAAAGGAGCCCCTGGCCTGGCCGAGGTGGAATGTTTGCCAAGTCTCGGAGGACTGGTCTGCATCTCCATGAGAACGGAGTGCCACAACAATGGAAGTGGTCACAGTGCACTGAGCCAAGGCTACTTGCCCAAACCGGTGTGTCCATAGCGGAGTACGGACACGTACGGTGTGCAGCCTGTTCCTGAGCACCCAGCCTCAGCACGGGAGGTTCCCGCTCTGGCTCTGTGCCCCTCGCTTGGCCTCAGCACAGGTGGCTCCTGCTTTGGCTCTGTGCCCCTTGCTTTAGTTCCCGCCTTGACCAACCTATAAAATCCCTGGAGACCCCCACTCACTGTTGTGATCACCCCACTGGAGAAGATCGTATCCATGGGCATCTCGGCCTCGAGGACTCGTCCCTCCACGTTGGCAACTTTAATCCTCTTCTCCTCTTTTTCTGTCTTCCTTAGTATTCTTTATTTCTCTCCCCACTCTCGCAATTTTTGCCACAAAATAAAAGTGCATTTTTTAATAAGCAAACTGTGTCTATTGTGCTCTGAGATCCTTAAAACGGACCATCAGGTCTCCTGTGTATGTTTGCAGGCCCTGACCCCCTCTGAGCCCTCTCTCCTGCAGGGGACATGGAGGGGACACGGGCCTGCAGGAGCCTCCTGCTCTTGGCCCAGGAGCAAGGCTGCAGCTCCAGCCTTTGAGCCCTGGGCCGCAGCAGCCCAGGGGAGGCCCAGCTGCAGAGCTCGCAGCCCCACAGGTGTTTCACCGCAACGCTTTGGACAGGAATCCCCGGCCCATATTCCCTCTGCTGCCGCTGTTTCCATATTCCCTGTCCTGTTCCCATATTCCCATTCCCGATCCCTGTCCCGGTCCCATTCCTGGTCCTGGTGTTCCCTGTCCCCTATTCCTGGTCCCATTCCCCATTTCCAGCCCCTATCCGTATTCTCTGTCCCTGTCGCCAATTCCTCCCCAGTCCTGCATTCCAGGTCCCATTCCCCATCCCTGTCCCCATTCTTGGGGCGATTCCCCGTCCCTTTGCCCAGTCCTAGGTGCCACTCCTTATCCCGCTCCCTGTCCCCATTCCCTGTCCCCAGTCCCGCTCCCTGTCCCCTCTCACCGGACGCCGCCGCCATCACTCCCGTCCTCTCCGCCCCTCACGTCGCCGGGGAAACCCCGCGCTCCTCAAACCCACCAATCACAGCGCGCGATCGCTGCTGTATTTGCATAACCACGCCCCACGCCTTGGCCCCGCCCAGCGCCGGCGGCAGCCGAGTCCGGGCGCTGTTTGCTCCCAGTTCCCTCCCAGCGCTCCCAGTAAGAGCCATACTGGGAGGGAAAGCGCTCCCGGTTCCTTCCCGCTGCTCCCGGGATCGCTCCCGGGGCCGCGCGGGGCCGGGCCGCTTTGGAACCTCCCAGGGCGGGAGGAAGAGGAGGCACAGAGCCGGAGCAACAGCAAAGGGAAAGAGAAAAGCAGCAGGAAAACGCCGAGGAAAAGGAAGAGGAGGAGCCGGATCCGGAGGAGGTAAAGAAGAGGAAGAGGAGGAGCGGAGGAAAAGGAGGAGCGGAGGAAGAGGAGCGGCAGCAGCAGCAGCACGCGGTTCCCCCGCCCGCCCGCTCAGGCCGCAGCTCCCCCGGCTCCGGCAGCATCGCCCCCCCCGGAACCCGCAGGTGAGCGGGGAGGGGGAGCTCGCCCCAAACCCATGGCGGGGCTCTCCGGGAGGGGTTGTGTGCGGCCCGGGGCATGTTCGGATCTTGCAGGAGCCCGAAGCGCAGCCGCAAATGGCCCCGGAGGGATCTCGGCGACTCCCACGTGGCCATGGCCCGGTGCCGGCGGGCAGAGGCCGGAGATGAGCGGGCTCCGGGCCCCCCGAGGCTGAAAGGGGCGCTGACTTGTGCAGCTGCGCTTGGGCAGCGGGACCGGCCGAGCCAACGCGCTCAGCCCTTGTTTTCCCTCCAAAGCAGGATTTCCCATTGTCAAGCCTCGGCCCGTGAGGAGGAGGAGGAGGCCGCGAGGAAGAGGAAGATGTCCCGGCAGGCGCAGGCAGGTGAGGAGGCAGTCAGTGCCCCTTTCCCCCTCTGTCCCGCTCCATGTCCCGGCCCAGCCTGGGCCCCGGCTGCAGGACAAGCCCGCTGCCGACGCCATCCTGCCGGGGCTGCCCTGAGGGCATCTCCTGCCCCTTGGCTGTGGCACGGAGACAAATGCCGTCCTCTCCTTGTCCTTCCTCCCCCAGACACGGAGCTGAGCACGGAGCCCGGGCAGGACAAATCCCCGCGGCAGAAGCTCGTGCCAGAGGACCTTTGGAGCGGCTCCACGGCGCAGGAATCCAACGGGGAGGAAAAGGCCCGGAGATCCCGCACCAGGAGGGGCTGCAAACGCACATCTCAGGGATCCCAGGAGGAAAGACCCACCCTGGGGCAGAACTCGAAGCTGGGGATCCCTGAGCGGTGTCACAATAGGGAGAAGCCCCACAAGTGCTCGGAGTGTGAGAAGAGCTTTAGATGGAGATCTCAACTGGTCTCCCACTGGTCACTCCACACAGGGGAAAAGCCCTACGAGTGTGACCAATGCAGGAAAAGCTTTCGGAGCAGTTCTGATCTTCTCAGGCACCAGCAGATTCACAGTGATGACAGGCCCTTCCGCTGCCCCGACTGCAGCAAGGGATTCAAGAACAACTTCAACCTGACAAACCACCGGCGCATCCACACCGGAGAGAGGCCCTACGAGTGTGAGCAATGCAAGAAGAGGTTTTTTACCAGCACCCATCTTCTCCGGCACCAGCAGAGCCACACTGATGAGAGGCCCTTCCGCTGCCCCGACTGCGGGATGAGCTACAAGAGAAACTCCCACCTCATCGTCCATCAACGCGTCCACACCGGGGAGAGGCCCTATGAGTGTCCCCAGTGTGGGAAGGGCTTCAGCTGGAGCGGTGCGCTGTCTGAGCACCAGAGGAGGCACACAGGAGAGAGGCCCTACCCGTGTGACCAATGCAGGAAGACATTTCACACTAGATCAAATCTCCTCCTGCACCAGCGGATTCACACGGATAAGAAACCCTTCTCCTGCCCTGACTGTGGCATGGGCTTCAAGCAGAAGTCGCACCTCACAATGCACCGGCGCATCCACACTGGGGAGAGGCCCTACGAGTGTCCCCAGTGTGAGAAGCGGTTCAGCAATAACTCTGCCCTGATGGCCCACCAGAGAAGCCACACAGGAGAACGGCCCTACGAGTGTGAGGAGTGTGGGAAGAGCTTCCGTACAAGCTCCTGCCTGAACCTCCACCAGAGGACCCACAGCGGGGAGAGGCCCTACGAGTGTGACCAGTGCAGGAAGACGTTTCAGACAAGCTACAATCTTGTCAGGCACCAGCGGATTCACACGGATGAGAGGCCCTTCCGCTGCCCCGACTGCGGGAAAGGCTTCAAGTACAACTCCCAACTCGTCATCCACCGGCGCATCCACACCGGGGAAAAGCCCAACAAATGTCCACAGCGTGAGAAGAGCTTCAGCGACGGCTCCACCCTGATTGCCCACTAGAGGACCCATAGTGGAGAACAGCCCTATGAGTGTCAAGAGTGTGGGAAGAGCTTCAGGAAGATCTCTGGCCTGATCTCACACCAAAGGATCCACACCGGGAAGAGGCCCTATGAGTGTCCCCAGTGTGGGAAGAGCTTCTCACAGAGCTCAACCTTGACCAAACACCAACGGAGCCAGCACTGAGGGAAGCCCTGGAGTGCCCCGAGTGTGGGAAGAGCTTCATGCGCTGCTCCAGCTCCATCCCCCATGGGAGGATCCGTGCTGGATGATCCCCAGTGAGCCCCGGTGGGCAGAGCCCCGGTGATCCCTGGTGCCGGTGATCCCTGTTGGGAAGACACCTGGCTGGGGGCTCCACGTCCTCCTGGCTCCCCATGGAGACCTGGGATTTCGCCTCATTTCTCTGTGTCCTTTCAGAACAGTCACACAGGCATCAAAATACCAAGTTTGAACTAAGAAGTTGATGGGGACATGGGCGGATCTTCCAGGGGACGTGGGGGATTCGGGGTGACCATTCTTAGTCCACCCTGGGGGCGGCCTTGTCAGGCTCCTGTCTTGCTCAAGGTGGATCCTGGAGGCCTTTTAATAAATACCTACTTTATTCTCCCCCTTTGTCCAGTCTCTGTTTCATTTCAGCCTTCCCAAGTCATCATTTCCATTGACAATCCCAGTCCTTGTTAAGATTCTAAATCCCTGACCACTTCTGTGTCCTTTCCCACATTCCAGATTCCATTCCCAGTGCTGTCCTCATTCCCAGTCCCATTTCCGATCCCTCTCCCCATTTCCTGTCCCCATGCCCAGGGCAATTCTCATTATGTATCCCCTTTCCTGGTCCCTGACTCCTTTCCCTGTCGCCATTCCCTGTCCTCATTTCCAGTTACTATCCTCATTCCCTGTCTCCATTCTCTGACCCCACTCTGCGTCCCCATTCCCAGTCACCATTCCCATTTCCTGTCCCCATTCCCTGTCCCCATCCCCTGTTCCCATTCCCTGCCCCATTTTCTGTTCCCAGTCCCAGTCCCTGTCTCCATTCCCAGTCCGTAGCCCGTATTCCTTGACCCAGTCCCATATTCCCGGTCTCTCTCCTCATTCCCAGTTCCACTCCTGGTCCCTGTCCCCATTCCCAATCTGATTCCCGGTCCCTCTCTCCATTCCTGGTCCCAGTCCCATATTACTTGTCCAATTTTTAGTCCCTGTCTCTTTTCCCATTATCATTCCCACTCCCGCTCTTGTAGTTCCAATTCCTTTACTGATCCCTGTTCCCATTCCCGCTGCCATTCCAGCTCCCTATCCACCCACATTCCGTGTCATTATTCCCTGTCCCCATTCCTATTCACATTCCCGGTCCCTGTCCCCGTCCACACTTCTATTCCGGGTCCCATTCCTGTGTTCCCTGTCCCCTGCTCCTGGTCCCATTCCCAGCCCCTATCCATATTCTCTGTCCCTGACTCAATCTCTGTCGCAAATTCCTTTCCTCGACGGCAATCCAGGTCCCATTCCCCATCCCTGTCCCCATTCTTGGTGTGATTCAACGTCCCTTTCCGCAGTCCTGGGTGCCACTCTTTATCCCGCTCCCTGTCCCCATTCCCTGTCCCCAGTCCCGCTCCCTGTCCCCTCTCACTGGACGCCGCCGCCATCGCTCCCGCCCTCTCCGCCCCTCACGTCGCCGGGGAAACCCCGCGCTGCTCAAACCCACCAATCACAGCGCGCGATCGCTGCTGTATTTGCATAACCACGCCCCACGCCTTGGCCCCGCCCAGCGCCTGCGGCAGCCGAGTCCGGGCGCTGTTTGCTCCCAGTTCCCTCCCAGCGCTCCCAGTAAGAGCGATACTGGGAGGGAAAGCGCTCCCAGTTCCTTCCCGCTGCTCCCGGGATCGCTCCCGGGGCCACGCGGGGCCGGGCCGCTTTGGAACCTCCCAGGGCGGGAGGAAGAGGAGGGACAGACCCGGAGCACCAGGAAACTCAAGAGTGGCAGGAAGAGGAGGAGCAGGAAAAAGAAGGGACAGAGGACGAGGAGGATCGGGAGAAAGTCTCTCCCCGGAACCCGCAGGTGAGCGCGGAGGGGGAGCTCGCCCCAAACCCATGGCGGGGCTCTCCGGGCACAAATGCCGTCCTCTCCTTGTCCTTCCTCCCCCAGACACGGAGCTGAACACGGAGCCCGGGCAGGACAAATCCCCGCGGCAGAAGCTCGTGCCAGAGGCCCTTTGGAGCGGCTCCACGGCGCAGGAATCCAACGGGGAGGAAAAGGCCCGGAGATCCCGCACCAGGAGGGGCTGCAAACGCACATCTCGGGGATCCCAGGAGGAAAGACCCACCCTGGGGCAGAGCTCGGAGCTGGGGGTCCCTGAGCGGCTTCACGATGGGGAGAAGCCCCACAAGTGCTCGGAATGCGAGAAGAGGTTCAGGTGGAGATCTCACGTGGTCTCCCACTGGAGACTCCACACGGCTGAACGGCCCTACCAGTGTGGGGAGTGTGAGAAGAGCTTCAGCAGTAGATACAACCTGACTGTCCACCAGATGATCCACAGCGGGGAGTGGCCCTACGAGTGTGACCAATGCAGGAAGAGGTTTCGAACCAATTCTGATCTTTTCAAGCACCAGCGGATTCACACTGATGAGAGGCCCTTCCGCTGCCCCGACTGCGGGATGGGCTTCAAGGAAAACTCCACCCTCATCAGGCACCAGCGCATCCACACCGGGGAGAGACCCTACGGGTGTGGGGAGTGTGGTAAGAGCTTCACCCAGAGGTCTGACCTAATCAAGCATCAAAGGGTCCACACCGGGGAGAGGCCCTACGAGTGTGACCAGTGCAGGAAGAAGTTTCAGACCACCTCCATTCTCCACAAGCACCAGCAGATTCACACGGATGAGAAACCCTTCCGCTGCCCTGACTGCGGGAAGGGCTTCAAGAGAAACTCCAACCTCATCAGGCACCGGCGCATCCACATCGGGGAGGGGCCGTACGACTGTGACCAATGCAGGAAGAGGTTTCTCACCACCTCCTGTCTCTTCAGGCACCAGCGGATTCACACTGATGAGAGGCCCTTCCGCTGCCCTGACTGCGGGATGGGCTTCCAGCAAAACTACACCCTCATCAGGCACCGGCGCATCCACACCGGGGAGAGGCCCTACGAGTGTCCCCAGTGTGGAAAGAGCTTCTCACAGAGCTCCACCCTCACTCTCCACCAGATGATCCACAGCGGGGAGAGGCCCTATGAGTGTGACCAATGCAGGAAGAAGTTTCGCAGAAGTTCTGATCTTCTCAGACACCAGCAGATTCACACGGGTGAGAGGCCCTTCTACTGCCCCGACTGCGGGATGGGCTACAAGAGAAACTCAAACCTCATCAGGCACCAGCGCATCCACACCGGGGAGAGGCCCTACGAGTGTGACCAATGCAGGAAGAGGTTTAATACCACCTCCCATCTCCTCCTGCACCAGCGGATTCACACGGATGAGAGGCCCATCCACTGCCCCGACTGCAACAAGGGCTTCAGGCAGAACTCCAACCTCATAAAGCACCGGCGCATCCACACTGGGGAGAGGCCCTATGAGTGTGACCGATTCAGGAAGAGGTTTCAGAACAGTTCTGATCTCGTTGTGCACCAGCGGATTCACACTGATGAGAGGCCCTTCCGCTGCCCCGACTGCAGCAAGGGCTTCAAGTACAACTCCACCCTCATCATCCACCGGCGCATCCACACCGGAGAGAGGCCCTACAAGTGTGACTAATGCAGGAAGACGTTTCAGACCAGCTCTGCTCTCCTCCTGCACCAGCGGATTCACACGGATGAGAGGCCCTTCCGCTGCCCCGACTGCAACAAGGGTTTCAAGCAAAACTCCCACCACATAAAGCACCGGCGCATCCACACCGGGGAGAGGCCCTACGAGTGTCCCTAGTGTGGGAAGAGCTTCTCACACAGCTCAGCCTTGACCAAACACCAACGGAGGCAGCACTGAGGGAAGCCCTGGAGTGCCCCGAGTGTGGGAAGAGCTTCATGCGCTGCTCCAGCTCCATCCCCCATGGGAGGACCTGTTGCCTCAAGTTTGCCTGTTTTTCACTTTTGTATTTTGTTCTCACGCAGCTTCAAGTAAGCTATGTATATTATTAGAAGTGTTTACATTCTTCCTCTCTAGGAGGAGAATGATGATTGATGGTGATGGTCACCAACAAGGTCGAAGAGGTGGCTACCTGTGGAGCCGATCCTGGCCTGTCTGTAAATTTGTATATATATGGAGTCAGAAAAATAAAGTAGAAGCTTTCCTTCTTGACCTCCTGCTGGCCTGCCTCGTCCTTTCGTGCTCCTAACAGGAGCCGCACGTGTGACCCTCCGTCACAAGGACCCAGGCTGGATGATCCCCAGTGAGCCCCGGTGGGCAGAGCCCCGGTGATCCCTGGTGCCGGTGATCCCTGTTGGGAAGACACCTGGCTGGGGGCTCCACGTCCTCCTGGCTCCCCATGGACACCTGGGATTTCGCCTCATTTCTCTTTGTCCTTTCACAACTATCATACAGGCATCAATATACCAAGTTTGAACTAAGAAGTTGATGGGGATATGGGCGGATCTTCCAGGGGACGTGGGGGATTCGGGGTGACCATTCTTAGTCCACTCTGGGGGCGGCCTTGTCAGGCTCCTGTCTTGCCCAAGGTGGATCCTGGAGGCCTTTTAATAAATACCTACTTTATTCTCCCCCTTTGTCCAGTCTCTGTTTCATTTCAGCCTTCCCAAGGCATCATTTCCATTGACAATCCCAGTCCTTGTTAGGGTTCTAAATCCCTGACCACTTCTGTGTCCTTTCCCACATTCCAGATTCCATTCCCAGTCCTGTCCTCATTCCCAGTCCCATTTCCGATCCCTCTCCCCATTTCCTGTCCGCATTCCCAGGGCAATACTCATTATGTATCCCCTTTCCTGGTCCCTGACTCCTTTCCCTGTCGCCATTCCCTGTCCTCATTTCCAGTTACTATCCTCATTCCCTGTCTCCATTCTCTGACCCCACTCTGCGTCCCCATTCCCAGTCACCATTCCCATTTCCTGTCCCCATTCCCTGTCCCCATCCCCTGTTCCCATTCCCTGCCCCATTTTCTGTTCCCAGTCCCAGTCCCTGTCTCCATTCCCAGTCCGTAGCCCGTATTCCTTGACCCAGTCCCATATTCCCGGTCTCTCTCCTCACTCCCAGTTCCACTCCTGGCCCCTGTCCCCGTTCCCAATCTGATTCCCGGTCCCTCTCTCCATTCCTGGTCCCAGTCCCGTATTACTTGTCCAATTTTTAGTCCCTGTCTCTTTTCCCATTATCATTCCCACTCCCGCTCTTGTAGTTCCAATTCCTTTACTGATCCCTGTTCCCATTCCCGCTGCCATTCCAGCTCCCTATCCACCCACATTCCGTGTCATTATTCCCTGTCCCCATTCCTATTCACATTCCCGGTCCCTGTCCCCGTCCACACTTCTATTCCGGGTCCCATTCCTGTGTTCCTTGTCCCCTGCTCCTGGTCCCATTCCCAGCCCCTATCCATATTCTCTGTCCCTGCTTCAGTCCCTGTCGCAAATTCCTTTCCTCCACGGCATTCCACGTCCCATTCCCAATCCTGGGCTACACTCCTTATCCCGCTCCCATTCGCAGCCCGTGTCCCTGTTCTCGGCTCCTGTCCTGTATTCTCGGTGCGATTCCTGATCTTCCAGTCCCGCTCCCTGTCCTCAGTCCGGCTCCCTGTCCCCAGTCCCGCTCTCTGTCCCTAGTCCCTGTCCCCAGTCCCGCTCCCTGTCCCCTCTCACCGGACGCCGCCGCCATCGCTCCCGCCCTCTCCGCCCCTCACGTCGCCGGGGAAACCCCGCGCTCCTCAAACCCACCAATCACAGCGCGCGATCGCTCCAGTATTTGCATAACCACGCCCCACGCCTTGGCCCCGCCCAGCGCCGGCGGCAGCCGAGTCCGGGCGCTGTTCGCTCCCAGTTCCCTCCCAGCGCTCCCAGTAAGAGCCATACTGGGAGGGAAAGCGCTCCCAGTTCCTTCCCGCTGTTTCCGGGATCGCTCCCGGGGCCGAGCGGGGCCGGGCCGCTTTGGAACCTCCCAGGGCGGGAGGAAGAGGAGGCACAGAGCCGGAGCAGCGGGAAAGGGAAAGGGAAAGAGAAAAGCAGCAGGAAAACGCCGAGGAAAAGGAAGAGGAGGAGCCGGATCCGGAGGAGGGAAAGAAGAGGAAGAGGAGGAGCGGAGGAAGAGGAGCGGCAGCAGCAGCAGCACGCGGTTCCCCCGCCCGCCCGCTCAGGCCGCAGCTCCCCCGGCTCCGGCAGCATCGCCCCCCCCCGGAACCCGCAGGTGAGCGGGGAGGGGGAGCTCGCCCCAAACCCACGGCGGGGCTCTCCGGGAGGGGTTGTGTGCGGCCCGGGGCATGTTCGGATCTTGCAGGAGCCCGAAGCGCAGCCGCAAATGGCCCCGGAGGGATCTCGGCGGCTCCCACGTGGCCATGGCCCGGTGCCGGCGGGCAGAGGCCGGAGATGAGCGGGCTCCGGGCCCCCCGAGGCTGAAAGGGGCGCTGACTTTTGCAGCTGCGCTTGGGCAGCGGGACCGGCCGAGCCAACGCGCTCAGCCCTTGTTTTCCCCCCAAAGCAGGATTTCCCATTGCCAAGCCTCGGCCCGTGAGGAGGAGGAGGAGGAGGAGGTCGCGAGGAAGAGGAAGATGTCCCGGCAGGCGCAGGCAGGTGAGGAGGCAGTCAGTGCCCCTTTCCCCCTCTGTCCCGCTCCATGTCCCGGCCCAGCCTGGCCCCCGGCTGCAGGACAAGCCCGCTGCCGACGCCGTCCTGCCGGGGCTGCCCTGAGGGCATCTCCTGCCCCTTGGCTGTGGCACGGAGACAAATCCCGTCCTCTCCTTGTCCTTCCTCCCCCAGACACGGAGCTGAGCACGGAGCCCGGGCAGGACAAATCCCCGCGGCAGAAGCTGGTGCCAGAGGCCCTTTGGAGCGGCTCCACGGCGCAGGAATCCAACGGGGAGGAAAAGGCCCGGAGATCCCGCACCAGGAGGGGCTGCAAACGCACATCTCGGGGATCCCAGGAGGAAAGACCCACCCTGGGGCAGAGCTCGGAGCTGGGGGTCCCTGAGCGGCGTCACGATGGGGAGAAGCCCCACAAGTGCTCGGAGTGCAACAAGAGCTTTAGATGGAGATCTGTGCTGCTCACACACCAGAGGATCCACACGGGAGAACGGCCCTACGAGTGTGGAGAGTGTGGGAAAAGATTCAGTCGGAGCGCCCACCTCGACCTGCACCAGAGGAGTCACACTGGCGAGAGGCCCTACGAGTGTCCCCAATGTAGGAAGAGCTTCAGCAACAGCTCCAACCTGAGTGCCCACCAGAGGACCCACACCGGAGAGAGGCCCTACGAGTGTGAGCAATGCACGAAGAGGTTTTTTACCAGCTCCCATCTTCTCAGGCACCAGCAGATTCACACTGATGAGAGGCCCTTCCGCTGCCCCGACTGTGGGATGAGCTTCAAGCAGAACTCCGTTCTCATCAGCCACCGCCGCATCCACACCGGGGAGAGGCCCTACGAGTGTCCGCAGTGTGGGAAGAGCTTCAGCTGGAGCGGTGCGCTGTCTAACCACCAGAGGAGGCACACAGGAGAGAGGCCCTACCCGTGTGACCAATGCAGGAAGACATTTCACACCAGATCAAATCTCCTCCTGCACCAGCGGACTCACACGGATGAGAAACCCTTCTGCTGCCCTGACTGTGGCATGGGCTTCAAGTACAACTCCCACCTCGTCATCCACCGGCGCATCCACACTGGGGAGAGGCCCTATGAGTGTCCCCAGTGTGAGAAGAGGTTCAGCAATAACTCTGCCCTGACAGCCCACCAGAGAAGCCACTCGGGAGAACGGCCCTACAAGTGTGAGGAGTGTGGGAAGAGCTTCCGTACAAGCTCCTGCCTGAACCTCCACCGGAGGACCCACAGCGGGGAGAGGCCCTATGAGTGTGACCAGTGCAGAAAGAGGTTTCTGACCAGCTACACTCTCCTCAGGCACCAGCGGATTCACACGGATGAGAGGCCCTTCCGCTGCCCCAAATGCGGGAAAGGCTTCAAGTACAACTCCCACCTCGTCATCCACCGGCGCATCCACACCGGGGAGAAGCCCCACAAATGTCCCCAGTGTGAGAAGAGCTTCAGCGACGGCTCCACCCTGATTGCCCACCAGAGGACCCACACTGGAGAACAGCCCTATGAGTGTCAAGAGTGTGGGAAGAGCTTCAGGAAGATCTCTGGCCTGATCTCACACCAGAGGATCCACACCGGGGAGAGGCCCTATGCGTGTCCCCAGTGTGGGAAGAGCTTCTCACAGAGCTCAACCTTGACCAAACACCAACGGAGGCAGCACTGAGGGAAGCCCTGGAGTGCCCCGAGTGTGGGAAGAGCTTCATGCGCTGCTCCAGCTCCATCCCCCATGGGAGGATCCGTGCTGGATTATCCCCAGTGCGCCCCGGTGGGCAGAGCCCCGGTGATCCCTGGTGCCGGTGATCCCTGTTGGGAAGACACCTAGCTGGGGGTTCCACGTCCTCCTGGCTCCCCATGGACACCTGGGATTTCGCCTCATTTCTCTTTGTCCTTTCACAACTATCATACAGGCATCAAAATACCAAGTTTGAACTAAGAAATTGATGGGGATATGGGCGGATCTTCCAGGGGACATGGGGGATTCGGGGTGACCATTCTCAGTCCACTCTGGGGGCGGCCTTGTCAGGCTCCTGTCTTGCTCAAGGTGGATCCTGGAGGCCTTTTAATAAATACCTACTTTATTCTCCCCCTTTGTCCAGTCTCTGTTTCATTTCAGCCTTCCCAAGGCATCATTTCCATTGACAATCCCAGTCCTTGTTAGGGTTCTAAATCCCTGACCACTTCTGTGTCCTTTCCCACATTCCAGATTCCATTCCCAGTCCTGTCCTCATTCCCAGTCCCATTTCCGATCCCTCTCCCCATTTCCTGTCCCCATGCCCAGGGCAATTCTCATTATGTATCCCCTTTCCTGGTCCCTGACTCCTTTCCCTGTCACCATTCCCTGTCCTCATTTCCAGTTACTATCCTCATTCCCTGTCTCCATTCTCTGACCCCACTCTGCGTCCCCATTCCCAGTCACCATTCCCATTTCCTGTCCCCATTCCCTGTCCCCATCCCCTGTTCCCATTCCCTGATCCATTTTCTGTTCCCAGTCCCATTCCCTGTCTCCATTCCCAGTCCGTAGCCCGTATTCCCTGACCCAGTCCCATATTCCCGGTCTCTCTCCTCACTCCCAGTTCCACTCCTGGTCCCTGTCCCCGTTCCCAATCTGATTCCCGGTCCCTCTCTCCATTCCTGGTCCCAGTCCCGTATTACTTGTCCAATTTTTAGTCCCTGTCTCTTTTCCCATTATCATTCCCACTCCCGCTCTTGTAGTTCCAATTCCTTTACTGATCCCTGTTCCCATTCCCGCTGCCATTCCAGCTCCCTATCCACATTCCGTGTCATTATTCCCTGTCCCTATTCCTATTCACATTCCCAGTCCCTGTCCCCGTCCACACTTCTATTCCGGGTCCCATTCCTGTGTTCCCTGTCCCCTGCTCCTGGTCCTATTCCCAGCCCCTATCCATATTCTCTGTTCCTGCTTCAGTCCCTGTCGCAAATTCCTTTCCTCAACGGCATTCCACGTCCCATTCCCAATCCTGGGCTCCACTCCTTATCCCGCTCCCATTCGCAGCCCGTGTCCCTGTTCTCGGCTCCTGTCCTGTATTCTCGGTGCGATTCCTGATCTTCCAGTCCCGCGCCCTGTCCCCAGTCCCGCTCCCTGTCCCCTCTCACCGGACGCCGCCGCCATCGCTCCCGCCCTCTCCGCCCCTCACGTCGCCAGGGAAACCGCGCGATGCTCAAACCCACCAATCACAGCGCGCGATCGCTCCAGTATTTGCATAACCACGCCCCACGCCTTGGCCCCGCCCAGCGCCGGCGGCAGCCGAGTCCGGGCGCTGTTCGCTCCCAGTTCCCTCCCAGCGCTCCCAGTAAGAGCCATACTGGGAGGGAAAGCGCTCCCAGTTCCTTCCCGCTGCTCCCGGGATCGCTCCCGGGACCGCGCGGGACCGGGCCACTTTCGAACCGCCCAGGGCGGGAGGAAGAGGAGGCACAGAGCCGGAGCAACAGCAAAGGGAAACTCAAGAGTGGCAGGAAGAGGAGGAGCAGGAAACAGAAGGGACAGAGGACGAGGAGGATCGGGAGAAAGTCTCTCCCCGGAACCCGCAGGTGAGCGCGGAGGGGGAGCTCGCCCCAAACCCATGGCGGGGCTCTCCGGGCACAAATGCCGTCCTCTCCTTGTCCTTCCTCCCCCAGACACGGAGCTGAGCACGGAGCCCGGGCAGGACAAATGCCCGCGGTAGAAGCTCGTGCCAGAGGCCCTTTGGAGCGGCTCCACGGCGCAGGAATCCAACGGGGAGGAAAAGGCCCGGAGATCCCGCACCAGGAGGGGCTGCAAACGCACATCTCGGGGATCCCAGGAGGAAAGACCCACCCTGGGGCAGAGCTCGGAGCTGGGGGTCCCTGAGCGGCTTCACGATGGGGAGAAGCCCCACAAGTGCTCGGAATGTGATAAGAGCTTCAAATCGAGATCTCACCTGATCACACACCAGAGGATCCACACGGGAGAACAGCCCTACGAGTGTGGAGAGTGTGGGAAAAGATTCAGTCGGAGCGCCCACCTCGACCTCCACCAGAGGAGCCACACTGGCGAGAGGCCCTATGAGTGTCCCCAGTGTTGGAAGAGCTTCAGCAACAGCTCTAACCTGAGTGCCCACCAGAGGACCCACACCGGGGAGAGGCCCTACGAGTGTGAGCAATGCAAGAAGAGGTTTTTTACCAGCTCCCATCTTCTCAGGCATCAGCAGATTCACACTGATGAGAGGCCCTTCCACTGCCCCGACTGCGGGATGAGCTACAAGAGAAACTCCCACCTCATCGTCCATCAACGCGTCCACACCGGGGAGAGGCCCTATGAGTGTCCCCAGTGTGGGAAGAGCTTCAGCCGGAGCGGTGCGCTGTCTAAACATCAGAGGAGGCACACAGGAGAGAGGGCCTACGAGTGTGACCAATGCAGGAAGACATTTCACACCAGATCAAATCTCCTCCTGCACCAGCGGATTCACACGGATGAGAGGCCCTTCTGCTGCCCTGACTGTGGCATGGGCTTCAAGTACAACTCCCACCTCGTCATCCACCAGCGCATCCACACTGGGGAGAGGCCCTACGAGTGTTCCCAGTGTGGGAAGCGCTTCAGCAATAACTCTGCCTTTACGACCCACCAGAGAAGCCACACGGGAGAACGGCCCTACGAGTGTGAGGAGTGTGGAAAGTGCTTCCGTACAAGCTCCTGCCTGAACCTCCACCAGAGGACCCACAGCGGGGAGAGGCCCTACGAGTGTGACCAGTGCAGGAAGAGGTTTCTGACCAGCTACACTCTCCTCAGGCACCAGCGGATTCACACGGATGAGAGGCCCTTCCGCTGCCCCGACTGCGGGAAAGGCTTCAAGTACAACTCCCAGCTCGTCATCCACCGGCGCATCCACGCCGGGGAGAAGCCCCACAAATGTCCCCAGTGTGAGAAGAGCTTCAGCGACGGCTCCGTCCTGATTGCCCACCAGACGACCCACACTGGAGAACAGCCCTATGAGTGTGGGGAGTGTGGGAAGAGCTTCAGGAAGATCT
Organism: Sylvia borin; assembly: GCA_014839755.1. Taxonomy (NCBI): domain Eukaryota; kingdom Metazoa; phylum Chordata; class Aves; order Passeriformes; family Sylviidae; genus Sylvia; species Sylvia borin. The sequence goes on along the minus strand of CM025988.1, from coordinate 239,007 downwards.
CTGGCCTGATCTCACACCAGAGGATCCACACCGGGGAGAGGCCCTACGAGTGTCCCCAGTGTGGGAAGACCTTCTCACAGTGCTCAACCTTGACCAAACACCAACGGAGGCAGCACTGAGGGAAGCCCTGGAGTGCCCCGAGTGTGGGAAATGCTTCGTGCACTGCTCCAACTCCATCCCCCATGGGATGATCCGTGCTGGATGATCCCCAGTGAGCCGTGGTGGGCAGAGCTCCGGTGATCCCTGGTGCCGGTGATCCCTGTTGGGAAGACACCTGGCTGGGGGCTCCACGTCCTCCTGGATCCCCGTGGCCGCCTGGGGTTTTCTTTTAATTTCTCTTTCTCCTCTCAAAACACCACACGGGCATCAAATTACCAAGTTTAAACTATGAAGTTGATGGGGATATGGGCAGATCTTCCAGGGGACGTGGGGGATTCGAGGTGACCATTCTCAGTCCACCCTGGGTGCAGCCTTGGTCAGGCTCCTGTCTTGCCCATGGTGGATCCTGGAGGCCTTTTAATAAATACCTACTTTATTCTCTAGTTCTGTCCAGTCCGTTTCATTTCAGCCTTCCCAAGGCATCATTTCCATTCACATTGCGGGTCCCTGACCGGATCATAAATCACTGTCCACATTCCGGGTCCTTTCCTGTATGGCAGGTTCCATTCCATTCCCAGTCCTGTCCCCATTCCCAGTACCATTCGTGGTCCCCTCTCCCCATTCCCTATCCCCATTCCCTGTCTCGATTCTAATTCGCTCCCGATTCCCAGTAAAATTCCCATTCCCTGTCCCCATTTCCTGAACCAACAAATCCACACTCCAGGTCTGTCCTGAATCCTGTTCTCTGTCCGCACTCCCTGTCCCCATTCCCTGTCCCCAGTCCCGCCCGCTGTCCCCTCTCACCGGACGCCGCCGCCATCGCTCCCGCCCTCTCCTCCCCTCACGTCGCCGGGGAAACTCCGCGCTCCTCAAACCCACCAATCACAGCGCGCGATCGCTCCAGTATTTGCATAACCACGCCCCACGCCTTGGCCCCGCCCAGCGCCGGCGGCAGCCGAGTCCGGGCGCTGTTTGCTCCCAGTTCCCTCCCAGCGCTCCCAGTAAGAGCCATACTGGGAGGGAAAGCGCTCCCAGTTCCTTCCCGCTGCTCCCGGGATCGCTCCCGGGGCCACGCGGGGCCGGGCCGCTTTGGAACCTCCCAGGGCGGGAGGAAGAGGAGGCACAGAGCCGGAGCAACAGCAAAGGGAAAAAGAAAAGCAGCAGGAAAACGCCGAGGGAAAGGAAGAGGAGGAGCCGGATCCGGAGGAGGGAAAGAAGAGGAAGAGGAGGAGCGGAGGAAGAGGAGCGGCAGCGGCAGCAGCAGCAGCACGCGGTTCCCCCGCCCGCCCGCTCAGGCCGCAGCTCCCCCGGCTCCGGCAGCATCGCCCCCCCGGAACCCGCAGGTGAGCGGGGAGGGGGAGCTCGCCCCAAACCCATGGCGGGGCTCTCCGGGAGGGGTTGTGTGCGGCCCGGGGCATGTTCGGATCTTGCAGGAGCCCGAAGCCCAGCCGCAAATGGCCCCGGAGGGATCTCGGCGGCTCCCACGTGGCCATGGCCCGGTCCCGGCGGGCAGAGGCCGGAGATGAGCGGGCTCCGGGCCCCCCGAGGCTGAAAGGGGCGCTGACTTGTGCAGCTGCGCTTGGGCAGCGGGACCGGCCGAGCCAACGCGCTCAGCCCTTGTTTTCCCCCCAAAGCAGGATTTCCCATTGCCAAGCCTCGGCCCGTGAGGAGGAGGAGGAGGAGGCCGCGAGGAAGAGGAAGATGTCCCGGGAGGCGCAGGCAGGTGAGGAGGCAGTCAGTTCCCCTTTCCCCCTCTGTCCCGCTCCATGTCCCGGCCCAGCCTGGGCCCCGGCTGCGGGACAAGCCCGCTGCCGACGCCGTCCTGCCGGGGCTGCCCTGAGGGCATCTCCTGCCCCTTGGCTGTGGCACGGAGACAAATGCCGTCCTCTCCTTGTCCTTCCTCCCCCAGACACGGAGCTGAGCACGGAGCCCGGGCAGGACAAATCCCCGCGGCAGAAGCTCGTGCCAGAGGCCCTTTGGAGCGGCTCCACGGCGCAGGAATCCAACGGGGAGGAAAAGGCCTGGAGATCCCGCACCAGGAGGGGCTGCAAACGCACATCTCGGGGATCCCAGGAGGAAAGACCCACCCTGGGGCAGAGCTCGGAGCTGGGGGTCCCTGAGCGGCTTCATGATGGGGAGAAGCCCCACAAGTGCTCGGAATGCGATAAGAGCTTCAAATCGAGATCTCACCTGATCACACACCAGAGGATCCACACGGGAGAACGGCCCTACGAGTGTGGAGAGTGTGGGAAAAGATTCGGCCGGAGCGCCCACCTCGACCTCCACCAGAGGAGCCACACCGGGGAGAGGCCCTACGAGTGTGACCAATGCAGAAAGAGGTTTCAGACTAGCTCCCATCTCCTCAGACACCAGCAGATTCACACTGATGAGAGGCCCTTCCGCTGCCCCGACTGCGGGATGAGCTTCAAGGAACACTCTATCCTCATAAAACACCAGCGCATCCACACCGGGGAGAGGCCCTACGAGTGTACCGAGTGTGGAAAGAGCTTCATTCAGAGCTCCACCCTCACTCTCCACAAGAGGATCCACACCGGGGAGAGGCCCTATGAGTGTGACCAATGCAGGAAGAAATTTCGAACCAGTTGTCTTCTCCTCGTGCACCAGCGGATTCACACGGATGAGAGGCCCTTCCACTGCCCCGACTGCAACAAGGCATTCAAGCAGAAATCCAGCCTCATAAGCCACCAGAGGATCCACACCGGGGAGAGGCCCTACGAGTGTCCCCAGTGTGGGAAGAGCTTCTGCAGTAGATCCAACCTGCATGCCCACACGTTGATCCACACCGGGGAGAGGCCCTACGAGTGTGACCAATGCAGGAAGAGGTTTCAGACCAGTTCTGATTTCCTCAAGCACCAGCGGATTCACACGGATGAGAGGCCCTTCCGCTGCCCCGACTGCAACAAGGGATTCAAGCAGAAGTCCACCCTCATAAGCCACCAGAGGATCCACACCGGGGAGAGGCCCTACGAGTGTCCCCAGTGTGGGAAAAGGTTCTCAGACCGCTCAAACTTGACCCGACACCAACGGAGCCAGCACTGAAGGAAGCCCTGGGGTTCCCCGACTGTGGGTAGAGCTTCGTGCGCTGCTCTAGCTCCATCCCCCATGGGAGGATCCGTGCTGGATGATCCTCAGTGAGCCCTGGTGGGCACAGCCCCGGTGATCCCTGGTGCCGGTGATCCCTGTTGGGAAGACACCTGGCTGGGGGCTCCACGTCCTCCTGGCTCCCCATGGACAGCTGGAGTTTTGCTTCATTTCTCTTTGTCTTTTCAAAACACCCTAAAATTGCCTAAAGATAAAGATATTGAACTAGGACATTCACAGGGACATGGAGGGATCCTCCAGGGGATGTGGGGGATGCTGGCTGTGAGGCAGTTGAGGGTTCCTGGCAGGGACTTGGGCCTTGCTCAGGGCTTTGGGCTCCCCAGGACGAGCATCTCCGTCTGTGCTGGGAGACCCTGGCGGAGGTTCTGGGGCAGCAGATCAATGACCCTCTGCCCTGGAACTGTCCCCATCTCCCCCTGGCCCAGTTACTGTTGTCCCCGGTCCAGGATCCCCCTCTCCTCGCTGTCACTGCTCCTGCCCCTGCCCGTTCTCATTTCACCCCACTCACAGCCCCATCCTGCTCCCATCCCAGTCCACATCCTGTTCCTGGTCTCATTCCTTGTTTCTGGTCCATATTCTTGCTCTGGTTGCTGTTCCTGTATTCCCAGTCCCATATTCCCTGCCCTGTTCTCACTCTCAGATTCCTGGTCCCGCTTCTGGCCCCGCACTTCCGTTGCTGTATTTCCTGTCCTGTTCCCATGTTCCCAGTCCCATTCCTGTATTCCCATTTCTGATCCCGGCCCACCTTCCTAATCCCCATCTCTCATTCTCTCATGGCTCCATCTACCCATATTCCCTGTGCCCTTCCCGTTTTCCTATTCCCGATCCCATTCCAGGTCCCTGTCCTTTATTCCTGGTGCAACTCCCATTCCCAGTCTGGTATTCCTGGTCCCATTCTTGGTCCCTGTCCACATTCCCAGTATCATAACCAGTGGCTGTGTGGTATTTCCAGTCCCATTCCACGGCTCTGTCCCTGTGCCCGTTTCCAGTCCAAATGCCCTGTCCCTATTCCATATACCCATTCCCTGTCCCCATCCCCTGTCCCCGTTCCCTGTCCCAATTCCCTTCCCCTGTTCCTTGTCTCCGTCCCCATTCCCTGTCCCTATCCCTGGTCCCCGTTCCCTGTCCCCATCCCTCGTCCCCATTCCCTGTCCCCGTTCCCTGTCCACATTCCCTGCCCCTGTTCCTTGTCTCCATCCCCATTCCCTGTTCCTGTTTCCTGTCCCCATTTCCAGTTCCCTGTCCCCATTCCCAGTCCCTATCCCCTGTCCTCACTCGCCATCCCCTGTCCTCGTCCCGATTCCCAGTCCCCATCCCAATTCCCTGTCCCCATCACCTGTCCCCATCCCCTGTCCCCATTTCGAGTTCCCTGTCCCCATCGCCTGTCCCCATCCCCTGTCCCCGTTCCCCAGGGCCGCCTCTCGCACGGGGCCCTCAGGGCTCCACAGCTCGGGCTGCCTGTGGCACACCAACCCTCCAGCCCTGCTGCTGTCCTTGGCCGGCTGCACAGAGCACAAGGCTTTGGCCGTTCCTCACAGGCCCCAGCTGGCCAGAGCAGCCCCTCTCAGAGTCTGTCCAAGGATGTGATGTGCCTCACGACCGTCTCCAATGATTGAGGACAGAGACCCCAGGCTCTGAAAGGAGCCCCTGGCCTGGCCGAGGTGGAATGTTTGCCAAGTCTCGGAGGACTGGTCTGCATCTCCATGAGAACGGAGTGCCACAACAACGGAAGTGGTCACAGTGCACTGAGCCAAGGCTACTTGCCCAAACCGGTGTGTCCATAGCAGAGTACGGACATGTACAGTGTGCAGCCTGTTCCTGAGCACCCAGCCTCAGCACGGGAGGTTCCTGCTCTGGCTCTGTGCCCCTCGCTTGGCCTCAGCACAGGTGGCTCCTGCTCTGGCTCTGTGCCCCTCGCTTTAGTTCCCGCCTTGACCAACCTATAAAATCCCTGGAGACCCCCACTCACTGTTGTGATCACCCCACTGGAGAAGATCGTATCCATGGGCATCTCGACTTCGACTCATCCCTCCACGTTGGTAGCTATAATCCCCGTCCTCTATCTCTCTCTTTTTTCTTACTGTTCTTTATTTCTCTCCCCACTATCGCATTTTTTGCTACTAAATAAAAGTGCATTTTTTAATAAGTAAACTGTATCTATTATGCTCTGAGATCCATAAAACGGACCATCAGGTCTCCTGCGTATGTTTGCAGACCCTGACCCCCTCTGAGCCCTCTCTCCTGCAGGGGACACGGGCCTGCAGGAGCCTCCTGCTCTTGGCCCAGGAGCAAGGCTGCAGCTCCAGCCTTTGGGCCCTGGGCCGCAGCAGCCCAGGGGAGGCCCAGCTGCAGAGCTCACAGCCCCGCAGGTGTTTCACCGCAACGCTTTGGACACGAATCCCCGGCCCATATTCCCTCTGCTGTCGCTGTTTCCATATTCCCTGTCCTGTTCCCATATTCCCATTCCCGATCCCTGTCCCGGTGCCATTCCTGTGTTCCCTGTCCCCTATTCCTGGTCCCATTCCGCATTCCCAGCCCCTATCCGTATTCTCTGTCCCTGTCGGCAATTCCTCCCCTGTCCTGCATTCCAGGTCCCATTCCCCATCCCTGTCCCCATTCTTGGTGTGATTCCACGTCCCTTTGCCCAGTCCTCGGTGCCACTCCTTATCTCGCTCCCTGTCCCCAGTCCCGCTCTCTGTCCCCAATTCCCGCTCCTTGTCCCCAGTCCCGCTCTCTGTCCCCATTCCCTGTCCCCAGTCCCGCTCCCTGTCCCCTCTCACCGGACGCCGCCGCCATCGCTCCCGCCCTCTCCGCCCCTCACGTCGCCGGGGAAACCCCGCGCTGCTCAAACCCACCAATCACAGCGCGCGATCGCTGCTGTATTTGCATAACCACGCCTCACGCCTTGGCCCCGCCCAGCGCCGGCGGCAGCCGAGTCCGGGCGCTGTTCGCTCCCAGTTCCCTCCCAGCGCTCCCAGTAAGAGCCATACTGGGAGGGAAAGCGCTCCCAGTTCCTTCCCGCTGCTCCCGGGATCGCTCCCGGGGCCGCGCGGGGCCGGGCCGCTTTGGAACCGCCCAGGGCGGGAGGAGGAGGAGGCACAGAGCCGGAGCAGCAGGAAACTCAAGAGTGGCAGGAAGAGGAGGAGCAGGAAGCAGAAGGGACAGAGGACGAGGAGGATCGGGAGAAAGTCTCTCCCCGGAGCCCGCAGGTGAGCGGGGAGGAGGAGGTCGCCCCAAACCCATGGCGGGGCTCTCCGGGCACAAATGCCGTCCTCTCCTTGTCCTTCCTCCCCCAGACACGGAACTGAGCACGGAGCCTGGGCAGGACAAATCCCCGCGGCAGAAGCTGGTGCCAGAGGCCCTTTGGAGCGGCTCCACGGAGCAGGAATCCAACGGGGAGGAAAAGGCCCGGAGATCCCGCACCAGGAGGGGCTGCAAACGCACATCTCGGGGATCCCAGGAGGAAAGACCCACCCTGGGGCAGAGCTCGGAGCTGGGGGTCCCTGAGCGGCGTCACGATGGGGAGAAGCCCCACAAGTGCTCGGAGTGCGAGAAGAGCTTTAGATGGAGATCTGTGCTGCTCACACACCAGAGGATCCACACGGGAGAACGGCCCTACGAGTGTGGAGAGTGTGGGAAAAGATTCAGTCGGAGCGCCCACCTCGACCTGCACCAGAGGAGCCACACTGGCGAGAGGCCCTACGAGTGTCCCCAGTGTTGGAAGAGCTTCAGCAACAGCTCTAACCTGAGTGCCCACCAGAGGACCCACACCGGGGAGAGGCCCTACGAGTGTGAGCAATGCAAGAAGAGGTTTTTTACCAGCTCCCATCTTCTCAGGCACCAGCAGATTCACACTGATGAGAGGCTCTTCCGCTGCCCCGACTGCAGGATGGGCTTCAGGACAAACTCCGCCGTCATCAGGCACCGGCGCATCCACACCGGGGAGAGGCCCTACGAGTGTCCCCAGTGTGGGAAGAGTTTCAGCTGGAGCGGTGCACTGTCTAAACACCAGAGGAGGCACACAGGAGAGAGGCCCTACGAGTGTGACCAATGCAGGAAGACATTTCACACCAGATCAAATCTCCTCCTGCACCAGCGGATTCACACGGATGAGAGGCCCTTCTGCTGCCCTGACTGTGGCATGGGCTTCAAGTACAACTCCCACCTCGTCATCCACCGGCGCATCCACACTGGGGAGAGGCCCTACGAGTGTTCCCAGTGTGGGAAGGGCTTCAGCAATAACTCTGCCCTGACGGCCCACCAGAGAAGCCACACGGGAGAACGGCCCTACAAGTGTGGAGAGTGTGGGAAGAGCTTCCATACAAGCTCCTGCCTGATAAAACACCAGAGGACCCACAGCGGGGAGAGGCCCTACGAGTGTGACCAGTACAGGAAGAGGTTTCTGACCAGCTACACTCTCCTCAGGCACCAGCGGATTCACACGGATGAGAGGCCCTTCCGCTGCCCCGACTGCGGGAAAGGCTTCAAGTACAACTCCCAGCTCATCATCCACCGGCGCATCCACGCCGGGGAGAAGCCCCACAAATGTCCCCAGTGTGAGAAGAGCTTCAGCGACGGCTCTGTCCTGATTGCCCACCAGACGACCCACACTGGAGAACAGCCCTATGAGTGTGGGGAATGTGGGAAGAGCTTCAGGAAGAGCTCTGGCCTGATCTCACACCAGAGGATCCACACCGGGGAGAGGCCCTACGAGTGTCCCCAGTGTGGGAAACATTTCTCACACACCTCTCACTTGACCAAACACCAACGGAGGCAGCACTGAGGGAAGCCCTGGAGTGCCCCGAGTGTGGGAAATGCTTCGTGCACTGCTCCAACTCCATCCCCCATGGGATGATCCGTGCTGGATGATCCCCAGTGCGCCGTGGTGGGCAGAGCCCCGGTGATCCCTGGTGCCGGTGATCCCTGTTGTGAAGACACCTGGCTGGGGGCTCCACGTCCTCCTGGCTCCCTATGGACAGCTGGAGTGTTGCTTCATTACTCTTCGTCCTTTCACAACTATCACACGAGCATCAAATTATCAAAATTGAACTGAGACGTTAATGAGGACATGGGCGGATTTTCCAAGGGACGCGCAGGATTCGGGGTGACCATTCTTAGTTCACCCTGGGGGTGCTCTCTCTAGAGTCTGTTTCATTTCAGCCTTCCCAAGGCATCATTTCCATTCACATTCCAGGTCCCTGTCTGGATTATAAATCCCTGTCCACATTCCGGGGCCTTTCCTGGATTCCAGGTTCCATTCCCAGTCCTGTCCCTGCTGGAGTCCAGGACATCCCCTTGGATGACCTGGGACCCGAGGGAGGGAATTTGAGCCCTGGACAGGGGGGTGTGGAGCCGGTCCAGGGGGCTCCGAGACCTTGGAACAGAGCCCAGGAAAACCCCGGGTTTGATTTCATTCCGTGGGAGAGGCTCCCGACACACAGAAACGAATTGCAAACCACCGGGATGTGAAAACACACGTTTAGCTCAGGAGAAGATGCAAAATTCAGCAGTTTTAGGGTTCACATTATAGAGGTAAATGGGGCACAAAATGGCGGCATTTGGGGGGTACCTGGTGTCCTTGTCCTTCTTCCTCGTCCTCTATCTTTTGGGGTGGTGATGGCACAAAGTAGTTAGAGTTGATTGGGTCAAAATAGAAATGGCCCTTTTAGTGTGAGCACTAGGCATTGGGGGAAAATAGTAAATCACCAACACGTCATTATCTGTACAAATGTCAGGGGACGTCCCATCGTAGGCAGTCGCCTCATGTCCCAGCCAATGTCAGCACCTCGGCTGGGAGACGAGAAAATTCTGAGATATCAAATAATAAACGTCTCGAGAAACCTGGAAACAGAACCTTGAAGACTCTGTTTTCCTATACCAACACACCTCGGGGATTTTAGAGGGTCAAGGAGATTAAGCAACCAAAATCTCGGGTGACGAAACCCTTTCGGACACATTCCCTATCCCCATTCCGGGTCCCTGACCACATTCCCTGTCCCCATTCCCTGTCCCCATTCTGATTCCAAATTCCCATTCCTGGCCCCTGTCCACATTCCCTGTCCATATTCCAGGTGCCATTCCCATTCCCTGTCCCAATTTCCTCTATCAATTAATCAACATTCAAGTCCCTCTCCCGAGTTCTGCAGCCAGTCCTCGATCCCTGTCCCGATGTCCGGTCTGTCCCTACACTCTGTCCCCATTCCCTGTCCCCAGTCCCGCTCCAGGTCCCCGCTCCCTGTCCCCATTCCCTGTCCCCAGTCCCGCTCCCTGTCCCCTCTCACCAGACGCCACCGCCATCGCTCCCGCTCTCTCCGCCCCGCACGTCGCCAGGGAAACCGCGCGATGCTCAAACCCACCAATCACAGCGCGCGATCGCTGCTGTATTTGCATAACCACGCCCCACGCCTTGGCCCCGCCCAGCGCCGGCGGCAGCCGAGTCCGGGCGCTGTTCGCTCCCAGTTCCCTCCCAGCGCTCCCAGTAAGAGCCATACTGGGAGGGAAAGCGCTCCCAGTTCCTTCGCGCTGCTCCCGGGATCGCTCCCGGGGCCGCGCGGGGCCGGGCCGCTTTGGAACCTCCCAGGGCGGGAGGAAGAGGAGGCACAGAGACGGAGCAACAGCAAAGGGAAAGAGGAAAGCAGCAGGAAAACGCTGAGGAAAAGGAAGAGGAGGAGCCGGATCCGGAGGAGGGAAAGAAGAGGAAGAGGAGGAGCGGAGGAAGAGGAGCGGCAGCAGCAGCAGCACGCGGTTCCCCCGCCCGCCCGCTCAGGCCGCAGCTCCCCCGGCTCCGGCAGCATCGCCCCCCCCGGAACCCGCAGGTGAGCGGGGAGGGGGAGCTCGCCCCAAACCCATGGCGGGGCTCTCCGGGAGGGGTTGTGTGCGGCCCGGGGCATGTTCGGATCTTGCAGGAGCCCGAAGCGCAGCCGCAAATGGCCCCGGAGGGATCTCGGCGGCTCCCACGTGGCCATGGCCCGGTCCCGGCGGGCAGAGGCCGGAGATGAGCGGGCTCCGGGCCCCCCGAGGCTGAAAGGGGCGCTGACTTGTGCAGCTGCGCTTGGGCAGCGGGACCGGCCGAGCCAACGCGCTCAGCCCTTGTTTTCCCCCCAAAGCAGGATTTCCCATTGCCAAGCCTCGGCCCGTGAGGAGGAGGAGGAGGCCGCGAGGAAGATGTCCCGGCAGGCGCAGGCAGGTGAGGAGGCAGTCAGTGCCCCTTTCCCCCTCTGTCCTGCTCCATGTCCTCGCCCAGCCTGGCCCCCGGCTGCAGGACAAGCCCGCTGCCGACGCCGTCCTGCCGGGGCTGCCCTGAGGGCATCTCCTGCCCCTTGGCTGTGGCACGGAGACAAATGCCGTCCTCTCCTTGTCCTTCCTCCCCCAGACACGGAGCTGAGCACGGAGCCCGGGCAGGACAAATCCCCGCAGCAGAAGCTGGTGCCAGAGGCCCTTTGGAGCGGCTCCACGGAGCAGGAATCCAACGGGGAGGAAAAGGCCCGGAGATCCCGCACCAGGAGGGGCTGCAAATGCACATCTCGGGGATCCCAGGAGGAAAGACCCACCCTGGGGCAGAGCTCGGAGCTGGGGGTCCCTGAGCGGCTTCACGATGGGGAGAAGCCCCACAAGTGCTCGGAGTGCGAGAAGAGCTTTAGATGGAGATCTCACCTGATCAGACACACGATGATCCACACGGGAGAGTGGCCCTACGAGTGTGGGCATTGTGGGAAGAGCTTCAGCGAAAGATCCTCTCTGATCGTGCATACGAGATTCCACACAGGAGAACGGCCCCATGAGTGTCCAGAGTGTGGGAAGGGCTTCGCCCAGAGCAACAACCTGATTAGACACTTGAAAAGCCACACCAGGGACCGGCCCTACGAGTGTGACCAATGCAGGAAGAGGTTTCGGAGCAGTTCTGATCTCCTCGTGCGCCAGCGGATTCACACGGATGAGAGGCCCTTCCGCTGCTCCGACTGCAACAAGGGATTCAAGCACAACTCCACCCTCATCAGGCACCGGCGCATCCACACCGGGGAGAGGCCCTATGAGTGTCCCCAGTGTGGGAAGAGCTTCCGCAGTAGATCCAACCTGCATACCCACACGTTGGTCCACACCGGGGAAAGGCCCTACAAGTGTGACCAATGCAGGAAGAGGTTTCAGACCACCTCCAGTCTCCTCAGGCACCAGCGGATTCACACGGATGAGAGGCCCTTCCGCTGCCCCGACTGCAACACGGGATTCAACGAGAAGTTCACCCTCATCAGGCACCGGCGTATCCACACCGGGGAGAGGCCTTTCGAGTGTCCCCAGTGTTGGAAAATCTTCATCGATAGGCTCGACCTGATCAGACACCAGATGATCCACTCAGGAGAGAGGCCCTACGAGTGTCACCAGTGCAGGAAGAGGTTCCAGACCAGCTCCAGTCTCCTCAGGCACCAATGGAATCACATGGATGAGAGGCCCTTCCGCTGCCCCGACTTCAACAAGGGATTCAAGGAGAATTCCAGACTCATCAGGCACCGGCACATCCACACCGGGGAGAGGCCTTACCAGTGTCCCCAGTGTGAGAAGGGCTTCATTGAGAGGTCCTCCCTGACTCTCCACCAGATGATCCACACCGGGGAGAGGCCCTAGGAGTGTGACCAATGCAGGAAGAGGTTTCTGACCAGTTCTGATCTTCTCAGACACCAGCAGATTCACACAGATGAGAGGCCCTTCCGCTGCCCCGACTGCAACAAGGGCTTCAAGAGAAACTCCACCCTCATCAGGCACCGGCGCATCCACACCGGGGAGAGGCCCTACGATTGTGACCAATGCAGGAAGAGGTTTCGGTCCACTTCTGAGCTCCTTGTTCACCAGCCAATTCACACGGATGAGAGGCCCTTCCGCTGCCCCGACTGCAACAAGGGATTCAAGCACAACTCCAGCCTCATCGGGCACCGGCGCATCCACACCGGGGAGAGGCCCTACGAGTGTCCCCAGTGTGGGAAGAGCTTCTCACACAGCTCTCAATTGACCCGACACCAAAGGAGCCAGTACTGAGGGAAGCCCTGGGGTGCCCCGACTGTGGGAAGAGCTTCGTGCGCTGCTCCAGCTCCATCCCCCATGGGAGGATCCGTGCTGGATGATCCCCAGTGAGCCGTGGTGGGCAGAGCCCTGGTGACCCTGGTGCCAGTGATCCCTGTTGGGAAGACACCTGGCTGGGGGCTCCACGTCCTCCTGGCTCCCCATGGACACCTGGGATTTCGCCTCATTTCTCTTTGTCCTTTCAAAACACGCTAAAATTACCTAAAGATAAAGATATTGAACTAGGACCTTGACGGGGACATGGGGGGATCCTCCAGTGGATGTGGGGGATTTCTAAGGTGGGCTGTCGGGCATGGTCAGGCCTTGAAGCAATATCCTTATTCTCTGGGGTAGGTATCAGAGTGCTTTTCCAGGTCAATCTCCCCTATCTCTGAATGCTAAACAGAACAGGCATACCAGCAACAGCAGCCACTGTATGATATCATTAGCATTCAGGGAAGATTTGAACCCTTCAAAAACTGGTGAGGTAGACCCAAAGAGCTGGGTGAAGGGTTGGGAAAAAATTTCCCCCAGTGTCATTTTCTCACAATAGGAACCATTATTAAAGTAACCCCAAAAACATACAGTTAGTGTGTGATAGCTCTGAATCCATGTGCCTGCCTTCCAGAGGAAATTGAAAATCCATGAATTCCTCACCTTATTAAGCCATAAAATAAACTGGATACCAGCCAGAGCAGCCTTAGTTATAGGGCCCATGTTTAGATAAGGGCCTGCAAATGGGAGAAATATAGCCACAAGCCATCTGAACCAAGGTAAGCTAGACCACGTGATGTTACCTAACGAAGTTTCTATATCCAGCACACAAATAAAATATTAGGTTACTCAAGAACTGTTATTCCTTTTTTCCCTTTCTTTTCTCAGTGCCCTCAGGAGCTTCAGCAGCAGAGGAGCTTCAGAGGAGCTTCAGAAGCAGTGGTTTCCATCACCCTGCTCAGGCCGCAGCTTCCCCGGCTCCGGCAGCATCACTTCTCTCGGAACCCGCAGGTGAGCGGGGAGGGGGAGCTCACTCAAATCCATTGGAGGGGTCTCTGTGAGGGATTTTTGCAGGGCAGGGGATGTTTGGACCTTGCAGGACCCCAAAGCCAAGCTGGAAATGGCCTTGGAGGGATCTTGGGGAGTCCCACATCGCATCCAGGTGATACCAGCAGGCAAAGGGGTGATATCAGGTTTGAGGATCCCCAGGAGAGCCAGGAGGAATGCGGGAGCCCCGGAGCAAGGAGAGTGCAGAGGGGCAATCCCAGAGCCGGGGGATCCCCAACAGCCTGGAGGAGTGGGGGAGCCGGGACATGAGCAGGGGCTGGGCCCCCCGAAGCTGAAAGGCTGACTTCTGCAGCTGCGCTTGGGCAGCGGGACCATGAGCAGCTTCATGATGGGGAGAAGCCCCACAAGTGCTCAAAATGTGAGAAGAGCTTCAAGCGGAGACCTCACCTGAACTACTGTTAGAGTGCATGCCCCCTTGGGTTCCCTGGAGAGAGAGAAAGATGTAGGGATTGAATTAAAGCCTTTAGAGAAATTATAACATATTAGGCCACATAAATATGAAGTAGAAGCTTAGACTTTCATTTTAAGCAAGTAGACTCTAAGTGCCTTAAGAATCTGTCAGCCAGCACAGGGCCTAGAGCCCTAAGGCCTGGTAGCTCAGCTTTAGACATAACAAAAACATCACTCACTTTATTAGATAGAACAGGTACAATTTTGACGTGAATGAGACAGAACCTTTTATGTTAATAGATATGTTATATGATAGAACCTTTTATGTAGATAGATATGCTATATGCGTAGTTTCTTGTGCTAGGATTGATGCCATCCTTCGCAGTTTTTCGTAGCTTTACATACATTCAAAATTAGGTTTAGATTGGTGTAGAAAGAATGTTTTAGAATTGTGTTCTTAGTTAATTGGATAACCTACAGATAAGGATATGAAAGTGCATTTATGGTTTATGCATAAAAATCCCATTTTGGGGGCAATGGCATCAATCCATCCATCCTTTGATTGATCGATCTACCCTCTTCACCATTTTTAACAAGAGAGAACAGGGCTTTGCCAGGGAGCCATGGCCAGGGAGCTGTTGCCAGGACTTTGTAAGGTATTACTGCTGCTAATCAGGGGCGTGCTGCTGCGGTCGCCTGGGGGGTGCAGCTGCTGCTGCTGCTGCCACAGAAGTCTCTGCTGCTGTGGCCACTGCTGCAAAGAACGCTGCTTGAAACAAGACTCTGAGACAGGAATCTGCCTTTTTCTTGTGGCTGGGACCCGTTGTCAATCTGCCTTCCCCCCATGGCTGGGATTCCTTGCCAATAATGTTATTGTCCCCGAGGTTGGAACTGTCTGTTAATCTGCTTTTACGCCCCACTGGGACTTCAGGTATTGTAACTTTCAGTAAGACCACATACTTAGAACTCTTGCCTCTGAGACTGATGCATTTATATAATAAACAACTTTGTAATAACCAGAAAATGCTCTTGGCTTTTTAAGACCCTATACCCATGAACAGCTAGATAATCTACCACTGGAGAATCCACATGGGGGAGAGGCCCTACGAGTGTGGGGAATGCAGGAAGAACTTAAACTTGAGATCCAACTGGATCAAAAACCAGAGGAGCCACACCAGGGAGAGGGCCTACAAGTGTGACCAGTGCAGGAAGAAGTTTCAGGCCAGCTCCAACTTCCTCCTGCACCAGCGGATTCACACAGATGAGAAGCCCTTCCACTGTCCCAAGTGCGGGAAGGGCTTCAAGCAAAACTCCAGCCTCACCATCCACTGGCCCATCCACACCAGAGAGTGGCCTTGCGAGTGCCCCGTGTATGGGAAGAGCTTTGTGCGCTGCTCCAGCTCCATCCCCCATGGGAGGATCAGTGCTGGATGACCCCCAGTGACCCCCGGTGGGCAGAGCCCCAGTGATCCGTGGTGCCGGTGATCCGTGTTGGGAAAACACCTGGCTGGGGGCTGCACATCCTCCTGGCTCCCCATGGGCACCTGGACACACCCACAGGCCAACATCAGAAATCCATTGTGGAGAGCAGATTTGTCAATTTCTGACCCCAGAAAAATCTCACTTTTTGCATGTTCTGCTAGCATCAAGCAACACTGCATGGCTTTGGAGGTCTTCTCCAACATAAATCCATCATTTCAATTCTCTCTGGCCCGTGAGCATCTTCCACAGCAAATGGGGACGGACTTGGGCAAAACCCACGACTGTGGAGACTGTGGGGTGGAAACCCCTCCAAAAACAGTTCTTCCCACCCACCCAAGCACATGGATTCTGTGCTGTCAGGGACACATAAATCCCTTTGTTTTGGCCTTGCTAGGAAAAGTTTGGCCTTGAAACCTTCTGTTCATCCCTTTGAAAGCCCTTAAATAGCGGTAAAAATAAAGATGCTGAACTAAGGCATTAATGCGGACAGGGGGGAGAAAATTACATGGGTGGGGTCATGGGGGACATGGGTGGGGTCATGGAGGACATGGATAGGGACAAAGACATAGATGGGGACATGGGGGGACATGGATGGGGACATGTGGGCCATGGTTGGGGATATTGGAGGACATTGATGGATAGATGGGGATATTAGGGACATGGATGGGGACACAAACATGGATGGGGCCATGAGGGGACATAGACATGGATGGGGACATGGGTGAACATGGACATGTGTCAGAGTCTGTCCAAGGATGTGATATGCCTCACGACCATCTCCAATGACTGAGGACTGAGACCCCAGACTCTGAAAGGAGCCCTGGCCTGGCTGAGGTAGAACGTTTGCCAAGTCTCGGAGGACTGGTCTGCATCTCCATGAGAACGGAGTGCAAGGACAATGGAAGTGGTCACAGTGGACTGAGCCAAGGCTACTTGCCCAAACTGGTCCGCCCGTACCAGAGCACGGCACGTACGGTGTGCAGCTTGTCCCTGAGCACCCAACCTCGGCGCAGGTGGCTCCGGTTTTGCCCCTGTGACTCTCCTTTGTCTCAACCTGCATGCAGGTGGCTCCTGCTCTGGCTTTGGGCCCCTTGCCTTGCCTCAACACAGGTGGCTCCCGCTTTGGCTTTGTGCCACTCGCTTTGGTCCCCGCCTTGACCAACCTATTAAACCCTGGAGACCCCTGCTCACCTTCGTGTACACCCCACTGGAGAAGAACCGCGTCTATAGGCATCTCGACCTCGAGGACTCGGCCCTCCACGTTGGTAGCTATAATCCCCTTACCCTCTTTTCTATCTTTCTTACTATTCTCTATTTTCTCTCCCACTATCGCATTTTGGTGGCACTAAATAAAGGTGCATTTTTGTTGTATTGAGTTGTCCCCCGCTGTGTCTTTTGTGCTTTGAGATCCTAAAACGAACCATCAGGTTCCCCGCATATGTTTGCGGACCCTGACAACATGGATGACAACACTGGGGTCATGGACAGGGCCATGGATAGGGCCATGGGGGGACATAGACATGGGTGGGGATATGCGGGGACATGGACATGTATGGGGACATGGGGGGACATGCATGGGGCCACAGACATGGATGGCGACATAGTGGGACATGGACATTGATGGGGACATCAGGGGCATGGACAGGGACATGAACTGAGACAGCATCAATGCTACCACCTGTGGCACCACAGTGCCACCAGCACCTTCATCTCGGCCATGGCGAAGTGCTGCCTGATGCAGTTCCTACCACCACATCCCCACTGTCACCATTGCAGTGTCCCAGAAGCAAATTACTGCCACCAGGGTGTCCCAAGGCCACCACGCTCATGGGACCCCAACCACCCTGGGGACAGGGTGAGGACAGGGCAAGGGTCAGTGTCATACATGGGGTCATGTGGCCCCATGCTAGCTGTCACCTGAGGCATCCTGGTGACAGCGTCCCAGCAGTTATGGTGACACTGTCCCCTGACGTGTGTCCTGGTGGCATCGTGTCCCCTCCCTCCATATGCCCCCATCTCCCGCTATGTGTTGCCTCCTCTGAGGCGTGGCGACCTGGTTCAGGAACAGCACGGTGGCCAACCCCAGACCGCTTGGGCCATCAGCTCACAGACACCAGTGTGGTGGATGGCAAATGACGTTTATTAGTGCGTTACCTGGGTCTATGTAACTTGTGTTAATTGCATCACTTCCTTCTGCTTACATTATCAACTAGGTGTAATTGGCTAATTAGGGGTCAAGTGACCTTTTCTGAGGAGGAAAGGGGGGTTCTGCCTGCCCGTACAGCGCGACATCTTCCGATCGCCTATCCCTAAACTATCTTGAACTGCCACATTTCCCCCGTCCCTCATGACTGTTTTAAAAACATACAAAGTATAAAGTTATAAAAATGTAAAGGTTAGTAAGATTTACAAAGTACGTTAAAAAGGCAATACAAAATGTATGTAATGAAGCAATATAAAATGTACTATATATGAAGCAATATGAAGTGTAATAAGTGCACTTTAAAGCAGCTGTCGGCGGTCAACTAGAAAAATGTTAACTTTTTCTAAATGGCTTCTAACAAACGACATTAATTTGTTTAGTATGCAAGGCCCAAAGATTAACATTAGGAGTATTATGATAAGTGGGCCAATCAGAGAGGAAACAAGGGGGGTCAGCCATGGAGACTGGTTGAACCAAGATTCAAACCATCCCTGTTGGGCTTCTTTCTCTCTTTTTCTCTGGGCTAACCTTTCCCTTAATTCGGCCATGGAGTCTCATACAACTCCGGTATGGTCTGCATAGAAACAGCATTCTTCTTTTAAGGCAGCACAGAGGCCTCCTTGCTGCAGTAGCAAGAGGTCCAGTCCTCGTCTGTTCCGGAGGACGACCTCTGAAAGAGAGGAAACAGATTTTTCTAGAAAGGAAATGGATTTTCCAATTCTCTGTAAGTCTTCGTCGATGGTAATTTGTAGCTGAGAAAGACTTTGGTGTTGGTTCACGAGGGCCGAAACACCTGTGGCTGCGCCAGTAGCTCCCAGGCCAATTAGCATCGCAATGGTGATGCCTGTTATTACTTCTCTTTTGTGGAGCCGGTTGGGATCTTCTAAAAGGTGGTACACTTCTTGGTGGTACAGGACTCCAGGAACAATTAGAACTTGGATACAAAAGTCAGCAGAGTTATTAAATTTGTTAAGGAACACACAGGGACTCACTCTGGATTGGTGACAGACCCACATTCCTGATGCAGATGGAATCACCCATTTTTTGTTGGTTGATTTATCAAGCTTGATAATTTCTGTACAGACATTACTTTTTTGCCTTGCCAAGGTTGCATTGCCAAAACACTTACTTTGGCCTGTGATCTGACTCAGAGTGATTCCTCTCCAGGGGGTGTCCAACCTACACTGGTGCGGGTTTGGTTCTGCTGAGTAACTAAAAGGAACATTGAGGGCAACACCTTCGTAGAAAGGAGGTTCTATGTCATAGCACAGCCAGCATGAACTTGTAAGGTTTGGGTTCGATTGGTTCAAGGACGCAAAGGTAGCATTTAACACGCTGAAAAATGGATCGTAAGGAGTTGATTTAGAGATTTGATACATGGCTGCAAGGTCGGATGGGGTGGTAAGGGTAAAGGTGGGGCTTGGTGTGGACTTTTTCTTGGGTTTAGCTACTGCAGAAATTAGACTGGATTTGGCTAATCGGGACGCTGGCAGTGGGAACTTGATGATTTGAATGTTTACCCAGAAGTCAGGAAAGGTGCGAACAAACACTGACCACGCTTTGCCTGTCTCCCAACTTTTATGGGTTGGCTGCAAAATGGTCATTGTGTAGTTTTTACAAGTGTGTCTCATTCCGTATAAGGGTGTATATATTTGCTTGTTCACTCTAAATTTGGGTTCGCGACAGTTTTGGGGAGCATACCTGACTTGCAGGAACTCATCAGGTCTTTGCAGTTGCCATCTATCACTTGTCACAATTGTTTCGCAACCCCAATACCCACAGTATCCATACCCTGGGTAATTACAGTAGCTTTTACCTGGGTTAGAGGCAGGACACCAGTAAGTTTGTTTTAGCGTGAAATCACCAAGACTGGGAAATCCTAATTGTGGGGGAAATAGGTCTTTCAGCTTAAACTCAAAAGATGGGCTGTCTGGTGTGATGGTTTCTTTGATTACCTTTTCACTTGAAAGATGGTGTAGGACCCACTTGAATGGTTGATGAGGGTAATGGTTTGCATCGGCTTGCCCTTTGCTAATGAATCCTAAAAGCAAGATTACACAAAGATGTAGTTGCTGCTTGGATTTCAGTGATGTGCGACTCTTGGGCATTGTTGGGCTGCTCGATGATTTGCTGCTTTTTCCGGGCGCTGTGGTGAACGAATCACGGAGGCGTCCAAAGATCCAGCCCTGCACATCTTTAGGGTTTATTGGTGAATAAGTTCTCTGATTTCCGCCTTGCGCCCCCACTCGGACCGAAAAGGCCAATTTGGCTGAAAGGGCCCAGCCGGCACATGCTACTGTTATTTTCCTCCAGTCCGTGAGTGGAGTTTGCTCCTTCCCTTTGGCCCAAGCAGGAGCATTAAGGTTATTGGTTTTATTTGCCTTTATTATTTTTTTGTCAGAGTCAGAGTCTGAGTCAGTTATTAAACACTCCTGAAACCACTCGTCCCAGCTGTTGTCTGACTCAGAGTCGGAAGTCGACTGACCAGAGGCTTCCAGGCTCCAGTACCTTTTTGTCAGGCTTCGACCCTGCCCCTTTCTTTTAGGGTCGGCCCACTCCCTCCCCCTTGGCTCACCCCGCCTCCTGCTAGGGGAGGCTCTTGCCTTGTAGGATGCTTTTTGATAAGAATTTGAGGTGACCTTGTACTTCTCTGGGTTCTCCCCCGAACTTTGCTTGCAAGTATCCACACTATCTAACAGACCTTCTTTGTTCTCTCTAGCCACGACTGCGCCTTTCTCATCCCTCTGCAGTTCAACGCCATTTTGTGGTGCATAGGGCAGGGGTCTCTCCCAGGCCCCCTCGGACCCTGACTTAACAGCGGCGCTCCTGGCCTCTTCCGCCAACCCTCCCCAACATACTTGTGCATTCTCTTTTCCCTCTGTAAGTTGATCAGAGCTCTGAGGCTGTAAAACGGGCTTTTGCCCTTGCGAGTTTTCACACTCAATAAAATCACTTTCGTCTGTGGTCTGTGTGGCTGCCCCAACCCCCAGCGGGGGTTTGACCATCAGACAGTTCTGTGCAGCTTTCCAGGTCTCTTGCTCTTGCAGAGCCTTTTGCAAAGCCTGCACGACTTTTCCCCACGCCTTAAGATGCTTTCCCGAGCCTGAGGACATTGTTTCCTCGGCCAGAGCATTAGTACATTCACCCCATATTTCTGGGTGGAGCACCTCCACCGGACGATCAATGACCCCTATTTGCATCAACCTTGCATTAGCGAGAGTAAAATCTTTTAGTTTGCACTCAATTCCCCATTGCTTATGAATCTGAGATACGACCTTCGCGAGAGCTTCCGTCCTCCTCGCGGCTCCAGGGGCGTCCCCCTCACTGAGCTAGTCCAGCTGCTCGGTCGCTGCTTCACCCGTCCAGGCGACTCCCGTTTTCCAGGATGATTTCCCGGGTTTCGGCACCAATTGCTGCCTCCTCTGAGGCGTGGCAACCTGGTTCAGGAACAGCACGGCGGTCAACCCCAGACCGCTTGGGCCATCAGCTCACAGAAACCAGTGTGGTGGACGGCAAATGGCGTTTATTAGTGCGTTACCTGGGTCTATGTAACTTGTGTTAATTGCATCACTTCCTTCTGCTTACGTTATAAACTAGGTGTTATTGGCTATTTAGGGGCCAAGTGACCTTTACTGAGGAGGAAAGGGGGGTTCTGCCTGCCCGTACAGCGCGACATCTTCCGATAGCCTATCCCTAACTATCTTGAACTGCTACATTGAAGGATTTTTTATCGGCAATTAAGATCTTTGATTAAATCCAGTCCAAGTAAACTGCCAAAATAAGAGCTCAAAAATCTTCTTGCATGGACTGTAAGCAGCTTCCCAAATGATGGTATCATTTGCGGCTGTCTTTACCAGAGACTTTTGGGATTCAGTGGAGGTGAAATTTTACAATGCTATTTCTCGCCGTGACAAAACTGCAGCAGATTTACTCCCAGCTTGCTGGGTGCTTGTTTAAATTTTTGCTGCACAACATCCACCGCCACGCCCCTTCCCCTCCTCCACGCCCACCACACCCCCACCACTGCATTCCTCCACACCAGATCTGCCAGCCTCTCAAGCCATGAGAACCAGGGGGAAGGGGGAGAAGAAAACAGCAACCACCGCCACAGTAAGGGAAACAGACAAAACAAAAAGCTGCTTTACTTCTGAGGATGAGGCTGATCCTTTAGATCCAAGGTCAGTAAGAACCAAATAAGAACCAGATTTTTTCCAAATAATCCCAGGACCTACACAGTGCCTGGGAGGGACTTTTTAACCCAGAAAGTGACACTGACC
Source organism: Sylvia borin (assembly GCA_014839755.1). Lineage (NCBI taxonomy): Eukaryota > Metazoa > Chordata > Aves > Passeriformes > Sylviidae > Sylvia > Sylvia borin. The sequence continues at coordinate 217,320 of CM025988.1, read as the reverse complement.
CCCAAAAATCCTCCAGCACTGCTTCCTGATCATAGAACTCCCCACGAGGGTCAGATACTCCTCAAATACCAGATTTGCATGAAATAAGACACCAAATTTGCAAAGATGAAGGTCTTAATCTTTTAGCTATGCCTGTGATAGCAGCCTGCCAGTCCCAGAATGTGGGCTCCCATTCCTCCTCATGAAGCTAAAGAATGAAGGCCTGTGAAAGGCAGTGGTATATGCTCATCGTACTTTAAGCAGCTGCTGAAAAGCACCCTGGAAGGGCGACACAGTGGAAAAAGTTTGTCCCACCAAAGAAAGGACCTGAGAGTATTCTGGCAAAAACACCTGGGGAATGAACAGGGAAATCGTGAACTCTATTTTTGAGAGGTAAATATCACCTAAAACCTCTTATAACATTAAAAGTTGGTCCTCAAGAAGAAAAATTACAATTTATAGTTGACCTTGGGGCAGAAAAACCTTGTCTAGTAGAAATACCAAGAGGATGTGAAGATATATTTTATTAATTCCTGAAGTGTGTCATAATGTATTGGGGAGCAATCTGGAGATATTATTAAGATTGAAGGTTATACCAGAAGGAGGGGAGTTCTGACAAAACAAGTCCACCTAGAAGGCGAAAGAACATATGTTGATAGTTCTTTTAAATGCTTATTTAAAAAAAAAAAAAAAAAAAAAAAAAAAGTCAGGATATGCCTCAGTTGATAAAAAAGGGGGGAAAAAGGGGGGGAAAAGGGGGGGAAAAGGGGGGAAAAAATTCCTGGTTTGGGGAGGGAAAACACGGTGTGAGAGTGTTTGGTTGGGTATTCCACCTGCCCAAGTCCATCTCTAGAAGTCACCAGACATTTTGTATCCATAAAAACGTCCAGACCACCAAGATTCCGTCCAAAAATACTCCAGGCCTCCAAGATTCAGCTGAAAAAACCCTCAGAAATACTGTCCTAGGGTGACTTTATGATGCTTGTATCCCCAATCATCTGTTCTGTTTGTGCTGTAATATTGAGTTTTGTGTCTTTAAAACTAGTTCTGAAAGTGAAGAGGGAGAAAGAAGCAGCACGGAGTTTATTTTGAAAAGACTGCCTGACTCCTACACATTCCAGCTCCTAGACTAAGTTCGTCTGAAGCACCCTTGTCAAGTGCTGTGGTATGTGGAGGCTGGTAGGCCTCTTGGGAATAAGCTCATCACAGTCGCCTGGAGAGAAAACCCCTAGATGACAACCTCCCTTACTGTGGCGAGAAAAAAGATGTCTCCCAGCATGCTTTTCTACTGCATGTAAATTTTATGTACTCCATTGGCCCTTCCCCCTTGTTCTGCCCCTGTGCCCTCAATTATTGGTCTTGATGTTCTGCCCCACTCCTTCCTATCTCCATATAAACCTCTGCTCCCTCTGACTTTCCCAGTCTCATCCCTGGATCCATTCGCAGCAACAGCTTAATAAAGACTGTCTGTGGAACCCCACACAAAGACTCCGTCCCTTTCTTCTGCGTTGCTCAATAGCTGAAATCACCATTTGAGGGGATTCACCCGCCAAGAGCAAATGTGCCTGTGCACCCTGTCAGTTTTATGAAAGATGCTTCTCTGGGAAGGTCGTGGAACTCCACCACCTATACTAGTGTTGACAAGTGGTGCTTGAACAGGGATTCTGCTTAGGGGGTCTCTGTAGAAGCATCTCCAGCAGCCCTATGCTGCTGGACTCAAGCCACTCTTGGTGCAGCCACTTCCTTCAGGAGAACCACACACGTTTTAGTGAGTGCTATCCAAGGGACTCCCGGAGAACACTGGAGAAGACTCCAGAGATCAGTCAATGAGCAACCACCCACCCAGCAGGTTTCAGTTGACGCAAAGAAAGACTGTGAGTTTAATATACGTTTTGGGGTTGCCTTTTTCACCTTTTCTTTTTCTCTTTTTACTCCTGTGTGTGGAAAAGAAGCATGAGGATGGGCAACAAACTTAGCCATCCTAAACTTAGCCCTTCTCAAAGGGACATTTATTTCTTAGTTGTGGGTGCCCTTAAAGTGGAGAAAATCAAGTTCTCGAAAGGAGGTCTTAAAATATTTGTTCATTGGCTTTTTAAATGCTTTCCAAATGCAAATTGTGATTCTGTTCTTTTAAACTCTTTTTGGGATTATGTGTGGAGAAAGCTATATTGTGTTTGGATGAGTAGGGATTGTCTGTTGCTAATTTTTTTCCAGCTCCAACTGGGAGCCCATTCCTTATGGGGAGCTTAAAGAGTTATGCAAGGCAGCTAAGGAGCATGGCTGGGGTTCACACTCTTTAAAAAACTTAATTGAAGCCACCTTCTCTGCCCACACATTGGTCCTGCATGATATTAAAAACATCATGAATTGCCTTCTTTCCTCAGCCAAGTATATGGTGCATATATCTAAAGATGCAAACAGACCAAATTGATAAATTGAACAAATGGTAGGAGAAGGTGAGTTCCAAAAACCAACTGATCAAGCCCAAAACTTACATGAAGCAGCATTGCATGACATTGCCATAGCCCCTGAACCTCTCCTACAAACCCAACAATTGTATAAAGGACCCATAGCACATTTAAATGAGTCCTTGATCTGCAGCGAGGAGGAACAGAGACTGTGTCTCCCATTGAGAGGTTCTGTAAGGCTCTTTTTACCATTAATTTCCTAAATTGTTCTTCCTCAGAGCCAAAGCTCCCCATACTCCAGCACTTCTCCAATTTGAGCCGAGCTAAGCTCAGTGAAAAGCTGCTGGTGTTGATCAAGAACCCTGAAACTCAACAAATATCAGATCCTTTCCAACTGATTACCTGGGGGGAGGGTATGCCTGTGTTTCAACACCATTGGGCCCAAAACCGAAAAAAAACATTAAACCATATTTAGGGCCAATGAAAATCATAGACACTAATGAAAATATTACTAAGTTTGAAACAGTAGCACTACAGAAACAGAATACTACCTGAAAACAGAGACAGCATCGAAAATAGCACACAACTCATTGTCGCGTCACCAGGTCCCAGACAAAGAAAAAATCCCAGAACAGACACAGTTTAAAAGAATGCCTCCAAGTTAACGTCACTTTGCCTTGTTACCTCAAATCTGTTACCTGTAATGCCTCTACCCTAAAATCCATAACTACCTTAATACGCTTGCACTCCAGTCCCTTCCTCCTATCTTCTACCCTGTTCCAAATACCCTCTACCATCCACTTCCACAACTCTTTTTATTATAGAAAGAAGGGAGAAGAGGGAAGGCGAAAGAAAGCCCTTTAGAAAACATGATTTCTTTCTCTGAAGTTGATATTTATGATTTATATTCCTCCAACAGAAGCACCCTCTTCATCAACACCAACTCTAAGGCAGAGATGAAAGTCGCTTATCTCAATGTTGTCCCCAAAACTTCCTGGATGCTCCTGGTGATCCAACATGCCCTCAGCTGGGTTGTCCAACAGCCCAGTCAGAATATATGAGTAACCTTGGCAAGAACCTTCCAGCAAGACAATATGTGTTTGTTCATGGGCTCAGCCAACAATGCCCTGTCATCATGACTGGTCAGGATTCCCTTTAAGCCCAATGAACATCCCTTCTCAAGGAAACGGCCCAACCCAGTGGATGCCTGGGATGAGTGGATTCTGCCACATGCACCAGAAGAACCACAAGAATTAGATTTATGGGGGTAATCTAAAGCTAGGTACTGTATTCAATTCCACTTAATATAATCCATCTGCTTATTTCATAAATGATGCAACCCCAACCAAAAAGATTCACAATTCGGCTAACTGGTGCAATTACACTGCATAAACAGTATGTGAGTCCACTTGATATCCCAAAGTGCTTCCCTGGGGTATGTTCCTCCTCTGCAGAGATTTGGCTTGGGCAGGAATCCCCTCACATCTTAGGGGAGGTCCCTGCACTCTTGGCCAGCTTACTACCCTTACCTCAAACATAACACTATTATAAGATTGGCAACAGAAATAAAAAAAACACGCCAAAATCCATCTTGTACTGATTTTGATAAAAATCCCGATTCCAAAGTTACTAATTAGTCTAAAGGCAAAAAAGTTGCAGTGTCCATTTTCCTTCCATGGGTGGCCGCTGCCAAAAGGCCTTGGTGAGCTTTCTCACCTAGGTTGTTGGCTTAGTAAGCAGGTCAACTCAACATCTAAAGTTCTCAGTGACCTCCTCAAGGATGAAGAGATAACTAGGCATGCTACCCTACAAAACCGGACAGCAATTGACTTTCTACTCTTAGCCCATGGACCAGGCTGCCAAGATTCTGAGGGCCGCTGTTGTTTCAATTTGACATCCCACTCAGAATCCATCTCAAAAAGCATCCAGCTGTGTAAAGAACAGGTTTGGCAAATCCAAACAGAGCAAGCAGAGAAGACCACCGATGTAATGAACGAATTCTTTGGACAATGGGGACTCTGAGGTGGGGCACTTTCTTTCATTAAAGGTGTTCTGCAGATCTTTTTTGTAATTTTTACTGCTTTACTTATGTTTTCATGCTTTTGATGGTGCTTTAAAAAGCCTCCAGGAGAAGCCTTCTTAATAAATAAAGAAGGGAGAATTGTGGAGGCTGGTAGGCCTCCTGGGAATAAGCTCACCACACTCCCCTGGAGGGAAAACCCCTAGATGACAACCTCCCTTACTATGGTGAGAAAAAAGACGTCTCCCAGCATGCTTTTCCACTGCATGTAAATTTTATATACCCCATTGGCCCTTTCCCCTTGTTCTGCCCCTGTGCCCTCAACTTATGGGTCCTGATGTTCTGCCCCACCCCTTGCTATCTCCATATAAACCCCTGCTCCCTCTGACTTTCCCAGTCTCACCCCTGGATCCATTCGCAGCAACAGCTTAATAAAGACTCTCCATGGAACTCCACACAAAGACCCCATCCCTTTATTCTGCGTTGCTCAATAGCTGAAATCACCGTTTGAGGGGAGGAATCACCGGCTGAGAGCAAATGTGCCTGTGCACCCAGACAGTCTTATTAAAGACGCTTCTCCGGGAAGGTTGCGGCACTCCACCACCTATGCCCACCATGACAGTGGCATATTTATGCAGTATTGCTCAGTGTCACTGTGTCACTACAACTTCACCGCATATGCGCTGGAACAAATTTACATAGTATGATCTCATGGTTATTAGATAGTTCTACACTGCACTTGTGTCTCCCCAATTCAGGGGTTGTCGGGGTCTTTGATGAAAGCTTCCAAGGTCTTCTTCACATCTGAACTTTTCAACTGTGTCTTCAGAGCACGTGCAGTTATGGTGTTCCTTGGTCTGTCAGGTCCCAACCAGCCTAAATTCTTTCTTTTGTGTCTAACTGGCTTTGCACTTGCCAATTTCTCCTTAGTACTATACTCATCTATCTCTAAAGCTATCCACCTGGCGAGTTTTTGTCTTCTTTTTTTGTCTATTCAGCATTAAGCAACTAGTTAGCCATTTACTATATTAACCTTTATATTGTATAATAAGTTATTTATATCAGGTTATATAGATATATAAAAAGTAATGATTTAGATTATATTGATATCAGGTTATATAGAAATATCAGGTTATATTAATATCTTGGAACTCACGATGTATAAGCATCTTGTGACATTGATCTAAGTTATATCAGCATCAGGGCTCTTCCCAGAGGCCTGGAGATGTTGGAGGGGGGGACTGCAGAGAGGGGTGAGGGATCCCTAAAGTAGGACTTTGGGGATAGGATCTGTGGGGATGGGAATGTCCCACTCCATTCCTGGGGCAGGGTCACACCTGAGCCAGGTGTACAGGTGTACCTTGCCCTGACCCCAAGCACTGTCCCACCTACAGGATCTGCTTCCCCTCTTCCTCCTGCGGCCCCAAGCCCAGCTTGGTGCTAAACAAAGGGGCTGGGGCGGGTGTAAGAGACAGTCTGAAGATTCCTCATCTGCCTCATGACTGTCATCAAGGACAGAGACTGAAACCCTGAAGGACCGAGACTGAAACCCTTAAAATTTTAACACAAGGATGCTGGCCTGACTGCATGTTTGCCAAGTGGTTGAAGTTTAGGTTTGCTTATCCAAGACATGGCACCATTTCTGTGGAGGTTTTACATTTGCTGAATTTGTTTGCTAAGTGAGAGATAGGGTTTTGGGGAGAAAAAGGCAAAACTACTCTCAACATCAAAGCAAAAACCAGATAGATTTTATTAACATACACTAAGAGGAGAAAAAAAAAAAAAAAAGACTGTCCTGGGTTGTAGTATAGGATATATTCTATCATCATCTTCAGTTAATGGCCCATCAATGCCTTGCTGCATGACTCATAGATAACTCCCTCTGGGAGTTATCTGTCTTCAATGGGCCATCAAGGACCTCCTATATGACTCATCATCCTATTGTGAGATGCTCCGCCCAAGGGGAGGAGCCAAGCATTCTCAGCGGGATATAAGCAGATATTTGGGACAGTACAAGCAGCCCTCACCCACTGGATTCCCAGAGGACCAGAGCTACCAGACCTTTCCACAGGATCATTGCTTCAGGAAGACCACCTCGCCTGGACTGCTTCCATCACCCTGTTTAGGTTGTATTCTGACTCTGTCAGTGGTCTTTTTTGTACAATTGCAGGGGTTTTTTTTCCTTTTCTTCTCATTAAATTGTATTTCTGACTTGGTGCCTCTCACCCGGTTTGTTTTCAAACCACAACAAGGACAAAAAAAAACCCAATACAAATTAATTTCTCAAACCAACCCTCTCACTACAAACTGTTCATTTTCTATAAACAGTGCAAAGAGGCAAAACTCAGAACTCTAGGTAAGTACCACATATAAAATAGTCTTTCATTCTGTCATTGAGAGAGAGAAGTCATTCCTCTGGTTTGGTAACTTCCACACAAAAGGAGGCCGCCAAGAGAATCTGCATTTGTAGAACTTTCCCATATTACGTAGCCTTTCTCATGACTACCTATGGGCCATAGATTTCACAAATTGGGGTGGTACCTTTAAAAAATGAGCTGCTTCAGAAACAAAGGATCTTTTTCAACTAAAGGGAGCAGAGATGGTCTTCTCACTTCTTCACTGGCAAAGGGGCTTCTTCTCATCTCTCTCTGTTCAACCTCTCATGGAAGCACAAAAATATTCACTCAGTTCATCACAGTTCAAATGATTCAAATCCACAAATCATTTCCCCAATTTACATTGTCCACCATTTAAAGGATTATCCTGTGAACAGAATCCAGAGGAGATTTTTCAGCCTAGAACCAAGGCAACTCATCATCTCTGTCACTTAAAGAAAGTCACTCTTCCTTTACTGACTTTGAGATTTCTATATTGTCCCTCCACATGTCTCCAACTTGGCCTTTTCTTTCATCTCCCAGAGGGGTTAGGGTTTCAAGTCTCAATCTGTGTCAGGAAAGAGTTAAAGCTTGCCCAGGTCTGCAGTAGTCAGGTGATCTCTGCCCAGGCAGCTGCAAATATTTCAAAGCCATGGTGGGGGGAGGCTGATAGATACCTTGTCTTCCACCCCTCAGATAGCGCCAGCCGCTTGCAGCTGCTCTCTGTAAGGCCCAGCGTAGGATGGAGGAGGGAGAGATCCCATCCTCCCCCCAAGCCAGGAGTGCCAGCAGTCGGGGGGGCCCGAGCCACAGTCCTGCCATAACCGGCCCTGATGCCCGCCACCACCAGATAGGCAACCAGCCCTGCCACACTGCAGCCATGCTTCCTCTGCGGGCAGTGGCTCCCGGAGTCCTGCCTGGGATCTCCTCAGCTCTCCACGTGTTACCTGCTCACCGGACAGGGGAGAAAAGAGGAAGTCTTTAACCCAGCTTTGGCTTTTTATATGGGTATTAACCAAAAGCCGCCTTCTGCTTTCTGAGTGGTCAGAACTGCAGGAGAAATTCAAAACCTACCCCCATAGGTCCCTGTCTTTTCTATAGAATTTCAAGCTCCTAGCAGAGAGATACTGTTTCAACCCATGACACAAGTGTTGCCTGCAGGTGTGTTCACTGGACCAAGGCTGGTTTCTCATGGGAATCAGTCCTGAAACAATGGGTCCTACCCGCTGCTAGAACAGGCTTGTCCTGTTTGGAACCAGCATGTCTCTACTTGTTTGCAACGGACTTCCTCTACTATCCTGTACCTGTTCCCTCAACCATCCCTTCCCCTCCAGTGGACCTCTAAAGGACTATGAAGACCCCTGAGTTAAGCAAAGACTTTGAGATCTCTCCATGGAAGAAGGTGGATCTACTGGCCGGACTATGAGGATTTCGTCTCTCTGTTGGTAGCTATTACCCATCCCCTTTCTCTCTCTCTCTCTCTTTTATTTCCTTCCTGATTCTTCTATCACAATTGCTGTTGGCACTCAATAAAGGTGCATTTGTTTTGATTAATATTGAAATCCCCTCTCTGTGTTGTTTTTGCACTCTGAGATGAGTTAACAAACCGTCACGACCCCTGCTTGCATTAGTGGATCGTGACATTGAATTGGCATCACGGACAGGATTCTGACAGACAGAGGGGTTTGCTGTAGTCTGTAACAGGGGAAGGATATTTCGCTCCAGGTGCACCTAGCTCGACACCCTGAAAAGGGTGAGCGATGTCTAGAAAGCAAGGGGGTGACTCGAATTTCCTGCAAACTGCACATGCCTGGGTGAAAAGAATCCTCATACTCAATTGAGGACTGTGTCTTCAGAATTTCACAAAAGATCTCATAGTGCAAAAGGGGAAATTGTTTTGTGTGTGTGTGAATCTGGACTGCTTGGTGTAAGGAAGAGACAACCATAAGTAACTTAAGGAGTACCTCCCAGGCAGATTTGGTCTCTTCACCCACCCAGGGAGGCGAAGGGAGACAGCAAGAGCTGTGTGTTTGTGTAACTAAGTCTTACCTCCCTTTAGTGATTTTTGATCCTTCACAAAATGACTGAAAACTCTAGTGCAAAAGACAAAGCTGCATTTTATGCTCTGTTAGCAAAACACAGTGCTGGACCCTCTCCTGAAATTGAATGGTGGGCTCAGGATAAATGGTTTCATTTGGAGAGTGCGACTGATAGAATATGTTTTTTACAACATGAAACAAAACATAGATTTGGCTGAGATAAACTCATAATTTGTTCTGTTTTAGAAGCATGCCTTATGGCCGCTATAGAAAACCACTTTAAGTGGCATAATGAACAGGAAAGAATTATAGATTCTCTTCAAAACTTAGGGGGAATTTTGCAGAAACAATTAGATGAAGGAAGGAATGAAAATCGTTTGCTACGGGCTGCCCTGAGAAATGAATATTCTGAGGATTCAATATTCTAAGGAAAAGAATATTCTAATATTCTTTTCCCTCTTTTCCTAAAGGAGGCAGAGGGAAAAGAAACTCCCCACATTAATGAAATATACTCTCAGAAGGAATTGAAATTAGTAAATAATTGTGGGGAAAACTGCTGCCCTCATTTGAGATCCTTGGTTAAAACAGAATATAATTATATTAATGATGAAGATTTTGAGCTGCATATCACAACTAAACAAATACCATACAGTGCCACCAAGTTGGCTAAGTTAAAGAAAGAATAGGGCCGGCTCCCACAAGAATCGGAGACAGAATATGTCTTTCAAGTGTCCCTCACTGGTGGAGATCAAATTAAATTAACTGAACAGGAGGCCAGTGGATATTGGGGACATGAAGTTTTCTTAACAACAGGAGACAAACGTTACACATTGGTCCCTGACACATCATGCAGCATTCTGGGCTGGGGGAATTAATCCTTAGGAAAGGGGAGACCCTTTAGCTATAGTTAGTACCCCCTAACAACTTTTGGAAAGCGCGCTCTCTCGGTTTGGAAAGACTCGTATCTGCCAGGGAAAAGCTGGAGTTTCCCTTGGAATGGAGAATGTAAACCACCTCCCTCCCCCCCCCCCCCCCCCCCGCTTTTTCTTTCCAATTATAAATTTGCAGTTAAAACCCTTTAGATTTTGGAAATAGAAATAGCAGTTCTTTACTAGTATGTATAACAAAGCAAACAAAACCAACAACTACAGCATTAATAACAAAACAGTACCAAGAACCTCGAGGGCTTTGCTTTATGAAAACCCAGGGAAGCTTGGTCTCAGTACCCCTATAGGATCCTCAGAGCACCAAGCTGGAACACTGGAAAGTCCCAGGCTGGTAGCTGGGATGGCAGGACGTCCCGGCAGGCAGGGGCAGGGTGTCCTGGCAGGGCAGGGGGTGCAGGGTCACATCGTAGAAGAGGAGGAGTGCTGATGAAACCACAACAGCGGGGCAGGGCTGGCCCAGCTCCTGCAGGGCAGCAGGGCAGCTCAGAATTCCAGGGCGAGCAGATGACGGTAGATGTCCCAGGATTGGACCCCTCCAGCAACAGTGAACTCCTCTCCCAGCAAGCAGTAACCCAGCCGTTCTCTCTCCCTGAATGCTGAAGAGAGCCCAGCTGCCTCAAGCTCCATCCTTTATCTGCCCCCAAAACTTGTCTCTCCCTCTGAGCTTTGGCCACCTCTTTGTTTCAGTTTAGCACTCTTAAGTATCCAACACTTGGTCTCCTTGGTAACTTATGGGGAACAAATTCTTTAGAGTGAAAAAGGGACAAACCTAACCCCCCAACCCGTGTACAAAGCCACCTGCCTATGGGAATGGACTGCTTCTCAGGAAGAAGCAACGCAATTACTGATTTTTGAAGCAACTGCTCACCAAGCCCTTGGCCCTATTCATCCTACAGATCCCTTGCAGGTGGAATGAGGATTTGCCTCCTCAGGATTGTCAGTAAACATATGGCAGCAGGGTCCTGAGGGTCTGACATGGCCTGTTGGTTTTGTTATAAAGGCATATTATAAAGTTGGCTTTTCACAAGATGTGTGCTATATGATTAATAACTTTGTGCTAAGGATATAAGTTTTTATTTCTGCTGTTGGTAAAGAAAATTAGGCATAGTGGTAGTAGTGATATAGTAATTGCTTAAACTGTCTGTTTGGCTGGCATAACATCCAGTGAACATGTAGAAGATTCTGCTATTGATATACCAACTATAAGAATCTACCATCTGAAGAAGATATGGACCAAGGCCCAAGCTGGAGGTGATAATGAAGACACAGCCAAGAAACATGCATGCTCTAAAAAGGCAGACCCAAGGAGGGGCCATGCAAAACAGTCCCTGGAATATGGAAACTAGTTTATGGAAAAATATGAATATGCAACAGATTGATACAATAGAAAGGGTATTTAAAGAAAATCTCTGAAATAGCAGGGTGTGGACTTGGCTAAATGCCAAGTCACTTGGTCAGATGTACTTTGCTTTTTTCTATCTCCTAATTGTCTTATTTTCTATTAAACCTATTTCTTAAAATTTACATAAAAAATGAATCTCGTTTTCACAGTTTTTATTCCCGTGGTTTCAGAGATGCTGAGAAGAGGTATACTACCTGGGAAAAAGGCTTGTTTCTGGTTAGCTTAGCTCTCATAGAAGTGGAGACGGTTGCATGACAACAACCAATTGTCTAGAGAGCACCTTTCAAAGTTATTAAGACAGTCACTACTGGGACATCCCCACCTGATGAGGTGGCCCAGAGGGCCTCAGTAACAAAGTGATATGCTCAGACTGAACATTATTGTAGCATCTTCTCTGTTGGGGAAGATGAATCAGGGAAACCTTATAAATATGACTGCTTAGCAAAGATTCTGAAAATATGAAACCTATAATCGAAATAGAAATGAAAGCTTACTTTGAGTTGTAGGATATTGAGTCTTAGTTACTATATAACCTGAAAACAATAGTCTAGCTAGCTGAAGGAGAATCCCTTTTGATTGAACAATACCTTTCTGCTGGCTGAGGGATTCAAAGGTCAATGTAGCAAAACAGAAGTCTAAAGAGTAGTTTTTAGAGTTTAAAATATAACACAGTATGGTAATATAGTAGTTCTTATAGACTGTATGTAGATTCTATAGAATTTTGTATTGGTTGGTCACTGTAAATTAGAATATTCATCACAAAAGGAAATATAATGTATTGTAACAAAGACCTCGCTCTCCTAACTCTCTTACCCTTCCTCTTCCCCCTGTTCTCGCTCTCTCTTGCTCTCTTCCCCCTGCTACCTTGCTCTCTTGCTCCTTTCTTTCTCAGCTCTCACCCTGCTGTTCTTTCTTCTTCCTCTCTCTTTGGGACTTCCCTTCAGCAGATACTGGTGGCTGAAGGCAAGGCCCTTTTACCCAAAATCCTTGCAATAAAACCACATGTTCTAGAATATACAGGTGAGCAGAATTCATTGTCCCAGCCATCCCGTGGATAACTGAATAACTGAAGGAGAAAAAGGGAAGGGAAGGGAAGGGAAGGGAAGGGAAGGGAAGGGAAGGGAAGGGAAGGGAAGGGAAGGGAAGGGAAGGGAAGGGAAGGGAAGGGAAGGGAAGGGAAGGGAAGGGAAGGGAAGGGAAGGAATAGGATCCAGGTCTCGTCGTTACCAGCACCTGGAGCCAGATATATGATGTTTGCTTGTTTTCTGATGTTGTTAATTTTTTGGCTTCCGTTCTTATTTGTGATTTTAGACCAAAATGTTCTGGGATGTGATTTTACAATTCTCTGTAATCAGCTGCCTCTTTTGCTCTTGAATTTCTTAATGGTGTGTCAGGACTGAATAGTAGCATTTTGGGTGGGAACCCTTCGGTGTGAGATAGCATTGTATCAGCAGCAGCTGGTGTTGCACATCTAAGCAAAGATAAATAACAAAGATTCCAGGAGCTGAATATTCGGAACCCGCAGTGCCCGGCTCGAGGGAGCTGTGGTGGGAGCTGCGGGTTGTGCCGGGGATGGGGAACGTCCGGAGCCCCCGGCCAGGGGCCGGCAATGGCCACTGCCCCTTTGCTGAGCAGGGGCTCGGGGCCCTGCGGCGCCGGGCGATCGGTGCCCGGTCAGCCCGGGACTGTGCGAGAGCCGGGAAGAGCGAGAGAGCCCGGGCCGGACATCAGCACCTGGGCGGGCACGGCCTGGGAGGGGGCACAGCCGGGGGGGCCCGCAGAGCCTCCCTGCTGGAAAGCTCCCCTGTGACAGCGGGGAAGCTGCCGGGATCTTTGGGGCAGGGACGGGCCGCAGGTGGCGGTTCCAAGTGCCTCCTTTGGGGCAGGATTTTGTCCTGATGCGGGGGAACTGCCCCTGCCCCCAGAGGGTGGGAGCAGCCGAGAGCCCCGCGCTGCCCATCCCGACCTGTCCCTGCTCCATCCTCGCTCCTCCCGCAGGCTGCGAGGTGTGATAGATATAATGTATAAATTTGCGTATAAAATATTGTATTAAAAGCTTGGACTATTAAAAAGCTACTCGGGGGTGTCTGTGGGATCCAAAGTCCATTGTGCAGCTGTAAAACCACAAAATTTGCAACAGAAACGACAGAGCTAGACTGGAGATGGCTCATTCATCAAGGATGGACTTCCACTTCACAGATATTCAAGACCTGATATCGATCTTGGTGAAGAATCCGGAGAATGATCAAATCAGCACCCCAAAGGAAAAATCCGGGAAGACTCTTGAGATGTCTTTTCATAGTTACGGGGAAACCCTTTCAAAACCTTACTTGGGAATAAAGAAATGCATGAATATTCGGACTCTCAATAGACCTAGCCTCCAGACAAAAAAAACTGTATAAAAGCTGTACACCAAGACCCAGCATTCATGGGCAAGGTTGGATGGCACCTTTGCTGCCGTTACCCTGCCCACCCAACATTTGATCCATGTCCAATTTTATTGTGGCTTATTAATTTGATCTTGGAAAATTGCTAAATAAATTATTTTAGTTTGGATTGGCTTCTAATCATTTATAACAGAGGGGTTCAGGAACGGGGCAGGAGTAATGGGGATGCTGGAGCGGTGATGGAGAAGCAGCAGGAGAAGAACTGGAGGGATCACGTGAATGAGGAAGGGAAGGGGTGAAGGAGGAAGAGGAAAAGGAGTGGGAGGAAGAGCTGGGATAGAGGAGGAGCAGGAACTGGAAGCAGAGGCACCACACGGTCCAGCCCTCGCTGTGTCCGCAGCCCTCCTGCGCCTTGGGGCATTGTCCCCGCCCCGGCATCTCGCAGGTGACCGCAGAGGGGGAGTTCACCCAAATATCCTGGAGAGTCCATGGGAGGGTATTTGGTGGAAGGTATAGGGGGGAGAGAGAAGGGGAATTTTTGGAGCTTGAAGGACTCCAAAGCTAAGCCTCAAATGCCCTTTGGGGAGATTTTGGGCGTGTCCCAGGAGGTTGTTTTCTTCATGGGGAGAGGCAGGAGATGGGATTACATTGGGACACCGAAGTGTGCAGCCCAGAGTGAGGAGACCCCCAGGATTCTGCCTGGAGAGGGGAACACCCTGGCAAGGAGGAGCCCGTGGAGCTCCCCGCAGCCTGAAGCGGGGTCAGGGGAAAGGGGAGTGCTGGGACCCCAAAAGCCCTGGCATGGCTAAGTGGGATCCCGGAGAGGAGGAGGCAGGGAATTGCTCTGGGGCTGCAGGGGACCTCCAGCAGCAGAGAGAAGGGGGGGCCCAGAAACCCAAGATCAGAAGAGCAGAGAGGGAGGACCCTAGGGATTACTGGGACCCCTGACATCCTGGAGAGGGTGGGGACACCAGAGAGCAGAACCCTCAATACGTGCACAACCCCCAGAAGTTCAAAGTGCAGAGACAAGAAAGGGGGGATGTCCTGGAGAGATTTTTTTGGGATGATCATTGCTATAAGTATGGGAGAATTAATTAGTGTTTTATAGAAATATATGATATTAAAACATTTTAATTTCACCAAATAAAAAGTAATTGTGAAACTACAAGCCTCTGCTGGGAACAGAGGAAGCAGTGCATTTGCAATAGAAAGAAGGGTGTGTCCTCCAGGAGTTGGGTCCTCTCCAAAGATGGGATTGACAACAACCTGATGAATATCTTATCTACATCGGCCTGGGAGTGCATGCCAATACTGGGTTCCTGTAAATGTACTCAGATGTCCAGCCCTGCCCAGAAACCTATTCATTGGACCAGCAGACAGAGAGAAAAGAAATATGATTATAAAACAATGACTGAGTGTACAAAAGGATGAGGCAATTTTCTATCTGGCTGAAAAAATGTATATAAGCCAGCTCTGCAAAAGTGGACTTTGTGAACGAGGGAGGATACGGCACACTGCCAGTTCTAAGGTTCACCCAGCATCGATCCCAGGCTCAATGCTGTCCATTGCTTCTGGCTTTTTTTAATTTCTATTTTGCAATATTTCTTAATAAAATGGTATATTGATTAAATTGACCTGATTACTTATTACAATCATGATCCATCCAAGTCTTGTGGAGGCTCAATATTGGCGGTTCTGAGATTTTTTTCCAGGTAAATCTTGGTGGTCCTAAGTATTTTTGGGCTGAATCTTGGTGGTCTGGAGGTTTCTATACATACAAAATGTCTGGTAACTTCTAGAGAAGGGCTTGGGCAGGAGGAATCCCCAATAAAATTACCTCATACCATATTTTTCCCTAAAACCAGGATTTCCCACTCCCAAACCTTGACAAGATGAAGGAGGAGGAGGCTGTGAGGAAGAGGAAGATGGCCCAGGAGGCGCAGGCAGGTGAGGAGGAAGTCACTGCCCCTTTCCCCCTCTCTCCTGCTCCATCTCCCAGCCCAGTCTGGCCCCTACCTGCAGAATAACCCCTCTTCCAACACTGTCCTGCTGGAGACACACTGGCAGGATCTCCTTCCCCTTCTCTGTGGCATGGAGGCAAATTCCATCCTCTTCTTGTCCTTCCTCCCCCAGACAAGGAGCTGAGAACGGAGATCAGGGAGGACAAATCCTCACACCAGAGCCTCATGGAAGAGGCCATTTTGAGTGGCTCCACGGCATGGAAATCCCACGTGGAGGAAAAGCCCCAGAGATCCCTCATAAAAAGGGGCTGCAAATGCAGATCTCAGGCATCCGAGGAGGAAAGATCCACCCTGGACCAGGGAGGCAGCTGGAGCTCTGAGCTGGGGGTCCCTGAGCAGCTTCAGTTTGGTGAGAAGCCCCACAAGTGCTCAAAATGTGACAAGAGCTTCAACAAGAGATCCTCCCTGATCTGCCACAGGAGAATCCACATGGGAGAAAGGCCCTACAAATGTGGGGAGTGTGGGAAAAGCTTCAGGTCAAACTCTGAACTGATCTGTCACCAGAGGAGCCACACAGGAGAACGGCCCTATGAGTGTGGGGAGTGTGGGGAGTGTGGGAAGAGCTTCAGTGACAATTCCCACCTGCTCTGGCACCAGAAGCTCCACACTGGGGAACGGCCCTATGAGTGTGGGGAATGTGGGAAGAGCTGCAGAGACACCTCCAGCCTCATCACCCACCGGCATGTGCACACTGAGGAACAGCCCAACATGTGCTTGGAATGTGGGAAGAGCTTCAGTGTTCAGTCCAATCTGATCTCCCACCAGAAGATCCACACTGCGGAACGGCCCTACGAGTGTTCCAAGTGTGGGAAAAAGGCTCGGAGCAGTTCGGATCTCCTCAAGCACCAGCGCACACACACAGGGAAGAGGCACTTCTGCTGCCCTGACTGTGGGAAGGGCTTCACCCGCAACTTCAGCCTCCTCACCCACTGGCACATCCACACCCAGGAGAGGCCCTTCGAGTGTCCTGAGTGTGGGAAAAGCTTCTCCAGGAGCTCTCACCTGACCAGACACCGACAGAGCCATGAGTAAGGGAAGCCCTGTGAGGGCCCCGATTGCAGGAAAAACTTTGTCTGCTGCTCCAACTCCATCCCCCATCAGAGGACCTGCATTGGGTGGAGCCCTGGTGTCCCACATTCCTGGTGATCCATGTTGGGAAGACACTTGGCTGCTTCTCTGCAGGTCCTCCTGGTTCCCCATAGGCACCTCACTGAACACAGGGGCAGGAACATCCATGTGGTTGGAGACTAACATCAGAAATTGCTTGGGAAGAGGAGATTAGTTGACTTGAAACTACAAAGAAGTCTCACCTGCTCTGTCATTTCTTCCGATAGCAGCACTGGATGATCTTGGAGCCTCCCATGGCACAGCACGGCTGCTTTTGGGGTGTCAGCACCTGCCCAGAGCTGTGGATGGGGCCTGTGGTGGCAACTGGGGCCACTGGGGGTATTGGGAGCCCCCCAGCTGGGAGCCAAGGGAACTTGGGTGAGAGGGGAGCACAGGAAGGGGGAGCCAATGGGAAATGTTGGGGAACGGGACAAAAAGTGGGGTGGGATCCCCAGAAGGAGTGGGAAGGGAGTGGGACTCCCCAAACCAAGATTAGGGGTGGGAGATGGGGATTCAGGGCATGATAAGAAAGGTAGGGGAGGGGAGGGAAAAGAGAAGCCTTTTGGACTGATGCCTTTTTGAGACTACCTAATAACAGAGGCCAAACAAATTTGAGGGGATAAAAAGCAGGTGTATTTATTGAAGGGCCTTCAGGTATGTTTCAGGCAGAATCCCTAGGGCTAAACTCATAAATGGATGATGGGTCACGGGTTTTCATACTTTTATAAGTTTGGTTCAGTTGCATATTGAATGGGGGTTAATCTTCCAGTTACAGCTTCAGGTAATGAAATCATTTACCCCAAGTTTGCTCTCCCCCCAGCTCACTTTTGTTTACATTTCTCAGGGCCTGAGACAGTGAGGTGTCCTTGATTCCCAGGCTTGGAGAGGAATTATTTTGTCTGACTAAAATGGGAAAGCAGTAGTGAACACTCTGTATGGAGTTTCGAGTTCTACACTAAAGACTTGCCAGATTACAAATACACAAAAAATATAGTAACTAAAATCCTAAGGCATCAGTGGCAACCCCAAAGAATAAAAGGATTCATGACTCCTTGCTAAAACATTTAGATAGAGAGCAAGATGAGAGAGAAAATTCTACAAAATTTGGTGAACTCCTTCCAAAAGTATTCAGATGGAAAGCAAAATGAGAGAGCAAAAGTGGAATCTCTGCTGACTGTGGAAAGGGACCTTAGCAGGCAAATGCACCTTGGGCTCCATAAGGCTGCAGAGTGGGAGAATGCATTGGGAGAGATGTTGGGTACATGGAGAGGGATGAGGATGCAGCACAAGGGGTGAGCACAAGGACATGGGCAGTGGTTGAGATGAGGAAGAGGAGGGGAAGTGCAGGAAGAATTAGCAGATGAAAGAGAGAGGCAAGATCTGTCTTAGAAACTTTTAGAAGCCAAGAGAGCGACCAAGCCAGGACAGGAATCAGTAGGGTGAGGAGGATGAGGAGAAGGAGAAAAAGACAGAAGGGTGGGACAAGGAGATGAAGCTGGAGAAGTGGCTGTGGAAGAGAAGGGAGAACCATGAGAGCAGGCAGTGGAAGAAGAAGAAGAGGCACATAAGGAAAAGGGAGAGGCTGTGGAAGGGCAGGCAGAGAGAGCAGATGTGTGTGCATAGCTGCTGATGGGGAGCAGAAAGAAGCTGCAGAAGAGGAAGTGCAGGAATCCTGGGAGGCAGAGCTTTTCCTAAGGGTAAGTGATCCTCCTAAGCCCTGGTGCCACACGCAGAGCGCTGTCTGTTGTTCAGGGGGTTGAAATCCTCTGGAGAGGGAGAGCAGGCTTTGGGGAAGGCAGTGTTGTTGCTGAGCAGGGTCAGGAGAAGGAAAAGAAGCTGCAGGCTGAGGGGCTGCTCATCGCCAAGTGTGATTGTGTGAGGAGGCTTCAGGCAGAGCTTGGTGATGGAGGTGAGAGGGAGGGAATCTTAGAGGGAGAATGACAGGATGGAGAGTCTATAGCCCTAAACCAGACTGAAGCCAGAGATGATGGTCAGGATGGGCACACTGCTACCACACAGTGCCATACACGGCGACTGAGATATCCAAGTTACTTCAGGATCAGTTAAATTTAGAGGTGGGAGACCCTGTAAGTATTCCCAGCCTGAATGTGGACGTTGTGTCCACACTAACCAGCACCCCAAAGTGGGGGGTGACCCAAATCCTACATAGGGGGAAGGTTGACAGCATTTTTGGGGTCACCTCCACTTTTTTCAACCCCTGTACCCCCCTGTACCCCCTGTACAAGGATGTTGTGTGACCCCGCATCCCTCACACACCGTATTCCCTGAAGTCACCTTGCGGAATTTGGGGACTGTCCCCATGTCCCCACCCCTGGTCCCCCACAGTATGTCCACTGCTGCAGCCATGCTCGGCCTCAGTTCCTGTCACAGCTTCCCAATGTGACTAGGCAGGAGTTTCAGTCACACCCTCTTCCTCCTCCTCCTCCGGGAGGTGATGCCACTTCTCCCACTGGGAATGCACTGCTGACACCGAGGGACACCGCAGGTCACCCCTCGAAGAGATTGTGGGGTCATGGTGGCTCCTGGAGTTCCCCCGAGGTGACAGCTGGGGGTCCCAGGATGCTGCAGTTACAATTTGGGTGGTGGGTGCTCATTTGAGCATCTTCAGAATGGGACCTGAAGTCTACTCCCATTACCACAAAGTCACTCCCCTACCCATACCTCAGTTTCCCCTCACACTACAGGCATCACCTGGGGCAAATGTTCTGGAATTAGGCTTATTTGGGGGGATTTGGGGTTTTGGGATACTAAGATGGGATGGGATGGTGGGCCAGTGGGGTGTGTCCAGACTGGTGGTCATTTGGGCTAGCGGTTGGCCAGGCTGGGGGGCTGGAGGGCCAGGAGGTGTCCTGATCAGAGTCAAGCTGGGATCCATGGCTCTGGTGTCCATCTGGCCTCCATCAGGATCCAACCTCTCATTGCCCCTGTCCATCCCAGGCTCCCCAGCTGGAGCTGCTCCTCACTGCAGAGTGGATAAGACCCATGGTCAGTCCCAAGATGACCCCAAACCCCCTCCCGCCAACCCCAACAAGCTATCAACCCCGAGGCCTGGGGCCACCAATGTTCCCCAGAAGCTGGGCTAGCTCTGGATCTCCTGGAAGAGGAGATCCACAGTCCCAGCCTGGGGACTTAAGGGCATTCAGGATGGCAAGCACCAAGTCCTTTTGGTGTGAGGGGCAGCTGGGGACACAGCTGGTGACAGGTTTGGGGCGACAGGGGGTAGAGGGTGAGAGTTGGAGCGGGGGGATGCACCCAAAAATGTGCCCAAGTCAAGGGGAGGGCACACAAAATGCGGGGAAAGGATGGGAAAAGGACCCAAAATAGGGAGGAAAAGACAGAAAATAAGGAGAAGGGACCCAAAACAGAGGTCAAGGACCCAAAATGAGGGTGAGGGGGAAGGACCCAAAATCAGAGGACAAAAGGGTGTCATGGGATGTCGTTGAGTGTCACAGGCATGACACACAAGAGCGTTGTGGGATGCCCCTACTGTGACAAGACAGGTGAAGATGCTCAGCGTCAAGTGCAGCCATGGGAACATCCTGAGGGACAAGGGGACACCCTGCAGGACACAGAGACACCTTGAGTGACACAGCCCTGTGACCTTGGGGACTATGGCCCACCAGGGGTGGGGGAGAGGGACTGTTCTGGGTTGACGCTGTCCCCCATCCCATATCTTGGACTACATTGTTATGTCTAACAGCTGCTGCCCTCCCTCTTTGGCAGGGCCTGTGGCTTTTGCTGCTTGCTCTCTGGCTCAGCTGTTCTCTTGGCCTGCTGCTGCTGCTGCTGCTTCTCTCTCTCTCTGCCGCCTGCTCCTGCCACTGGTTTTCACCGCTTCTGTTTGTTTTTTCTTTCCTTCCATTTCTTTTCCTTCCACCCCCCCGAAGATTTTGGACCAGCTCCGGACCCGACCTGACCTGAGAAGTCGGAGAATCTCCGGGGCCAGAGGAAGAAGCTCTGCACCCTCCCCCACAGTAACTTGCTGTTTCCTCATTGTTGGGGAGTGTTTTTTTTTTTTTTCATTTGTCAATAAACCGGTTTTTTTCCACTTTTCCTCCAAGGCATTTTCCTTCCCGAACCCAGGGCTGGGGGGGGAAGGGGTAGTGGAGGTTCGTTTTTAGGGGACTCCTTTTAGAGGTTCTCCCCTAATTTATTCCAAACCAGGCAGGGACATAGGGGAGGAGGACAGGGACACACAGAGGAGATGGGGACAGAGACTCACAGAGGGACAGGGACACATGGGGCAGGACAGGAACACACAGAGGACTGACAGGGAGCCATGGCAGGGCATGGGAACATATGGGAGCAGACATGATGCCACCAGATCAGGGGACAATGTCACCACACCTGTGGGGATGCTGCTGCCAGGACGCCTCTGATCACATTCAGCATGGGCCACGTGACATCCCCATGCGACACTGACCCTTGCCCTGTCCCCAGCATGTCCCCAGGAGTGGTTGGTGTCCCCTGAGCACAGTGACCCTGGGACACCCTGGTGGCTGTCACTTGCTTCAGGGCCACTTGTGCCCACATGAACAAGGTCCCCGTCCCACCCTGGTGGGGTGTGACATATGGCTGGGACACCGCAGTGATGACAGTGGGGAATGTGGTGGCAGGAACTGCATTGGGCAGCATTTCGCCATGGCCGAGAGGAAGGTGCTGGTGACACTGTGGTGGCACAGGTGGTAGCATTGATGCTGTCCTAGTTCATATCCCAATTCATGTCCCTGATGTCCCCACCCATGTCCCCCTACGGCCCCATCCATGTCTGTGTCCCTATCCATGTCCCCTATGTCCCCACTCATTTCCATGTCTCCCCATGGCCCCGCTCATGTCATTGCCCCCACATGTCCCCATCCATGCCTTAGTTCAACATCTTTATTTTTAACTCAGTTTCACGGCTTTCAAAGGGATGAACAGAAACCTTTTCATTTCAAGGACAAAACAAAAGGATTTACGTGTCTCTGCTGGCCGAGCATCCATGTGCTTGGGTGGGTGGGAAGAACCATTTTTGGAGGGGTTTCCATCCCACAGTTTCCACAATCATGGGTTTTTGATCCAGTTCGCCCCCGTTTGATGTGGAAGATGCTCATGGGTCAGAGAGAATTGAAATGATGGATTTATGTTGGAGAAGACTTCCAAGGCCATGCAGTGTTGCTTGATGTCAGCAGAAGATGCAAAAAGTGAGATTTTTCTCGGGTCAGAAGTCAAGAAATCTGCTCTCCATAATGGATGTCTGATGTTGGCCTGTGGATGTGTCTAGGTGCCCATGGGGAGTCAGGAGGATGTGGAGCCCCCAGCCAGGTGTCTTCCCAACACGGATCACCGGGGCTCTGCCCACCGGGGGTCAATGGGGATCATCCAGTGCAGATCTTCCCATGTGGGATGGAGCTGGAGCAGCGCACGAAGCTCTTCCAACACTCAGAGCACTCGCAAAGCTTCCCTTAGTGGTCGTTCTGTTGGTGTCTGGTCAAGGCAGACCTCTGGCTAAAGCTCTTCCCACACTCGGGACACTTGTAGGGCCTCTCCCCGGTGTGGATGCGCCGGTGGACAGTCAGGGTGCATTTGCGGATGAAGCCCTTCCCACAGTCGGGGCAGCGGAAGGGCCTCTCATCTGTGTGAATCTGCTGGTGCAGGATGAGACTAGAGCTGTTCAGAAACCTCTTTCTGCATACATCACACTCGTAGAGCCTCTCCCCAATGTGGATCTTCTGGTGGTATATAAGGTGGGACCTCGACATGAATCTCTTCCCACACTCCCCACACTCATATGGCCGTTCCTTGGTGTGGCTCCTTTTGTGGACAATCAGTTCAGAATTCGATCTGAAGGTCTTCCCACATTCCCCACACTTGCAGGAGTATTCCTTATAGGCCGTAGAGCCCTTGTGGCTCCTCTGGTGGCGGATCAAGTGGCAGCTCCGGCTGAAGCTCTTCCCACACTCCCCACACTCATACGGCCGTTCCCCCGTGTGGCTCCTCTGGTGGATGATCAATTCAGAACTCGTCTTGAATCTCTTCCTACACTGCACACACTCGTAGGGCCGTTCCCCCGTGTGGATTCTCTTGTGGGCAATCAGGATGGAGCTCTGTGAAAAGCTCTTCCCACACTCAGGACACTCATAGGGCCTCTCCCCAGTGTGGATGCGCCGGTGGGTCATGAGGCTGGACTTGTGCTTGAAGTCCATCCCGCAGTCGGGGCAGCGGAAGGGCCTCTCATCTGTGTGAATCCGCTGGTGGCTGAGGAGACAGGAAATGGTATGAAATCTCTTCCTGCATTGGTCACACTGGTACAGTTGTTCCCACGTGTGGATTTTCCAGTGGCTGATCAGGTAGGATCTCTGGCTGAAGCTCTGCCCACATTTCGAGCACTTGTGGGGCTTCTCCTCATCGTGAACCTGCTCAGGGACCTCCAGTTCTGTGCTCCAGCTGAATCTCTGGCTACCTCTCCAGCCCAGGGTAGATCGTTCCTCCTCAGATCCCTGTGATCTGCGTTTGCAGACCCTCCTTGTGCGGGATCTCCGGGCCTTTTCCTCCCCATTGGATTCCTGCACCATGGAGTTGCTCAAAACGGCCTCTTCCACGAGGTTCTGCTGCGGGGATTTGTTCTCCCTGGGCTCTGTCCTCAGCTCCATGTCCGGGGAGGGAAGGACAAGGAGAGGATGGGATTTGACTCCGTTCCACAGGGAAAGAGATCCCCTCAATGCATTCCCAGCAGGATGGTGTTGGCAGTGGGGTTGTCCTGCAGCCGGGGGCCAGGCTGGGCTCGGAGATGGAGCAGGAGAAAGGGGGAAAGGGGCAATGACTTCCTCCTCACCTGCCTGCGGCTCATGGGCCATCTTCCTCTTCCTCGCGGCCTCCTCCTCCTCCAGCGGGCCAAAGTTTGGGAATGCGAAATCCTGGTTTACGGGGGAAAGGAAGGGCTGAGCGCGTTGGGTTCGATGGTCCCGCTGCCCAGGTGCAACTGCAGAAGTCAGTGCCCCTTTCGGCCTCGGGGGACCCGGACCCCACTCAGGTCCCGGCTCCCCAACCCCTCCAGGCTGCCGGGGGTCCCCCGGGTCCGGGATCACCCCTCTCCGGGACTCCCGAGTCCCTCAAGGCTCTTCCGGGGATCCCCAAACCCGATATCGCCTCTCTGCCCGCCGGTACCGGCGGATCGCCACGTGGGACCCGCTCAGATCCCTCCAGGGCCATTTCCATCGGCTCGGCTTTGGGGTCCAAGATCCAAACATGCCCTGCCGCGCAAAAAACAAACAAACAAACAAACAAACAAAAAACCCTAGGGACCGCCCCGATAGATTTGGGGCGAGCTCCCGCTCCCCGCTCACCTGCGGGTTTCCGGGGGAACGATGCTGCCGAAGCCGGGGGAGCTGCGGCCTGAGCGGGCGGGCGGGAGAAGAGAAGCCTGGCCCTGGTGCTCGTCTTCCGCCTCCTCTTCCTCCTCTCTCCGTCCAATTCCTGCTCCTTCTCTTCCTGGCGCTCCCGCCTTTCCTTGTTCTCCTCCTCTGTCTCTGCTCTTCCTCCCGCTCCTCCTCCGCTCCCAGCCCGGCCCGGGCAGTGCCGACACCCAAAAGCAGCCGCGCTCTGCCCTGGCGGGGTTCCAAAGCGGCCCCGCCCCGCGCGGCAGCGGGAGCGATCCTGGGAGAGCGGGAAGGAACTGGGAGCGCTTTCCCTCCCAGTACGGCTCTTACTGGGAGCGCTGGGAGGGAACTGGGAGCGAACAGCGCCCGGACTCGGCTGCAGCCGGCGCTGGGCGGGGCCGAACCAATGGGCGTGGTTATGCAAATACAGGAGTGATGGCACGCTGTGATTGGTGGGCGGGTGCAGAGCGGGGTTTCCCCGGTCACGTGAGGAACAGCGCGGGGGGTTGGCTGGAGCGGCGGCGGCGGCGTCCGGTGAGAGGGGCCAGGGACCGGGGATGGAGACGGCAATGGGGAAAGGGCTCGTGAATGGAGACAGGGCCTGAGAATGGGTCCCGTAATGGGAATAGGGGAACGGGACAGGGAATATGGAAACTGCAGAGAAACTCCTCTCTGCGGAGAGAGAATATGGGATGGGGATTAGTGTTCCAAAGCGCTGCAGTGAAACACATCCGGGCCTGCGAGCTCTGCAGCTGGGCCTCCCCTGGGCTGCTGCGGCCCAGCGCCCAAAGGCTGGAGCTGCAGCCTTGCTCCTGTGCCAAGAGCAGGAGGCTCCTGCAGGCCCGTGTCCCCTCCATGTCCCCAGCAGGAGGGAGGGCTCTGAGGCACAGCGGGGGCTGGCAGGAGGGGCTGCTCTGGCCAGCTGGGGCCTGTGAGAAATGGCCAAAGCCTTGTGCTCTGTGCAGCTGCCCAAGGACAGCAGCAGGGCTGAAGGGTTCGTGTGCCACAGGCAGCCCGAGGTGTGGAGCCCTCAGGGCCCCATGTGAGAGGCGGCCCTGGGGAATGGGACCGGGAATGGGGACGAAGACTGGTACTGGGAATGTGAACAGGCTTTGGGAATAGGACCTGGGACCGGGAATGGGACTGGAAATATGAGACAAGGCCTGGAAATGATGCAGGGAATGGGGACAGGGAGCAAGAATGGGACCAGCAATTCTGGACAAGGACAGGGAGCGGGATAGGGAATGGAGCTGGAGAATGGGAATGGGACCAGGAATACAGGAGGGAGGCCTGGAATGGGAATATGAGAATGGTACAGAAAACATGGAAACAGCAACGGGAGAGAGAATATGGTATGGGGATTAGGACAATGGGGCCAGGATGAGAAATGGAAATAAATACAGGAATGGGACTAGGAATGGGAATATTGGAATGGGACAGGAAATAAAGAATTGGAATTATGGGACCTGTAGTCAGACTGGGAATATGAGAACGGGAACAGGACAGTGAATATGAGACTGGGAATATGGGAACAGCAACCAGACAGAGAATACGGGACAGGGATAGGAGATGAGCCTGGAATGGGGAGAGGCACTGGGAATGGAGACGGGGACCGGGAATATGAAAAGGGATTGGGAATGTAGACAGGACCAGGAATTGGGATCAGGGATGGGCACAGGGACTGGGAATAGGATTGGAAATATAAGGCAGGGTCTGGGAATATTACTGGAACTGGGAATATGGGACTGGGATCAGAAATAGGAGCCAGAATCAAGAGAAGGACTGGGAATGGGGCCAGGAATACAGGAGAGAGACTGGGATTATGGGAGAGGGGCCTGGAATGAGACCAAGCATGGGGATATGGGAATTGGACAGAGAACATGGAAACAGCAATGGGAGAGAGATTATCAGATGGGGATTAGAAAGGTAGGACTGGGATCTGAAATGGGAATACAGGAATGGGACTGGGAACTGGAATATGAGAACAAGACAGGGAATATAGAAATGGAATTGCAAAACCGGGAATATGAGAATGGGAACAGAGCAGAGGACATGGGATTGGGAATATGGGAACTGCACTCACAGAGAATATGGGACAGAGACGGGGAAGGAGACCGGGAATAGGACCCAGACTGGGGTGGGAACAGGATGAGAGCGGGAATGGGATGATACGGGAACGGGCAGGAGGCAAGGGGAGGGGAGAGGGGAATCCTGGACAGGGGACACTGGGAAATGGAACAGGGGAATATGGGGACAGTTCCAGGGCAGGGAGTCCTTGATCAGCTGCCCCAGAACCTCCACCAGGGTCTCCCAGCACAGCTGGAGCCGCTCAGCCTGAGGAGCTCAAAGCCCTGAGCAACCCCAAAGTCCCTGCCAGGAACCCTCAATTCCTTTGCACCCAAGCATCTCCCACATTCCCTGGAAGATGCCCCTCTATCCCCATCCATGTCTTTGTTCAACGTCTTTATTTTTACTTTGATTTTGGGTGTTTTGAAAGGACAAAGAAAATCCAGGCCACAGGAAGCCAAGAGCATGTGGAGCCCCCAGCCAGGTGTCTTCCCAACACGGATCACGGGCACTGCGGATCACTGAGGCTCTGCCCACCAGGGCTCACTGGGGATCATCCAGCGCAGATTCTCCCATGGGGGATGGAGCTGGAGCAGTGCAGAAAGCTCTTCCGCACTCACAGGGCTTCCCTTAGTGGTGCGTCTGTTCAAGTGAGAGCTCTGTGAGAAGCTCTTCCCACACTTGGGACACTCATACAGCCTTTGGGAGCAGAAGGAGCAGAGCTGGGATGTGCTCTGGTGCCTGTGACATCACAATGAGCGGGACTGGCTGTGATGCTCTCTAGTCTGTGAGACATGACAAGGGGCAGAGCTGGCTGTGATTTGTTTGGGCAGGGATTGGGGCAGAAATGCCACCCCAGGACTGGGAGTGCCTTGGGCATGGCACGGGGCTGCCTCTGGTGCCTGTCCCACATCCCTGTGGCTCCTGTCCCAGGTACTCCCTGCCACCTTCACTCCCTCCATCAAAGCCCCGCTCAAACCTCTGCACTGTGACCTCTGGAAGGAAGGAAGGCAGTGTAGTCAGTGTACCCTGGCTGGATGCCAGATGCTCACCAAAGCTGCTTTCTCACTCCTCTCCAGAGATGGACAGGAGAGAGATAACAGGATGAAGGCTTCATGGCTTGGGGTAAGGACTGGGACAGATCATTCAGCACATGCCATCATGGGCAAAACAGGTTTGAAATTGGAGCCATTAATTGGATTTATTGCTATCAAAATCAAAGCAGTACAGTGAGAAGTAAAATAGAGCTTTAAAAGCACTTTCTGCTCATCCCCCCTCCTTCCAACTCTACCTCCTCCCCCAGTGGGTGCAGGGAGACAGGGAATCGGGGTTCTGGTCAGTTCATCCTGTGTTTTTTCCCTCTGCTCAGGGAGAGGAGTTGTTCCCTGCTGTGCCAGGGGTCTCTCCCTGGGATGCTTCTCCATAAACTTCTCCAACATGATTTCATCTCGTGGACAGCAGTTCTTCACAAACTGCTGCAACATGGGTCGCTATTCCATAGGCTCACAAGGGTTCTACCAGGACCCTGCTCCAGCCTGGCCTCCTCTGTCCACAGAGGAGCTGTGGAGCTCCAGGTCCCTGCTCCAGCACAGGTTTCTCATGGGGTCACAGCCTGCACTCAGGCATCCCCCTGCTCTGGCACGGACTCCTGTAGGCACTGCAGGTGCATCTCTGCACTCCGTGCCCTCCGTGGGCTGCAGGGGCCCAGCTGCCTCAGCACAGACTGCACCAGGGAATCTCAGGGCCATCAGCTCCAGCACCTGGAGCAGCTCCTGCCCCTCCTCCTGCCCTGCTCTGGGTGTGTGCAGAGCTGTTCCTCTCACATGTTCTCACCCTGCTCTTCCTTGGTCACAGCTACAACTACATGATGAGCAATTTTCTTTTTCTTCAATCTGTTATCCCAAAGGTGTTGCCACCATTTCTAACTGGTCCAGTCTTGGCCTGTGGCCGGTCCATCCTGGAGCTGGCTGGCATTGCCTCTGCACGACATGGAAGAGCAGCTGCTTCCAGCAGCCTCTCACAGAAGGCACTCCTAGATCTCGCCCTTAACCAAAACCTTGCCATGCAAACCTAGTATATGTACGGTAGGGTTTTTTATTATAGTTACGTATTCTTATTATTGCTATTATCTCTACCTTTGCTATTAATATTACAGTTGTTATTATTATTAGTATTTTTAATCTTCTTGACTCAATATTATTAGTGGCTATAGTAGAACTCAAAACAAAAGTTCTTAATTGCAATTAGAAGTTATACTCTGTTCTGTGTCATTGCTGTGTGCGAAGCTGCTGCTGCCAGGGCTTCCTGTTTCCCTGGTTTGGGAAATTTGATGGCATTGCTCACATGTCAGAAAGAGTGGGCTCATTCTAATCAAATGGATTTCCTGAGCTCTTCTAGTCCCGCTGTTCAAAGCTTGTTTTCTAATAATGTTGACTTTTTTGGCTTCCATTAATATTTGTGATTTTATACAAAAATTTTCTGACACACAGAAAGACTCTAAAACTTTAAGACAAAGTGAGTTTTTAAGTAGGTATGTGATTTATTCAGCACTGGGCATGATGCAGGAGAGCTTCCAAAGGCATGTGCAGCCTCTCTCTTTTTTAACCTCTAGAATGTTAAATATGCATCAAGTTTCACAATACCCCTGTGCATATTCATTCCTTGCCTCCCCCCCCCCCCCGCCGCCCCAAACTCCCCCACCCCCATCACGATCTGCTAATGCAAGCGGGGGTTGTGATGGTTCGTTAACTGATCTCAGAGTGCAAAAAACAACACAGATGGGATTTCAGTTTTCATCAAAACAAATACACTTTTTTTAGTGCCAACATCAAATTCGATAGAAGGATTTGAAGGGAAATAAAGGATAGAGAGAAAAGAGACAGAGAGGGTGGGTATAGCTACCAATGGAGAGATGAAATCCTCGTAGTCCAGCCAATAGATCCGTCTTCTTCCGTGGGGAGATCTCAAAGTCTTTGGTTAACTTAGGGGTCTTTATAGTCCTTTCCAAAGCGACAGGCAGTTGGCCAAAAGGTGGGGAAATCTTTACGGTGTGTTCGTTTCCAGAACAGAACTCAGAACAGGTCAGCCATCATCAAGTGCAGTGTTAACTCAGAACAGATACAGCCGTCAGCAAGTGCAATCAATTCACCGTGACTTGCCCATTGTTTCGGCTCAGGTTCTGATGTTCCAATGGAAATGCGTGCTAGCTTTTTCCATTGAACACACCTGCAGGCAACAGTTGGCAAACGTCCCACCTCAGCCAGGCCAGAACTCCTGTGTTGGGGTTTTAGAGTCCTTTTAGGGGTTTCAGTCTTGGTTGTTGACCATGGTCGTGAGGCAGATGAGGGATCTTTGGACTGTTTCTTACACACACACACACACACACACACACACACACTGCCTCCGCTTCTTATGCTAATCATCACTCCTTTGCACCTGTGCACTTGTCTCTGGTGATCATCTCGGGGTCTCAGAGATGAAGAAGAATAGTGTTCCTCAGAAATGAACTTCTGACCCCCCTGCCCTGCCCATGCCCACTGATCCTCTGGTCATAGTCCAAGCTATAAGGCCAGTTTTATCTGGTCCTGGGGGCCCAAGGAGCCTAGTTATGTCACTATCTCTGGTAATCTTACATTCTTATGTCCTGTTTTGGTAAGCATCCTCACTTTAGCAGGCATCTTTGCATTCCTCCTTGCTGTTCTTGCACATAGTCCTGTCCCTTCTTAAGCAGCTAGTACCATGCAAAAAGCAGCAATACACATAATCTGAATGCCTATTCTTTAATCAATATTTTCTGATTTCTGTGATTAATATCCTCTAGTTTCTTATCTCATGTTTGAGTTTCCCCATTTTTAATAAGGCAGTAAATTCTTTGACTTAGTACAAATTCCAATTCTTATGATATGTGTCTCTCAATTCCTTGTTATGTATTGGGATAAAGAGGTTAATATTGTTACTTGTAACAGTTTCCAATTTTAAATAAGCATTAGAAAAGACAGCAGTAAATTTACACCAACTAGTATTAATAAGACAATGACGGATGACGTAAGGTTTATAGGATCCCATTCGCAGTGGGTGGCCATCTAAGGAGTGAGTCCCACCAATTGTGACTTGCATCTTGTTTCACTCTTTGCAGAACCTTGTTTATTTCTTTTGTGTTGTGATGGACAGTAATTGTGCGTGACAACCTGTGATGGTCGGACTTAACTAGCTGGGGGGACACAACTGGTGCTGAATACAGAAAGTCACACTCTAAAATCTTAACAAAGTTACAGAGGTTAGAATGATTCTTGCTAAACAAAGCTACATTATCTTTGGCTACTTCTATAAAAGCACATGCAGTCTTTAAACATACCATGACCAATATATACAAGTACAGTCCTTTGGCTAGTATTTGGATGAATTTCAAAGTGACAGACATCCTGTTCAGTATCAAGACATATGTCTCTCGAGCCTCGATTGTGTTACTTTTGCAAATGAACTCCTATTGCTCCTGATTCCAGATTCACCGTTTGCAATTTCTTATCCACTCTTCCTGCCCATGTTTATTTCGTGCAACGACATCTTGGTTACTTCCCAGGCTTTGGCAGTCCTGGTGGGGAAAGCCACCTGAAAAGGTATCTGTTAGTACCAACAAATATCGATATCTCCCTTTTCTTGGTAATTCTGAAAAATCAATTTGCCACTGCTGACTGGGTCCATGGCCCTTTCTCATTTTACCAAGGTTTGGTTTAGGGGTATTCTTAGGGTTAGTCTGGAGGCAAAGTTCACACTCCTGGGCCACTTGAGTGATAGTGGCATATAAGTTCCTGGCAGTGATTTTTCCAATCAGGTAATTATACAAGGTGTCAGTTCCTCAGTGTGTTTTCTGATGTTCTTCTCCTACTAATGACAATAGCAAATGAGAGAGAATAACCTATTTTCCTTCTGCTGTAACAGCCCATCCCTTCTGGTTATATGTTCTCTTTTGATCCTCAATTAGCATTCTGTCCTTTTTATTATACACTGGCTTACCTTCTAGGGAGATTTGGCCATCGAGAATCAAGGCTTTTTCTACTGTCACCTCACCTTTTGCTGCTTCTTTTGCCTCTCTGTCTGCCAGCTCATTTCCCCCTTCCAATTCTGAGCTCACTTTCTGATGTGCCTTAATGTGCATGATTGCCACTTTTTCAGGCAGTTGGACTTCTTCCAGCAGTTGTATTATTTCTTGTGCATGTTTAATGTTTTTCCTTTGCAAATTTAACAGTCCTCTTTCTTTCCAGACAGCTCCATGAGCGTGCACTACCCCAAATGCATATCTCAAATCTGTATAAATGTTTATTCTCTTTCCTTTTGATAACTTTAATGCACAGGTTAGGGTAATTATTTCCATCTTCTGGGCAGAGGTACCTGCTGGTAATGGTCCTGATTCAGTTAGGTCTCTGGATGTGCTAACTGCATACCCAGCATGTAGTTTTCCACTCATGATGTCACTGCTTCCATCAGTGAACCAGTTTTCCGCATCATCCAAAAGAATGTCCTTCAGGTCTGAGCAGCCGGAGTAAGTGGCTTCAATGGTCTCCAGGCAGTTGTCATGAATTTGCATTCCTTGGTTCCCACTAAGGAAAGAATGTTAGTTACCACTGTCTCTACATCATTTTGTTCTACTGTGATAGCTTGGTATTTCAGGAACCTTTGTGGGGAAAGCCAGTGGCCTCCCTTTGTGTCCAGTACTGAGGATACTGTATGAGACACTAGCACAGTCATTTTCTGGCCCAGGGTGAACTTATGGGCTTCCTGAATGTTCAGCACAACTGCAGCCACTCCTCTGAGGCAACCTGGCCATCGTATAGCTGTTGCATCCAGCTGCTTGGAGAGATAAGCAACTACCCTTCTATATAGGCCCAGGTCCTGTGCCAGTATTCCCAGGGCAATTTCCTATTTCTCGTGAGAGAAGAGAAAGAATGGTTTACTCACATCTGGCAGTCCTAATGCTGGAGCTGACATGAGGGCCTTTTTCAGTTGCCCAAAGGCTCGTGTGGCTTCCTTTGTTCGCTGGAGGTCTCTGCTCCCATTTTCAATGAGCTAATACAGTGGTTTCACGAGTAATCCGTAGTTGTAAATCCATAGTCTGCACCATCCCGTCATGCCCAGGAAGGTTCTCGGTTCTTTTACTGTCTGGGGTTTCGGGGTTTGGCATATTGATTCTATGTGCTCTTTCCCCAGAGTCCATTGCCCAGCACTAATCTCATAGCCCAGGTGGATCTACCTTTTGTTCTACCACCTGAGCCTTTGTCTTTGTCACTCTGTACCAAAGCAGAGAACCTCTTAAAACATGGGCAGCTGGACATAGCAATGCAGATCCAAACAATATAGTTAACATACATTCTCCCTTTATTTTGTCTAAAATAGCAGGTTATATACACTTCAGTATAGTTTACAATTACAAGTATTTTCTCATTGGTACACAGCATAAGGAAAAATGCAAACAGACATTGTTTATCTCATTCTTAAGGTGGCTAAAGTGTTCACACTACAAACTATACCTATTAATACTTAGAAAAAACATTGTCTCATGCCCATACCTTAACATAATTTCTAACTGCACCACAGGCTTCACAGGCCTGAATCTGGAGTAGCTCAAACCTCAATCCAAATATAAATCATGTCCTCACCCTCTGAGAAATTCTGCTACACTGTGCCCCTGAAGTGTCGCCGACCACCCAGACCCTGGCAGGGGTCTTCTGGGTGCCGCGACCTTCCCGGTGAGTCGCCCCGAGAAGGACGGCTTCTATCCCAGGGGCACAGGCACTCCAGCCAGCGACTAGCTCTTTTGTGAGGGGCTGCCGAGGCAACCGAGCCTGTCAGCTCTCCAGGCTCACACTGCTGGTACAGTGTATCCAGGCAGATCAGTTGCAGGAGTAGGAACAGGAGCCAATCTGGTCTTCCGAGGTCTTCTTTATTACCCCAAACCAAGGACTTCCAAAAGACCCCGAGGCTCCCCGGAGCTGGGGTTATATAGAAACTTATGGGGGTGGGGTTTTCCACAACAACCAATAGAAACAGGGATTGAAAATACAACCAGTCAGGGAGAGGATCCAAAATGGACCAATCAGGGGAGGCAAATACCAGGAAGTAAGGAAACAACAAATCAGGAGTAAAATATTTACATGCAAGCAAAGGCTCATGGGGCTTTGCAGCTAACTGCTCACCATGAGCTCCAAGGGAGTGTACCAGAGAGACTTCTCTGGGGAATGAACCAACTGCACTAGGGGCTATTAACCCTCCATGGAAGCAGTGCTTTCTCTGTGGTGGCTTCAGAGGCCTCCACACTGAACCTCCATAAAAGTTTTGAAAGTTTACTGTCCAGGCCAGGCATCCTTCTTCTGTTGGGATAGCTATCAGGATATCATCCACATACTGCGCCAGTTTTCCTTCCCTTGGTGGAGCTTTCCAGGATTCCAAATCCTCTGCAAGTTATTCTCCAAACAGTGGTGGGCAAGTTTTTGTACCCTTAGGAAATAACTGTCCATGTGAGCTGAGCTTTGCATCCACTTTTGGGATTCTCTGACTCAAATGCAAAAATTTTATGGCTGGCTTCATGGAGAGGGAGGCAAAAGAAGGCATCCTTCAAATCTAAAGGGGTAAATCAATGTCGCTCTGGTGTCAAACATGGTAACAAAGTGTACGGGTTAGCTACCATGGGGTAGAGATTCTCAGTTATTTTGGTAACTTGTAACAGCCCGTAAATCCTGCGCAACCTGATATGACTGTCTTGGTTTGGGAAGACAGGTATCTGCCAGGGAAAGCTGGAGTTTCCCTTGGAATGGAGAATGTAAACCACCGCCTACCCCACCCCACCCCCTTTTTCCAATTATAAATTTGCAGTTAAAAGCTTTTAGGCAAAAGATTTGGAAATAGAAATAGCAGATGTATATGTATATGTATATGTATATGTATATGTATATGTATATGTATATGTATATGTATATGTTATACTATATGTATATCAAAGCAAACAAAACCAACAACTACAGCATTAATAACAAAACAGTACCAAGAACCTCGAGGGCTTTGCTTCACAAAAACCCAGGGCAGCTTGGTCTCGGTACCCCTATAGGATCCTCAGAACACCAAGCTGGAACACTGGAAAGTCCCAGGCTGGTAGCTGGGATGGCAGGATGTCCCGGCAGGCGGGGGCAGGGTGTCCTGGCAGGGCAGGGGGTGCAGGGTCACATCGTAGCAAGAGGAGCAGTGCTGATGAAACCACAACAGCGGGGCCAGCTCCTGCAGGGCGGCAGAGGAGCTCAGAATTCCAGGGCGAGCAGATGATGGTAGATGTCCCAGGATTGGACCCCTCCAGTGACAGTGAACTCCTCTCCCAGCAGGCAGCAACCCAGCCATTCTCTCTCCCCGAATGCCGAAGAGAGCTCAGTCCTTTACCTGCCCCCAAAACTCGAGTTCTCTCTCCCTCTGAGCTTTGGCCACCCCTTTGTTTTGGTTGATCACTCTTAAGTATCCAACACTTAGTTTCCTTGGTAACTTCTGGAGAAAAAATTCTTTAGAGTAAAAAAGGAACAAACCTCACCCCCAACATATAACCCATCACGTTTGTGGACAGGCAGGATAGGAGTGTTAAAATCAGATTGGCACTCCCTCAGCAACTCCAGCTGTAAAAAATTTTCAATTATTGTGCTAATTCCTCCTCATCTTCCTTTCTTAAGGGATACTGCTTGATTCTAACTGGTTGTTTTCTTCCTGCAGTCGGGGCCATCACAGGTGGGCCCCAACTGGTGGCTCTGTTGGTGTCTGGTCAAGTGAGAGCTCCTGGGGAAGCTCTTCCCACACTCAGGACACTCGAAGGGCCTCTCCTGGGTGTGGATGCACCGGTGGGTGAGGAGGCTGAAGTTGCGGGTGAAGCCCTTCCCACAGTCGGGGCAGCGCAAGGGCCTCTCCCCTGTGTGGGTGCGCTGGTGCTTGAGGAGATCCGAACTGCTCCGAGCCTTTTTCCCACACTTGGAACACTCATAGGGCCGTTCCCAGTGTGGATCTTCTGGTGGGAGATCAGATTGGACCGAACGCTGAAGCTCTTCCCACATTCCCCACAGCTGTAGGGCCGTTCCCCAGTGTGGACCTTCTGGTGCCAGAGCAGGTGGGAATTGTCGCTGAAGCTCTTCCCACATTCCCCACACTGATAGGGCCGTTCTCCTGTGTGGCTCCTCTGGTGGGCAATCAGGTTGGACCTCTGGCTGAAGCTCTTCCCTCACTTCAAACACTCATAGGGCCTCTCCCCAGGGTGGCTCTGTTGGGGGTTAGGTTTGTTCCTTTTACACTCTAAAGGATTTTTTCCCCATAAGTTACTAAGGAGATTAAGTGTTGGATACTTGAAAGTACTTGACAAAAAAAAAAAAAAAAGGTGACCAAATCTTGGAGGGGGCGATAACGCAAGTTTTTGCGGCAGGTGAAGGGCAGACCTGGAGGCAGCTTCACTCTTTTTTTTTGGCGTTCATGGAAAAAGAACAGCTGGGTTGCTGCTTGCTGTGAGAGGAGTTCACTGTCGCTGGAGAGGTCCAGTCCTGGGAAATCTACCATCATCTGCTCCCCTGTCCTGCAATTCTGAGCTTTCTCCACCTGCCCTGCTGGAGCTGGGCCAGCCCTGCCCTGCTTGTCGGCTTCTTCAGCACTGCTCCTTTTGCTACGGTGTGACCCTGCAAGCCCCTGCCCTGCAGGGACATCCGGCCCTCAACTGCCGGGACATCCTGCCATTCCAGCTACCAGCCCGGGAGTTTCTTCCACTGTTTCCAGCTTGGTGCTCTGAGGGTCCTTCAGGAGCACCAAGACCAAACTGGGTTTTTGTGAAGCAAAGCCCTCAAGGTTCTTGGTACTGCTTTGTTATTAACGCTGTGGTTGTTATTTTTGTTTGCTTTGTTATACATACTAGTAAAGAATTGCTATTCCTATTCCCAAATCTTTGCCTAAAAGCCTCTAACTACAAACTTATAATTGGAAAAAAGGGGAAGGGTGCTTTAATTATCCATTCCAAGGGAAACTCCAGCTTTCCCTGACAGATACCGGTCTTCCCAAACCGAGACAGGCTCCTCTGGTGTATGATCAGTTCATAGTTTGATCTGAAGTTATTCCCACACTCTCACACTTCACCCAGGTGGATTCCCCAGTGCTAGATCAGGTAGGATTTCTACCTGAAGCTTTCCTCATCGTGAAGCTGCTCAGGGACCCCCAGCTCCGAGTTCTGACTGCCTCCTCAGCCCACGGTGGATCTTTCCTCCACAGATCCCTGTGATCTGCATTTCCAGCCCCTCCTCGTGTGGGATCTCTGGGGCTTTTCCTCTCCATTGGATTCCTGTGCCTTGGAGCTGCTCAAAGTGGCCTCTTCCAAGAGGTTCCATTGCAGGGATTTGTCCTCCCTGGGCTCCGTTCTCAGCTCCTTGTCTGGGGGAGGAAGGTCAAGGAGAGGATGGGATTTGCCTCTGTGCCACAAGGAAGAGAAAGGAAAGACCCCATTGTATCCCTGACAGCACGGCATCGGCAGCGGGGTTGTCCTACAGCCAGGGGCCAGGCTGGGCTGGGAGATGGAGCAGGACAGAGGGGGAAAGGGGCACTGACTTCCTCCTCACCTGCCTGGGTCTCTCCAGGCATCTTCCTCGCATCCTCCTCCTCCTCCATCGGGCAAGGAGAAATCGTGGTTTCGGGGGAAAACAAGGTGTGAGTGCATTTGGTTGGGGATTCCTCCTGCCCAAACCCATCTCTAGAAGTCACCAGATATTTTTTGTTCATAAAAATGTCCAGACCACCAAGATTCAGCCCAAAAAGACTCTTGGTGAAGATCTACCTGAAAAAAACCTCAGAAATACCAAGACTGAGCCTCCATAAAACTTGAATGGATCATGATCATCCCAAAAAAACCTCTCCAGGACTTCCTCCTCTCTGGTCTCTCCACTTTGGACTTCTAGGGGTCCTACATCCTATTAAAGGTTCTCCTCTCTGGTGTCCCCACCCTTTCCAGGCTGTCAGGGGTCCCAGGAATCTCTAGAGTCCCCCTTCTCTGCTCTTCCGACGCTGGGCATCTGGAGCTCCCCCTTCTCTCTGCTGCTGGGGGTTCACTGCAGCCCCGGAGCGATTCCCCACCTCCCCCTCTCTGGGCTCCCACTTAGCCATGCCAGGGCTCTTGGGGTCCCAGCACTCCCCTTTACCCTGACTCTGCTTCAGGCTGTGGGGAGTTCCATGGGCTCCCCCTTGCCAGGGTGTTCCCCTCCCCAGGATGAATCTCCTGGGGGTCTCTGTTGCAAGGGTCCCTAATTAACAGGAGGCTGGACAGAGCAGATGACACGTCTGAACCAATGTGGTTATCATGTCGCTCTCCCCTTTATTGTTTACAGTGGCACTTTTTATACATTCACAGCATAGTTGGCAATTACAGGTCATACAAAGTATGTAAACAATCTTTGTCTTAAGGTGGCTAAAGTGTTAGTGCTATAATTCTACATTTAGAAACTCATTATTCCCTGGGAACATCTTAAGTGAATTCCTAGTGAATTTTTAACTGCGTCACTGCGGGCTGCAGACCCTGTAGACCCAAGGGGCCCACAGGCCTTACAGGCCAAAGGGCCCAGTCTGGAATTGCTCACCCTCGATCAATCCAAATATAAATCCCAACAGGTCTCCTCTCTCTGGGCTGCACACTTTGGTGTCTCAGTGTAACCCCATCTCCTGCCCCCCCCGCGAAAAAAACAACCTTCCGGGACATCCCCAAAATCTCCCCAAAGCGCATATGTGGCTTAGCTTTGGAGTCCTTCAAGCTCCAAAAATACTCCCTCTCTCTCAAACCTACACCCTCCCCAAAATACCCTCCCATGGACCCCCCAGGATATTTGGGCAAGCTCCCCCTCCACGGACACCTGCGAGATGTGGGGAGGACAATGCCTCAGGGGACTGGAGAGCTGTGGACACAGCAAGTGCCGGAGAGCATGGTCTTCTCACTTCCAGTTCCCGCTCCTCCTCCTCTATCCCAGCTCTTTCTCCCTCTGCTTTTCCTCTTCCTCCTCCACCCCTTCCCTTCCTCCTTCCCTTAATCTCTCCAGTCCTTCTCCCGCTGCTTTTCCATCACTGCTCCACCATCCCCATTACTCCTGCCCCATTCCCTGAACCCCTCGCAGCCCGCGGGAGGAGCGGGGATGGAGCCGGGACAGGTCGGGATGGGCAGCGCGGGGCTCTCGGCTGCTCCCACCCTCTGGGGGCAGGGGCAGTTCCCCCACATCGGGACAAAATCCTGCCCCAAAGGAGGCACTTGGAACGGCCACCTGCGGCCCGTCCCTGCCCCAAAGATCCCGGCAGCTGCCCCGCTGTCACAGGGGAGCTTTCCAGCAGGGAGGCTCTGCGGGCCCCCCTGGCTGTGCCCCCTCCCAGGCCGTGCCCGCCCAGGTGCTGATGTCCGGCCCGGGCTCTCTCGCTCTTCCCGGCTCTCGCACAGTCCTGGGCTGACCGGGCACCGACCGCCCGGCGCCGCAGGGCCCCGAGCCCCTGCTCAGCAAAGGGGCAGTGGCCATTGCCGGCCCCTGGCCGGGGGCTCCGGACATTCCCCATCCCCGGCACAACCCGCAGCTCCCACCGCAGCTCCCTCGAGCCGGGCACTGCGGGTTCCGCAACGAGCCAGAATATTCCGTTCACGGAATCTTTGTTAGCTCTGCTTAGATGTGCAAAACCAACTGCTGCTGGCACAATCCTATCCCACACTCAAGGGTTCCCATCTTAAATGCTACATTCAGTTCTGACACACCATTAAGACATCCAAGAGCGAAAGAGACAGCTGATTAAAAAATCTTGTAAAACCACATCCCAGAACATTTTGGTATAAAATCACAAACACTAATGGAAGCTGAAAAAGTCAACAACGTTAGGAAAATGTTTGGAACACTAGGACTGGAAGAGCTCAGGCAACCCATTTGCTTGGAATGAGCTCTCTCTTTAAGACATTTGAGCAATGCCATCGAATTTATCAAACCAGGGAAATAGGGAAGTCTGGCAGGAGCGACTTCACACGTAGCAATGACAAAGAATAGGGCATATTATAACTTGTAGTTGCAATTAACAACTTTTGTTTCAGCTGCTACTATAGCCACTATTAATACTGAGTCAGAAAAACTAAAACTACTGGTAATATTAATAACTCTAATATGTTTCTGCCCTGACCCCCATCCAGCCCAGCCTCCCCCGTGTGTGCAGTGACCGCTGGCATGGGCTGCGCTGGATAGTGAGACCTGCTGGGGACATTGAGAGCTGCCCCCACAGTGACACTGCCCTGGGGATTTCACAGGCACCAACCAAATCACAGCCAGCCCTGCCCCTTGTCATGTCCCACGGACTAGAGAGGATCACGGCCAGCCCTGCCCGGTACGACTCTCAGTCCCTGTCCCCAGTTCGCGGTCCCATTCGCCATCCTTTTCCCCATTCCCGACTCCAGTCCCGTATTTCCGGTCCCATTCTTGGGCTCGGTCCCGTAGTACCGCTCCCTCTCCCGCTTTCGTGTCGCAATTCCCTGTCCCCTTCCCCATTCCCGGTCCCTGTCCCCAGCCCCGGTCCCTGTCCCCTCTCACCAGACGCCGCCGCCATCGCTCCGGTCCGCCCCGCCCTCACGTGACCGAGGAAACCCCGCGCTGCTCCCGCCCACCAATTACAGCGCGCGAGCGCTCCTGTATTTGCATAACCACGCCCTGTACGTTGACCCCGCCCAGCGCCGGCTGCAGCCGAGTCCGCGCGCTGTTCGCTCCCAGTTCCCTCCCAGCGCTCCCAGTAAGAGCGATACTGGGAGGGAAAGCGCTCCCAGTTCCTTCCCGCTGCTCACGGGATCGCTCCCGCTGCTCTGCGAGGTGGGGCTGGGCTGCTTTGGAACCCGCCCAGGGCAGAGCGTGGCTGCTTTTGGGTGTCCGCACCGCCCCGGTCGGGCTGAGAGCGGAGGAGGAGCGGGAGGAAGAGGAGGGACAGAGGAGGAGGACAACGAAAGAGAAAGAGAGGAACGGTAGGAAGAGGAAGAAGAAGAACAGGAAGGACAGAGGTGGAGGAGAAGGAGGAGCGGAGGAAGAGGAGCAGCAGCAGCAGCACGCGGTTCTCCCGCCCGCCCGCTCAAGCCTCAGGTCCCCCGGCTCCCGCAGCATCGCCTCGCCCAGAACCCGCAGGTGAGAGGGGAGGGAGAGTTTGCCCCAAATCCATCGAGGGGGGCTCTCAGGGAGGTTTTTTTTTTCGGGGCAGGGGATGTTTGGATCTTGCAGGACCCCAAAGCCGAGCCGGAAATGGCCCCTGGAGGGATCTTGGGGGGGCTCCGGGTGGCCATCGCCCAGTACCTGCGGGCAGAGCCTGGAGATGAGCTCGGTCCAGGCCCCCCGAGGCTGAAAGTGGAGCTGACTTAGGCAGCTGCACTTGGGCAGCGGGACCATCAAACCCAACGCGCTCAGCCCTTGTTTTACCCCCGATCCAGGATTTCCCATTCCCAAACCTCGGCCCGATGGAGGAGGAGGCCGCAAGGAAGAGGAAGACGGCCCAGGAGCCGCAGGCAGGTGAGGAGGAAGTCACTGCCCCTTTCCTCCCCTGTCCTGCTCCATCTCCCAGCCCAGCCTGGCCCCGGCTGTATGACAACCCCGCTGCCGAAGCCGAGCGGCCAGGGATACAATGGGGTCTTTCCTTCCCCTTGGCTGTGGCACAGAGACAAATCCCATCCTCCTTGTCCTTTCTCCCCCAGACAAGGAGCTGAGAACAGAGCCCATGGACGACAAATCCCTGCAGCAGAACTTCTTGGAAGAGGCCACTCTGAGTGGCTCCACGGTGCAGGAATCCGACAGGGAGGAAAAGAGCTGGAGACCCCACAGGAGGAGGGGCTGCAAACACAGATCTCAGGGATCCGAGGTGAAGAGAACCACCCTGGGCCTGGGAGGCAGTCAGAGCTCGGAGCTGGGGGTCCCTGAGCAGCTTCATCATGAGGAGAAGCCCCATAGGTGCTCAAAATGTGAGAAGAGCTTCAGTCAGAGATCCTACCTGATCAGCCATTGGAGGATCCACACAGGGGAACAGCCCTATGAGTGTGGGGAGTGTGGGAAGAGCTTCAGTTTTAGATCCAACCTTAGAGTCCACCAGAGGAGCCACACCGGGGAGAGGCCCTATGAGTGTAACCAGTGCAAGAAGAGGTTTCAGACCAGCTCCCGTCTCCTCCTGCACCAGCGGATTCACACAGATGAGAGGCCCTTCCGCTGCCCTGACTGTGGGACGGGTTTCAAGGACGGATCTGCTCTCATCAAGCACCAGCGCATCCACACTGGGGAGAAGCCATACAAGTGTCCCGAGTGTGGAAAAAGCTTCAGACTCAGCTCCCATCTGATTTCTCACCGAAGGAGTCACACGGGGGAACGGCCCTACAAGTGTGAGCAGTGTGGGAAGAGCTTCAGCCAGAGCTCCCACCTGACTGTCCACCAGAGGAGCCACACCAGGGAGAGGGCCTACAAATGCGACCAATGCAGGAAGAGGTTTCAGACCAGCTCTGGTCTCCTCAAACACCAGCGGATTCACACGGATGAGAGGCCCTTCCGCTGCCCCGAATGTGGGAAGGGCTTCAAGAGAAACTCCGCCCTCGTCGCCCACCAGCGTATCCACACTGGGGAGAGGCCCTATGAGTGTCCCGAGTGTGGGAAGAGCTTCAGAGATAGCTCTGCCCTGACTGTCCACCAGAGAAGCCACACAGGAGAACGGCCCTACGAGTGTGGGGAATGTGGGAAGAGCTTCAGCCAGAGCTCCCACCTGATTATCCACCAGAGGAGTCACACTGGAGAGAGGCCCTATGAGTGTGACCAATGCAGGAAGATGTTTCGGACCAGCTCCAGTCTTCTCCTGCACCAGCGGATACACACGGATGAGAGGCCTTTCCGCTGCCCTGACTGTGGGATGGGCTTCAAGCACACCTCCAGCCTCACCACCCACCGGCGCATCCACACTGGGGAGAGGCCCTATAAGTGTCCCCACTGTGGGAAGAGCTTTTCCAAGAGCTCTCACTTGACCCAACACCAACGGAGCCAGCACTGAGAGAAGCCCTGCGAGTGCCCTGAGTGTGGGAAGAGTTTGTGCACTGCTCCAGCTCCGTCCCCCTTGGGAGGATCCATGCTGGATGATCCCCAGTGACCCCCGGTGATCTGTGTTGCTGGTGATCCGCGTTGGTAAGACACCTGGCTGGGGGCTCTGCATCCCCCTGGCTTCTTGTGGCCAGGATTTTCTTTTCATTTCTCTTTGTCCTTTCAAAACACAAAAAAACAAGGTAAAAAGAAAGATTTTGAACTAAGGTGTGGATGGGGATATGGAGGGGTTCTTCCAGGGGAATGTGGGAGATGCTGGGTGCGAGGGAGTTGAGGGTTCCTGGCAGGGACTTGGTGGTTGCTCAGGGCTTTGGGCACCCCAGGCTGAGTGGCTCCAGCTGCGCTGGATGACCCTAGCAGGAGGTTCTGCGGCAGCTGATCAAGGACCCCCTGCACTGGAACTGTCTCTATATCCCCCTGTCCCAGTTCCCAGTGTCTTCAGTCCAGGATCCCCCTTTCCCCACTGTCACTCCCCTTGTCCCTCACTCGTTCCTGTTTCGCTCCACTCCTGGTCCCATCCTGCTCCCATCCTAGTCTGGATCCCATTCCTGTTTCCCATCCTGATCCCGTATTCTCTGTCTTGTTGCCATTCCCATATTCTCAGTCCCATATTCTCTGCCCCATTCCTGTTTTAGTATTCCTGGTCCCTTTGCCTGGCCTGCTGCCTGGCCTGCATTTTCCATTTCTGTATTCCCTCTCCTGTTCCTATATTCCAGTTTTTGGCCCTTTGCTGTGTGCTCATTTCTGATCCTGGTCCCACCTTCCTAATCCCCATCTCATAGTCTCCATCCAGTTGCTGTTTTCTTGTTCTCTGTCCTTTTCCCATATTGCAATCTCCAAGCCCATTCCAGGTCCCATATTCCTGTATTACCCTATTCCCGGGAATACTCCCAGATTCCTGGTCCCATTTCCAGTCCCTGTCTCAATTCCTGGTTCCTGTCTTGTATTCTCTGTCCCATTCCCAGAATTCCTGGTCCTACTCTAAGTCCCTGTCCCCATTCCCAGTCGCATTCCCAGGGCCTGTCCAGTATTCCCTGTCCGATTCTTACTCCCTCTCCCCATTCCCAAAATCATTCCCAGTCCCTGTCTTGTATTTCCAGTCCCATTCCCTATCCCTGACCGTATTCTAAATCCATGTCCCCATTTCTGATCCCTGTCCCCATTCCTGGTCCCTGTCCCCAGTCCCAGTCTCTGGCCCCATTCCCAGTCCCATTCCCCAGGGCCGCCTCTCGCATGGGGCCCTGAGGGCTCCACACCTCGGGCTGCCTGTGGCACACGAACCCTTCAGCCCTGCTGCTGTCCTTGGGCAGCTGCACAGAGCACAAGGCTTTGGCCATTTCTCACAGGCCCCAGCTGGCCAGAGCAGCCCCTCCTGCCAGCCCCCGCTGTGCCTCAGAGCCCTCCCTCCTGCTGGGGACATGGAGGGGACACGGGCCTGCAGGAGCCTCCTGCTCTTGGCACAGGAGCAAGGCTGCAGCTCCAGCCTTTGGGCGCTGGGCCGCAGCAGCCCAGGGGAGGCCCAGCTGCAGAGCTCGCAGGCCCGGATGTGTTTCACTGCAGCGCTTTGGAACACTAATCCTCATCCCATATTCTCTGTCTGAGGTTGCTGTTTCCATATTCCTTGTCCCATTCCCATATTCCCATTCCTGGTCCCCTTTCCTTTCCCAGTCCCTGTCCCAT
Organism: Sylvia borin; assembly: GCA_014839755.1. Classification (NCBI taxonomy): domain Eukaryota; kingdom Metazoa; phylum Chordata; class Aves; order Passeriformes; family Sylviidae; genus Sylvia; species Sylvia borin. The sequence goes on along the minus strand of CM025988.1, from coordinate 173,403 downwards.
ATTCCTGGACCCATTTCAGGAATGTTCTAGTGCTCCAGCTTCTCTGTTTATCCATAAAAATCATACATATTCTAAGAAGCCTCTACATATTCATCATCTGTCTCTGCCCATTCCCTGCTCCGTATTAAAATTAGTTGCATACTCATTGCGGTGTGTAGTCTTCCTCTTCTTTTGGGTCGATGGTTGTTAAAATGAGTTGGAGGGTGTTGAGAAGAAGTAAGGGATGTCTTCCTCGCTTACTGAACTTCTCATCTTCGTCCCATTGCTCTGACTACCTTTCCTTCATTCTGATTTTTATTAGTTGGTCCCTTCGTTCTGATCTTCATTAGTTTCAGTGTCCAAATCTATGATGCATAGGTCTCTCTTGGCTGGCTCTGAGTATTTCTCCAATAGATATCAATTTTATTTGAATGTTTCCATATGTGCATTGGCCCCACTTCGACTGGCTCTGAATATTACCATATGTAAACCATTAACCTAGGTCAATTTCTAATTCTTTTACTACATTCCTTAACTTCTAGCTTCTGATCATCTGTTTCTTAAGCTTAACACAGTACCATGGTTCAGCTTCAAAATTGGTCGTGGAACTGCTGGGGTGGCTTTGCTCGCTTCTGGCACCGCCGCTCCGCTTGAGACGCGCGGGGGGACTGCCTCGCCCTGCGCTCACTCTGCCTGATCCGTGCGGAGCCGCTCCGTAGGCCCCGTGAGGGGGGGGTCACTCCACGGGCTCCGGGATCACTCCACCCACTGCTTGCTTCGCTGCTACGCTGTTTATGTGTGCCTCCGAGGGGAACAGCTCGCCTGCTCCATCCTGTCCGAGTGGCACAGGTCCTGCCACTGCAAGGCGCAGAGTTGGTCTAAAGTGTGCTGCCTTGCCGGCGCTGTGTGAGCGGGCTTTACCGTCCACCTCGCTTTTTTTATCTTCAGAACGTTCACTCCCCGCCGTTCGGTATCGGAGATCTGCGCTGTTCGTGTAACTGAGTGTTCTGGGTTGACCTGCCTCCTATCCCATATCTTGGATACATTGTTGTGTCTGGCAGCTGCCCCTCCCTCTCTGGTGGGGCCTGGCTGGCTTTTGGTTTTGCTTTTGCTGCCGCTGTGGGCTTTTTCTGCTTCGGCTTTCTAGCTTGGCTGCCTTGCTTCGCTGCTGTTGTTTTTTCTGCTGCTTTCTCTCTCTTTTTCCTCTTTTCTCTCTCTCCTGCTGCCCCTGCCACTGTTTTTTTTTCTTCGCTGCTTCTGTTTGGTTTTATTTCCTTCCTTTCTTCTCCCCCCTCCACCTCCAAGGTTTGAACCTGCTCCAGACCTGACCTGACCTGAGAAGTTGGAGAAGTCCCGGGCCTGCAAGAGACGCGTCGCGCCCTCCTCATTCACCAAGTAACCCTATTTCCTACTGTCAGTGTTGGGGAGTGTTCTTTTTTTTCATTGTCAATAAACCGGTTTTTCCACTTTTCTTCCGAAGTATTTTCCTTCCCAAACCCAGGGCTGTGGGGGAAGGGGTGGTGGAGGTTTTGATTTAGGGGACTCCTTTTGGAGGTTCTTCCCTAATTTATTCCAAACCAGGACACTGAGGTAGCACGTGCAGACAGTGGCTGTGCAGTTAGCATAAGTTTCAGAATTTGCGTGATAACTGCTTCTTGCCTACGGACGCATCCGCTGATTCCGTACAGTTCCCCCATAAATCCTGGGGTCCTCTGTCTCAGGGCAAAGCCTCCCCTAGGTCAGGGATTCCATTTTCACCTGTGCTTGTCCCCATCTCATGCTGGGTATCTGTCAGCGGTCTTTCAGGTGGCAGTTACACCGCGGACACTGACGGGATGGCGGGAGAGACTGCCCCCCCTTCCTGCACCGCCTTCTGCTTTCTGCAGTGCGAACTCAGTGTCGCTGAAGCAATTTTTGGCTTCATATCTGTTAACAATTGCTTCATATATTACCCTACATATAGGGAGAACCTTTGCAGCTGTACTGTTCCTAAGCGTGGCCTGATTATAAATGCGTACACTGACAGAGTGCCATAGAAATGGGTGAAGAAGCAGTTCTGCATCGGCTTTCGGGAACTGTTCTTGTACCCAGCTCAGGAGGTCTCTTATCTGATCTCTCGAAACAGATTTTTTTATCACAGATGTAATTTTTTTATCACAGATGGTGATTTTTTTAATCATAGATTCTAGCCTATCGAGGCCTTCTTTTTGTGTTTTGGACATCAGGTTTTCCATTTTTATACTGGATTGGCTCTGAGGAGTATTTAAAAGAGAGTTCTTACCTGACTTTACCATCAGCTTCTTTCCCTCGGTCTCCAGTGTTCCTGTAGCTGACCTGCAGACACGAGTTCCTGGATCCGGGCTGGTTTTTTCCTTTTCCCCCAGGGATTTTGACTTTTTTTTCTTCCCGGCTTTCCACTGCTTCTTCCCAGCTTTCTGCTGTTTTCTTCCTTAGAGAGGTTTTTCCATATGCAGTGGACACCATTTGTAAGAGTTTAGGCTTCTTTTTCTCTCTGCCAAGGTCAGGATGAATAATACGGGAAATGAAGATGTCGAGTTCAGGCTTGGAATGTTTATTATATCTTATCTATTTACAGTATTTACAGGCTCACAAGCTGTGAGCTTAACTAGCAAGCTATTGAAACGAGATAAAATGGAGTGCTTCTAACTCTCTCCGAGATTCTTTTAAGAGATAATTACCCAATAACAAAGTGACACCTATATTATTTATGGTTTTGACCCAATAATGACCACTTAAGGCCTGCAATGCGGACCTTTTTCACCCAATTTCAGAAAACCACCCAAACCCATGAAGAAGAAGGAAGGCGGTGGCAAAGAAGAAGGACAAAGACAACACCTCCAGTCTTCCATCTTGACTCATACGTATTACTATACACTGAAACCCCAAGTTCTAAGTTTCCAGGATTCCAGCAGGTATTTGATTATTTATTAGCAGAATACAAGCAGTGGATCTGCTGGTAGATAAAACTAGCACTGAGAGAGAAAAGAAACAATGGGAAGGATTCCAGTGATTGATGAATAGAAAAGAAGATATTTGCCTTTACAAACAATCTGTAGGTTTGCTGCTAAATGAAACTGGACATTGAAAGATGAAAGAAACAATGAGGAAAACACATCCATTCCAAAGAACTAAAAATTTAAAGGCGGTTATACATTAAAGGGAAATCTTAGGTATTAAGCAGTCTGGGAAATCTGTACCTCTCAAGTACCTGCTCTGCCGGCAGCCAACACCGGGACTCCCCAAAATTGTGCCATCTCAGAGCCACTGAGCGGGTGCCCGGCCCTTGGCCCCGAGCACACAGCTCTGCCCGGGGGCTCCCGGGGAAAGCCGGCAGCGCTCGGCAGCAGCCCCAGCCCACGGCAATTCCCCTGCATCGGGACAAAATCCTGCCCCAAAGGAGGCACTCGGAACGGCCACCTGCGGCCCCTCCCTGCCCCAAAGATCCCGGCAGCTGCCCCGCTGTCACAGGGGAGCTTTCCAGCAGGGAGGCTCTGCAGGTCCCCCCGGCTGTGCCCCCTCCCAGGCTGTGCCCGCCCAGGTGCTGATGTCCGGCCCGGGCTCTCTCGCTCTTCCCGGCTCTCGCACAGTCCCGAGCTGACCGGGCACCGACCGCCCGGCGCCGCAGGGCCCCGAGCCCCTGCTCAGCAAAGGGGCAGTGGCCATTGCTGGCCCCTGGCCAGGGGCTCTGGACATTCCCCATCCCCGGCACAACCCGCAGCTCCCACCGCAGCTCCCTCGAGCCGGGCACTGCGGGTTCCGCAACGAGCCAGAATATTCCGTTCATGAAATCTTTGTTAGCTCTGCTTAGATGTGCAAAACCAACTGCTGCTGGCACAATCCTATCCCACACTCGAGGGTTCCCATCTCAAATGCTACATTCAGTTCTGACACACCATTAAGAGATCCAAGAGCGAAAGAGACAGCTGATTAAAAAATCTTGTAAAACCACATCCCAGAACATTTTGGTATAAAATCACAAATACTAATGGAAGCTGAAAAAGTCAACAACGTTAGGAAAATGTTTGGAACACTAGGACTGGAAGAGCTCAGGCAACCCATTTGCTTGGAATGAGCTCTCTCTTTAAGACATTTGAGCAATGCCATCGAATTTATCAAACCAGGGAAATAGGGAGGTCTGGCAGGAGCGACTTCACACGTAGCAATGACAAAGAACAGGGCATATTATAACTTGTAGTTGCAATTAACAACTTTTGTTTCAGCTGCTACTATAGCCACTATTAATACTGAGTCAGAAAAACTAAAACTACTGGTAATATTAATAACTCTAATATGTTTCTGCCCTGACCCCCATCCAGCCCAGCCTCCCCCGTGTGTGCAGTGACCGCTGGCACGGGCTGCGCTGGATAGTGAGACCTGCTGGGGACATTGAGAGCTGCCCCCACAGTGACACTGCCCTGGGGATTTCACAGGCACCAACCAAATCACAGCCAGCCCTGCCCCTTGTCATGTCCCACGGACTAGAGAGGATCACGGCCAGCCCTGCCCGGTACGACTCTCAGTCCCTGTCCCCAGTTCGCGGTCCCATTCGCCATCCTTTTCCCCATTCCCGACTCCAGTCCCGTATTTCCGGTCCCATTCTTGGGCTCGGTCCCGTAGTACCGCTCCCTCTCCCGCTTTCGTGTCGCAATTCCCTGTCCCCTTCCCCATTCCCGGTCCCTGTCCCCAGCCCCGGTCCCTGTCCCCTCTCACCAGACGCCGCCGCCATCGCTCCGGTCCGCCCCGCCCTCACGTGACCGAGGAAACCCCGCGCTGCTCCCGCCCACCAATTACAGCGCGCGAGCGCTCCTGTATTTGCATAACCACGCCCTGTACGTTGACCCCGCCCAGCGCCGGCGGCAGCCGAGTCCGGGCGCTGTTCGCTCCCAGTTCCCTCCCAGCGCTCCCAGTAAGAGCCATACTGGGAGGGAAAGCGCTCCCAGTTCCTTCCCGCTGCTCTCAGGATCGCTCCCGGTGCCGCGCGGGGCCGGGCCGCTTTGGAACCCGCCCAGGGCAGAGCGTGGCTGCTTTTGGGTGTCCGCACCGCCCCGGTCGGGCTGAGAGCGGAGGAGGAGCGGGAGGAAGAGGAGGGACAGAGGAGGAGGACAACGAAAGAGAAAGAGAGGAACGGTAGGAAGAGGAAGAAGAAGAACAGGAAGGACAGAGGTGGAGGAGAAGGAGGAGCGGAGGAAGAGGAGCAGCAGCAGCAGCACGCGGTTCTCCCGCCCGCCCGCTCAAGCCTCAGGTCCCCCGGCTCCCGCAGCATCGCCTCGCCCAGAACCCGCAGGTGAGAGGGGAGGGAGAGTTTGCCCCAAATCCATCGAGGGGGGCTCTCAGGGAGGTTTTTTTTTTCGGGGCAGGGGATGTTTGGATCTTGCAGGACCCCAAAGCCGAGCCGGAAATGGCCCCTGGAGGGATCTTGGGGGGGCTCCGGGTGGCCATCGCCCAGTACCTGCGGGCAGAGCCTGGAGATGAGCTCGGTCCAGGCCCCCCGAGGCTGAAAGTGGAGCTGACTTAGGCAGCTGCACTTGGGCAGCGGGACCATCAAACCCAACGCGCTCAGCCCTTGTTTTACCCCCGATCCAGGATTTCCCATTCCCAAACCTCGGCCCGATGGAGGAGGAGGCCGCAAGGAAGAGGAAGACGGCCCAGGAGCCGCAGGCAGGTGAGGAGGAAGTCACTGCCCCTTTCCTCCCCTGTCCTGCTCCATCTCCCAGCCCAGCCTGGCCCCGGCTGTATGACAACCCCGCTGCCGAAGCCGAGCGGCCAGGGATACAATGGGGTCTTTCCTTCCCCTTGGCTGTGGCACAGAGACAAATCCCATCCTCCTTGTCCTTTCTCCCCCAGACAAGGAGCTGAGAACAGAGCCCATGGACGACAAATCCCTGCAGCAGAACTTCTTGGAAGAGGCCACTCTGAGTGGCTCCACGGTGCAGGAATCCGACAGGGAGGAAAAGAGCTGGAGACCCCACAGGAGGAGGGGCTGCAAACACAGATCTCAGGGATCCGAGGTGAAGAGAACCACCCTGGGCCTGGGAGGCAGTCAGAGCTCGGAGCTGGGGGTCCCTGAGCAGCTTCATCATGAGGAGAAGCCCCATAGGTGCTCAAAATGTGAGAAGAGCTTCAGTCAGAGATCCTACCTGATCAGCCATTGGAGGATCCACACAGGGGAACAGCCCTATGAGTGTGGGGAGTGTGGGAAGAGCTTCAGTTTTAGATCCAACCTTAGAGTCCACCAGAGGAGCCACACCGGGGAGAGGCCCTATGAGTGTAACCAGTGCAAGAAGAGGTTTCAGACCAGCTCCCGTCTCCTCCTGCACCAGCGGATTCACACAGATGAGAGGCCCTTCCGCTGCCCTGACTGTGGGACGGGTTTCAAGGACGGATCTGCTCTCATCAAGCACCAGCGCATCCACACTGGGGAGAAGCCATACAAGTGTCCCGAGTGTGGAAAAAGCTTCAGACTCAGCTCCCATCTGATTTCTCACCGAAGGAGTCACACGGGGGAACGGCCCTACAAGTGTGAGCAGTGTGGGAAGAGCTTCAGCCAGAGCTCCCACCTGACTGTCCACCAGAGGAGCCACACCAGGGAGAGGGCCTACAAATGCGACCAATGCAGGAAGAGGTTTCAGACCAGCTCTGGTCTCCTCAAACACCAGCGGATTCACACGGATGAGAGGCCCTTCCGCTGCCCCGAATGTGGGAAGGGCTTCAAGAGAAACTCCGCCCTCGTCGCCCACCAGCGTATCCACACTGGGGAGAGGCCCTATGAGTGTCCCGAGTGTGGGAAGAGCTTCAGAGATAGCTCTGCCCTGACTGTCCACCAGAGAAGCCACACAGGAGAACGGCCCTACGAGTGTGGGGAATGTGGGAAGAGCTTCAGCCAGAGCTCCCACCTGATTATCCACCAGAGGAGTCACACTGGAGAGAGGCCCTATGAGTGTGACCAATGCAGGAAGATGTTTCGGACCAGCTCCAGTCTTCTCCTGCACCAGCGGATACACACGGATGAGAGGCCTTTCCGCTGCCCTGACTGTGGGATGGGCTTCAAGCACACCTCCAGCCTCACCACCCACCGGCGCATCCACACTGGGGAGAGGCCCTATAAGTGTCCCCACTGTGGGAAGAGCTTTTCCAAGAGCTCTCACTTGACCCAACACCAACGGAGCCAGCACTGAGAGAAGCCCTGCGAGTGCCCTGAGTGTGGGAAGAGTTTGTGCACTGCTCCAGCTCCGTCCCCCTTGGGAGGATCCATGCTGGATGATCCCCAGTGACCCCCGGTGATCTGTGTTGCTGGTGATCCGCGTTGGTAAGACACCTGGCTGGGGGCTCTGCATCCCCCTGGCTTCTTGTGGCCAGGATTTTCTTTTCATTTCTCTTTGTCCTTTCAAAACACAAAAAAACAAGGTAAAAAGAAAGATTTTGAACTAAGGTGTGGATGGGGATATGGAGGGGTTCTTCCAGGGGAATGTGGGAGATGCTGGGTGCGAGGGAGTTGAGGGTTCCTGGCAGGGACTTGGTGGTTGCTCAGGGCTTTGGGCACCCCAGGCTGAGTGGCTCCAGCTGCGCTGGATGACCCTAGCAGGAGGTTCTGCGGCAGCTGATCAAGGACCCCCTGCACTGGAACTGTCTCTATATCCCCCTGTCCCAGTTCCCAGTGTCTTCAGTCCAGGATCCCCCTTTCCCCACTGTCACTCCCCTTGTCCCTCACTCGTTCCTGTTTCGCTCCACTCCTGGTCCCATCCTGCTCCCATCCTAGTCTGGATCCCATTCCTGTTTCCCATCCTGATCCCGTATTCTCTGTCTTGTTGCCATTCCCATATTCTCAGTCCCATATTCTCTGCCCCATTCCTGTTTTAGTATTCCTGGTCCCTTTGCCTGGCCTGCTGCCTGGCCTGCATTTTCCATTTCTGTATTCCCTCTCCTGTTCCTATATTCCAGTTTTTGGCCCTTTGCTGTGTGCTCATTTCTGATCCTGGTCCCACCTTCCTAATCCCCATCTCATAGTCTCCATCCAGTTGCTGTTTTCTTGTTCTCTGTCCTTTTCCCATATTGCAATCTCCAAGCCCATTCCAGGTCCCATATTCCTGTATTACCCTATTCCCGGGAATACTCCCAGATTCCTGGTCCCATTTCCAGTCCCTGTCTCAATTCCTGGTTCCTGTCTTGTATTCTCTGTCCCATTCCCAGAATTCCTGGTCCTACTCTAAGTCCCTGTCCCCATTCCCAGTCGCATTCCCAGGGCCTGTCCAGTATTCCCTGTCCGATTCTTACTCCCTCTCCCCATTCCCAAAATCATTCCCAGTCCCTGTCTTGTATTTCCAGTCCCATTCCCTATCCCTGACCGTATTCTAAATCCATGTCCCCATTTCTGATCCCTGTCCCCATTCCTGGTCCCTGTCCCCAGTCCCAGTCTCTGGCCCCATTCCCAGTCCCATTCCCCAGGGCCGCCTCTCGCATGGGGCCCTGAGGGCTCCACACCTCGGGCTGCCTGTGGCACACGAACCCTTCAGCCCTGCTGCTGTCCTTGGGCAGCTGCACAGAGCACAAGGCTTTGGCCATTTCTCACAGGCCCCAGCTGGCCAGAGCAGCCCCTCCTGCCAGCCCCCGCTGTGCCTCAGAGCCCTCCCTCCTGCTGGGGACATGGAGGGGACACGGGCCTGCAGGAGCCTCCTGCTCTTGGCACAGGAGCAAGGCTGCAGCTCCAGCCTTTGGGCGCTGGGCCGCAGCAGCCCAGGGGAGGCCCAGCTGCAGAGCTCGCAGGCCCGGATGTGTTTCACTGCAGCGCTTTGGAACACTAATCCTCATCCCATATTCTCTGTCTGAGGTTGCTGTTTCCATATTCCTTGTCCCATTCCCATATTCCCATTCCTGGTCCCCTTTCCTTTCCCAGTCCCTGTCCCATATTCCTGGACCCATTTCAGGAATGTTCTAGTGCTCCAGCTTCTCTGTTTATCCATAAAAATCATACATATTCTAAGAAGCCTCTACATATTCATCATCTGTCTCTGCCCATTCCCTGCTCCGTATTAAAATTAGTTGCATACTCATTGCGGTGTGTAGTCTTCCTCTTCTTTTGGGTCGATGGTTGTTAAAATGAGTTGGAGGGTGTTGAGAAGAAGTAAGGGATGTCTTCCTCGCTTACTGAACTTCTCATCTTCGTCCCATTGCTCTGACTACCTTTCCTTCATTCTGATTTTTATTAGTTGGTCCCTTCGTTCTGATCTTCATTAGTTTCAGTGTCCAAATCTATGATGCATAGGTCTCTCTTGGCTGGCTCTGAGTATTTCTCCAATAGATATCAATTTTATTTGAATGTTTCCATATGTGCATTGGCCCCACTTCGACTGGCTCTGAATATTACCATATGTAAACCATTAACCTAGGTCAATTTCTAATTCTTTTACTACATTCCTTAACTTCTAGCTTCTGATCATCTGTTTCTTAAGCTTAACACAGTACCATGGTTCAGCTTTAAAATTGGTCGTGGAACTGCTGGGGTGGCTTTGCTCGCTTCTGGCACCGCCGCTCCGCTTGAGACGCGCGGGGGGACTGCCTCGCCCTGCGCTCACTCTGCCTGATCCGTGCGGAGCCGCTCCGTAGGCCCCGTGAGGGGGGGGTCACTCCACGGGCTCCGGGATCACTCCACCCACTGCTTGCTTCGCTGCTACGCTGTTTATGTGTGCCTCCGAGGGGAACAGCTCGCCTGCTCCATCCTGTCCGAGTGGCACAGGTCCTGCCACTGCAAGGCGCAGAGTTGGTCTAAAGTGTGCTGCCTTGCCGGCGCTGTGTGAGCGGGCTTTACCGTCCACCTCGCTTTTTTTATCTTCAGAACGTTCACTCCCCGCCGTTCGGTATCGGAGATCTGCGCTGTTCTCGTAACTGAGTGTTCTGGGTTGACCTGCCTCCTATCCCATATCTTGGATACATTGTTGTGTCTGGCAGCTGCCCCTCCCTCTCTGGTGGGGCCTGGCTGGCTTTTGGTTTTGCTTTTGCTGCCGCTGTGGGCTTTTTCTGCTTCGGCTTTCTAGCTTGGCTGCCTTGCTTCGCTGCTGTTGTTTTTTCTGCTGCTTTCTCTCTCTTTTTCCTCTTTTCTCTCTCTCCTGCTGCCCCTGCCACTGTTTTATTTTCTTTGCTGCTTCTGTTTGGTTTTATTTCCTTCCTTTCTTCTCCCCCCTCCACCTCCAAGGTTTGAACCTGCTCCAGACCTGACCTGACCTGAGAAGTTGGAGAAGTCCCGGGCCTGCAAGAGACGCGTCGCGCCCTCCTCATTCACCAAGTAACCCTATTTCCTACTGTCAGTGTTGGGGAGTGTTCTTTTTTTTCATTGTCAATAAACCGGTTTTTCCACTTTTCTTCCGAAGTATTTTCCTTCCCGAACCCAGGGCTGTGGGGGAAGGGGTGGTGGAGGTTTTGATTTAGGGGACTCCTTTTGGAGGTTCTTCCCTAATTTATTCCAAACCAGGACACTGAGGTAGCACGTGCAGACAGCGGCTGTGCAGTTAGCATAAGTTTCAGAATTTGCGTGATAACTGCTTCTTGCCTACGGACACATCTGCTGATTCCGTACAGTTCCCCCATAAATCCTGGGGTCCTCTGTCTCAGGGCAAAGCCTCCCCCAGGTCAGGGATTCCATTTTCACCTGTGCTTGTCCCCATCTCATGCTGGGTATCTGTCAGCGGTCTTTCAGGTGGCAGTTACGCCGCGGACACTGACGGGATGGCGGGAGAGACTGCCCCCCCTTCCTGCACCGCCTTCTGCTTTCTGCAGTGCGAACTCAGTGTCGCTGAAGCGATTTTCGGCTTCATATCTGTTAACAATTGCTTCATATATTACCCTACATATAGGGAGAACCTTCGCAGCTGTACTGTTCCTAAGCGTGGCCTGATTATAAATGCGTACACTGACAGAGTGCCATAGAAATGGGTGAAGAAGCAGTTCTGCATCGGCTTTCGGGAACTGTTCTTGTACCCAGCTCAGGAGGTCTCTTATCTGATCTCTCGAAACAGATTTTTTTATCACAGATGTAATTTTTTTATCACAGATGGTGATTTTTTTAATCATAGATTCTAGCCTATCGATGCTTTCTTTTTGTGTTTTGGACATCAGGTTTTCCATTTTTATACTGGATTGGCTCTGAGGAGTATTTAAAAGAGAGTTCTTACCTGACTTTACCATCAGCTTCTTTCCCTCGGTCTCCAGTGTTCCTGTAGCTGACCTGCAGACACGAGTTCCTGGATCCGGGCTGGTTTTTTCCTTTTCCCCCGGGGATTTTGACTTTTTTTTCTTCCCAGCTTTCCACTGCTTCTTCCCAGCTTTCTGCTGTTTTCTTCCTTAGAGAGGTTTTTCCACATGCAGTGGACACCATTTGTAAGAGTTTAGGCTTCTTTTTCTCTCTGCCAAGGTCAGGATGAATAATACGGGAAATGAAGATGTCGAGTTCAGGCTTGGAATGTTTATTATATCTTATCTATTTACAGTATTTACAGGCTCACAAGCTGTGAGCTTAACTAGCAAGCTATTGAAACGAGATAAAATGGAGTGCTTCTAACTCTCTCCAAGATTCTTTTAAGAGATAATTACCCAATAACAAAGTGACACCTATATTATTTATGGTTTTGACCCAATAATGACCACTTAAGGCCTGCAATGCGGACCTTTTTCAACCAATTACAGAAAACCACCCAAACCCATGAAGAAGAAGGAAGGCGGCGGCAAAGAAGAAGGACAAAGACAACACCTCCAATCTTCCATCTTGACTCATACATATTACTATACACTGAAACCCTAAGTTCTAAGTTTCCAGGATTCCAGCAGGTATTTGATTATTTATTAGCAGAATACAAGCAGTGGATCTGCTGGTAGATAAAACTAGCACTGAGAGAGAAAAGAAACAATGGGAAGGATTCCAGTGATTGATGAATAGAAAAGAAGATATTTGCCTTTACAAACAATCTGTAGGTTTGCTGCTAAATTAAACTGGACATTGAAAGATGAAAGAAACAATGGGGAAAACACATCCATTCCAAAGAACTAAAAATTTAAAGGCGGTTATACATTAAAGGGAAATCTTAGGTATTAAGCAGTCTGGGAAATCTGTACCTCTCAAGTACCTGCTCTGCCGGCAGCCAACACCGGGACTCCCCAAAACTGTGCCATCTCAGAGCCACTGAGCGGGTGCCCGGCCCTTGGCCCCGAGCACACAGCTCTGCCCGGGGGCTCCTGGGGAAAGCCGGCAGCGCTCGGCAGCAGCCCCAGCCCACGGCAATTCCCCTGCATCGGGACAAAATCCTGCCCCAAAGGAGGCACTCGGAACGGCCGCCTGCGGCCCCTCCCTGCCCCAAAGATCCCGGCAGCTGCCCCACTGTCACAGGGGAGCTTTCCAGCAGGGAGGCTCTGCAGGTCCCCCCGGCTGTGCCCCCTCCCAGGCTGTGCCCGCCCGGGTGCTGATGTCCGGCCCGGGCTCTCTCGCTCTTCCCGGCTCTCGCACAGTCCCGAGCTGACCGGGCACCGACCGCCCGGCGCCGCAGGGCCCCGAGCCCCTGCTCAGCAAAGGGGCAGTGGCCATTGCTGGCCCCTGGCCGGGGGCTCCGGACATTCCCCATCGCCGGCACAACCCGCAGCTCCCACCGCAGCTCCCTCGAGCCAGGCACTGCGGGTTCCGCAACGAGCCAGAATATTCCGTTCATGGAATCTTTGTTAGCTCTGCTTAGATGTGCAAAACCAGCTGCTGCTCAAAGAATCCTATCCCACACTCAAGGGTTCCCATCCCAAATGCTACATTCAGTCCTGACACACCAGTAAGAAATCCAAGAACAAAAGAGACAGTTGATAACACAATCTTGCAAAACCACAACCCAGAACATTTTGGTACAAAATCACAATTATTAATGGAAGCTGGCAAAATCAACATCGTTAGAAAACAAGATTTGAACACTGGGACTAGAAGACCTCAGGCAATCAATTGGATTGGAATGAGCCCTCTCTTTTTGACATGTGAGCAATGCCTTTGAGTTTCTCAAACCAGGGAAAGAGGCAGCCCTGGCAGCTCCACACACAGCAGTGACACAGAACAGGACATATTATAACTTCTAGTTGCAATTAGGAATTTTTGTTTTGAGTTCTAGTATAGACACTTTTTACATAGGATCAAAAAGACTAAAACTACGAGTAATACTAATAACTGTAATATCAATAGCAGAAAAAGACATAATAGCAATACAAGAATTAATGAAGGTAAGAAATACCATACCATAATTATCCTAGATTTGCATGGCCAAGGTCTGGTAAGGGAGGCTCTAGGAGTGCCTTCTGTGAGAGGTTGCTGGAAGCAGCTGCTCCTCCATGTGCCGCAGAGGCAATGCCAGCCAGCTCCAGGATGGACCGGCCACAGGCCAAGACTGGACCAGTTAGAAATGGTGGCAACACCTTTGGGATAACAGATTGAAGAAAATCGCTCATCGTGTAGTTGTAGCTGTGAGCAGGGAAGAGCAGGGTGAGAACATGTGAGAGGAACAGCTCTGCACACACCCAGAGCAGGGCAGGAGGAGGGGCAGGAGCTGCTCCAGGTGCTGGAGCTGATGGCCCTGAGATTCCCTGGTGCAGTCTGTGCTGACGCAGCTGGGCCCCTGCAGCCCACAGAGGGCACAGAGTGCAGAGATGCACCTGCAGCAGCTACAGGAGCCCGTGCCAGAGCAGGGGGATGCCTGAGTGCAGGCTGTGACCCCATGAGAAACCTGTGCTGGAGCAGGGACCTGGCAGGGACCTACAAAACCATGGACAGAGAAGCCCAGACTAGAGCAGGGTCCTGGTAGGACACTTGTGAGCCTATGGAAGAGTGACCCACATTGCAGCAGTTTGTGAAGAACTGCTGTCCACGAGATGAAATCATGTTGGAGAAGTTCATGGAGAAGTGTCCCTGGCAGGGACCCCTGGCACTCCTCTCCCTGAGCAGCAGAAGAAAACATGTGATGAACTGACCAGAACCCCCATTCCCTGTCTCCCTGCACCCACAGGGGAGGAGGTAATGATGGGAAGGAGGGAGGGATGGGCAGAAGGTGCTTTTAAAGCTCTATTTTACTTCTCACTATCCTGCTCTGATTTTGATAGCAATAAATTCAATTAATGGCTCCAATTTCCAACCTGTTTCGCCCATGATGGCATGTGCTGAGTGATCTGTCCCAGTCCTTATCCCAAGCCATGAAGCCTTCATTTTGTTTTCTCTCTCCAGTCCATTTCTGGAGGGGAGTGAGAGAGCAGCTTTGGTGAGTGTCTGGCATCCAGCCAGGGTACACTGACTACATTTCCTTTCCTTCATTCTTTCTTTCTTTCCAGAGGTCACAGTGCAGAGGTTGAGTGGGGCTTTGATGGAGGGAGTGAAGGGAGAGGGAAGTAATGAGGACAGGAGGCACAGGGATGTGGGACAGGCACCAGAGGGGCCCAGGCAGCTGGCAGGAGTCAAGGCCTGTCCCCCTGGGCCAGCAGCAGCCCCGTGCCCTGCCCAAGGTGCTCCCAGCAGGGGCTGGGCCCCACAGGCAGGGGGAGAGCCCAGTCCTGGGGGCGCCGTTTCTGCCCCGACCCCCATCCAGCCCAGCCTCCCCCATGTGTGCAGTGACCACTGGCACGGGCTGCACTGGACAGCAGGACCTGCTGGGGACACTGAGAGCTGCCCCCACTGTGACACTGCCCTGGGGATTTCACAGGCACCAACCAAATCACAGCCAGCCCTGCCCCTTGTCATGTCACAGGCCCTACGAGTGTCCCAAGTGTGGGAAGAGGTTCCTGCACTGCTCCAGCTCCATCCCCCATGGGAGGATCCGTGCTGGATGATCCCCAGTGACTCCTGGTGGGCAGAGCCCCGATGATTCCGTGTTGGAAAGACGCCTGGCTGGGGGCTCCAAATCCTCCTGACTTCTCATTACCAGGATTTTTTTCATTTCTCTTTAACACCAAAACCAGAGTAAAGACAAAAATTTGGAACTAAGTCATAGATGGGGATACAGAGGGATCTTCCAGGGGATGGAGGGGATTCTGGGTGCGAGGGAGTTGCGGGTTCCTGGCAGGACTTGATGGTTGCTCAGGCAGTTGGGCTCCCCAGGCTGAGCGCCTCCAGCTGCGCTGGAAATTCTGTGGCAGCTGATCAAGGACTCCCTGCCCTGGAACTGTCCTCATGTCCCCCCTCTCAGTTCCCTGTCCTGGACTCCCCTCAACGTGCTGTCATTCCTCTTGCCCCCAGCCCGTTCCCATGTCACCCCACTCCCAGTGCTGTCCTGCTCTCATCCCAGTCCACATCTGTCCTGGGTTGCAGTTTAAGATGTATTCTATCACCATCTTCACTTAATTGCCCATCAATGCCTTGTGAATGACTCATAGATAATCTTTAATGGGCCATCAAGGCCCTCTTCCATGACTCATCATCCCATTGTGAGATGCTCCGCCCACGGGGAGGAGCCAAGCATTCTCACCTGGATATAAGCTGGGGTTTGGGACAGTAGAAGCAGCCTTCACCCACTGGATTCCCAGAGGACTGGAGCTACCAGACCTTTCTACGAGATCACTGCTTCAGGAAGACCACCTCACCTGGCCTGCTTTCATCACCCTGATCAGGTTGTATTCTGACTCTGTCAGTAGTTTTTCCTTCTGTATCGTTGCATTTATTTTATTTCATTTTATTTTCCTTTTCTTCTCATTAAATTTTATTTCTGACTTAGAGCCTCTCACTCGGTTTGTTTTCAAACCACAACAGCATCCCATTCTCAGTTAGATTCCCTGTCCCTGTCCAGTATTCTCTGTCTGGTTGCCATTCCCATATTCCTAGTCCCATTCCAACAGCATCCCATTCCCAGTTAGATTCCCTGTCCCTGTCCAGTATTCTCTGTCTGGTTGCCATTCCCATATTCCCAGTCCCGTATTCCCTCTCCTGTTCCCGTTCTCGTATTCCTGGTACCTATACAGGGCCCGCATTTCCATTTCTATATGCCCTGTCACGTTTCTATATTCCCAGTCCCGTTCCTGTATTCCTTTTCCTGATCCCAGTCCCACCATCTACTACTTATCCTGTAATCTCTCTCTGGTTGCTGTTTCCATGTTCCCTGTCCCATTCCCATATTCCCATACCCAATCATATTCCAGGTCCCTCTCCCGTATTCCTGTCCCATCCACGGTCCGTGTCCCCTCTCACCGCACACCGCCGCCATCGCTCCGGCGCCCCCAGTCCTCACGTGACCGGGGAAACCCCACGCTGCTCCCTAGGATTGCTCCCAGTGCCCCGCGGGGCTGGGACGCTTTGGAACCCCCCAGGGCAGAGCGCGGCTGCTTTTGGATTTCGGCACTGCCCGGGTCGGGCTGAGAGCGGAGGAGGAGCGGGACGAAGAGGAGGGACGGAAGAGGAGGAGGAGCGGGAGGAAGAGGAGCAGCAGCAGCAGCACGCGGTTCCCCTGCCCGCCCGCTCAGGCCGCAGCTCCCCTGGCTCCGGCAGCATCGCCCCCCCCGGAACCCGCAGGTGAGAGGGGAGGGAGAGTTTGCCCCAAATCCATCGAGGGGGGCTCTCAGGGAGGTTTTTTTTCGGAGCAGGGGATGTTTGGATCTTGCGGGACCCCAAAGCTCAGCCGGAAATGTCCCTGGAGGGATCTCGGCGGGTCCCACGTGGCCATAGCCCGGTCCCGGCGAGCAGAGGCCGGAGATGAGCGGGCTCCGGGCCCCCCGAGGCTGAAAGGGGCGCTGACTTGTGCAGCTGCGCTTGGGCAGTGGGACCATCAAACCCAACGCACTCAGCCCTTGTTTTACCCCCAGTCCAGGATTTCCCATTGCCAAACCTCGGCCCGCAGGAGGAGGAGGAGGCCGTGAGGGAGAGGAAGATGGCCCAGGAGCCGCAAGCAGGTGAGGAGGAAGTCAGTGCCCCTTTCCCCCTCTGTCCTGCTCCATCGCCCAGCCTGGCCCCCGGATATAGACAACTCAGCTGTAGATGCCG
This sequence comes from Sylvia borin, assembly GCA_014839755.1. Classification (NCBI taxonomy): domain Eukaryota; kingdom Metazoa; phylum Chordata; class Aves; order Passeriformes; family Sylviidae; genus Sylvia; species Sylvia borin. Next base: position 156,437 of record CM025988.1, on the reverse strand, counting down.
TCCAGGTGGGGACGCATTTGGGGTGATGTCCTTCTCCTTCCCTGAGGCACGGAGGCAAATCTCATCCTCCCTTTGTTCTTCCTCCCCCAGAGACGGAGCTGAGGACAGAGCCCAGGAAGGAGAAATCCCTGCAGCAGGACCTCATGGAAGAGGCCGTTTTGAATGGCTCCACGGTGCAGGAATCCAACGGGGAGGAAAAGCCCCAGAGATCCCACATAAGGAGGGGCTACAAACACAGATCTCAAGGATCCGATGTGGAGAGCTCCACCCTGAGCCAGGGAAGCGGCCATAGCTCAGAGCGGGGGGGCCTTCAGCAGCTTCAGAATGGGAAGAAGCCCCACAAGTGCTCAAAATGTGGCAAGAGCTACAGCAAGACATCCCATCTGATCGACCATTGGAGAATCCACACAGGGGAACGGCCCTACGAGTGTGGGGGCTGTGGGAAGAGCTTCAGGTCAAACTCTGAACTGACTGTCCACCAGAGGAGGCACACCGGGGAGAGGCCCTTCAAATGTGACCAATGCAGGAAGAGCTTTCACACCAGCTCCAATCTCATCGAGCACCAGCGGATTCACACAGGTGAGAGGCCCTTCCGCTGCCCAGACTGTGGGAATGATTTCAATCGCAAAAGCACCCTGATTGCCCACCGGCGCATCCACACCGGGGAGAGGCCCTATGAGTGTCCTGAGTGTGGGAAGAGCTTTAGCCAGAGCTCTGCCTTGATTGTCCACCAGAGGACCCACACGGGGGAGAGGCCCTACGAGTGTGCGGAGTGTGGGAAGACCTTCAGGCAGAGCTCTGCCATGATTATCCACCAGAGGAACCACACAGGGGAACGGCGCCACGAATGTGCAGAGTGTGGGAAGAGCTTCAGCTGGAGATCGGAACTGACTGTCCACCTAAGGAGCCACACCAGGGAGAGGCGCTACGAGTGTCCTGAGTGTGGGAAGACCTTCAGACAGAGATCAAAACTGACAGTCCACCAAAGGAACCACATGGAGGAACGGCCCTACAAGTGTGGAGAGTGTGGGAAGAGCTTCAGCCGGAACTGCTCCCTCATCCGTCACCAAATGGTCCACACCGGGAAAAGGCCCTATGAGTGTGACCAATGCAGGAAGACATTTCAGACCAGCTCCCATCTCCTCCTGCACCAGCAGACTCACACGGATGAGAGGCCCTTCCGCTGCCCCGACTGCGGGAAGGGCTTCAACCGTAACTTCACCCTCATTAGGCACCAGCGCATCCACACCGGGGAGAAGCCCTAAAAGTGTGCTGATTGTGGGAAGAGCTTCTCACACAGCTCTAACTTTACCAGACACCAGCGGAGCCACCTCTAAGGGAATCCCTGCGAGTGCTCCAGGAGTGGGAAGAGCCCTGCCTCGCTTTCGCAGTTTCATCAGCACTGCTTCTCTTGCTATGATGTGACCCTGCACCCCCTGCCCTGCCAGGACACCCTGCCCCCACCTGCCGGGACATCCTGCCATCCCAGCTACCAGCCCAGGACTTTCCAGTGTTCCAGCTTGGTGCTCTGAGGATCCTATAGGGGTACCGAGACCAAGCTGCCCTGGCTTTTCATAAAGCAAAGCCCTCGAGGTTTTTGGTACTGTTTTGTTAATAATGCTGTACTTGTTAGTTTTGTTTGCTTTGTTATATATACTAGTAAAGAACTGCTTTTTCTATTTCCAAAATCTAAAGGGTTTTAACTGCAAATTTATAATTGGAAAAAAAAGGCGGAGGGGGTGGTGGTTTACATTCTCCATTCCAAGGGAAACTCCAGCTTTTCCCTGGCAGATACCTGTCTTCCCAAACCAAGACAGTCCCCTCGGGGGATGCAGTGCACGGGGGATGTAGGGTTCCGCAGCATCCTCGGGGAAATGCGGGGAGGTGGAAGTGGATGAGGGTGACCCCAAAAATGTTGTCACCCCTCCACCTCCTGTAGGATTTGAGCCACCCCCCCCACTTTGGGGTGCTGGTGACAGTTTGGTCGGTGGCAGTGACAAAAAGTGCAAGTGCCACCTCGGGGATGGCACAGACAGGGCGTCCTGCAATGACACCAAGTCTCCCCCCACAGAGGGGCACCACAGGGTGACAGAGGAGGGGTCAGGGGTGTCCCAGAGGGGCTGGGGGTGCGGGGGTGTGGAAGTCAAAGCACAGTTGGAGCACAACGGAAACACCTCCAGTCCCACATGCACCTGAGTCACGGGGCTGGCAGAGCACCTTTCACCCTGTCCCACTGTCCCCAGGAGGGTTGGGGGCTGCAGGGGAAATGGGCACCCACTGGGTGGGGACCCCCTGGCTCGGCAGGAAAACCCAAAAATTTTGAACCCCTCAGAGAGCAGGGGCCCCTTGGGGATTTGGGACCCCACAAACTGAGACCCTTCAAGGTGGGGATGCCAGGCTTGGGGTGTTCCTCCCCCAAATCCAGTCCCTGGACTGTCACCCTGATTTTTGCAGCTTTCTGATGTTTTCCATCTCTGGACTTGAGTTTTCACGCATGTAGCAAAGAGTGATGCTTTGAAAAACTATGCATTTTTTCCAGGAGGAAGGACAAATTGATGGACTTCTAACTTGACCAGTGGGGTCAGAGAGGTGTCAACCTCATGGCCCAATTGCTGATCAAGTTCCAAACACTATTTAAACCTCAATCCCAAAATTCAACTTCTTCCTTTCTGCTCGCAAAACTGGAAAGTGTGAGTGTGGTTCTTTTGTGTTTGTCTGGTGACACTGGACCTCCCCCAAATTATTTTCCTCCATCCCCATCACTCCCAAATTCAGTCCCCAAAATGACTGCCCCCATCCCACCGCCCCCAAATCCAGCCCCATGGATCCCTCAAACTCAACTCCCCCATCCCACTAATCACAAATCCACGCCCTGAATCCCCCAAACTCGACTCTCCCCCCCACACATGGAGGTGGAAGCCTGCCCAGCCATCCCCGAGCCCCCTGCCCTGCTGAAGACCTACAAGTGGGGCTCCGCAGCCGCCGCCACCCCTGTTGAGGAGCACAGGGCTGATAGTGGAGCAGAACCCACTAGTGGCAGGTCACCAGTCTGGTGTCACCACAGGCACTGTCTCCCCTGCCTGACCTGTGAGCCAGTTGCTCACCCATCACACGACGTGTTGATTTAACTGTGGGCTGGACATTTTCTCCAGAAGGATCCCGCCAGAGACAGGATCTAAAGCGTTACTGAAATTCAAAAAGAATTTTCATTGGGTGCACTGCAGCCAGGGTACACTGACTAAACTTCCTTTCTTTCTTTCTTTCCAGGGGTCACAGTGCAGAGTTTGAGTGGGGGCTTTGGTAGAGGGAGTGAAGGTGGCAGGGAGTAGCTGGGACAGGGATGTGGGACAGGCACCAGAGGGGCCCAGGCAGCTGGCAGGAGTCAAGGCCTGTCCCCCTGGGCCAGCAGCAGCCCCGTGCCCTGCCCAAGGCGCTCCCAGCAGGGGCTGGGCCCCACAGGCAGGGGGAGAGCCCAGTCCTGGGGGCGCCGTTTCTGCCCCGACCCCCATCCAGCCCAGCCTCCCCTGTGTGTGCAGTGACCGCTGGCACGGGCTGCACTGGACAGCAGGACCTGCTGGGGACACTGAGAGCTGCCCCCACTGTGACACTGCCCTGGGGATTTCACAGGCACCAACCAAATCACAGCCAGCCCTGCCCCTTGTCATGTCACAGGCCCTACGAGTGTCCCAAGTGTGGGAAGAGGTTCCTGCACTGCTCCAGCTCCATCCCCCATGGGAGGATCCGTGCTGGATGATCCTCAGTGACTCCTGGTGGGCAGAGCCACGGTGCTCCGTGTTGGGAAGACACCTGGCTGCAGCTCCACATCTCCCTGGCTTCTCGTGGCCAGGATTTTTTTTTTCTCTTTATCCTTTTAAAACAACAAAATCAGGGTAAAAATAAAGACGTGGAGCTAAGTCAAAGATGGGGATACAGAGGGATCTTCCAGGGGATGTGGGGGATTCTGGCTGCAAGGGAGTTGAGGGTTCCTGGCATGGACGTGGAGGTTGTTCAGTACTTTGGGCTCCCCAGGCTGAGCGGCTCCGGCTCCGCTGGGAGACCCTGGCGGGGGTTTTGGGGCAGCTGATTAATGACCCCCTGCCCTGGAACTGTCCCTATGTCCCCCTCCCGGTCCCGGGTGTCCCCATTCGAGGATCCTCCTCTCCCTGCTGTCATTCCTCTTGCCCTCTGCCCGTTCCCATGTCACCCCACTCCCAATCCCGCCGCAATCCCATCCCATTCTGGATCCCATTCCCAGTTCCTGTCCAGTATTCTCTGTCTAGCTGCCGTTCTCGTATTCCCAGTCCCGTTCCTGTATTCCTTTTTCTGATCCCAGTCCCACCATCTATTATTATCCCGTAATCTCTCTCTGGTCGCTGTTTCCATGTTCCCTGTCCCATTCCCATATTCCCATACCCAATCATATTCCAGGTCCCTCTCCCGTATTCCTGTCCCATCCCCGGTCCGTGTCCCCTCTCGCCGCACACCGCCGCCATCGCTCCGGCGCCCCCAGTCCTCACGTGACCGGGGAAACCCCGCGCTGCTCCCGCCCACCAATCACAGCGCGCGATCGCTCCTTTATTTGCATAACCACGCCCTTTGACTTGGCCCCGCCCAGCGCCGGCGGCAGCCGAGTCCGGGCGCTGTTCGCTCCCAGTTCCCTCCCAGCGCTCCCAGTAAGAGCCATACTGGGAGGGAAAGCGCTCCCAGCTCCTTCCCGCTCTCCCAGGATCGCTCCCGCTGCCCTGCGACGTGGGGCGGCTTTGGAACCCCCCAGGGCAGAGCGCGGCTGATTTTGGGTGTCGGCACCGCCCGAGCCGAGCTGGGAGAGGAGGAGGAGCGGGAGGAAGAGCAGAGACAGAGGAGGAGGACGAGGAAAGGCGGGAGCTTGAGGAAGCGGAGGAGCAGGGACAGGACGGAGAGAGGAGGAAGAGGAGGCGGAAGACGAGGAAAAGGAGGAAGAGCAGCACCAGCCCAAACACCACGCGGTTCCCCCGGCTCCGGCAGCATCGCCCCCCCCGGAACCCGCAGGTGAGAGGGGAGGGACAGTTTGCCCCTAATCCATCGAGGGGGGCTCTCAGGGAGGTTTTTTTTTTCCGGAGCAGGGGATGTTTGGATCTTGCAGGAGTCCAAAGTCGATCCGGAAATGGCCCTGGAGGGATCTTGGGGGTCCCACGTGGATGTCGCCCGGTACCGGCGGGCAGAGGGCCGATCTCGGGTTTGGGGATCCCCGGGACAGCCGGGGTGGAAGGCAGGAGTCCCGGAGCGGGGAGAGCGCAGAGGGGCGATCCCGGAGCCGGGAACCCCGGCAGCCTGGAGGGGAGAGGGACATGAGCGGGCTCCGGGCCCCCCGAGGCTGAAAGGGGCGATGGCTTCTGCAGCTGCACTTGGGCAGTGGGACCATCAAACCCATCGCGCTCAGCCCTTGTTTTCCCCACTGTGAAAAACGAGTTCCACTCTCTTAGAAAAATTTATAATTTTAATAAAAATTGAAAAATCGTCAAGTAGGAAACAGAAAGGCAAAAGTTCCAGCATGAGTGCTTAACCAGAAAGCACACCCTTGTCTTTCATTTACTGTGGTTTAAGGATTGCTGTTTTACATATTCAATAGATATTCAGACATTCTTTTCTGTTTCAAGTATCCCCGATCATCTTATCTTATAGATTTATTTGTGGGTGGCTCCACTCTGTCTGGTAACATGGGTCTTATAAACCTTTCTCTTGAGGTTTTTGGTGGTTTTTATTTTGATAAAAACCCAGGAAGTTAGCAGTCTTTTGCAGGGTTAAAATGTGATGACCTTCTGGCTTGGTCAGTTTAGATATGACAAAGAAGAAAAAAAACCTAATCTTTTTACTATTTTCACTATGTCACAATCAGAAAATACATTCATCATTTTTCTAAACTCTTTTAATAAAACATACTACAGTACAATTATACATATAGTATTCGTTCTAATATTTGCAAAAAGTCACCTTTATAATATGCATTTATACCACCAGCAAAGCAGGATTTCCCATTCCCAAACCTTGGCCCAATAGAGGAGGGGGAGGAGCCTACGAGGAAGAGGAAGACGGCCCAGGAGCCGCAGGCAGGTGAGGAGGAAGTCACTGCCCCTTTCCCCCTCTGTCCTGCTCCATCTCCCAGCCCAGCCTGGCCCCCGGCTGTAGGACAACCCCGCTGCCGACACCGTGCTGCCAGGGATACAATGGGGTCTTTCCTTCCCCTTGGCTGTGGCACAGAGACAAATCCCATCCTCCTTGTCCTTCCTCCCCCAGACAAGGAGCTGAGAACAGAGCCCATGGAGGACAAATCCCCGCGGCAGAAGCTCGTGGAAGAGGCCGTTTTGAGCGGCTCCACGGCTCAGGAATCCAACGGGGAGGAAAAGCCCCAGAGATTCTGCATGAGGAGGAGCTGCAAACACAAATCTCGCAAATCTGAGGAGGAAAGATCCACCCTGGGCCAGACAGGCGGCCAGAGCTCAGAGCTGGGGGTCCATGAGCAGCTTCAGGATGGGAAGAAGCCCTTCAAGTGCTCAAAATGTGACAAGAGCTACAACCACATATCCTCCCTGATGGAACACTGGAGAATCCACACAGGGGAACGGCCCTATGAGTGTGGGGACTGTGGGAAGAGCTTCAGGTCAAACTCTGAACTGACTGTCCACCAGAGGAGGCACACCGGGGAGAGGCCCTTCAAATGTGACCAATGCAGGAAGAGCTTTCACACCAGCTCCAATCTCATCAAGCACCAGCGAATTCACACAGGTGAGAGGCCCTTCCGCTGCCCGGACTGTGGGAAGGACTTCAATCGCAAAGGCACCCTGATTGCCCACCGGCGCATCCACACCGGGGAGAGGCCCTACGAGTGTCCCAAGTGTGGGAAGAGCTTCAGCTGGAGGTCAAACCTCATTGTACACCACAGGATCCACACAGGGGAGAGGCCCTACGAGTGTGCAGAGTGTGGGAAGAGCTTCAAGGTGAGATCTAAACTGTTTGTCCACCAGAGGAGCCACACGGGGGAGAGGCCCTATGAATGTGCAGAGTGTGGGAAGAGCTTCAACTGGAGGTCGGAACTGACTGTCCACCTAAGGAGCCACACCGGGGAGAGGCCCTACGAGTGTCCTGAGTGTGGGAAGACCTTCAGACGGAGATCAAAACTGACAGTCCACCTAAGGAGCCACACAGGGGAACGGCCCTACAAGTGTGGAGAGTGTGGGAAGAGCTTCAGCCGGAGCTACTCCCTCATCCGTCACCAGATGGTCCACACCGGGAAAAGGCCCTATGAGTGTGACCAATGCAGGAAGACATTTCAGACCAGCTCCCATCTCCTCCTGCACCAGCGGATTCACACGGATGAGAGGCCTTTCCGCTGCCCCGACTGCGGGAAGGGCTTCAACCGTAACTGCACCCTCGTTAATCACCAGCGCATCCACACCGGGGAGAAGCCCTACAAGTGTGCTGATTGTGGGAAGAGCTTCTCACACAGCTCTAACTTTACCAGACACCAACGGAGCCACGTCTAAGGGAATCCCTGCGACTGCTCCAGGAGTGGGAAGAGCTTCGTGTGCTGCTCCAACTCCATCCCCCATGGGAGGATCTGTGCTGGATGATCCCCAGTGACCCCCAGTAGGCAGAGCCCCGGTGATCCGTGGTGCTGGTGATCCGTGTTGGGAAAACACCTGGCTGGGGGCTCCACATCCTCCTGGCTCCCCGTGGGCACCTAGACACATGCCCAGGCCAACATCAGAAATCCATTGTGGACAGCAGACTTCTTGACTTCTACGCCCAGAAAAATCTCACTTTTTGCATCTTCTGGTGGCATCAAGCAACGCTGCGTGGCCTTGGAGGTCTTCTCCAACATAAAGCCATTTCAATTCTCTCTGGCCCATGGCCATCTTACACAGCCAAATAAGGACAGATTAGGTCAAAACCCACGATTTTGGAGATAATGGGGTTGAAACCCCTCCAAAAAAGGTTCTTCCCACTCACCCAAGAACATGGATGCTCTGCAAGTAGAGACACATAAATCCTTTTGTTTTGGCCTTGATAGGAAAAGGTTTGTGTTCATCCCTTTGAAGGTCCTGAAACTGAGTTAAAAATAAAGATGTTAAACTAAGGCATGGATGGGGACATGTGAGGGACACAGACATAGATGGGGACTTGCAGGACATGAACATGGATGGGGACATCAGGGACATGCATGGGGGCATGAATTGGGACAGCATCAATGCCACCACCCGTGCCACCACAGTGCCACCAGCACCTTCATCCTGGCCACAGTGAGGCGCTGCCCAATGCACTTCCTGCCACCTCATCCCCACTGTCACCAGTGCGGTGTCCCAGCCGAATGTCACCCCCACCAGGGCAGGACGAGGAACTCATTCAGCTGGTGACAAGTGGCCTAGAAGCGAATAAGAGCCACCAGAGTGTCCCAGGGCCATTGCATTCAGGGGACCCCAACCAACCCTGGGGACAGGCGGAGGACAGGGCAAGGGTCAGTGTCACCAGTGGGGTCACGTGGCCCTACACTGGCTGTGGAGGCATCCTGGTAGGAGTATTCCCACAGGTGTGGTAACATTGTCCCCTGATGTGTGCCCTGGTGGCATCGTGTGCCCTCCCTATGTCCTCATGCCCCGCCATGGCTCCCTGTCACCCCTCTGTGTCTCCCTGTCCCCATTTCCCTGTGTGTCCCCATCCCTTCCCCCATGTCCCTGTCCCCTGCCCCCTTTGGGGCTGTGTCACTCAACGATCGCTGCTGTATTTGCATAACCACGCCCCACGCCTTGGCCCCGCCCAGCGCCGGGGGCAGCCGAGTCCGGGCGCGGTTTGCTCCCAGTTCCCTCCCAGCCCTCCCACTAAGAGCCATACTGGGAGGGAAAGCGCTCCCAGTTCCTTCCCGCTGCTCCCGGGATCGCTCCCGGGGCCGCGCGGGGCCGGGCCGCTTTGGAACCTCCCAGGGCTCGAGGAAGAGGAGGCACAGAGCCGGATGAGCAGGAAACTCAGGAGTGGCAGGAAGAGGAGGAGCAGGAAAAAGAAGGGACAGAGGACGAGGAGGATCGGGAGAAAGTCTCTCCCCGGAACCCGCAGGTGAGCGGGGAGGGGGAGCTCGCCCCAAACCCATGGCGGAGCTCTCCGGGCACAAATGCCGTCCTCTCCTTGTCCTTCCTCCCCCAGACACGGAGCTGAGCACGGAGCCCGGGCAGGACAAATCCCCGCGGCAGAAGCTCGTGCCAGAGGCCCTTTGGAGCGGCTCCACGGCGCAGGAATCCAACGGGGAGGAAAAGGCCCGGAGATCCCGCACCAGGAGGGGCTGCAAACGCACATCTCGGGGATCCCAGGAGGAAAGACCCACCCTGGGGCAGAGCTCGGAGCTGGGGGTCCCTGAGCGGCTTCACGATGGGGAGAAGCCCCACAAGTGCTCGGAGTGCAAGAAGTGCTTCAGGTCGAGATCTCACCTGATCAGACACACGATGATCCACACGGGTGAACGGCCCTACGAGTGTGCGCAGTGTGGGAAGAGCTTCAGTGAAAGATCCTCCCTGATCGTGCACTCGAGAATCCACACCAGAAAACGGCCCCATGAGTGTCCAGAGTGTGGGAAGGGCTTCACCCAGAGCCACAACCTGATTAGGCACTTGAAAAGCCACACCGGTGAGAGGCCCTACGAATGTGACCAATGCAGGAAGACGTTCCAGACCAGCTCCCATCTCCTCGTGCACCAGCGGATTCACACGGATGAGAGGCCCTTCCGCTGCCCAGACTGCAACAAGGGATTCAGGCAAAACTCCAGACTCATAAACCACCAATGCATCCACATGAGGGAGAGGCCCTATGAGTGTGACCAGTGCAGAAAGAGGTTTCAGAGCAGCTCCAATCTCCTCGTGCACCAGCAGGTTCTCACGGATGAGAGGCCCTTCTGCTGCCCAGATTTCAACAAGGGATTCAAGCAAAAGTCCAACCTCATCAGACAGCGGTGGATCCAAAGCGGGGAGAGGCCCTTCGAGTGTCCCCAGTGTGGGAAGAGCTTCTCACAGAGCTCCACCCTGACTCTGCACCAGATGATCCACACCGGGAAGAGGCCCTGTGAGTGTGACCAATGCAGGAAGTGGTTTCAGACCCGCGGCTATCTCCTCGTGCACCTGCGGATTCACACAGATGAGAAGCCGTTCCGTTGCCCCGACTGCAGCAAGGGCTTCAAGCAAAACTCCACCCTCATCACCCACTGGTGCATCCACACCGGGGAGAGACCCTATGAGTATGACCAATGCTGGAAGAGGTTTCAGACCAGCTCCCATCTCCTCGTGCACCAGCGGATTCACATGGATGTGAGGCCCTTCCGTTGCCCGGACTGCAACAAGGGATTCAAGCAAAAGTGGAATCTTATAAACCACCAGCGCATCCACACCAGGGAGAGGCCCTATGAGTGTCCCCAGTGTGGGAAACGGTTCTCACAGAGCTCAGCCTTGACCACACACCAACGGAGGCAGCACTGAGGGAAGCCCTGGAGTGCCCCGAGTGGGGGAAGAGCTTCGTGCGCTGCTCCAGCTCCATCCCCCATGGGAGGATCCGTGCTGGATGATCCCCAGTGTGCCGTGGTGGGCAGGGCCCCGGTGATCCCTGGTGCCAGTGATCCCTGTTGAGAAGACACCTGGCTGGGGGCTCCACGTCCTCCTGGCTCCCCATGGACAGCTGGAGTTTTGCTTCATTTCTCTCTGTCTTTTCAAAACACCCTAAAATTGCCTAAAGATAAAGATATTGAACTAGGACCTTGACGGGGACATGGGGGGATCCTCCAGGGGATATGGGGGATGCTGGCTGTGAGGCAGTTGAGGGTTCATGGCAGGGACTTGGGCCTTGCTCAGGGCTTTGGGCTCCCCAGGACGAGCATCTCCGTCTATGCTGGGAGACCCTGGCGGAGGTTCTGGGGCAGCAGATCAAGCACCCTCTGCCCAGGAACTGTCCCCATCTCCCCCTGGCCCGGTTCCTGGTGTTTCCAGTCCAGGAACCCCGTCTCCTCGCCGTCACTCCTCCTGCCCCTGCCCGTTCTCATTTCACCCCACTCCCAGTCCCATCCTGCTCCCATCCCAGTCCACATCCTGTTCCTGGTCTCATTCCCTGTTTCTGGTCCATATTCTTGCTCTGGTTGCTGTTCCTGTATTCCCAGTCCCATATTCCCTGCCCTGTTCTCACTCTCAGATTCCTGGTCCCGCTGCTGGCCCCGCACTTCCATTGCTGTATTCCCTGTCCTGTTCCCATGTTCCCAGTCCCATTCCTGTATTCCCATTTCTGATCCTGGCCCACCTTCCTAATCCCCATCTCTCATTCTCTCATGGCTTCATCTACCCATATTCCCTGTGCCCGTCCCGTTTTCCTATTCCCGATCCCATTCCAGGTCCCTGTCCTTTACTCCTGGCGCCACTCCCATTCCCAGTCTGGTATTCCCGGTCCCATTCTTGGTCCCTGTCCACATTCCAAATACAGGTTTTATGTCCCCATTCCCTATCCCCATCCCCTGTCCCCATTCGCTGCCCCAATCCCCAGTCCCCATCCCCTTTCCGCGTCCCCATTCCCTGTCCCCATTCCCTATCTCCCTTCCCTGTCCCCATCTCCTGTCCCCATCCGCTATCCCTGTTCCCCTTCCCCATCCCGTGTCCCTGTTCCCTGTCCCTGTTACATGTCCCCATCTCTGTCCTCATCCCCAATTCCCTATCCCCCTTCACTGTCCCCATTCCTTGTCCTTGTTCCCTGTCCCCATCCTCTGTCCCCATTCCGTGTCCCCATCCCTGTCCTCATTAGCTGTCCCCATTTCGAGTTCCCTGTCCCCGTCCCCTGTCCCCATCCCCTGTCCCCATTCCCTGTCCCCATCCCCTATCCCCATTCCCCAGGGCCCCCTCTCGCACGGGGCCCTCAGGGCTCCACAGCTCGGGCTGCCTGTGGCACACGAACCCTCCAGCCCTGCTGCTGTCCTTGGCCGGCTGCACAGAGCACAAGGCTTTGGCCATTCCTCACAGGCCCCAGCTTGCCAGAGCAGCCCCTCTCAGAGTCTGTCCAAGGATGTGATGTGCCTGACGACCGTCTCCAATGATTGAGGACAGAGACCCCAGGCTCTGAAAGGAGCCCCTGGCCTGGCCGAGGTGGAATGTTTGCCAAGTCTCGGAGGACTGGCCTGCATCTCCATGAGGACGGAGTGCCACAACAATGGAAGTGGTCACAGTGCACTGAGCCAAGGCTACTTGCCCAAACCGGTGTGTCCATAGCGGAGTACGGACATGTACGGTGTGCAGCCTGTTCCTGAGCACCCAGCCTCAGCACGGGAGGTTCCCGCTCTGGCTCTGTGCCCCTCGCTTGGCCTCAGCACAGGTGGCTCCTGCTTTGGCTCTGTGCCCCTTGCTTTAGTTCCCACCTTGACCAACCTATAAAATCCCTGGAGACTCCCACTCACTGTTGTGATCACCGCACTGGAGAAGATCGTATCCATGGGCATCTCGGCCTCGGGGACTCGTCCCTCCACGTTGGTAGCTTTAATCGTCTTCTCCTCTTTTTCTGTCTTCCTTAGTATTCTTTATTTCTCTCCCCACTCTCGCAATTTTTGCCACTAAATAAAAGTGCATTTTTTAATAAGCAAACTGTGTCTATTGTGCTCTGAGATCCTTAAAACGGACCATCATGTCTCCTGTGTATGTTTGCAGGCCCTGACCCCCTCTGAGCCCTCTCTCCTGCAGGGGACATGGAGGGGACACGGGCCTGCAGGAGCCTCCTGCTCTTGGCCCAGGAGCAAGGCTGCAGCTCCAGCCTTTGGGCCCTGGGCCGCAGCAGCCCAGGGGAGGCCCAGCTGCAGAGCTCGCAGCCCCGCAGGTGTTTCACACCAACGCTTTGGACACGAATCCACGGCCCATATTCCCTCTGCTGCCGCTGTTTCCATATTCCCTGTCCTGTTCCCATATTCCCATTCCCGATCCCTGTCCCGGTCCCATTCCTGGTCCTGGTGTTCCCTGTCCCCTATTCCTGGTCCCATTCCCCATTTCCAGCCCCTATCCGTATTCTCTGTCCCTGTCGCCAATTCCTCCCCAGTCCTGCATTCCAGGTCCCATTCCCCATCCCTGTCCCCATTCTTGGTGCGATTCCCCGTCCCTTTGCCCAGTCCTGGGTGCCACTCCTTATCCCGCTCCCTGTCCCCAGTCCCTGTCCCCAGTCCCGCTCCCTGTCCCCTCTCACCGGACGCCGCCGCCATCGCTCCCGCCCTCTCCTCCCCTCACGTCGCCGGGGAAACCCCGCGATGCTCAAACACACCAATCACAGCGCGCGATCGCTCCAGTATTTGCATAACCACGCCCCACGCCTTGGCCCCGCCCAGCGCTGGCGGCAGCCGAGTCCGGGCGCTGTTCGCTCCCAGTTCCCTCCCAGCGCTCCCAGTAAGAGCCATACTGGGAGGGAAAGCGCTCCCAGTTCCTTCCCGCTGCTCCCGGGATCGCTCCCGGGGCCGCGCGGGGCCGGGCCGCTTTGGAACCTCCCAGGGCGGGAGGAAGAGGAGGCACAGAGCCGGAGCAACAGCAAAGGGAAAGAGAAAAGCAGCAGGAAAACGCCGAGGGAAAGGAAGAGGAGGAGCCGGATCCGGAGGAGGTAAAGAAGAGGAAGAGGAGGAGCGGAGGAAGAGGAGGAGCGGAGGGAGAGGAGCGGCAGCAGCAGCAGCACGCGGTTCCCCCGCCCGCCCGCTCAGGCCGCAGCTCCCCCGGCTCCGGCAGCATCGCCCCCCCCGGAACCCGCAGGTGAGCGGGGAGGGGGAGCTCGCCCCAAACCCATGGTGGGGCTCTCCGGGAGGGGTTGTGTGCGGCCCGGGGCATGTTCGGATCTTGCAGGAGCCCGAAGCGCAGCCGCAAATGGCCCCGGAGGGATCTCGGCGGCTCCCACGTGGCCATGGCCCGGTGCCGGCGGGCAGAGGCCGGAGATAAGCGGGCTCCGGGCCCCCCGAGGCTGAAAGGGGCGCTGACTTGTGCAGCTGCGCTTGGGCAGCGGGACCGGCCGAGCCAACGCGCTCAGCCCTTGTTTTCCCCCCAAAGCAGGATTTCCCATTGCCAAGCCTCGGCCCGTGAGGAGGAGGAGGAGGAGGAGGAGGCCGCGAGGAAGAGGAAGATGTCCCGGCAGGCGCAGGCAGGTGAGGAGGCAGTCAGTGCCCCTTTCCCCCTCTGTCCTGCTCCATGTCCCGGCCCAGCCTGGCCCCCGGCTGCAGGACAAGCCCGCTGCCGACGCCGTCCTGCCGGGGCTGCCCTGAGGGCATCTCCTGCCCCTTGGCTGTGGCACGGAGACAAATCCCGTCCTCTCCTTGTCCTTCCTCCCCCAGACACGGAGCTGAGCACGGAGCCCGGGCAGGACAAATCCCCGCGGCAGAAGCTCGTGCCAGAGGCCCTTTGGAGCGGCTCCACGGCGCAAGAATCCAACGGGGAGGAAAAGGCCCGGAGATCCCGCACCAGGAGGGGCTGCAAACGCACATCTCGGGGATCCCAGGAGGAAAGACCCACCCTGGGGCAGAACTCGAAGCCGGGGGTCCCTGAGCGGTGTCACAATAGGGAGAAGCCCCACAAGTGCTCGGAATGTGAGAAGAGCTTTAGATGGAGATCTCAACTGGTCTCCCACTGGTCACTCCACACAGGGGAAAAGCCCTACGAGTGTGACCAATGCAGGAAAAGCTTTCGGAGCAGTTCTGATCTTCTCAGGCACCAGCAGATTCACAGTGATGACAGGCCCTTCCGCTGCCCCGACTGCAGCAAGGCATTCAAGAACAACTTCAACCTCATAAACCACCGGCGCATCCACACCGGAGAGAGGCCCTACGAGTGTGAGCAATGCAAGAAGAGGTTTTTTACCAGCACCCATCTTCTCCGGCACCAGCAGAGTCACACTGATGAGAGGCCCTTCCGCTGCCCCGACTGCGGGATGAGCTACAAGAGAAACTCCCACCTCATCGTCCATCAACGCGTCCACACTGGGGAGAGGCCCTACGAGTGTCCCCAGTGTGGGAAGGGCTTCAGCTGGAGCGGTGCGCTGTCTGAGCACCAGAGGAGGCACACAGGAGAGAGGCCCTACGAGTGTGACCAATGCAGGAAGACATTTCACACTAGATCAAATCTCCTCCTGCACCAGCGGATTCACACGGATAAGAAACCCTTCTCCTGCCCTGACTGTGGCATGGGCTTCAAGCAGAAGTCGCACCTCACAATGCACCGGCGCATCCACACTGGGGAGAGGCCCTACGAGTGTCCCCAGTGTGAGAAGCGGTTCAGCAATAACTCTGCCCTGACGGCCCACCAGAGAAGCCACACGGGAGAACGGCCCTACGAGTGTGAGGAGTGTGGGAAGAGCTTCCGTACAAGCTCCTGCCTGAACCTCCACCAGAGGACCCACAGCGGGGAGAGGCCCTACGAGTGTGACCAGTGCAGGAAGACGTTTCAGACAAGCTACAATCTTGTCAGGCACCAGCGGATTCACACGGATGAGAGGCCCTTCCGCTGCACCGACTGCGGGAAAGGCTTCAAGTACAACTCCCAACTCGTCATCCACCGGCGCATCCACACCGGGGAGAAGCCCAACAAATGTCCACAGCGTGAGAAGAGCTTCAGCGACGGCTCCACCCTGATTGCCCACTAGAGGACCCACACTGGAGAACAGCCCTATGAGTGTCAAGAGTGTGGGAAGAGCTTCAGGAAGATCTCTGGCCTGATCTCACACCAGAGGATCCACACCGGGGAGAGGCCCTATGAGTGTCCCCAGTGTGGGAAGAGCTTCTCACAGAGCTCAACCTTGAACAAACACCAACGGAGCCAGCACTGAGAGAAGCCCTGGAGTGCCCCGAGTGTGGGAAGAGCTTCATGCGCTGCTCCAGCTCCATCCCCCATGGGAGGATCTGTGCTGGATGATCCCCAGTGAGCCCCGGTGGGCAGAGCCCGGGTGATCCCTGGTGCCGGTGATCCCTGTTGGGAAGACACCTGGCTGGGGGCTCCACGTCCTCCTGGCTCCCCATGGACACCTGGGATTTCGCCTCATTTCTCTGTGTCCTTTCAGAACAGTCACACAGGCATCAAAATACCAAGTTTGAACTAAGAAGTTGATGGGGACATGGGTGGATCTTCCAGGGGACGTGGGGGATTCGGGGTGACCATTCTTAGTCCACCCTGGGGGCGGCCTTGTCAGCCTCCTGTCTTGCCCAAGGTGGATCCTGGAGGCCTTTCAATAAATACCTACTTTATTCTCCCCCTTTGTCCAGTCTCTGTTTCATTTCAGCCTTCCCAAGGCATCATTTCCATTGACGATCCCAGTCCTTGTTAGGGTTCTAAATCCCTGACCACTTCTGTGTCCTTTCCCAGATTCCAGATTCCATTCCCAGTCCTGTCCTCATTCCCAGTCCCATTTCTGATCCCTCTCCCCATTTCCTGTCCCCATGCCCAGGGCAATTCTCATTATGTATCCCCTTTCCTGGTCCCTGACTCCTTTCCCTGTCGCCATTCCCTGTCCTCATTTCCAGTTACTATCCTCATTCCCTGTCTCCATTCTCTGACCCCACTCTGCGTCCCCATTCCCAGTCACCATTCCCATTTCCTGTCCCCATCCCCTGTTCCCATTCCCTGCCCCATTTTCTGTTCCCAGTCCCATTCCCTGTCTCCATTCCCAGTCCGTAGCCTGTATTCCTTGACCCAGTCCCATATTCCCGGTCTCTCTCCTCATTCCCAGTTCCACTCCTGGTCCCTGTCCCCATTCCCAATCTGATTCCCGGTCCCTCTCTCCATTCCTGGTCCCAGTCCCATATTACTTGTCCAATTTTTAGTCCCTGTCTCTTTTCCCATTATCATTTCCACTCCCGCTCTTGTAGTTCCAATTCCTTTACTGATCCCTGTTCCCATTCCCGCTGCCATTCCAGCTCCCTATCCACCCACATTCCGTGTCACTATTCCCTGTCCCCATTCCTATTCACATTCCCGGTCCCTGTCCCCGTCCCCACTTCTATTCCGGGTCCCACTCCTGTGTTCCCTGTCCCCTGCTCCTGGTCCCATTCCCAGCCCCTATCCATATTCTCTGTCCTTGACTCAATCTCTGTCGCAAATTCCTTTCCTCGACGGCAATCCAGGTCCCATTCCCCATCCCTGTCCCCATTCTTGGTGTGATTCCACGTCCCTTTCCGCAGTCCTGGGTGCCACTCTTTATCCCGCTCCCTGTCCCCATTCCCTGTCCCCAGTCCCGCTCCCTGTCCCCATTCCCTGTCCCCAGTCCCGCTCCCTGTCCCCTCTCACCGGACGCCGCCGCCATCGCTCCCGCCCTCTCCGCCCCTCACGTCGCCGGGGAAACCCCGCGCTGCTGAAACCCACCAATCACAGCGCGCGATCGCTGCTGTATTTGCATAACCACGCCCCACGCCTTGGCCCCGCCCAGCGCTGGCGGCAGCCGAGTCCGGGCGCTGTTTGCTCCCAGTTCCCTCCCAGCGCTCCCAGTAAGAGCCATACTGGGAGGGAAAGCGCTCCCAGTTCCTTCCCGCTGCTCCCGGGATCGCTCCCGGGGCCGCGCGGGGCCGGGCCGCTTTGGAACCTCCCAGGCGGGAGGAAGAGGAGGGACAGACCCGGAGCACCAGGAAACTCAAGAGTGGCAGGAAGAGGAGGAGCAGGAAAAAGAAGGGACAGAGGACGAGGAGGATCGGGAGAAAGTCTCTCCCCGGAACCCGCAGGTGAGCGCGGAGGGGGAGCTCGCCCCAAACCCATGGCGGGGCTCTCCGGGCACAAATGCCGTCCTCTCCTTGTCCTTCCTCCCCCAGACACGGAGCTGAGCACGGAGCCCGGGCAGGACAAATCCCCGCGGCAGAAGCTCGTGCCAGAGGCCCTTTGGAGCGGCTCCACGGCGCAGGAATCCAACGGGGAGGAAAAGGCCCGAAGATCCCGCACCAGGAGGGGCTGCAAACACACATCTCGGGGATCCCAGGAGGAAAGACCCACCCTGGGGCAGAGCTCGGAGCTGGGGGTCCCTGAGCGCTGTCCCGATGGGGAGAAGCCCCACAAGTGCTCGGAGTGCAACAAGAGCTTTAGATGGAGATCTGTGCTGCTCACACACCAGAGGATCCACACGGGAGAACGGCCCTACGAGTGTGGAGAGTGTGGGAAAAGATTCAGTCGGAGCGCCCACCTCGACCTGCACCAGAGGAGCCACACTGGCGAGAGGCCCTATGAGTGTCCCCAGTGTTGGAAGAGCTTCAGCAACAGCTCTAACCTGAGTGCCCACCAGAGGACCCACACTGGGGAGAGGCCCTACGAGTGTGAGCAATGCAAGAAGAGGTTTTTTACCAGCTCCCATCTTCTCAGGCACCAGCAGATTCACACTGATGAGAGGCCCTTCCGCTGCCCCGACTGTGGGATGAGCTTCAAGCAGAACTCCGTTCTCATCAGCCACCGGCGCATCCACACCGGGGAGAGGCCCTATGAGTGTCCCCAGTGTGGGAAGAGCTTCAGCCGCAGCGGTGCGCTGTCTAAACATCAGAGGAGGCACACAGGAGAGAGGGCCTACGAGTGTGACCAATGCAGGAAGACATTTCACACCAGATCAAATCTCCTCCTGCACCAGCGGATTCACACGGATGAGAGGCCCTTCTGCTGCCCTGACTGTGGCATGGGCTTCAAGTACAACTCCCACCTCGTCATCCACCGGCGCATCCACACTGGGGAGAGGCCCTACGAGTGTTCCCAGTGTGGGAAGCGCTTCAGCAATAACTCTGCCCTTACGACCCACCAGAGAAGCCACACGGGAGAACGGCCCTACGAGTGTGAGGAGTGTGGGAAGAGCTTCCGTACAAGCTCCTGCCTGATAAAACACCAGAGGACCCACAGCAGGGAGAGGCCCTACGAGTGTGACCAGTGCAGGAAGAGGTTTCTGACCAGCTACACTCTCCTCAGGCACCAGCGGATTCACACGGATGAGAGGCCCTTCCGCTGCCCCGAATGCGGGAAAGGCTTCAAGTACAACTCCCAGCTCGTCATCCACAGGCGCATCCACACCGGGGAGAAGCCCCACAAATGTCCCCAGTGTGAGAAGAGCTTCAGCGACGGCTCCGTCCTGATTGCCCACCAGAGGACCCACACTGGAGAACAGCCCTATGAGTGTGGGGAGTGTGGGAAGAGCTTCAGGAAGAGCTCTGGCCTGATCTCACACCAGAGGATCCACACCGGGGAGAGGCCCTACGAGTGTCCCCAGTGTGGGAAGAGTTTCTCACAGAGCTCAACCTTGACCAAACACCAACGGAGGCAGCACTGAGGGAAGCCCTGGAGTGCCCCGAGTGTGGGAAAAGCTTCGTGCACTGCTCCAACTCCATCCCCCATGGGAGGATCCGTGCTGGATGATCCCCAGTGAGCCGTGGTGGGCAGAGCTCCGGTGATCCCTGGTGCCGGTGATCCCTGTTGGGAAGACACCTGGCTGGGGGCTCCACGTCCTCCTGGCTCCCCCTGGCCGCCTGGGGTTTTCTTTTAATTTCTCTTTCTCCTCTCAAAACACCACACGGGCATCAAATTACCAAGTTTGAACTAAGAAGTTGATGGGGATATGGGCAGATCTTCCAGGAGACGGGGGGGATTCGAGGTGACCATTCTCAGTCCACCCTGGGTGCAGCCTTGGTCAGGCTCCTGTCTTGCCCATGCTGGATCCTGGAGGCCTTTTAATAAATACCTACTTTATTCTCTAGTTCTGTCCAGTCCGTTTCATTTCAGCCTTCCCAAGGCATCATTTCCATTCACATTGCGGGTCCCTGACTGGATCATAAATCACTGTCCACATTCCGGGTCCTTTCCTGTATGGCAGGTTCCATTCCAAGTCGTGTCCCCATTCCCAGTACCATTCGTGGTCCCTCTCCCCATTCCCTATCCCCATTCCCAGTGCTTGGCCCCATTCCCTGTCTCCATTCTAATTCGCTCCCGATTCCCAGTAAAGTTCCCATTCCCTGTCCCCATTTCCTGAACCAACAAATCCACACTCCAGGTCTGTCCTGAATCCTGTTCTCTGTCCGCACTCCCTGTCCCCATTCCCTGTCCCCAGTCCCGCTCCCTGTCCCCTCTCACCGGACGCCGCCGCCATCGCTCCCGCCCTCTCCGCCCCTCACGTCGCCGGGGAAACCCCGCGCTCCTCAAACCCACCAATCACAGCGCGCGATCGCTCCAGTATTTGCATAACCACGCCCCACGCCTTGGCCCCGCCCAGCGCCGGCAGAAGCCGAGTCCGGGCGCTGTTCGCTCCCAGTTCCCTCCCAGCGCTCCCAGTAAGAGCCATACTGGGAGGGAAAGCGCTCCCAGTTCCTTCCCGCTGCTCCCGGGATCGCTCCCGGGGCCGCGCGGGGCCGGGCCGCTTTGGAACCTCCCAGGGCGGGAGGAAGAGGAGGCACAGAGACGGAGCAACAGCAAAGGGAAAGAGAAAAGCAGCAGGAAAACGCCGAGGGAAAGGAAGAGGAGGAGCCGGATCCGGAGGAGGGAAAGAAGAGGAAGAGGAGGAGCGGAGGAAGAGGAGCGGCAGCAGCAGCAGCACGCGGTTCCCCCGCCCGCCCGCTCAGGCCGCAGCTCCCCCGGCTCCGGCAGCATCGCCCCCCCCGGAACCCGCAGGTGAGCGGGGAGGGGGAGCTCGCCCCAAACCCATGGCGGGGCTCTCCGGGAGGGGTTGTGTGCGGCCCGGGGCATGTTCGGATCTTGCAGGAGCCCGAAGCCCAGCCGCAAATGGCCCCGGAGGGATTTCGGCGGCTCCAACGTGGCCATGGCCCGGTCCCGGCGGGCAGAGGCCGGAGATGAGCGGGCTCCGGGCCCCCCGAGGCTGAAAGGGGCGCTGACTTGTGCGGCTGCGCTTGGGCAGCGGGACCGGCCGAGCCAACGCGCTCAGCCCTTGTTTTCCCTCCAAAGCAGGATTTCCCATTGCCAAGCCTCGGCCCGTGAGGAGGAGGAGGAGGCCGCGAGGAAGAGGAAGATGTCCCGGGAGGCGCAGGCAGGTGAGGAGGCAGTCAGTGCCCCTTTCCCCCTCTGTCCCGCTCCATGTCCCGGCCCAGCCTGGCCCCCGGCTGCAGGACAAGCCCGCTGCCGACGCCGTCCTGCCGGGGCTGCCCTGAGGGCATCTCCTGCCCCTTGACTGTGGCACGGAGACAAATGCCGTCCTCTCCTTGTCCTTCCTCCCCCAGACACGGAGCTGAGCACGGAGCCCGGGCAGGACAAATCCCCGCGGCAGAAGCTCGTGCCAGAGGCCCTTTGGAGCGGCTCCACGGCGCAGGAATCCAACGGGGAGGAAAAGGCCCGGAGATCCCGCACCAGGAGGGGCTGCAAACGCACATCTCGGGGATCCCAGGAGGAAAGACCCACCCTGGGGCAGAGCTCGGAGCTGGGGGTCCCTGAGCGGTGTCCCGATGGGGAGAAGCCCCACAAGTGCTCGGAGTGCAACAAGAGCTTTAGATGGAGATCTGTGCTGCTCACACACCAGAGGATCCACACGGGAGAACGGCCCTACGAGTGTGGAGAGTGTGGGAAAAGATTCAGTCGGAGCGCCCACCTCGACCTGCACCAGAGGAGCCACACTGGCGAGAGGCCCTATGAGTGTCCCCAATGTAGGAAGAGCTTCAGCAACAGCTCCAACCTGAGTGCCCACCAGAGGACCCACACCGGAGAGAGGCCGTACGGGTGTGAGCAATGCAAGAAGAGGTTTTTTACCAGCTCCCATCTTCTCAGGCACCAGCAGATTCACACTGATGAGAGGCCCTTCCGCTGCCCCGACTGTGGGATGAGCTTCAAGCAGAACTCCGTTCTCATCAGCCACCGGCGCATCCACACCGGGGAGAGGCCCTACGAGTGTCCGCAGTGTGGGAAGAGCTTCAGCTGGAGCGGTGCGCTGTCTAACCACCAGAGGAGGCACACAGGAGAGAGGCCCTACGAGTGTGACCAATGCAGGAAGACATTTCACACCAGATCAAATCTCCTCTTGCACCAGTGGACTCACACGGATGAGAAACCCTTCTGCTGCCCTGACTGTGGCATGGGCTTCAAGTACAACTCCCACCTCGTCATCCACCGGCGCATCCACACTGGGGAGTGGCCCTACGAGTGTCCCCAGTGTAAGAAGAGGTTCAGCAATAACTCTGCCCTGACGGCCCACCAGAGAAGCCACTCGGGAGAACGGCCCTACGAGTGTGAGGAGTGTGGGAAGAGCTTCCGTACAAGCTCCTGCCTGAACCTCCACCGGAGGACCCACAGCGGGGAGAGGCCCTACGAATGTGACCAGTGCAGAAAGAGGTTTCTGTCCAGCTCCAGTCTCCTCAGGCACCAGCGGATTCACACGGATGAGAGGCCCTTCCGCTGCCCCGAATGCGGGAAAGGCTTCAAGTACAACTCCCAACTCGTCATCCACCGGCGCATCCACACCGGGGAGAAGCCCCACAAATGTCCCCAGTGTGAGAAGAGCTTCAGCGACGGCTCCACCCTGATTGCCCACCAGAGGACCCACACTGGAGAAAAGCCCTATGAGTGTCGAGAGTGTGGGAAGAGCTTCAGGAAGATCTCTGGCCTGATCTCACACCAGAGGATCCACACCGGGGAGAGGCCCTATGAGTGTCCCCAGTGTGGGAAGAGCTTCTCACAGAGCTCAACCTTGACCAAACACCAACGGAGCCAGCACTGAGGGAAGCCCTGGAGTGCCCCGAGTGTGGGAAGAGCTTCATGCGCTGCTCCAGCTCCATCCCCCATGGGAGGATCCGTGCTGGATGATCCCCAGTGAGCCCCGGTGGGCAGAGCCCCGGTGATCCCTGGTGCCGGTGATCCCTGTTGGGAAGACACCTAGCTGGGGGTTCCACGTTCTCCTGGCTCCCCATGGACACCTGGGATTTCGCCTCATTTCTCTTTGTCCTTTCACAACAGGCACACAGGCATCAAAATACCAAGTTTGAACTAAGACGTTACCAGGAACATGGGGGGATCTTCTACGGGACATGCGATATTCAGGGTGACCATTCTTAGTCCACTCTGGGGGCAGCCTTGGTCAGGCTCCTGTCTTGCCCAAGGTGGATCCTGGAGGCTTTAAAAAAAATTCCTACTTTACTCTCCACCTTTGTCCAGTCTCTGTTTCATTTCAGCCTTCCCAAGGCATCATTTCCATTGACAATCCCAGTCCTTGTTGGGGTTCTAAATCCCTGACCACTTCTGTGTCCTTTCCCACATTCCAGATTCCATTCCCAGTCCTGTCCTCATTCCCAGTTCCATTTCCGATCCCTCTCCCCATTTCCTGTCCCCATGCCCAGGGCAATTCTCATTATGTATCCCCATTCCTGGTCCCTGACTCCTTTCCCTGTCGCCATTCCCTGTCCTCATTTCCAGTTACTATCCTCATTCCCTGTCTCCATTCTCTGACCCCACTCTGCGTCCCCATTCCCAGTCACTATTCCCATTTCCTGTCCCCATTCCCTGTCCCCATCCCCTGTTCCCATTCCCTGCCCCATTTTCTGTTCCCAGTCCCATTCCCTGTCTCCATTCCCAGTCCGTAGCCCGTATTCCTTGACCCAGTCCCATATTCCCGGTCTCTCTCCTCATTCCCAGATCCACTCCTGGTCCCTGTCCCCATTCCCAATCTGATTCCCGGTCCCTCTCTCCATTCCTGGTCCCAGTCCCATATTACTTGTCCAATTTTTAGTCCCTGTCTCTTTTCCCATTATCATTTCCACTCCCGCTCTTGTAGTTCCAATTCCTTTACTGATCCCTGTTCCCATTCCCGCTGCCATTCCAGCTCCCTATCCACCCACATTCCGTGTCATTATTCCCTGTCCCCATTCCTATTCACATTCCAGGTCCCTGTCCCCGTCCCCACTTCTATTCCGGGTCCCATTCCTCTGTTCCCTGTCCCCTGCTCCTGGTCCCATTCCCAGCCCCTATCCATATTCTCTGTCCCTGCTTCAGTCCCTGTCGCAAATTCCTTTCCTCCACGGCATTCCAGGTCCCATTCCCCAACCCTGTCCCCATTCTTGGTGTGATTCCACGTCCCATTCCCAATCCTGGGCTCCACTCCTTATCCCGCTCCCATTCGCAGCCCGTGACCCTGTTCTCGGCTCCTGTCCTGTATTCTCGGTGCGATTCCTGATCTTCCAGTCCCGCTCCCTGTCCTCAGTCCGGCTCCCTGTCCCCAGTCCCGCTCTCTGTCCCTAGTCCCGCTCCCTGTCCTCTCTCACCGGACGCCGCCGCCATCGCTCCCGCCCTCTCCGCCCCTCACGGCGCCAGGGAAACCGCGCGATGCTCAAACCCACCAATCACAGCGCGCGATCGCTCCAGTATTTGCATAACCACGCCCCATGCCTTGGCCCCGCCCAGCGCCGGCGGCAGCCGAGTCCGGGCGCTGTTCGCTCCCAGTTCCCTCCCAGCGCTCCCAGTAAGAGCCATACTGGGAGGGAAAGCGCTCCCAGTTCCTTCCCGCTGCTCCCGGGATCGCTCCCGGGGCAGCGCGGGGCCGGGTCGCTTTGGAACCTCCCAGGGCGGGAGGAAGAGGAGGCACAGAGCCGGAGCAACAGCAAAGGGAAAGAGAAAAGCAGCAGGAAAACGCCGAGGGAAAGGAAGAGGAGGAGCCGGATCCGGAGGAGGTAAAGAAGAGGAAGAGGAGGAGCGGAGGAAGAGGAGGAGCGGAGGGAGAGGAGCGGCAGCAGCAGCAGCACGCGGTTCCCCCGCCCGCCCGCTCAGGCCGCAGCTCCCCCGGCTCCGGCAGCATCGCCCCCCCCGGAACCCGCAGGTGAGCGGGGAGGGGCAGCTCGCCCCAAACCCATGGCGGGGCTCTCCGGGAGGGGTTGTGTGCGGCCCGGGGCATGTTCGGATCTTGCAGGAGCCCGAAGCGCAGCCGCAAATGGCCCCGGAGGGATCTCGGCGGCTCCCACGTGGCCATGGCCCGGTGCCGGCGGGCAGAGGCCGGAGATGAGCGGGCTCCGGGCCCCCCGAGGCTGAAAGGGGCGCTGACTTGTGCAGCTGCGCTTGGGCAGCGGGACCGGCCGAGCCAACGCGCTCAGCCCTTGTTTTCCCCCCAAAGCAGGATTTCCCATTGCCAAGCCTCGGCCCGTGAGGAGGAGGAGGAGGAGGAGGAGGCCGCGAGGAAGAGGAAGATGTCCCGGCAGGCGCAGGCAGGTGAGGAGGCAGTCAGTGCCCCTTTCCCCCTCTGTCCTGCTCCATGTCCCGGCCCAGCCTGGCCCCCGGCTGCAGGACAAGCCCGCTGCCGACGCCGTCCTGCCGGGGCTGCCCTGAGGGCATCTCCTGCCCCTTGGCTGTGGCACGGAGACAAATGCCGTCCTCTCCTTGTCCTTCCTCCCCCAGACACGGAGCTGAGCACGGAGCCCGGGCAGGACAAATCCCCGCGGCAGAAGCTCGTGCCAGAGGCCCTTTGGAGCGTCTCCACGGCGCAAGAATCCAACGGGGAGGAAAAGGCCCGGAGATCCCGCACCAGGAGGGGCTGCAAACGCACATCTCGGGGATCCCAGGAGGAAAGACCCATCCTGGGGCAGAACTCGAAGCCGGGGGTCCCTGAGCGGTGTCACAATAGGGAGAAGCCCCACAAGTGCTCGGAATGTGAGAAGAGCTTTAGATGGAGATCTCAACTGGTCTCCCACTGGTCACTCCACACAGGGGAAAAGCCCTACGAGTGTGACCAATGCAGGAAAAGCTTTCGGAGCAGTTCTGATCTTCTCAGGCACCAGCAGATTCACAGTGATGACAGGCCCTTCCGCTGCCCCGACTGCAGCAAGGCATTCAAGAACAACTTCAACCTCATAAACCACCGGCGCATCCACACCGGAGAGAGGCCCTACGAGTGTGAGCAATGCAAGAAGAGGTTTTTTACCAGCACCCATCTTCTCCGGCACCAGCAGAGTCACACTGATGAGAGGCCCTTCCGCTGCCCCGACTGCGGGATGAGCTACAAGAGAAACTCCCACCTCATCGTCCATCAACGCGTCCACACTGGGGAGAGGCCCTACGAGTGTCCTCAGTGTGGGAAGGGCTTCAGCTGGAGCGGTGCGCTGTCTGAGCACCAGAGGAGGCACACAGGAGAGAGGCCCTACGAGTGTGACCAATGCAGGAAGACATTTCACACTAGATCAAATCTCCTCCTGCACCAGCGGATTCACACGGATAAGAAACCCTTCTCCTGCCCTGACTGTGGCATGGGCTTCAAGCAGAAGTCGCACCTCACAATGCACCGGCGCATCCACACTGGGGAGAGGCCCTACGAGTGTCCCCAGTGTGAGAAGCAGTTCAGCAATAACTCTGCTCTGACGGCCCACCAGAGAAGCCACACGGGAGAACGGCCCTACGAGTGTGAGGAGTGTGGGAAGAGCTTCCGTACAAGCTCCTGCCTGAACCTCCACCAGAGGACCCACAGCGGGGAGAGGCCCTACGAGTGTGACCAGTGCAGGAAGACGTTTCAGACAAGCTACAATCTTGTCAGGCACCAGCGGATTCACACGGATGAGAGGCCCTTCCGCTGCACCGACTGCGGGAAAGGCTTCAAGTACAACTCCCAACTCGTCATCCACCGGCGCATCCACACCGGGGAGAAGCCCAACAAATGTCCACAGCGTGAGAAGAGCTTCAGCGACGGCTCCACCCTGATTGCCCACTAGAGGACCCACACTGAAGAACAGCCCTATGAGTGTCAAGAGTGTGGGAAGAGCTTCAGGAAGATCTCTGGCCTGATCTCACACCAGAGGATCCACACCGGGGAGAGGCCCTATGAGTGTCCCCAGTGTGGGAAGAGCTTCTCACAGAGCTCAACCTTGAACAAACACCAACGGAGCCAGCACTGAGAGAAGCCCTGGAGTGCCCCGAGTGTGGGAAGAGCTTCATGCGCTGCTCCAGCTCCATCCCCCATGGGAGGATCCGTGCTGGATGATCCCCAGTGAGCCCCGGTGGGCAGAGCCCGGGTGATCCCTGGTGCCGGTGATCCCTGTTGGGAAGACACCTGGCTGGGGGCTCCACGTCCTCCTGGCTCCCCATGGACACCTGGGATTTCGCCTCATTTCTCTGTGTCCTTTCAGAACAGTCACACAGGCATCAAAATACCAAGTTTGAACTAAGAAGTTGATGGGGACATGGGTGGATCTTCCAGGGGACGTGGGGGATTCGGGGTGACCATTCTTAGTCCACCCTGGGGGCGGCCTTGTCAGCCTCCTGTCTTGCCCAAGGTGGATCCTGGAGGCCTTTCAATAAATACCTACTTTATTCTCCCCCTTTGTCCAGTCTCTGTTTCATTTCAGCCTTCCCAAGGCATCATTTCCATTGACGATCCCAGTCCTTGTTAGGGTTCTAAATCCCTGACCACTTCTGTGTCCTTTCCCACATTCCAGATTCCATTCCCAGTCCTGTCCTCATTCCCAGTCCCATTTCTGATCCCTCTCCCCATTTCCTGTCCCCATGCCCAGGGCAATTCTCATTATGTATCCCCTTTCCTGGTCCCTGACTCCTTTCCCTGTCGCCATTCCCTGTCCTCATTTCCAGTTACTATCCTCATTCCCTGTCTCCATTCTCTGACCCCACTCTGCGTCCCCATTCCCAGTCACCATTCCCATTTCCTGTCCCCATCCCCTGTTCCCATTCCCTGCCCCATTTTCTGTTCCCAGTCCCATTCCCTGTCTCCATTCCCAGTCCGTAGCCTGTATTCCTTGACCCAGTCCCATATTCCCGGTCTCTCTCCTCATTCCCAGTTCCACTCCTGGTCCCTGTCCCCATTCCCAATCTGATTCCCGGTCCCTCTCTCCATTCCTGGTCCCAGTCCCGTATTACTTGTCCAATTTTTAGTCCCTGTCTCTTTTCCCATTATCATTTCCACTCCCGCTCTTGTAGTTCCAATTCCTTTACTGATCCCTGTTCCCATTCCCGCTGCCATTCCAGCTCCCTATCCACCCACATTCCGTGTCACTATTCCCTGTCCCCATTCCTATTCACATTCCCGGTCCCTGTCCCCGTCCCCACTTCTATTCCGGGTCCCATTCCTGTGTTCCCTGTCCCCTGCTCCTGGTCCCATTCCCAGCCCCTATCCATATTCTCTGTCCTTGACTCAATCTCTGTCGCAAATTCCTTTCCTCGACGGCAATCCAGGTCCCATTCCCCATCCCTGTCCCCATTCTTGGTGTGATTCCACGTCCCTTTCCGCAGTCCTGGGTGCCACTCTTTATCCCGCTCCCTGTCCCCATTCCCTGTCCCCAGTCCCGCTCCCTGTCCCCAGTCCCGCTCCCTGTCCCCTCTCACCGGACGCCGCCGCCATCGCTCCCGCCCTCTCCGCCCCTCACGTCGCCGGGGAAACCCCGCGCTCCTCAAACCCACCAATCACAGCGCGCGATCGCTCCAGTATTTGCATAACCACGCCCCACGCCTTGGCCCCGCCCAGCGCTGGCGGCAGCCGAGTCCGGGCGCTGTTTGCTCCCAGTTCCCTCCCAGCGCTCCCAGTAAGAGCCATACTGGGAGGGAAAGCGCTCCCAGTTCCTTCCCGCTGCTCCCGGGATCGCTCCCGGGGCCGCGCGGGGCCGGGCCGCTTTGGAACCTCCCAGGCGGGAGGAAGAGGAGGGACAGACCCGGAGCACCAGGAAACTCAAGAGTGGCAGGAAGAGGAGGAGCAGGAAGCAGAAGGGACAGAGGACGAGGAGGATCGGGAGAAAGTCTCTCCCCGGAACCCGCAGGTGAGCGCGGAGGGGGAGCTCGCCCCAAACCCATGGCGGGGCTCTCCGGGCACAAATGCCGTCCTCTCCTTGTCCTTCCTCCCCCAGACACGGAGCTGAGCACGGAGCCCGGGCAGGACAAATCCCCGCGGCAGAAGCTCGTGCCAGAGGCCCTTTGGAGCGGCTCCACGGCGCAGGAATCCAACGGGGAGGAAAAGGCCCGGAGATCCCGCACCAGGAGGGGCTGCAAACACACATCTCGGGGATCCCAGGAGGAAAGACCCACCCTGGGGCAGAGCTCGGAGCTGGGGGTCCCTGAGCGCTGTCCCGATGGGGAGAAGCCCCACAAGTGCTCTGAGTGCAACAAGAGCTTTAGATGGAGATCTGTGCTGCTCACACACCAGAGGATCCACACGGGAGAACGGCCCTACGAGTGTGGAGAGTGTGGGAAAAGATTCAGTCGGAGCGCCCACCTCGACCTGCACCAGAGGAGCCACACTGGCGAGAGGCCCTATGAGTGTCCCCAGTGTTGGAAGAGCTTCAGCAACAGCTCTAACCTGAGTGCCCACCAGAGGACCCACACTGGGGAGAGGCCCTACGAGTGTGAGCAATGCAAGAAGAGGTTTTTTACCAGCTCCCATCTTCTCAGGCACCAGCAGATTCACACTGATGAGAGGCCCTTCCGCTGCCCCGACTGTGGGATGAGCTTCAAGCAGAACTCCGTTCTCATCAGCCACCGGCGCATCCACACCGGGGAGAGGCCCTATGAGTGTCCCCAGTGTGGGAAGAGCTTCAGCCGCAGCGGTGCGCTGTCTAAACATCAGAGGAGGCACACAGGAGAGAGGGCCTACGAGTGTGACCAATGCAGGAAGACATTTCACACCAGATCAAATCTCCTCCTGCACCAGCGGATTCACACGGATGAGAGGCCCTTCTGCTGCCCTGACTGTGGCATGGGCTTCAAGTACAACTCCCACCTCGTCATCCACCGGCGCATCCACACTGGGGAGAGGCCCTACAAGTGTTCCCAGTGTGGGAAGCGCTTCAGCAATAACTCTGCCCTGACGACCCACCAGAGAAGCCATTCGGGAGAACGGCCCTACGAGTGTGAGGAGTGTGGGAAGAGCTTCCGTACAAGCTCCTGCCTGATAAAACACCAAAGGACCCACAGCGGGGAGAGGCCCTACGAGTGTGACCAATGCAGGAAGAGGTTTCTGACCAGCTACACTCTCCTCAGGCACCAGCGGATTCACACGGATGAGAGGCCCTTCCGCTGCCCCGAATGCGGGAAAGGCTTCAAGTACAACTCCCAGCTCGTCATCCACAGGCGCATCCACACCGGGGAGAAGCCCCACAAATGTCCCCAGTGTGAGAAGAGCTTCAGCGACGGCTCCGTCCTGATTGCCCACCAGAGGACCCACACTGGAGAACAGCCCTATGAGTGTGGGGAGTGTGGGAAGAGCTTCAGGAAGCGCTCTGGCCTGATCTCACACCAGAGGATCCACACCGGGGAGAGGCCCTACGAGTGTCCCCAGTGTGGGAAGAGTTTCTCACAGAGCTCAACCTTGACCAAACACCAACGGAGGCAGCACTGAGGGAAGCCCTGGAGTGCCCCGAGTGTGGGAAAAGCTTCATGCGCTGCTCCAACTCCATCCCCCATGGGATGATCCGTGCTGGATGATCCCCAGTGTGCCGTGGTGGGCAGAGCCCCGGTGATCCCTGGTGCCGGTGATCCCTGTTGGGAAGACACCTGGCTGGGGGCTCCACGTCCTCCTGGCTCCCCCTGGCCACCTGGGGTTTTCTTTTAATTTCTCTTTCTCCTCTCAAAACACCACACGGGCATCAAATTACCAAGTTTGAACTAAGAAGTTGATGGGGATATGGGCAGATCTTCCAGGGGACGTGGGGGATTCGAGGTGACCATTCTCAGTCCACCCTGGGTGCAGCCTTGGTCAGGCTCCTGTCTTGCCCATGGTGGATCCTGGAGGCCTTTTAATAAATACCTCCTTTATTCTCTAGTTCTGTCCAGTCCGTTTCATTTCAGCCTTCCCAAGGCATCATTTCCATTCACATTGTGGGTCCCTGACCGGATCATAAATCACTGTCCACATTCCGGGTCCTTTCCTGTATGGCAGGTTCCATTCCCAGTCCTGTCCCCATCCCCAGTACCATTCGTGGTCCCTCTCCCCATTCCCTATCCCCATTCCCAGTGCTTTGCCCCATCCCCTGTCTCCATTCTAATTCGCTCCCGATTCCCAGTAAAATTCCCATTCCCTGTCCCCATTTCCTGAACCAACAAATCCACACTCCAGGTCTGTCCTGAATCCTGTTCTCTGCCCGCACTCCCTGTCCCCATTCCCTGTCCCCAGTCCCGCTCCCTGTCTCCAGTCCCGCTCCCTGTCCCTTCTCACCGGACGCCGCCGCCATCGCTCCCGCCCTCTCCGCCCCTCACGTCGCCGGGGAAACCCCGCGCTCCTCAAACCCACCAATCACAGCGCGCGATCGATCCTGTATTTGCATAACCACGCCCCACGCCTTGGCCCCGCCCAGCGCCGGCAGAAGCCGAGTCCGGGCGCTGTTCGCTCCCAGTTCCCTCCCAGCGCTCCCAGTAAGAGCCATACTGGGAGGGAAAGCGCTCCCCGTTCCTTCCCGCTGCTCCCGGGATCGCTCCCGGGGCCGCGCGGGGCCGGGTCGCTTTGGAACCTCCCAGGGCGGGAGGAAGAGGAGGCACAGAGCCGGAGCAACAGCAAAGGGAAAGAGAAAAGCAGCAGGAAAACGCCGAGGAAAAGGAAGAGGAGGAGCCGGATCCGGAGGAGGGAAAGAAGAGGAAGAGGAGGAGCGGAGGAAGAGGAGCGGCAGCAGCAGCAGCACGCGGTTCCCCCGCCCGCCCGCTCAGGCCGCAGCTCCCCCGGCTCCGGCAGCATCGCCGCCCCCGGAACCCGCAGGTGAGCGGGGAGGGGGAGCTCGCCCCAAACCCATGGCGGGGCGCCTCGGGAGGGGTTGTGTGCGGCCCGGGGCATGTTCGGATCTTATAGGAGCCCGAAGCGCAGCCGCAAATGGCCCCGGAGGGATCTCGGCGGCTCCCACGTGGCCATGGCCCGGTCCCGGCGGGCAGAGGCCGGAGATGAGCGGGCTCCGGGCCCCCCGAGGCTGAAAGGGGCGCTGACTTGTGCAGCTGCGCTTGGGCAGCGGGACCGGCCGAGCCAACGCGCTCAGCCCTTGTTTTCCCCCCAAAGCAGGATTTCCCATTGCCAAGCCTCGGCCCGTGAGGAGGAGGAGGAGGAGGAGGCCGAGGCCACGAGGAAGAGGAAGATGTCCCGGGAGGCGCAGGCAGGTGAGGAGGCAGTCAGTGCCCCTTTCCCCCTCTGTCCCGCTCCATGTCCCGGCCCAGCCTGGCCCCCGGCTGCAGGACAAGCCCGCTGCCGACGCCGTCCTGCCGGGGCTGCCCTGAGGGCATCTCCTGCCCCTTGGCTGTGGCACGGAGACAAATGCCGTCCTCTCCTTGTCCTTCCTCCCCCAGACACGGAGCTGAGCACGGAGCCCAGGCAGGACAAATCCCCGCGGCAGAAGCTGGTGCCAGAGGCCCTTTGGAGCGGCTCCACGGCGCAGGAATCCAACGGGGAGGAAAAGGCCCGGAGATCCCGCACCAGGAGGGGCTGCAAACGCACATCTCGGGGATCCCAGGAGGAAAGACCCACCCTGGGGCAGAGCTCGGAGCTGGGGGTCCCTGAGCGGCGTCACGATGGGGAGAATCCCCACAAGTGCTCGGAGTGCGAGAAGAGCTTCAAATCGAGATCTGTGCTGCTCACACACCAGAGGATCGACACGGGAGAACGGCCCCATGAGTGTCCAGAGTGTGGGAAGGGCTTCGCCCACAGCAACCACCTGATTAGGCACTTGAAAAGCCACACCGAGAAAAGGCCCTACGAGTGTGACCAATGCAGGAAGAAATTTCTAACCAGTTCTGGTCTCCTCGTGCACCAGCGGATTCACACGGATGAGAGGCCATTCTGCTGCCCCGACTGCAACAAGGGTTTTAAGTACAACTCCGCCCTCATCAGGCACCGGCGCATCCACACCGGGGAGAGGCCTTATGAGTGTCCCCGGTGTGGGAAGAGCTTCCGCAGTAGATCCCACCTGCATGCCCACACGTTGATCCACACCGGGGAGAGGCCCTACGAGTGTGACCAATGCAGGAAGAGGTTTCAGACCAATTCTGATCTTTTCAAGCACCAGCGGATTCACACTGATGAGAGGCCCTTCTGCTGCCCAGACTGCAACAAGGGATTCACGCAGAAGTCCAACCTCATCAGGCACCTGAGCATCCACACCGGGGACAGGCCCTATGAGTGTCCCCAGTGTGGGAAGAGCTTCATCGATAGGCCTGACCTGATCAGACACCAGATGATCCACAGCGGGGAGAGGCCCTACGAGTGTGACCAATGCAGGAAGAGGTTCCAGACGAGCTCACATCTCCTCAGGCACCAGCGGATTCACACGGATGAGAGGCCCTTCCGCTGCCCCGACTGCAACAAGGGATTCAAGCACAACTCCACCCTCATAACCCACCAGAGGATCCACACCGGGGAGAGGCCCTACGAGTGTCCCCAGTGTGGGAAGAGTTTCTCACAGAGCTCAACCTTGACCCAACACCAACGGAGCCAGCACTGAGGGAAGCCCTGGAGTGCCCCGAGTGGGGGAAGAGCTTCGTGCGCTGCTCCAGCTCCATCCCCCATGGGAGGATTCGTGCTGGATGATCCCCAGTGAGCCGTGGTGGGCAGAGCCCCGGTGATCCCTGGTGCCGGTGATCCCTGTTGGGAAGACACCTGGCTGGGGGCTCCACGTCCTCCTGGCTCCCCATGGACACCTGGGATTTCGCCTCATTTCTCTTTGTCCTTTCACAACTATCACACAGGCATCAATATACCAAGTTTGAACTAAGAAGTTGATGGGGACATGGGCCGATCTTCCAGGGGACATGGGGGATTCGAGGTGACCATTCTTAGTCCACCCTGGGGGTGGCCTTGGTCAGGCTCCTGTCTTGCCCCAAGGTGGATCCTGGAGGCCTTTCAATAAATACCTACTTTATTCTCCACTTTTGTCCAGTCTCTGTTTCATTTCAGCCTTCCCAAGGCATCATTTCCGTTGACGATCCCAGTCCTTGTTAGGGTTCTAAATCCCTGACCACTTCTGTGTCCTTTCCCACATTCCAGATTCCATTCCCAGTCCTGTCCTCATTCCCAGTCCCATTTCCGATCCCTCTCCCCATTTCCTGTCCCCATGCCCAGGGCAATTCTCATTATGTATCCCCATTCCTGGTCCCTGACTCCTTTCCCTGTCGCCATTCCCTGTCCTCATTTCCAGTTACTATCCTCATTCCCTGTCTCCATTCTCTGACCCCACTCTGCATCCCCATTCCCAGTCACCATTCCCATTTCCTGTCCCCATCCCCTGTTCCCATTCCCTGCCCCATTTTCTGTTCCCAGTCCCATTCCCTGTCTCCATTCCCAGTCCGTAGCCCGTATTCCCTGACCCAGTCCCATATTCCCGGTCTCTCTCCTCACTCCCAGTTCCACTCCTGGTCCCTGTCCCCGTTCCCAATCTGATTCCCGGTCCCTCTCTCCATTCCTGGTCCCAGTCCCGTATTACTTGTCCAATTTTTAGTCCCTGTCTCTTTTCCCATTATCATTCCCACTCCCGCTCTTGTAGTTCCAATTCCTTTACTGATCCCTGTTCCCATTCCTGCTGCCATTCCAGCTCCCTATCCACATTCCGTGTCATTATTCCCTGTCCCCATTCCTATTCATATTCCCGGTCCCTGTCCCCGTCCCCACTTCTATTCCGGGTCCCATTCCTGTGTTCCTTGTCCCCTGCTCCTGGTCCCATTCCCAGCCCCTATCCATATTCTCTGTCCCTGGCTCAGTCCCTGTCGCAAATTCCTTTCCTCCACGGCATTCCAGGTCCCATTCCCCATCCCTGTCCCTGCTCTTGGTGTGATTCCACGTCCCTTTCTCCAGTCCTGGGCTCCACTCCTTATCCCGCTCCCTGTCCCCATTCCCTGTCCCCATTCCCTGTCCCCATTCCCTGTCCCCATCCCCTGTCCCCATTCCCTATCCACTTTCCCTGTCCCCGTTCCCAGTCCCCATCCCCTGTCCTCACTCGCCATCCCCTGTCCTCGTCCCGATTCCCAGTCCCCATTTCGAGTTCCCTGTCCCCATCCCTGTCCCCGTTCCCCAGGGCCGCCTCTCGCACGGGGCCCTCAGGGCTCCACAGCTCGGGCTGCCTGTGGCACACCAACCCTCCAGCCCTGCTGCTGTCCTTGGCCGGCTGCACAGAGCACAAGGCTTTGGCCATTCCTCACAGGCCCCAGCTGGCCAGAGCAGCCCCTCTCAGAGTCTGTCCAAGGATGTGATGTGCCTCACGACCGTCTCCAATGATTGAGGACAGAGACCCCAGGCTTTGAAAGGAGCCCCTGGCCTGGCCGAGGTGGAATGTTTGCCAAGTCTTGGAGGACTGGTCTGCATCTCCATGAGAACGGAGTGCCACAATGGAAGTGGTCACAGTGCACTGAGCCAAGGCTACTTGCCCAAACCGGTGTGTCCATAGCAGAGTACGGACATGTACGGTGTGCAGCCTGTTCCTGAGCACCCAGCCTCAGCACGGGAGGTTCCCACTCTGGCTCTGTGCCCCTCGCTTGGCCTCAGCACAGGTGGCTCCTGTTTGGCTCTGTGCCCCTCGCTTTAGTTCCCGCCTTGACCAACCTATGAAATCCCTGGAGACCCCACTCACTGTTGTGATCACCCCACTGGAGAAGATCGTATCCATGGGCATCTCGACTTCGACTCATCTCTCCACGTTGGTAACTATAATCCCCGTCCCCTATCTCTCTCTTTTTTCTTACTCTTCTTTATTATTCTCCCCACTATCGCATTTTTTGTCACTAAATAAACGTGGATTTTTTAATAAGGAAACTGTGTCTATTGTGCTCTGAGATCCTTAAAACGGACCATCAGGTCTCCTGCGTATGTTTGCAGACCCTGACCCCCTCTGAGCCCTCTCTCCTGCAGGGGACATGGAGGGGACAGGGGCCTGCAGGAGCCTCCTGCTCTTGGCCCAGGAGCAAGGCTGCAGCTCCAGCCTTTGGGCCCTGGGCCGCAGCAGCCCAGGGGAGCCCCAGCTGCAGAGCTCGCAGCCCCGCAGGTGTTTCACCGCAACGCTTTGGACACGAATCCCCGGCCCATAGTCCCTCTGCTGTCGCTGTTTCCATATTCCCTGTCCTGTTCCCATATTCCCATTCCCGATCCCTGTCCCGGTGCCATTCCTGTGTTCCCTGTCCCCTATTCCTGGTCCCATTCCGCATTCCCAGCCCCTATCCGTATTCTCTGTCCCTGTCGCCAATTCCTCCCCTGTCCTGCATTCCAGGTCCCATTCCCCATCCCTGTCCCCATTCTTGGTGTGATTCCACGTCCCTTTGCCCAGTCCTGGGCGCCACTCCTTATCCCGCTCCCTGTCCCCATTCCCTGTCCCCATTCCCTGTCCCCATTCCCTGTCCCCAGTCCCTGTCCCCATTCCCTGTCCCCAATCCCGCTCCCTGTCCCCTCTCACCGGACGCCGCCGCCATCGCTCCCGTCCTCTCCGCCCCTCACGTCGCCGGGGAAACCCCCGCGCTGCTCAAACCCACCAATCACAGCGCGCGATCGATCCTGTATTTGCATAACCACGCCCCACGCCTTGGCCCCGCCCAGCGCCGGCGGCAGCCGAGTCCGGGCGCTGTTCGCTCCCAGTTCCCTCCCAGCGCTCCCAGTAAGAGCCATACTGGGAGGGAAAGCGCTCCCAGTTCCTTCCCGCTGCTCCCGGGATCGCTCCCGGGGCCGCGCGGGGCCGGGCCGCTTTGGAACCTCCCAGGGCGGGAGGAAGAGGAGGCACAGAGCCGGAGCAACAGCAAAGGGAAAGAGAAAAGCAGCAGGAAAACGCCGAGGAAAAGGAAGAGGAGGAGCCGGATCCGGAGGAGGGAAAGAAGAGGAAGAGGAGGAGCGGAGGAAGAGGAGCGGCAGCAGCAGCAGCACGCGGTTCCCCCGCCCGCCCGCTCAGGCCGCAGCTCCCCCGGCTCCGGCAGCATCGCCCCCCCCGGAACCCGCAGGTGAGCGGGGAGGGGGAGCTCGCCCCAAACCCATGGCGGGGCTCTCCGGGAGGGGTTGTGTGCGGCCCGGGGCATGTTCGGATCTTGCAGGAGCCCGAAGCGCAGCCGCAAATGGCCCCGGAGGGATCTCGGCGGCTCCCACGTGGCCATGGCCCGGTCCCGGCGGGCAGAGGCCGGAGATGAGCGGGCTCCGGGCCCCCCGAGGCTGAAAGGGGCGCTGACTTGTGCAGCTGCGCTTGGGCAGCGGGACCGGCCGAACCAACGCGCTCAGCCCTTGTTTTCCCCCCAAAGCAGGATTTCCCATTGCCAAGCCTCGGCCCGTGAGGAGGAGGAGGAGGCCGCGAGGAAGAGGAAGATGTCCCGGCAGGCGCAGGCAGGTGAGGAGGCAGTCAGTGCCCCTTTCCCCCTCTGTCCTGCTCCATGTCCCGGCCCAGCCTGGCCCCCGGCTGCAGGACAAGCCCGCTGCCGACGCCGTCCTGCCGGGGCTGCCCTGAGGGCATCTCCTGCCCCTTGGCTGTGGCACGGAGACAAATGCCGTCCTCTCCTTGTCCTTCCTCCCCCAGACACGGAGCTGAGCACGGAGCCCGGGCGGGACAAATCCCCGCGGCAGAAGCTGGTGCCAGAGGCCCTTTGGAGCGGCTCCACGGCGCAGGAATCCAACGGGGAGGAAAAGGCCCGGAGATCCCGCACCAGGAGGGGCTGCAAACGCACATCTCGGGGATCCCAGGAGGAAAGACCCACCCTGGGGCAGAGCTCGGAGCTGGGGGTCCCTGAGCGGTGTCCCGATGGGGAGAAGCCCCACAAGTGCTCGGAGTGCGAGAAGACCTTTAGATGGAGATCTCTTCTCGTCTACCACTGGAGACTCCACACGGGAGAACGGCCATACGACTGTGACCAGTGCAGGAAGGGGTTTTGGAGCAGTTCTGAGCTCCTCAGGCACCGGCGCATCCACACCGGGGAGAGGCCCTACGAGTGTGGCCAATGCAGGAAGAGGTTTCGGACAAGCTCCCATCTCCTCCTGCACGAGCGGATTCACACGGATGAGAGGCCCTTCCGCTGCCCCGACTGCAGCAAGGGATTCAAGAGAAACTCCACCCTCACCAGGCACCGGCTCGTCCACACCGGGGAGAGGCCCTACGAGTGTGACCAATGCAGGAAGAGGTTTCAGACCAGTTCTGATCTCCTCGTGCACCAGCGGATTCACACGGATGAGAGGCCCTTCCGCTGCCCCGACTGCAACAAGGGATTCAAGAACAACTGCCACCTCATAAACCACCGGCGCATCCACACCGGGGAGAGGCCCTACGACTGTCCCCAGTGTGGGAAGAGTTTCTCACGGAGCTCTCACTTGACCCGACACCAACGGAGGCAGCACTGAGGAAAGCCCTGGAGTGCCCCGAGTGTGGGAAGAGCTTCGTGCGCTGCTCCAGCTCCATCCCCCATGGGAGGATCCGTGCTGGATGATCCCCAGTGAGCCGTAGTGGGCAGAGCCCCGGTGATCCCTGGTGCCGGTAATCTCTGTTGGGAAGACACCTGGCTGGGGGCTCCACGTCCTCCTGGCTCCCCATGGACAGCTGGAGTTTTGCTTCATTTCTCTTTGTCTTTTCAAAACACCCTAAAATTGCCTAAAGATAAAGATATTGAACTAGGACATTCACGGGGACATGGGGGGATCCTCCAGGGGATGTGGGGGATGCTGGCTGTGAGGCATTTAAGGGTTCCTGGCACGGACTTGGACCTTGCTCAGGGCTTTGGGCTCCCCAGGATGAGCATCTCCGTCTGTGCTGGGAGACCCTGGCGGAGGTTCTGGGGCAGCAGATCAAGCACCCTCTGCCCAGGAACTGTCCCCATCTCCCCCTGGCCCGGTTCCTGGTCGCCCCAGTCCAGGATCCCCCTCTCCTCGCTGTCACTCCTCCTGCCCCTGCCCGTTCTCATTTCACCCCACTCCCAGTCCCATCCTGCTCCCATCCCAGTCCACATCCTGTTCCTGGTCTCATTCCCTGTTTCTGGTCCATATTCTTGCTCTGGTTGCTGTTCCTGTATTCCCAGTCCCATATTCCCTGCCCTGTTCTCACTCTCAGATTCCTGGTCCCGCTGCTGGCCCTGCACTTCCATTGCTGTATTCCCTGTCCTGTTCCCATGTTCCCAGTCCCATTCCTGTATTCCCATTTCTGATCCCAGCCCACCTTCCTAATCCCCTTCTCTCATGGCTTCATCTACCCATATTCCCTGTGCCCTTCCCGTTTTCCTATTCCCGATCCCATTCCAGGTCCCTGTCCTTTACTCCTGGTGCAACTCCCATTCCCAGTCTTGTATTCCTGGTCATATTCTTGATCCCTGTCCACATTCCCAGTATCATAACCAGTGGCTGTGTGGTATTTCCAGTCCCATTCCACGGCTCTGTCCCTGTGCCCGTTTCCACTCCAAATGCCCTGTCCCTATTCCATATACCCATTCCCTGTCCCCGTTCCCTGTCCCCATTCCCTTCCCCTGTTCCTTGTCTCTGTCCCCATTCCCTGTCCCTATCCCTGGTCCCCGTTCCCTGCCCCCATCCCACGTCCCCATCCCCTGTCCCCATTCCCTATCCACTTTCCCTGTCCCCATCCCAAGTCCCCATCCCCTGTCCTCATTCGCCATCCCCTGTCCTGGTCCCGATTCCCAGTCCCCATCCCCATTCCCCGTCTCAGTTCCCTGTCCCCATCCCCTGTCCCCGTTCCCCAGGGCCGCCTGTCGCACGGGGTCCTCAGGGCTCCACAGCTCGGGCTGCCTGTGGCACACCAACCCTCCAGCCCTGCTGCTGTCCTTGGCCGGCTGCACAGAGCACAAGGCTTTGGCCATTCCTCACAGGCCCCAGCTGGCCAGAGCAGCCCCTCTCAGAGTCTGTCCAAGGATGTGATGTGCCTCACGACCGTCTCCAATGATTGAGGACAGAGACCCCAGGCTCTGAAAGGAGCCCCCGGCCTGGCCGAGGTGGAATGTTTGCCAAGTCTCGGAGGACTGGTCTGCATCTCCATGAGAATGGAGTGCCACAACAATGGAAGTGGTCACAGTGCACTGAGCCAAGGATACTTGCCCAAACCGGTGTGTCCATAGCGGAGTACGGACATGGACGGTGTGCAGCCTGTTCCTGAGCACCCAGCCTCAGCACGGGAGGTTCCCGCTCTGGCTCTGTGCCCCTCG
This sequence comes from Sylvia borin, assembly GCA_014839755.1. Taxonomy (NCBI): domain Eukaryota; kingdom Metazoa; phylum Chordata; class Aves; order Passeriformes; family Sylviidae; genus Sylvia; species Sylvia borin. The sequence goes on along the minus strand of CM025988.1, from coordinate 116,463 downwards.
CTTGGCCTCAGCACAGGTGGCTCCTGCTCTGGCTCTGTGCCCTTCGCTTTAGTTCCCGCCTTGACCGACCTATACAATCCCTGGAGACCCCACTCACTGTTGTGATCACCCCACTGGAGAAGATCGTATCCATGGGCATCTCGACTTCGACTCATCCCTCCACGTTGGTAGCTATAATCCCCGTCCCCTATCTCTCTCTTTTTTCTTACTGTTCTTTATTTCTCTCCCCACTATCGCATTTTTTGCTACTAAATAAAAGTGCATTTTTTAATAAGTAAACTCTGTCTATTATGCTCTGAGATCCTTAAAACGGACCATCAGGTCTCCTGCGTATGTTTGCAGACCCTGACCCCCTCTGAGTCCTCTCTCCTGCAGGGGACATGGAGGGGACACGGGCCTGCAGGAGCCTCCTGCTCTTGGCCCAGGAGCAAGGCTGCAGCTCCAGCCTTTGGGCCCTGGGCCGCAGCAGCCCAGGGGAGCCCCAGCTGCAGAGCTCGCAGCCCCGCAGGTGTTTCACCGCAACGCTGTGGACACGAATCCCCGGCCCATATTCCCTCTGCTGTCGCTGTTTCCATATTCCCTGTCCTGTTCCCATATTCCCATTCCCGATCCCTGTCCCGATGCCATTCCGGTGTTCCCTGTCCCCTATTCCTGGTCCCATTCCGCATTCCCAGCCCCTATCCGTATTCTCTGTCCCTGTCGCCAATTCCTCCCCTGTCCTGCATTCCAGGTCCCATTCCCCATCCCTGTCCCCATTCTTGGTGTGATTCCACGTCCCTTTGCCCAGTCCTGGGCGCCACTCCTTATCCCGCTCCCTGTCCCCATTCCCTGTCCCCATTCCCTGTCCCCAGTCCCTGTCCCCATTCCCTGTCCCCAGTCCCTGTCCCCATTCCCTGTCCCCAGTCCCGCTCCCTGTCCCCTCTCACCGGACGCCGCCGCCATCGCTCCCGCCCTCTCCTCCCCTCACGTTGCCGGGGAAACCCCGCGCTGCTCAAACCCACCAATCACAGCGCGCGATCGATCCTGTATTTGCATAACCACGCCCCACGCCTTGGCCCCGCCCAGCGCCGGCGGCAGCCGAGTCCGGGCGCTGTTTGCTCCCAGTTCCCTCCCAGCGCTCCCAGTAAGAGCCATACTGGGAGGGAAAGCGCTCCCAGTTCCTTCCCGCTGCTCCCGGGATCGCTCCCGGGGCCGCGCGGGGCCGGGCCGCTTTGGAACCGCCCAGGGCGGGAGGAAGAGGAGGCACAGAGCCGGAGCAACAGCAAAGGGAAAGAGGAAAGCAGCAGGAAAACGCCGAGGGAAAGGAAGAGGAGGAGCCGGATCCGGAGGAGGGAAAGAAGAGGAAGAGGAGGAGCGGAGGAAGAGGAGCGGCAGCAGCAGCAGCACGCGGTTCCCCCGCCCGCCCGCTCAGGCCGCAGCTCCCCCGGCTCCGGCAGCATCGCCGCCCCCGGAACCCGCAGGTGAGCGGGGAGGGGGAGCTCGCCCCAAACCCATGGCGGGGCTCTCCGGGAGGGGTTGTGTGCGGCCCGGGGCATGTTCGGATCTTGCAGGAGCCCGAAGCCCAGCCGCAAATGGCCCCGGAGGGATCTCGGCGGCTCCCACGGGGCCATGGCCCGGTCCCGGCGGGCAGAGGCCGGAGATGAGCGGGCTCCGGGCCCCCCGAGGCTGAAAGGGGCGCTGACTTGTGCGGCTGCGCTTGGGCAGCGGGACCGGCCGAGCCAACGCGCTCAGCCCTTGTTTTCCCCCCAAAGCAGGATTTCCCATTGCCAAGCCTCGGCCCGTGAGGAGGAGGAGGAGGCCGCGAGGAAGAGGAAGATGTCCCGGCAGGCGCAGGCAGGTGAGGAGGCAGTCAGTGCCCCTTTCCCCCTCTGTCCCGCTCCATGTCCCGGCCCAGCCTGGCCCCCGGCTGCAGGACAAGCCCGCTGCCGACGCCGTCCTGCCGGGGCTGCCCTGAGGGCATCTCCTGCCCCTTGGCTCTGGCACGGAGACAAATGCCGTCCTCTCCTTGTCCTTCCTCCCCCAGACACGGAGCTGAGCGCGGAGCCCGGGCAGGACAAATCCCCGCGGCAGAAGCTGGTGCCAGAGGCCCTTTGGAGCGGCTCCAGGGCGCAGGAATCCAACGGGGAGGAAAAGGCCCGGAGATCCCGCACCAGGAGGGGCTGCAAACGCACATCTCGGGGATCCCAGGAGGAAAGACCCACCCTGGGGCAGAGCTCGGAGCTGGGGGTCCCTGAGCGGCTTCACGATGGGGAGAAGCCCCACAAGTGCTCGGAATGCGAGAAGAGCTTCAGGTGGAGATCTCACCTGGTCTCCCACTGGAGACTCCACACGGGTGAACGGCCCTACCAGTGTGGGGAGTGTGAGAAGAGTTTCAGCAGTAGATACAACCTGACTGTCCACCAGATGATCCACAGCGGGGAGAGGCCCTACGAGTGTGACCAATGCAGGAAGAGGTTTCGAACCAATTCTGATCTTTTCAAGCACCAGCGGATTCACACTGATGAGAGGCCCTTCCGCTGCCCCGACTGCGGGATGGGCTTCAAGGAAAACTCCACCCTCATCAGGCACCAGCGCATCCACACCGGGGAGAGACCCTACGGGTGTGGGGAGTGTGGTAAGAGCTTCATACGGATCTGTGATCTGAAGTCTCACTGGACAATCCACACAGGGGAGAGGCCCCACGTGTGTGGGCAGTGTGGGAAGAGCTTCACCCAGAGGTCTGACCTAATCAAGCATCAAAGGGTCCACACCAGGGAGAGGCCCTACGAGTGCGACCAGTGCAGGAAGAAGTTTCAGACCACCTCCATTCTCCACAAGCACCAGCAGATTCACACGGATGAGAAACCCTTCCGCTGCCCTGACTGCGGGAAGGGCTTCAAGAGAAACTCCAACCTCATCAGGCACCGGCGCATCCACATTGGGAAGGGGCCGTACGACTGTGACCAATGCAGGAAGAGGTTTCTCACCACCTCCTGTCTCTTCAGGCACCAACGGATTCACACTGATGAGAGGCCCTTCCGCTGCCCTGACTGCGGGATGGGCTTCAAGCAAAACTACACCCTCTTCAGGCACCGGCGCATCCACACCGGGGAGAGGCCCTACGAGTGTCCCCAGTGTGGAAAGAGCTTCTCACAGAGCTCCACCCTCACTCTCCACCAGATGATCCACAGCGGGGAGAGGCCCTATGAGTGTGACCAATGCAGGAAGAAGTTTCGCAGAAGTTCTGATCTTCTCAGACACCAGCAGATTCACACGGGTGAGAGGCCCTTCTACTGCCCCGACTGTGGGATGGGCTACAAGAGAAACTCAAACCTCATCAGGCACCAGCGCATCCACACCGGGGAGAGGCCCTACGAGTGTGACCAATGCAGGAAGAGGTTTAATACCACCTCCCATCTCCTCCTGCACCAGCGGATTCACACGGATGAGAGGCCCTTCCGCTGCCCCGACTGCAACAAGGGCTTCAGGCAGAACTCCAACCTCATAAAGCACCGGCGCATCCACACTGGGGAGAGGCCCTATGAGTGTGACCGATGCAGGAAGAGGTTTCAGAACAGTTCTGATCTCGTTGTGCACCAGCGGATTCACACTGATGAGAGGCCCTTCCGCTGCCCCGACTGCAGCAAGGGATTCAAGTACAACTCCACCCTCATCATCCACCGGCGCATCCACACCGGGGAGAGGCCCTACAAGTGTGACCAATGCAGGAAGAGGTTTCAGACAAGCTCTGCTCTCCTCCTGCATCAGCGGATTCACACGGATGAGAGGCCCTTCCGCTGCCCCGACTGCAACAAGGGTTTCAAGCAAAACTCCCACCTCATAAAGCACCGGCGCATCCACACCCGGGAGAGGCCCTACGAGTGTCCCCAGTGTGGGAAAAGCTTCTCACACAGCTCAACCTTGACCAAACACCAACGGAGGCAGCACTGAGGGAAGCCCTGGAGTGCCCTGAGTGTGGGAAGAGCTTCATGCGCTGCTCCAGCTCCATCCCCCATGGGAGGACCTGTTGCCTCAAGTTTGCCTGTTTTTCACTTTTGTATTTTGTTCTCACGCAGCTTCAAGTAAGCTATATATATTACTAGAATTGTTTACATTCTTCCTCTCTAGGAGGAGAATGATGATTGATGGTGATGGTCACCAGCAAGGTCGAAGAGGTGGCTACCTGTGTAGCCGATCCTGGCCTGTCTGTAAATTTGTATATATATGGAGTCAGAAAAATAAAGTAGAAGCTTTCCTTCTTGACCTCCTGCTGGCCTGCCTCGTCCTTTCGTGCTCCTAACAGCAGCCGCACGTGTGACCCTCCGTCACAAGGACCCAGGCTGGATGATCCCCAGTGAGCCCCGGTGGGCAGAGCCCCGGTGATCCCTGGTGCCGGTGATCCCTGTTGGGAAGACACCTGGCTGGGGGCTCCACGTCCTCCTGGCTCCCCATGGACACCTGGGATTTCGCCTCATTTCTCTTTGTCCTTTCACAACTATCATACAGGCATCAAAATACCAAGTTTGAACTAAGAAATTGATGGGGATATGGGCGGATCTTCCAGGGGACGTGGGGGATTCGGGGTGACCATTCTTAGTCCACTCTGGGGGCGGCCTTGGTCAGGCTCCTGTCTTGCTCAAGGTGGATCTGGAGGCCTTTTAATAAATACCTACTTTATTCTCCCCCTTTGTCCAGTCTCTGTTTCATTTCAGCCTTCCCAAGGCATCATTTCCATTGACAATCCCAGTCCTTGTTAGGGTTCTAAATCCCTGACCACTTCTGTGTCCTTTCCCACATTCCAGATTCCATTCCCCGTCCTGTCCTCATTCCCAGTCCCATTTCCGATCCCTCTCCCCATTTCCTGTCCGCATTCCCAGGGCAATTCTCATTATGTATCCCCTTTCCTGGTCCCTGACTCCTTTCCCTGTCGCCATTCCCTGTCCTCATTTCCAGTTACTATCCTCATTCCCTGTCTCCATTCTCTGACCCCACTCTGCGTCCCCATTCCCAGTCACCATTCCCATTTCCTGTCCCCATTCCCTGTCCCCATCCCCTGTTCCCATTCCCTGCCCCATTTTCTGTTCCCAGTCCCATTCCCTGTCTCCATTCCCAGTCCGTAGCCCGTATTCCCTGACCCAGTCCCACATTCCCGGTCTCTCTCCTCACTCCCAGTTCCACTCCTGGTCCCTGTCCCCGTTCCCAATCTGATTCCCGGTCCCTCTCTCCATTCCTGGTCCCAGTCCCGTATTACTTGTCCAATTTTTAGTCCCTGTCTCTTTTCCCATTATCATTCCCACTCCCGCTCTTGTAGTTCCAATTCCTTTACTGATCCCTGTTCCCATTCCCGCTGCCATTCCAGCTCCCTATCCACATTCCGTGTCATTATTCCCTGTCCCTATTCCTATTCACATTCCCGGTCCCTGTCCCCGTCCACACTTCTATTCCGGGTCCCATTCCTGTGTACCCTGTCTGTGTACCCTGTCCCCTGCTCCTGGTCCCATTCCCAGCCCCTATCCATATTCTCTGTCCCTGCTTCAGTCCCTGCCGCAAATTCCTTTCCTCCACGGCATTCCACGTCCCATTCCCAATCCTGGGCTCCACTCCTTATCCCGCTCCCATTCGCAGCCCGTGTCCCTGTTCTCGGCTCCTGTCCTGTATTCTCGGTGCGATTCCTGATCTTCCAGTCCCGCTCCCTGTCCCCAGTCCCGCTCCCTGTCCCCATTCCCTGTCCCCAATCCCGCTCCCTGTCCCCTCTCACCGGACGCCGCCGCCATCGCTCCCGCTCTCTCCACCCCTCACGTCGCCAGGGAAACCGCGCGATGCTCAAAACCACCAATCACAGCGCGCGATCGCTCCAGTATTTGCATAACCACGCCCTATGACTTGGCCCCGCCCAGCGCTGGCGGCAGCCGAGTCCGGGCGCTGTTTGCTCCCAGTTCCCTCCCAGCGCTCCCAGTAAGAGCCATACTGGGAGGGAAAGCGCTCCCAGTTCCTTCCCGCTGCTCCCGGGATCGCTCCCGGGGCCGCGCGGGACCGGGCCGCTTTGGAACCGCCCAGGGCGGGAGGAAGAGGAGGCACAGAGCCGGAGCAGCAGGAAACTCAAGAGTGGCAGGAAGAGGAGGAGCAGGAAGCAGAACGGACAGAGGACGAGGAGGATCGGGAGAAAGTCTCTCCCCGGAGCCCGCAGGTGAGCGGGGAGGGGGAGCTCGCCCCAAACCCATGGCGGGGCTCTCCGGGCACAAATGCCGTCCTCTCCTTGTCCTTCCTCCCCCAGACACGGAGCTGAGCACGGAGCCCGGGCAGGACAAATCCCCGCGGCAGAAGCTCGTGCCAGAGGCCCTTTGGAGCGGCTCCACGGCGCAGGAATCCAACGGGGAGGAAAAGGCCCGGAGATCCCGCACCAGGAGGGGCTGCAAACGCACATCTCAGGGATCCCAGGAGGAAAGACCCACCCTGGGGCAGAGCTCGGAGCTGGGGGTCCCTGAGCGGTGTCCCGATGGGGAGAAGCCCCACAAGTGCTCGGAGTGCAACAAGAGCTTTAGATGGAGATCTGTGCTGCTCACACACCAGAGGATCCACACGGGAGAACGGCCCTACGAGTGTGGAGAGTGTGGGAAAAGATTCAGTCGGAGCGCCCACCTCGACCTGCACCAGAGGAGCCACACTGGCGAGAGGCCCTATGAGTGTCCCCAGTGTTGGAAGAGCTTCAGCAACAGCTCTAACCTGAGTGCCCACCAGAGGACCCACACCGGGGAGAGGCCCTACGAGTGTGAGCAATGCAAGAAGAGGTTTTTTACCAGCTCCCATCTTCTCAGGCACCAGCAGATTCACACTGATGAGAGGCCCTTCCACTGCCCCGACTGTGGGATGAGCTTCAAGCAGAACTCCGTTCTCATCAGCCACCGGCGCATCCACACCGGGGAGAGGCCCTATGAGTGTCCCCAGTGTGGGAAGAGCTTCAGCCGCAGCGGTGCGCTGTCTAAACATCAGAGGAGGCACACAGGAGAGAGGGCCTACGAGTGTGACCAATGCAGGAAGACATTTCACACCAGATCAAATCTCCTCCTGCACCAGCGGATTCACACGGATGAGAGGCCCTTCTGCTGCCCTGACTGTGGCATGGGCTTCAAGTACAACTCCCACCTCGTCATCCACCGGCGCATCCACACTGGGGAGAGGCCCTACGAGTGTTCCCAGTGTGGGAAGCGCTTCAGCAATAACTCTGCCCTGACGACCCACCAGAGAAGCCATTCGGGAGAACGGCCCTACGAGTGTGAGGAGTGTGGGAAGAGCTTCCGTACAAGCTCCTGCCTGATAAAACACCAGAGGACCCACAGCGGGGAGAGGCCCTACGAGTGTGACCAGTGCAGGAAGAGGTTTCTGACCAGCTACACTCTCCTCAGGCACCAGCGGATTCACACGGATGAGAGGCCCTTCCGCTGCCCCGAATGCGGGAAAGGCTTCAAGTACAACTCCCAGCTCGTCATCCACAGGCGCATCCACACCGGGGAGAAGCCCCACAAATGTCCCCAGTGTGAGAAGAGCTTCAGCGACGGCTCCGTCCTGATTGCCCACCAGAGGACCCACACTGGAGAACAGCCCTATGAGTGTGGGGAGTGTGGGAAGCGCTTCAGGAAGCGCTCTGGCCTGATCTCACACCAGAGGATCCACACCGGGGAGAGGCCCTACGAGTGTCCCCAGTGTGGGAAGAGTTTCTCACAGAGCTCAACCTTGACCCAACACCAACGGAGGCAGCACTGAGGGAAGCCCTGGAGTGCCCCGAGTGTGGGAAAAGCTTCGTGCACTGCTCCAACTCCATCCCCCATGGGATGATCCGTGCTGGATGATCCCCAGTGAGCCGTGGTGGGCAGAGCTCCGGTGATCCCTGGTGCCGGTGATCCCTGTTGGGAAGACACCTGGCTGGGGGCTCCACGTCCTCCTGGCTCCCCCTGGCCACCTGGGGTTTTCTTTTAATTTCTCTTTCTCCTCTCAAAACACCACACGGGCATCAAATTACCAAGTTTGAACTAAGAAGTTGATGGGGATATGGGCAGATCTTCCAGGGGACGTGGGGGATTCGAGGTGACCATTCTCAGTCCACCCTGGGTGCAGCCTTGGTCAGGCTCCTGTCTTGCCCATGGTGGATCCTGGAGGCCTTTTAATAAATACCTACTTTATTCTCTAGTTCTGTCCAGTCCGTTTCATTTCAGCCTTCCCAAGGCATCATTTCCATTCACATTGCGGGTCCCTGACCGGATCATAAATCACTGTCCACATTCCGGGTCCTTTCCTGTATGGCAGGTTCCATTCCCAGTCCTGTCCCCATCCCCAGTACCATTCGTGGTCCCTCTCCCCATTCCCTATCCCCATTCCCAGTGCTTGGCCCCATTCCCTGTCTCCATTCTAATTCGCTCCCGATTCCCAGTAAAATTCCCATTCCCTGTCCCCATTTCCTGAACCAACAAATCCACACTCCAGGTCTGTCCTGAATCCTGTTCTCTGTCCGACCTCCCTGTCCCCATTCCCTGTCCCCAGTCCCGCTCCCTGTCTCCAGTCCCGCTCCCTGTCCCCTCTCACCGGACGCCGCCGCCATCGCTCCCGTCCTCTCCGCCCCTCACGTCGCCAGGGAAACCCCGCGCTCCTCAAACGCACCAATCACAGCGCGCGATCGCTGCTGTATTTGCATAACCACGCCCCACGCCTTGGCCCCGCCCAGCACCGGCGGCAGCCGAGTCCGGGCGCTGTTCGCTCCCAGTTCCCTCCCAGCGCTCCCAGTAAGAGCCATACTGGGAGGGAAAGCGCTCCCAGTTCCTTCCCGCTGCTCCCGGGATCGCTCCCGGGGCCGCGCGGGGCCGGGCCGCTTTGGAACCGCCCAGGGCGGGAGGAAGAGGAGGCACAGAGCCGGAGCAACAGCAAAGGGAAAGAGAAAAGCAGCAGGAAAACGCCGAGGAAAAGGAAGAGGAGGAGCCGGATCCGGAGGAGGGAAAGAAGAGGAAGAGGAGGAGCGGAGGAAGAGGAGCGGCAGCAGCAGCAGCACGCGGTTCCCCCGCCCGCCCGCTCAGGCCGCAGCTCCCCCGGCTCCGGCAGCATCGCCCCCCCCGGAACCCGCAGGTGAGCGGGGAGGGGGAGCTCGCCCCAAACCCATGGCGGAGCTCCTCGGGAGGGGTTGTGTGCGGCCCGGGGCACGTTCGGATCTTGCAGGAGCCCGAAGCGCAGCCGCAAATGGCCCCGGAGGGATCTCGGCGGCTCCTACGCGGCCATGGCCCGGTCCCGGCGAGCAGAGGCCGGAGATGAGCGGGCTCCGGGCCCCCCGAGGCTGAAAGGGGCGCTGACTTGTGCAGCTGCGCTTGGGCAGCGGGACCGGCCGAGCCAACGCGCTCAGCCCTTGTTTTCCCCCCAAAGCAGGATTTCCCATTGCCAAGCCTCGGGCCGTGAGGAGGAGGAGGAGGCCGCGAGGAAGAGGAAGATGTCCCGGGAGGCGCAGGCAGGTGAGGAGGCAGTCAGTGCCCCTTTCCCCCTCTGTCCTGCTCCATGTCCCGGCCCAGCCTGGCCCCCGGCTGCAGGACAAGCCCGCTGCCGACGCCGTCCTGCCGGGGCTGCCCTGAGGGCATCTCCTGCCCCTTGGCTGTGGCACGGAGACAAATGCCGTCCTCTCCTTGTCCTTCCTCCCCCAGACACGGAGCTGAGCACGGAGCCCGGGCAGGACAAATCCCCGCGTCAGAAGCTGGTGCCAGAGGCCCTTTGGAGCGGCTCCACGGCGCAGGAATCCAACGGGGAGGAAAAGGCCCGGAGATCCCGCACCAGGAGGGGCTGCAAACGCACATCTCGGGGATCCCAGGAGGAAAGACCCACCCTGGGGCAGAGCTCGGAGCTGGGGGTCCCTGAGCGGCTTCACGATGGGGAGAAGCCCCACAAGTGCTCGGAGTGCGAGAAGAGCTTCAAATCGAGATCTGTGCTGCTCACACACCAGAGGATCCACACGGGAGAGCGGCCCCATGAGTGTCCAGAGTGTGGGAAGGGCTTCGCCCACAGCAACCACCTGATTAGGCACTTGAAAAGCCACACCGGGAAAAGGCCCTACGAGTGTGACCAATGCAGGAAGAAATTTCTAACCAGTTCTGGTCTCCTCGTGCACCAGCGGATTCACAGGGATGAGAGGCCATTCTGCTGCCCCGACTGCAACAAGGGTTTTAAGTACAACTCCGCCCTCATCAGGCACCGGCGCATCCACACCGGGGAGAGGCCTTATGAGTGTCCCCGGTGTGGGAAGAGCTTCCGCAGTAGATCCCACCTGCATGCCCACACGTTGATCCACACCAGGGAGAGGCCCTACGAGTGTGACCAATGCAGGAAGAGGTTTCAGACCAATTCTGATCTTTTCAAGCACCAGCGGATTCACACTGATGAGAGGCCCTTCTGCTGCCCAGACTGCAACAAGGGATTCACGCAGAAGTCCAACCTCATCAGGCACCTGAGCATCCACACCGGGGACAGGCCCTATGAGTGTCCCCAGTGTGGGAAGAGCTTCATCGATAGGCCTGACCTGATCAGACACCAGATGATCCACAGCGGCGAGAGGCCCTACGAGTGTGACCAATGCAGGAAGAGGTTCCAGACGAGCTCCCATCTCCTCAGGCACCAGCGGATTCACACAGATGAGAGGCCCTTCCGCTGCCCCGACTGCAACAAGGGATTCAAGCACAACTCCACCCTCATAACCCACCAGAGGATCCACACCAGGGAGAGGCCCTACGAGTGTCCCCAGTGTGGGAAGAGTTTCTCACAGAGCTCAACCTTGACCCAACACCAACGGAGCCAGCACTGAGGGAAGCCCTGGAGTGCCCCGAGTGTGGGAAGAGCTTCGTGCGCTGCTCCAGCTCCATCCCCCATGGGAGGATTCGTGCTGGATGATCCCCAGTGAGCCGTGGTGGGCAGAGCCCCGGTGATCCCTGGTGCCGGTGATCCCTGTTGGGAAGACACCTGGCTGGGGGCTCCACGTCCTCCTGGCTCCCCATGGACACCTGGGATTTCGCCTCATTTCTCTTTGTCCTTTCACAACAGGCACACAGGCATCAAAATACCAAGTTTGAACTAAGAAGTTGATGGGGACATGGTCCGATCTTCCAGGGGACATGGGGGATTCGAGGTGACCATTCTTAGTCCACCTTGGGGGCGGCCTTGGTCAGGCTCCTGTCTTGCCCCAAGGTGGATCCTGGAGGCCTTTCAATAAATACCTACTTTATTCTCCCCCTTTGTCCAGTCTCTGTTTCATTTCAGCCTTCCCAAGGCATCATTTCCATTGACGATCCCAGTCCTTGTTAGGGTTCTAAATCCCTGACCACTTCTGTGTCCTTTCCCACATTCCAGATTCCATTCCCAGTCCTGTCCTCATTCCCAGTCCCATTTCCGATCCCTCTCCCCATTTCCTGTCCCCATGCCCAGGGCAATTCTCATTATGTATCCCCTTTCCTGGTCCCTGACTCCTTTCCCTGTCGCCATTCCCTGTCCTCATTTCCAGTTACTATCCTCATTCCCTGTCTCCATTCTCTGACCCCACTCTGCGTCCCCATTCCCAGTCACCATTCCCATTTCCTGTCCCCATTCCCTGTCCCCATCCCCTGTTCCCATTCCCTGCCCCATTTTCTGTTCCCAGTCCCATTCCCTGTCTCCATTCCCAGTCCGTAGCCCGTATTCCTTGACCCAGTCCCATATTCCCGGTCTCTCTCCTCACTCCCAGTTCCACTCCTGGCCCCTGTCCCCGTTCCCAATCTGATTCCCGGTCCCTCTCTCCATTCCTGGTCCCAGTCCCATATTACTTGTCCAATTTTTAGTCCCTGTCTCTTTTCCCATTATCATTCCCACTCCCGCTCTGGTAGTTCCAATTCCTTTACTGATCCCTGTTCCCATTCCTGCTGCCATTCCAGCGCCCTATCCACATTCCGTGTCATTATTCCCTGTCCCCATTCCTATTCACATTCCCGGTCCCTGTCCCCGTCCACACTTCTATTCCGGGTCCCATTCCTGTGTTCCCTGTCCCCTGCTCCTGGTCCCATTCCCAGCCCCTATCCATATTCTCTGTCCCTGCTTCAGTCCCTGCCGCAAATTCCTTTCCTCCACGGCATTCCACGTCCCATTCCCAATCCTGGGCTCCACTCCTTATCCCGCTCCCATTCGCAGCCCGTGTCCCTGTTCTCGGCTCCTGTCCTGTATTCTCGGTGCGATTCCTGATCTTCCAGTCCCGCTCCCTGTCCTCAGTCCGGCTCCCTGTCCCCAGTCCCGCTCCCTGTCCCCATTCCCTGTCCCCAATCCCGCTCCCTGTCCCCTCTCACCGGACGCCGCCGCCATCGCTCCCGCTCTCTCCGCCCCTCACGTCGCCAGGGAAACCGCGCGATGCTCAAACCCACCAATCACAGCGCGCGATCGCTGCTGTATTTGCATAACCACGCCCCACGCCTTGGCCCCGCCCAGCGCCGGCGGCAGCCGAGTCCGGGCGCTGTTCGCTCCCAGTTCCCTCCCAGCGCTCCCAGTAAGAGCCATACTGGGAGGGAAAGCGCTCCCGGTTCCTTCCCGCTGCTCCCGGGATCGCTCCCGGGGCCGCGCGGGGCCGGGCCGCTTTGGAACCGCCCAGGGCGGGAGGAAGAGGAGGCACAGAGCCGGAGCAGCAGGAAACTCAAGAGTGGCAGGAAGAGGAGGAGCAGGAAGCAGAAGGGACAGAGGACGAGGAGCATCGGGAGAAAGTCTCTCCCCGGAGCCCGCAGGTGAGCGGGGAGGGGGAGCTCGCCCCAAACCCATGGCGGGGCTCTCCGGGCACAAATGCCGTCCTCTCCTTGTCCTTCCTCACCCAGACACGGAGCTGAGCACGGAGCCCGGGCAGGACAAATCCCCGCGGCAGAAGCTCGTGCCAGAGGCCCTTTGGAGCGGCTCCACGGCGCAGGAATCCAACGGGGAGGAAAAGGCCCGGAGATCCCGCACCAGGAGGGGCTGCAAACGCACATCTCGGGGATCCCAGGAGGAAAGACCCACCCTGGGGCAGAGCTCGGAGCTGGGGGTCCCTGAGCGGTGTCCCGATGGGGAGAAGCCCCACAAGTGCTCGGAGTGCAACAAGAGCTTTAGATGGAGATCTGTGCTGCTCACACACCAGAGGATCCACACGGGAGAACGGCCCTACGAGTGTGGAGAGTGTGGGAAAAGATTCAGTCGGAGCGCCCACCTCGACCTGCACCAGAGGAGCCACACTGGCGAGAGGCCCTACGAGTGTCCCCAGTGTTGGAAGAGCTTCAGCAACAGCTCTAACCTGAGTGCCCACCAGAGGACCCACACCGGGGAGAGGCCCTACGGGTGTGAGCAATGCAAGAAGAGGTTTTTTACCAGCTCCCATCTTCTCAGGCACCAGCAGATTCACACTGATGAGAGGCCCTTCCGCTGCCCCGACTGCGGGATGAGCTACAAGAGAAACTCCCACCTCATCGTCCATCAACGCGTCCACACCGGGGAGAGGCCCTATGAGTGTCCCCAGTGTGGGAAGAGCTTCAGCCGCAGCGGTGCGCTGTCTAAACATCAGAGGAGGCACACAGGAGAGAGGGCCTACGAGTGTGACCAATGCAGGAAGACATTTCACACCAGATCAAATCTCCTCCTGCACCAGCGGATTCACACGGATGAGAGGCCCTTCTGCTGCCCTGACTGTGGCATGGGCTTCAAGTACAACTCCCACCTCGTCATCCACCGGCGCATCCACACTGGGGAGAGGCCCTACGAGTGTTCCCAGTGTGGGAAGCGCTTCAGCAATAACTCTGCCCTTACGACCCACCAGAGAAGCCACACGGGAGAACGGCCCTACGAGTGTGAGGAGTGTGGGAAGAGCTTCCGTACAAGCTCCTGCCTGATAAAACACCACAGGACCCACAGCAGGGAGAGGCCCTACGAGTGTGACCAGTGCAGGAAGAGGTTTCTGACCAGCTACACTCTCCTCAGGCACCAGCGGATTCACACGGATGAGAGGCCCTTCCGCTGCCCCGAATGCGGGAAAGGCTTCAAGTACAACTCCCAGCTCGTCATCCACAGGCGCATCCACACCGGGGAGAAGCCCCACAAATGTCCCCAGTGTGAGAAGAGCTTCAGCGACGGCTCCGTCCTGATTGCCCACCAGAGGACCCACACTGGAGAACAGCCCTATGAGTGTGGGGAGTGTGGGAAGCGCTTCAGGAAGCGCTGTGGCCTGATCTCACACCAGAGGATCCACACCGGGGAGAGGCCCTACGAGTGTCCCCAGTGTGGGAAGAGTTTCTCACAGAGCTCAACCTTGACCAAACACCAACGGAGGCAGCACTGAGGGAAGCCCTGGAGTGCCCCGAGTGTGGGAAAAGCTTCGTGCACTGCTCCAACTCCATCCCCCATGGGAGGATCCGTGCTGGATGATCCCCAGTGAGCCGTGGTGGGCAGAGCTCCGGTGATCCCTGGTGCCGGTGATCCCTGTTGGGAAGACACCTGGCTGGGGGCTCCACGTCCTCCTGGCTCCCCCTGGCCGCCTGGGGTTTTCTTTTAATTTCTCTTTCTCCTCTCAAAACACCACACGGGCATCAAATTACCAAGTTTGAACTAAGAAGTTGATGGGGATATGGGCAGATCTTCCAGGAGACGGGGGGGATTCGAGGTGACCATTCTCAGTCCACCCTGGGTGCAGCCTTGGTCAGGCTCCTGTCTTGCCCATGGTGGATCCTGGAGGCCTTTTAATAAATACCTACTTTATTCTCTAGTTCTGTCCAGTCCGTTTCATTTCAGCCTTCCCAAGGCATCATTTCCATTCACATTGCGGGTCCCTGACTGGATCATAAATCACTGTCCACATTCCGGGTCCTTTCCTGTATGGCAGGTTCCATTCCAAGTCCTGTCCCCATTCCCAGTACCATTCGTGGTCCCTCTCCCCATTCCCTATCCCCATTCCCAGTGCTTGGCCCCATTCCCTGTCTCCATTCTAATTCGCTCCCGATTCCCAGTAAAGTTCCCATTCCCTGTCCCCATTTCCTGAACCAACAAATCCACACTCCAGGTCTGTCCTGAATCCTGTTCTCTGTCCGACCTCCCTGTCCCCATTCCCTGTCCCCAGTCCCGCTCCCTGTCTCCAGTCCCGCTCCCTGTCCCCTCTCACCGGACGCCGCCGCCATCGCTCCCGTCCTCTCCGCCCCTCACGTCGCCAGGGAAACCCCGCGCTCCTCAAACGCACCAATCACAGCGCGCGATCGCTGCTGTATTTGCATAACCACGCCCCACGCCTTGGCCCCGCCCAGCACCGGCGGCAGCCGAGTCCGGGCGCTGTTCGCTCCCAGTTCCCTCCCAGCGCTCCCAGTAAGAGCCATACTGGGAGGGAAAGCGCTCCCAGTTCCTTCCCGCTGCTCCCGGGATCGCTCCCGGGGCCGCGCGGGGCCGGGCCGCTTTGGAACCGCCCAGGGCGGGAGGAAGAGGAGGCACAGAGCCGGAGCAACAGCAAAGGGAAAGAGAAAAGCAGCAGGAAAACGCCGAGGAAAAGGAAGAGGAGGAGCCGGATCCGGAGGAGGGAAAGAAGAGGAAGAGGAGGAGCGGAGGAAGAGGAGCGGCAGCAGCAGCAGCACGCGGTTCCCCCGCCCGCCCGCTCAGGCCGCAGCTCCCCCGGCTCCGGCAGCATCGCCCCCCCGGAACCCGCAGGTGAGCGGGGAGGGGGAGCTCGCCCCAAACCCATGGCGGGGCTCTCCGGGAGGGGTTGTGTGCGGCCCGGGGCATGTTCGGATCTTATAGGAGCCCGAAGCCGAGCCGCAAATGGCCCCGGAGGGATCTCGGCGGCTCCCACGTGGCCATGGCCCGGTCCCGGCGGGCAGAGGCCGGAGATGACCGGGCTCTGGGCCCCCCGAGGCTGAAAGGGGCGCTGACTTGTGCAGCTGCGCTTGGGCAGCGGGACCGGCCGAGCCAACGCGCTCAGCCCTTGTTTTCCCCCCAAAGCAGGATTTCCCATTGCCAAGCCTCGGCCCGTGAGGAGGAGGAGGAGGAGGAGGAGGAGGCCGCGAGGAAGAGGAAGATGTCCCGGCAGGCGCAGGCAGGTGAGGAGGCAGTCAGTGCCCCTTTCCCCCTCTGTCCCGCTCCATGTCCCGGCCCAGCCTGGCCCCCGGCTGCAGGACAAGCCCGCTGCCGACGCCGTCCTGCCGGGGCTGCCCTGAGGGCATCTCCTGCCCCTTGGCTGTGGCACGGAGACAAATGCCATCCTCTCCTTGTCCTTCCTCCCCCAGACACGGAGCTGAGCACGGAGCCCGGGCAGGACAAATCCCCGCAGCAGAAGCTGGTGCCAGAGGCCCTTTGGAGCGGCTCCACGGCGCAGGAATCCAACGGGGAGGAAAAGGCCCAGAGATCCCGCACCAGGAGGGGCTGCAAACGCACATCTCGGGGATCCCAGGAGGAAAGACCCACCCTGGGGCAGAGCTCGGAGCTGGGGGTCCCTGAGCGGTGTCCCGATGGGGAGAAGCCCCACAAGTGCTCGGAGTGCGAGAAGAGCTTCAGGTTGAAATCTCACCTGATCAGACACACGATGATCCACACGGGAGAGTGGCCCTACGAGTGTGCGCAGTGTGGGAAGAGATTCAGTGAAAGATCCTCCCTGATCGTGCACTCGAGAATCCACACAGGAGAACGGCCCCATGAGTGTCCAGAGTGTGGGAAGGGCTTCACCCAGAGCAACAACCTGATTAGGCACTTGAAAAGCCACACCGGGGAGAGGCCCTACGAGTGTGACCAATGCAGGAAGAGGTTTCAGACCAGCTCCCATCTCCTCAGGCACCAGCAGATTCACACTAATGAGAGGCCCTTCCGCTGCCCAGACTGCGAGATGAGCTTCAAGGAAAACTCCACCCTCATAAACCACCGTCGCATCCACACCGGGGAGAGGCCCTACGAGTGTCCCCAGTGTGGGAAGAGCTTCATTCAGAGCTCCACCCTCACTCTCCACAAGATGATCCACACCGGGGAGAGGCCCTATGAGTGTGACCAATGCAGGAAGAAATTTCTAACCAGTTATCTTCTCCTCGTGCACCAGCGGATTCACACGGATGAGAGGCCCTTCCACTGCCCCGACTGCAACAAGGGATTCAAGCAGAAATCCAACCTCATCAGGCACCAGCGCATCCACACCGGGGAGAGGCCTTATGAGTGTCCCCAGTGTGGGAAGAGCTTCCGCAGTAGATCCAACCTGAATGCCCACACGTTGATCCACAGCGGGGAGAGGCCCTACGAGTGTGACCAATGCAGGAAGAGGTTTCAGACCAGTTCTGATTTCCTCAAGCACCAGCGGATTCACACGGATGAGAGGCCCTTCCGCTGCCCCGACTGCAACACGGGATTCAAGCAGAAATCCAACCTCATCAGGCACCGGCGCATCCACACCGGGGAGAGGCCATATCAGTGTCCCCAGTGTTGGAAGAGCTTCAGTGATAGGCGCGACCTGATCAGACACCAGATGATCCACAGCGGGGAGAGGCCCTACGAGTGTGACCAATGCAGGAAGAGGTTTCAGACCAGCTCCCATCTCCTCAGGCACCAGCGGATTCACACGGATGAGAGGCCCTTCCGCTGCCGCGACTGCAACAAGGGATTCAAGCAAAAGTCCAACCTCATAATCCACTGGCGGATTCACAGCCGGGAGAGGCCCTACGAGTGTCCCCAGTGTGGGAAGAGCTTCATTCAGAGCTCCACCCTGACTCTGCACCAGATGATCCACACCGGGGAGAGGCCCTGTGAGTGTGACCAATGCAGGAAGAGGTTTAAGAACAGTTCTGATCTCCTTGTGCACCAGCGGATTCACACGGATGAGAGGCCCTTCCGCTGCCCCGACTGCAACAAGGGATTCAAGCAAAACTCCACCCTCATCAGGCACCGGCGCATCCACACTGGGGAGAGGCCCTACGAGTGTGACCAATGCGGGAAGAGGTTTCAGACCACCTCCAATCTCCTCATGCACCAGCGGATTCACACGGATGAGAGGCCGTTCCGTTGCCCCGAATGCAACAAGGGATTCAAGCAAAAGTGCAATCTTATAAACCACCAGCTCATCCACACCAGGGAGAGGCCCTACGAGTGTCCCCAGTGTGGGAAAAGGTTCTCACACACCTCTCACTTGACCAAACACCAACGGAGGCAGCACTGAGGGAAGCCCTGGAGTGCCCCGAGTGTGGGAAGAGCTTCGTGCGCTGCTCCAGCTCCATCCCCCATGGGAGGATCCGTGCTGGATGATCCCCAGTTCACCCCAGTGGGCAGAGCCTCGGTGATCCCTGGTGCCAGTGATCCCTGTTGGGAAGACACCTGGCTGGGGGCTCCACGTCCTCCTTGCTCCCCATGGACAGCTGGAGTTTTGCTTCATTTCTCTTTGTCTTTTCAAAACACCCTAAAATTGCCTAAAGATAAAGATATTGAACTAGGACCTTGACGGGGACTTGGGGGTATCCTCCAGGGGATATGGGGGATGCTACTCAAGGTGTCCCTGTGTCCCACAGGGTGTCCCCCCTGTCCCTCAGGATGTTCCTGTGGCTGCTCATGACACCGAGCATCTTCACCTGTCCTGTCACATTTAGGGGCATCCCATGTGACTCCTGTGTGTCATCCCTGTGATACTCCAGGACATCCCATGCCACCCTTTGTCCTCTGATTTTGGATCCTTCCCTCCGCCTCCCATTCCCAGCTGCATTCTCTGTCCCGTATTCTCTGTCTGGCTGCCATTCTCATATTCCCAGTCCCATACTCCCAGCCCTGGTCCCAGTCTTGTGTTTCCTGTCGTCCTGCCAGTCCTCTATTTTCATTTCTATATTCCCTGTCCTGTTCCTACATTCCCAGTCCCACTCCCATTCTTGTATTCCCGTTTCCAATCTGAGTCCCATCTTCCAAATCTCCATCCCATATTGTCACTCCAGTTGCTATTTCTATTGTCCCTGTCCCGTTCCCATATTCCCCTCCTAGGTCGCATTCCACGTCCGTCCCGCAAATTCCTGTTCCCAGTCCTGGTGCCTGTCACCATTCCTGGTCGCAGTCCCGGTCTCCTTCCCGAGCCCATCCTCGCTGTTTCCTATCCTCACTCCTCGTCCTATTCCTGGTCCTGTCCTGTATTCCCAGTCCCCATTCCCGGTCCCATTCCCCAGAGCCGCCTCTCACATGGGACCCTGAGGGCTCCACACCTCGGGCTGCCTGTGGCACACAAACCCTTCAGCCCTGCTGCTGTCCTTGGGCAGCTGCACAGAGCACAAGGCTTTGGCCATTTCTCACAGGCCCCAGCTGGCCAGAGCAGCCCCTCCTGCCAGCCCCCGCTGTGCCTCAGAGCCCTCCCTCCTGCTGGGGACATGGAGGGGACACGGGCCTGCAGGAGCCTCCTGCTCTTGGCACAGGAGCAAGGCTGCAGCTCCAGCCTTTGGGCGCTGGGCCGCAGCAGCCCAGGGGAGGCCCAGCTGCAGAGCTCGCAGGCCCGGATGTGTTTCACTGCAGCGCTTTGGAACACTAATCCTCATCCCATATTCTCTCTCCGCTCGCTGTCTCCATCCTCCCATTCCCTGTCCCGGTGCCATCCCCGGTCCCTGTCCCCTCTCACCGCACACCGCCGCCATCGCTCCGGCCCCCCGCTTCCTCTCTCACGTGACCGGGGAAACCCCGCGCTGCTCCCGCCCACCAATCACAGCGCGCGATCGCTCCAGTATTTGCATAACCACGCCCCACGCCTTGGCCCCGCCCAGCGCCGGCTGCAGCCGAGTCCGCGCGCTGTTCGCTCCCAGTTCCCTCCCAGCGCTCCCAGTAAGAGCCATACTGGGAGGGAAAACGCTCCCAGTTCCTTCCCGCTCTCCCGGGATCGCTCCCGCTGCCCTGCGAGGTGGGGCGGCTTTGGAACCCCCCAGGGCAGAGCGCGGCTGCTTTTGGGTGTCGGCACCGCCCGAGCCGAGCTGGGAGAGGAGGAGGAGCGGGAGGAAGAGCAGAGACAGAGGAGAAGGACGAGGAAAGGCGGGAGCTTGAGGAAGCGGAGGAGCAGGGACAGGACGGAGAGAGGAGGAAGAGGAAGCGGAAGACGAGGAAAAGGAGGAAGAGCAGCAGCAGCCCAAACACCACGCGGTTCCCCCGGCTCCGGGGGGTTCCGCCCCCCCGGAACCCGCAGGTGAGAGGGGAGGGAGAGTTTGCCCCAAATCCATCGAGGGGGGCTCTCAGGGAGGTTTTTATTCGGAGCAGGGGATGTTTGGAACTTGCAGGACCCTGGAGGGATCTCGGCGGCTCCCACGTGGCCATGGCCCGGTCCCGGCGGGCAGAGGCCGGAGATGAGCGGGCTCCGGGCCCCCCGAGGCCGAAAGGGGCGCTGACCTGTGCAGCTGCGCTTGGGCAGTGGGACCATCAAACCCAACGCGCTCAGCCCTTGTTTTATCCCTAAACCAGGATTTCTCATTCCCAAACCATGGCCCGATGGAAGAGGAGGAGGCCGTGAGGGAGAGGAAGATGGCCCAGGAGCCGCAGGCAGGTTGAGGACGAAGTCAGTGCTCCTTTCCCCCTCTGTCCTGCTCCATCTCCCAGCCCAGCCTGGCCCCCGGCTGTAGGAGAACCCCACTGCTGACGCCGTGCTGCCAGGAATGCATTGGAGAAATCCCCTTCCTTGTGCCATGGAAGCAAATCTCATCCTCTCCTTGTCCTTGCACTTCCAGATAAGGAGCTGAAAGTGCAGCCCAGGGAGGACAAATCCTTGCGGCAGAACCTCGTGGAAGAGGCCGTTTTGAGTAGCTCCATGGCTCAGGAATCCAATGGGGAGGAAAAGCCCCAGAGATGTCGCACCAGGAGGGGCTGTAAATGCAAATCTCGGGGATCTGAGGAGGAAAGATCCACCCTGGAGCAGACAGGCAGCCACAGCTCAGATCAGGTGGTCCCCGAGCAGCTTCACAATGGGGAGAAGTCCTACAAGTGCTCAAAATGTGAGAAGAGCTTCAATATGAGATCCTCACTGATCCGACACTG
This sequence comes from Sylvia borin, assembly GCA_014839755.1. Classification (NCBI taxonomy): domain Eukaryota; kingdom Metazoa; phylum Chordata; class Aves; order Passeriformes; family Sylviidae; genus Sylvia; species Sylvia borin. The sequence continues at coordinate 95,496 of CM025988.1, read as the reverse complement.
GAGAATCCACACGGGAGAAAGGCCCTATGAGTGTGGAAAGTGTGGGAAGAGCTTCAGCCGCAGCTGCCAGCTGATTGAACACCAGCGGAGCCACACTGGGGAGAGGCCCTACGAATGTGGGGAGTGTGGGAAGGGCTTCAGGTCGAGCTCCCACCTGACTGTCCACCAGCGGAGCCACACCGGGGAGAGGCCCTACGAGTGTGACCAATGCAGGAAGAGGTTTCAAACCAGCTCCAATCTCCTCAGGCACCAGCGGATTCACACGGATGAGAGGCCCTTCCGCTGCCCCGACTGTGGGATGGGCTTCAAGCACAACTCCAACCTCACCAACCACCAGCGCATCCACACCGGGGAGAAGCCCTACGAGTGTCCCCAGTGTGAGAAGAGGTTCCGCCAGAGCTCTGCCCTGACGTTCCACCAGAGAAGCCACACAGGGGAACGGCCCTATGAGTGTGGGGAGTGTGGGAAGAGCTTTAAGAGCAGCTCCTTCATGATCAAACACCAGAGCATCCACACCGAAGAGAGGCCCTACAAGTGTGACCAGTGCAGGAAGAGGTTTCAGACCAGCTCTGATCTCCTCAAGCACCAGCAGATTCACAGGGATGAGAGGCCCTTCCGCTGCCCTGACTGTGGGAAGGACTTCAAGCAAAACTCCCACCTCATCAGACACCGGTGCATCCACACTGGGGAGAGGCCCTATGAGTGTCCCAAGTGTGGGAAGAGCTTCTCCAGGAACAGTCAGTTGACCCAACACCAACAGAGGCACCACTAAGGGAAGCCCTGCGAGTGCCCCGAGTGTGGGAAGAGCTTCGTGCACTGCTCCAGCTCCATCCCTCATGGGAGGATCAGTGCTGGATGATCCCCATTGACCCCCGGTGGGCAGAGCCCCGGTGATCCATGTTGGGAAGACACCTGGCTGGGTGCTCCACATCCTCCTGGCTTTTCGTGGCCAGAATTTTCATTTCCCTTTGTCCTTTTAAAACACCCAAAAACAGGGTAAAAATAAAGATGTTGAACAAAGTCATGGATGGGGACATGGGGGATCTTGCAGGGGATGTGAGGGATGCTGGGTGCGAGGGAGTTGAGGGTTCCTGGCTGGGACCTGGGGGTTGCTCAGGGCTTTGGGCTCCCCAGGCTGAGTGGCTCTAGCTATGCTGGGAGACCCTGGCAGGCCTTCTGGGGCAGCTGATCAAGGACTCCCTGCCCTGGAACTGTCCCCATGGTCCCCCATCCCAGTTCCTGGTGTCCCCTGTTTAAGATTCCCCTCTCCTTGCACTCTGCCTGTTCCCATGTCACCCCACTCCTGCTCCTGTCCTGCTGCCATCCTAGACTGGATCCCATTCTCGGTCTCATTCCCAGTCCTTGTCTTGTATTTTCTGTGCTTGCTGTTCCCCTTTTCCCATATCCTGTGCTCTGTTCCCATTCTCACATTCCTGGTCCCACTGCAGGTTTTGCATTTCCATTTCTATATGTCATATCCCATTTCCATTTTCCAGTTCCCAGTCCTTTTCCTGTATTCCTGTTTGCGATCCTGGTCCCACCTTTCCAATCACCATCTGGCATTTTCTTTCCCACTGCTGTTCCATGTTCTTTTGCCCGTTCCCATATTCCCATCCCTGGTCTCATTCCAGAACCCCCTCCGATATTCCTAGTCCCATTCCCAGTCCCTGTCTCGTATCTCCAGTCCAATTCCCAGTTCCTGTCCTAATCCTCGGTCCCATTCCTGTTCCTGTCCACATTCTCGGTCCCCATCCCCATTCCTGGTGCCATTCCCCTTCCCAGGCTCATCTCCTATCCCTGTCCCCTATTCTCTGTCTGGCTGCTGTTCCCATATTCCCAGTCCCATATTCCCTGTCCTGTTCCCATTCTCATATTCCCAGTCCAGCTGCACGTCCCACATGTCCATTGCTTTATTCCCTGTCCCATTCCCATACTCCCAGTCCCATTCCTATATTTCCATCTCATCCTGGCCCCATTGTCCTAATCCCCATACCATATTCTCTCTCCCGTTGCTGTTTCCATGTTTTCTGTACCATTCCCATATTCCCATTCCAGGCCTCCCTCCTGTATTCCTGGTCCCATTCCCATTCTCCAGCTCCATTCCCTATCCCGTTCCCTGTCCTTGTCCAGAATTGCTGGTCCCATTCTTGCTCCCTGTCCCCATTCTCTGCATCATTTCCAGGCCTTGTCTCATATTTCCAGTCCCATTCCCGGTCCCAGGTCCTATTCCCAAAGCCTGTTCACATTCCCAGTACCAGTCTTTGTCCCCATTCCCGGTGCCATTCCCCAGGGCCGCCTCTCACATGGGGCCCTCAGGGCTCCACACCTCGGGCTGCCTGTGGCACACGAACCCTTCAGCCCTGCTGCTGTCCTTGGGCAGCTGCACAGAGCACAAGGCTTTGGCCATTTCTCACAGGCCCCAGCTGGCCAGAGCAGCCCCTCCTGCCAGCCCCCGCTGTGCCTCAGAGCCCTCCCTCCTGCTGGGGACATGGAGGGGACACGGGCCTGCAGGAGCCTCCTGCTCTTGGCACAGGAGCAAGGCTGCAGCTCCAGCCTTTGGGCGCTGGGCCGCAGCAGCCCAGGGGAGGCCCAGCTGCAGAGCTCGCAGGCCCGGATGTGTTTCACTGCAGCGCTTTGGAACAATAATCCCCATCCCATATTCTCTCCTCGGTGGCTGTTTCCATAGTCCCTGTCCCGTTCTCATGTCCCCATTCCCGGTCCCTGTTCCATTCCAAGTCCTTTTCCCGTATTTTGAATTCCATCCCCGGTTCTGGTCCCAATTCTCGGTCCCACTATCAGTTCCTGTCTCCATTCCCGGTCCTGCCCCTTAATCCAGGTCCCATTCCTGGTCCCTGTCCTCATTCTCGGCTCCTGTCACGTATTCGCGATCCTATCCTCTATCTTGATCCCGTATTCTCGCTCCCAGTCCCGATTCCCGGTCGAGTCCCCATTCCCAGTCGCCATTCCCGGCCCTGGCCCCATCCCCGGTCCCTGTCCCCTCTCACCGCACACCGCCGCCATCGCTCCGGCGCCCCCAGTCCTCACCTGACCAGGTAAACCCCGCGCTGCTCCCGCCCACCAATCACAGCGCGCGATCGCTCCTGTATTTGCATAACCACGCCCCACGCCTTGGCCCCGCCCAGCACCGGCGGCAGCCGAGTCCGGGCGCTGTTCGCTCCCAGTTCCCTCCCAGCGCTCCCAGTAAGAGCCATACTGGGAGGGAAAGCGCTCCCAGTTCCTTCCCGCTGCTCCCGGGATCGCTCCCGGGGCCGCGCGGGGCCGGGCCGCTTTGGAACCCCGCCAGGGCAGAGCGCGGCTGCTTTTGGGTGTCGGCACCGCCCGGGTCGGGCTGAGAGAGGAGGAGGAGCGGGAGGAAGAGGAGGGGCAGAGGAGGAGGAGAACAAGGAAAGGCAGGAGCGGCCGGAAGAGGAGGAGCCAGGAACGGGACACAGAGAGGAGGAAGAGGAGGCGGAAGACGAGCACCTGGAGCAGGCCTCGGTTCCCCCGCCCGCCCGCTCAGGCCGCAGCTCCGCCGGATCCCGCAGCATCGCCCCCCCCGGAACCCGCAGATGAGCGGGGATGGGGAGCTCACCTCAAATGCATTGGGGGCCTCTCCGGGAGGGTTTTTGTGCTGGGCAGGGGATGTTTGGATCTTGCAGGTCCCCAAAGCCGAGCCGGAGATGGCCCTGGAGGGGTCTTGGGTAGTGCAACACGGCGGTGTCCTGGTACCGGCGAGCAGAGCGGCGATGCCGGGTTTGGGGATCCCCGGGAGAGCCGAGGGAGAACGCGGGACGCCCGGAGCAGAGAGAGCGCAGAGGGGCGATCCCGGAGCCGGAGGACCCCCCCACAATACAGAGGTAAGAGCTGGGACATGAGCGGGCTCCGGGCCCCCCGAGGCTGAAAGGGGCGCTGACTTGTGCTGCTGCACGTGGGCAGCGGGACCATCAAACCCAACGCGCTCAGCCCTTGTGTTACCCCCCAAACCAGGATTTCTCATTCCCAAACCTTGGCCCGATGGAGGAGGAGGAGGCCGCGAGGAAGAGGAAGATGGCCTGGGAGCCCCGGGCAGGTGAGGAGGAAGTCAGTGCCCCTTTCCCCCTCTGTCCTGCTCCATCTCCCGGCCCAGCCTGGCCCCGGCTGTAGGACAACCCCACTGCTGACGCTGTCCTGCCGGGGATGCACTGGAGAAATCCACTTCCCTGTGCCACGGAGGCAAATCTTATCTTCTCCTTGTCCTTCCTCCCCCAGACAAAGAGGTGAAGATGGAGCCCAGGGATGACGAATCCCCGTGGCAGAACCTCGTGGAAGAGGCCGTTTCGAGTGGCTCCATGGCACAGGAATCCAACGGGGCAGAAAAGCCCCAGAGATCTCACACGACAAGTGGCTGTGAACACAGATTGCAGGGATCTGAGGAGGAAAGACCCACCCTGGGATGGGGAGGCGTCTGGAGCTCAGAGCTGGGGGTCCCTGAGCAGCTTCATGATGGGGAGAAGTCCCACAAGTGCTCGGAATGTGAGAAGAGTTTCAGGTGGAGATCCCACCTTACCAACCATTTGAGAGTCCACACGGGGGAACGGCCCTACGAGTGTGGAGAGTGTGGGAAGAGCTTCAGCCGGCGCTCCCACCTGACTGTCCACCAGAGGAGCCACACGAGGGAACGGCCCTATGAGTGTCCAGAGTGTGGGAAGAGCTTCAGCATGTTCTCCACTTTGATCAACCACCATCGGATCCACACGGGGGAAAGGCCCTTCGAGTGTGGGCATTGTGGGAAGGGCTTCAGGTCAAGCTCTGACCTGACTGTCCACCAGAGGAGCCACACTGGGGAGAGGCCCTACGAGTGTGGAGAGTGTGGGAAGACCTTCAGGAGGAGCTCCCACCTGATTGTCCACCAGATGACTCACACTGGGGAGAGGCCCTACGAGTGTGACCAGTGTGGGCAGAGGTTTCAAAGCAGCTCCAATCTCCTTACTCATCAGCGAATTCACACGGATGAGAGGCCCTTCCGCTGCCCTGACTGTGGGAAGGGCTTCAAGTACAACTCCGCCCTTGTCAGGCACCAGATGATCCACACTGGGGAGGAGCCCTACAAGTGTGATAAGTGCAGGGAGAGGTTTCAGACCAGCTCTGATCTCCTCCTGCACCAGCAGATTCACATGGAGGAGAGGTCCTTCTACTGCCCTGACTGCGGGAAGGGCTTCAGGCACAAACCAAATCTTTTCAGGCACAAGCGCATCCACACCAGGCAGAGGCCCTACGAGTGTCCCGAGTGTGGGAAGAGCTTCAGCCAGAGCTCTCACTTGGCCAAACACCAACGGACCCAGCATAAGGGAAGTCTTGCAATATCCCCAAGTGTGGGAAGAGCTTCATGCACTGCTCCAGCTCCATCCCCCATGGGAGAATCTGCGCTGGATGATCCCCAGTGAGCCGTGGTGGGCAGAGCCCCAGTGATCCGTGGTGCCGGTGATCCGTGTTGGGAAGACACCTGGCTGGGGGCTTCACATGCTCCTGGCTTCCTATGGCCTGGATTTTCTCTTTGTCCTTTCACAACACCTAAAACCAGTGTAAAAATAAAGATTTTGAACTAAGATGTGGATGGGGACATGGAGGGATCTTCCAGGGAATGTGGGGGATGCTGGGTGCAAGGGAGTTGAAGGTTCCTGGCAGGGGTTATGGGGTTGCCCAGGGCTTTGGGCTCCCCAGGCTGAGCGGCTCCAGCTCTGCTGGGACACTCTGGCGGAGCTTCCAGGACAGTTGATCAAGGACCCCTTGCCCTGGAACTGTCCCCATGTGCCCTTGTCTCAGTTCCCAGTGTTCCCTGTCCAGGATCCCTCTCTCCATGCTATCACTCCCCTTGCCTCCCACCCATTCCCATGTCACCTTTTTCCTGGTCCCATCCTGCTCCTATCCCAGTCTGGATCCCATTCCCAGTCTTATTCCCTGTCCCCGTCCCATATTCTGTGTCTGGTTGCCGTTCCCATATTTCTTGTTGCATATTCCCTGTTCTGTTCCCGTTCTCATATTCCTAGTCCCACTCCTGTTCGTATATTTCCATTTCTTTATTCCCTGTCCTATTCCCCTTCCCTTTCCCTGTCCCTCTCCCATATTCCTGGTCCCAGTCCTTTTCCCTGTCCCCGTTCCCAGCCCTCTTCCCAGTCACTGTTGCCTCTCACCAGATGCCGCAGCCGTTGCTCTGGCCCTGTTGATCCTGCCCTGGTCATGCTGGCCACAATTCCCGACTCAATTCCCAATTCCTAATTAATCTCTGCAGGTCCTTTCCCCAGTGCTGCCCAGAGCTGGCAGGAGCACTTCCCAGAATTCCTCCTCCAGTGCTACAACCAGGATCCACACCCATTCCCACTCTCCAGTGGGATCCAGTCTCCAGTGGGATCCATGCCCATTCCAATCTCCAACAGGATCTGTGCCCCATTCCCCAGATTATCCCAAATCAGGATTATCCCAAATCCTCCATCCCCTCTGGCTCACCCCAACTTCTCCATCCCTTCCCTCTTCTCTTTTCCATCCTCTTTTTCCATCCTTTTCTCCCTTTCTCCATCCTTTTTTGCCCCTTTCCCACCTCTTTCTCTTGGAAAAACTGGCAGAAAAAAAGCTGGAAAATATCAGAGGAACCCTGGGAGTGAGAAAAAAATAAAATCATAATTAAAATAATAATTTTTAAATTGATTAAAAACAGAAAAAAAGGAGAGAGGAAAAAAAGTCATCAAATCCCACCAAAGCTGGAGAGAAATTTTTATTTGCCATCAAAATAAAGATGGAATTTGGCCCCGAAATTCCCTTCAAAAATACAGAAAAACAAAAGGCTGAGCAGCTCCATGGGCCATGAATCTGACAAAATTCCAGAAGAACTGAGGAGGAGGGGAAAGAGGAGGGGGGAAAATGCAGAATTGTGAGATAAAATGTGGGGAAAATGGAAACCAAATGAACTGGAAAAAGAAAAAAAAAAAAAAAGTGGGGGAAAGATGGAGAAATTATGACAAAAAGGGGAAAATGAGAAAAGAGGGAAAAAAGGAGAATAAAGAAGGAAAAAAGAGGAGAAAAAGGGGGAAAAGTGAAAAAAGGGGAGAAATGGGAAAAAAGAATAAAAAGGGAAAAAGAGGAGAAAAGGGAGGGGGAAAGAGGGAAAAACTCAACACAGGAGGCAAATAATGGGACTAAAGCACAATTTGAGTTCAGGACGCACTGAGAATTGGGAACTTCCACCTCATCACATCCCTCCAGAATTCTACGGATGGAAAGGAGAAGTGTGGAAGCATAGAAAAACAGCCAGGAATTCTCTCTCCCTTTGGAAATGTCCATCTCAGCTCTCTGGCTGTGTTGAGGACGTGGAAGAGTGTGATGTTGTAGATGACCTGGTGGCCAGGTGTAGAGCACCCTCCAGGTGTAGAGCACCCTCTCCCTTGAGTTGTAGTCCAGCATGGAAATGTGGGAATACTGGTTATGGAATGGGATATCCGTGTACTCATAGCTGGAAGTGTTTGTGTGATTGGCAAAATAAACCTTGGCGCCAGTCAGGTGGGAATTGGTGACGTAGAGAATCCCGCAAATCATGAAGGATTCACCCACGCTCCACTTGGGGTATCCCATATCCCAGCTCCACAGCGCTTCCGAAGTGCCTGCTGTCCCTGCTGTCCCTGCTGTCCCTGCTGTCCCTGCTGTCCCTGCTGTCCCTGCTGTCCCTGGCGGTGGCAACTGCAAGGTGACGAGGACGATCTTGCCGAGCTGCTGCACAAGCTTCACAGGCCGCCTGCCATGGGCCCAATACTTGTCACAGGAGCTCGTGAAGAAATACTTGAGGTGGCACTGCAGCTCCTCCTCTTCCTCCTCCTCCGGTACGGGCACTGAGGCTGAGGTCAGGGCCATCTCACCTGTGCCGTACCCGGGGCTGCAGCTAAACAGCCGCTCGGTCCTTGGGGACACCCACCAGTGTGACCTCCCCCTTGCTTGATGTCATGCCTTGGTCTGTGTCCCCCTCAGCTGAGTGTCACTCCCTGTCCCAGTGTCTCCCCTATCCCAGCGTCACCCCTGTCCTGGTGTCCCCCCTATTCAGTGTCATCTCCAGATCCGTGTCCCCGTCGGCCTGGTGTCATCCCTTTCCCGGTGTCCCCCCTACTCAGTGTCATCTCCTGGTCTGTGTCCCCCTCGGCCTGGTGTCACTCCTTTCCCGGTGTCCCCCCTACTCAGTGTCATCTCCTGGTCTGTGTCCCCCTCGGCCTGGTGTCACCCCTTTCCCGGTGTCCCCCCTACTCAGTGTCATCTCCAGATCCATGTCCTCCTCAGCCTGGTGTCACCCTTTTCCCGGTGTCCCCCCTATTCAGCGTCATCTCCTGGTCTGTCCCCCTCGGCCTGGTGTCACCCCTTTCCCGGTGTCCCCCCTACTCAGTGTCATCTCCAGATCCATGTCCCCCTCGGCCTGGTGTCACTCCTTTCCCGGTGTCCCCCCTACTCAGTGTCATCTCCAGATCCGTGTCCCCCTCGGCCTGGTGTCACCCCTTTTCCGGTGTCCCCCCTACTCAGTGTCATCTCCAGATCCGTGTCCCCCTCAGCCTGGTGTCACCCCTTTCCCGGTGTCCCCCCAATTCAGTGTCATCTCCAGATCCGTGTCCCCCTCGGCCTGGTGCCACTCCTTTCCCGGTGTCCCCCCTACTCAGTGTCATCTCCAGATCCGTGTCCCCCTCGGCCTGGTGTCACTCCTTTCCCGGTGTCCCCCCTACTCAGTGTCATCTCCAGATCCGTGTCCCCCTCGGCCTGGTGCCACCCCTTTCCCGGTGTCCCCCCAATTCAGTGTCGTCTCCTGGTCTGTGTCCCTCCTCGTCTTAGGTTGCAATGCAAGATGTAAGCAGCAGTACGTATTCTGTCACCATCTGTTAAAACCAGGCAGGGCAGCGTTCTCTCTTCCAGGACCCATCCTCCCTCCGGGGGATATCCTCTGTTAATGGGCCATCGAGGCTCACTGCATGACTGATACAATGACATCATCCATTTGGGAGATGCTCCTCCCAGGGGGAGGAGCCAAGAATTCCTACCTGGATAAAATCCGAGGTTTGGAACACTAGGACAGCCTTTTTCCAAGCATTCCTACCTGGATAAAATCTGAGATTTGGAACACCACAGCAGCCTTCTTCCACTGGATTGCCAGAGAAGGACTGGACCCATTTACACCACCACTGGACCTTCAGAGGAAAATTACACCCCTGAACAGGATCACTGCTTCAACAGAACCGCAGCTGTCACTGCAGGAGGATTTCATTGGGCTGCTACCAACGCCCTGACCAACAGGGTGTCAGGTTGTATTCTGACTCTGTCACTGGTTTTTTGTACTACTGCATTTTTATTTTTCATTTTCCTAGTAAATACCTGTTCTTCCTATTCCCGTATCTTTGTGCGAGAGCCCCTTAATTTCAGAACTATTATTTGGAGGGAGGGGGTTAACATTCTCCATTCCAAGGGAGGCTCCGGCCTTCCCTGGCGGACACCTGTGTTCCAAACTAAGACACTGTGTGAGAGCTGTGTAAGAGGTGTGTAAGGTCTGTGTAACAGGCATGTAACGGGTGCCTAAGGGTTCTGTAACAGGTGTGTAAAGGGTGTGTAAAGCCTCCCCACCCGCCAGCAGCAGCCACTCCCATTTCTCAATGAGTTGATGCTCAATTTTTCTCTGTTTTATGCTCAAATCATTTCCACCAAAATACAAAAATATCCGCGGCGGGGGGAGGGGCAGCCCCAGGACCCCCTGGGGACAGGGTCCCCCCCAGGGGGTCAGTGCAGGGGGGACACAGGGTGACAGTGTGTGACAGGGGTGACAGGAGTGACAGTGTGTGACAATGTGTAACAGGGCATGACAGGGCGGCCATGGGGTGACAGTGTGTGACAGCGTGTGACAGTGTGTGACAGAGGGTGGCAGTGGGGACATGGGGTGACAGGGGTGACGAGGTGACAGTGCGTGACGAGGTGACAGTGACAGGGGTGACAGAGGTGACAACATGTGACAGTGTGTGACAGGCTCAGATTGGCACCAGGGGCACAATGGGAGGGGGAGTCTGTGCCATGTTTGGGGTGGGGGGAACACCCTGGTCCCTGTTCCTGGGGGGGACATTGGTGTTCCCATGGGGGGGGTCCTTTTTGGGGTGGTCCCAAAAATGGGGAGGGGGGGCACCCAGCCCTTGGGGTGGCAGGACAACTGGGGAGGCCAAGGCTCCCATGGTGGAGGGGGGGAACAACTGATCAGGAGGGTTTTGAGTTGGGGGGCACGCAGGTCTGGGGGGGTCCTGAGGCAAGGGGGAACAATGGGGGGGCTCCCCAGGGCACTTTGGGGGTCCAGCAGATTTTGGAGGGTGTGTTCAGCTTTTGGGGGGGTCCCCAAACATGGGGGAGCACCGGGCAGGGTGATCACTGCAAGGGGTCCCCCAGGGCCAGGGGATCCCCAGCTCTGGGGAGTTCCCCAATCATGAGGGGGCCCAGTTCTGGGGGGCACCAGTTTTGGGGGGTCCCCAATCCCTGGGGGTGCCCCCAGTCGAGAAGTGTCCCCAAGCCCTGGGGGTGTCCTCAGTCTGGGGTGTGTCCCCACTCAGCGGTGTACCCAGTCAGGGCAGTGTCCCCAGTCGGGGTCCCCAATCCTGGGGTGTCTCCAATCAGGGGGTCCCCAATTGGGGGGGGGTCTCCAATGTGGGGTTCCCCAATCAGGGGGTTCCCCACTCAGGGGGGTCTCCAAGGGGAGGTCCCCAGTGGTGGTCCCCACTAGGGTGTCCCCAGGGTGGGTCCCCAAGGGGGTGTCCCCAGGGGATATCCTCAGCGGGGGTCCCTATCCCCGCCCCGCCTTGGCATCCCCGATGGCGCCCCAGACGTCGAAGACAAACTCGTCGGGGAAGGCGAAGTCCCCGAGCTGCGAGTCCAGAGCCTCGGCCAGCGCGTCCGGGTCCCGCGCGTCACGGCCCAGCTCCACCATGGTGGCGGCTGTGGGGACACGGGGACATCAGGGACATGGGGACAGGGACAGAGATGTCAGGGCTTGGGGACATCAGGGACATGGAAACACTGGGGACTTTGGAGACAGGGACGGCACGTCTGGGTCCCACGCATCACAGCCCAGCTCCACCATGGAAATGGCTGAGGGACATGGGGACAGTGATGTCAGGGACTGGGGACATGGGGAACATGAGGACATGGGGGACATGGGGACATGAGGACATGGGGGACATGGGGACATGGGGGCATGAGGGATATGGGAGCATGGGGACATGAGGGATATGGGGACATCAGGGATATGGGGAAAGGGACCGTGATGTCAGTGACATGGGGACACTGGGGACACTGGGGACACGGACAGCACATCTGAGTCCCACACATCACAACCCAGCTCCACCATGGTGGCGGCTGTGGGGACATGGGGACAGTGATGTCAGGGACTGGGGACATAGGGGATACTGGGGACATGGGGGTATTGGGGACATCGGGGACAGTGCTGTCAGGGACATGGGGACATCAGGGGCAGAGGAACATCATGGGGACATCAGGGGCAGAAGAACATCATGGGGACATCAGGGATCAAAAAACACAAAGGGACACAAGGACACTGGGGGACATGGAGACACTGGAACATCAGGGAACACAGGGACGTTGGGAATCACGAGGGGACATCAGGGTCATGGGGACATCGCGGGGACATAGGGACAGCGTTGTCAACAACTGGGGACATGGGGACAGTGTGATCAGAGACACAGGAATGACAGGGATTACAAGGGGACATGGGGATCGGGGGACATCAGGGGACACAGGGACAGCACAGTCAGGGGGCCCCAGGGTGGTCCCAGTGGGTTTGGGGGGAGTCCCAGGAAGTCCCCAAATTCTGTGTCCTCAATGTCCCTATGTCCCTGTGACTCCAGCAATGGCAGGAACTTCTGGGGGGGTTGGGGACATCAGGGGAAGTTGGGGACATCGGAGGTGTTGGGCGGGATCCAGGGGTCCCAGAGGGGGTTGTGAGATCCCAGAGGGTTTTGGGGATGGTCCCAGGGGGTTGAGGATGTCCCAGGGGATTTGGGGCTCCCTGGGGGCTTGGGGGGTCCAGGAGCTTTGGGGATGTCCTGGGGGGGTCCCGGGGGGTTTTGGGGGGTCCCAGGGGTCTCCCCCCTTCGCTGTCCCAATGTAACTCCCGAGCAGAGCCTGGGGCACTTGGGGGTATTGGGGCAGTTTGGGGGGACTCTGGGACGATCCCGGGGGAGTCCCCAGGATTTGGGGGGTCCCCAGGATTTGGGGGGTCCCCAGGATTTGGGGGGTCCCCAGGATTTGGGGGCTCACCCAGCTCGCTGTCCCGGATGCCCATGTAGCTCTCCAGCAGATCATCCACCTTGGCAATCGCACGCTCCTCGAAGGCCGAGGGCTGGGGGGGCACGGGGGGGTTTTGGGGGGGGTCCACAAGGGTCCCAGGGGGATTCTGGGGGGTCCCCAAGGGTCCCAGGGGTGATTTTGGGGTGTCTCCAGGGGATTTTGGGAGTCCTCAGGGGGATTTTGGGGGGTCCCCGAGGGTCCCGGGGGAATTTTGGAGACCCTCAGGGGATCTTTGGGGGTCACACGTGGATTTTTGGGGGAATCCCCAAGGATCCCAGGGGAGTTTTGGGGTTCCTCAAGAGATTTTGAGTGGTTCCAGGGGGATTTTGGGGGTCCTCAGGGGATTTTTGGGGCATTCCCGGGGGGATTTTCAGGCATCTCCAGGGGATTTTGGGGGTCCTGTGGGGATCCTGGGTGTCCCTGCGGGTTTTTGGGGGGGTCTCAGGTGAACTTTGGGCTTCTCATGGATATTTGGCACTTCCCATGGATACTTCGGGGTGTCCCATCCCTTTTTTGGGGTGCCCCAGCCCAGTTTGGGGTGTCCCATGGATATTTTGGGGTGTCCCATGGATATTTTGGGGTGTCCCAGCCCGTCTTTGGGGTGCTCCAGCCCAGTCTGGGGTGTCCCAGCCCACTTTTGGGGTGTCCTAGCCCGTTTTTGGGGTGCCCCAGCCCAGTTTGGGGTGTCCCATGGATATTTTGGGGTGTCCTAGCTCATTTTTGGGGTGTCCCAGCCCAGTTTGGGGTGTCCCAGTGATATTTGGGGGTGTCCCATCCCATTTTTGGGGTGTCCCAGTGATATTCTGGGGTGTCCCATGGATATTCTGGGGTGCCCCAGCCCCATTTGGGGTCGGTACCTGCTCCTGCACCGTGGCTGGGCCCCTCGAGCGCAGCCTCAGCGTCCCCCGGCCCGAGCCCAGCGAGGGGAGCCCTGCCCGGCCCCCTGAGCGCGGGGGGAGAACGTCTGGGGGGCACAGGGACAGCGTCAATCCCAGTTCATCCCAGTTCAATCCCAGTTCATCCCAGCTCAATCATATTTCAACCCCAGTTCCTCCCAGTCAATCCCAGTACTCACCCCACGCCCTCCTGGGCTCAGTGAGCCTCAGCTGGAAGTACTACCCACAGGGCAGCTCCAGTTCAGTCCCAGTGAATCCCAGTTCAATCCCAGTTTTACCCCAGTGAATCCCTGTTCATCTCAGTTCCATCCAAGTTCAATCCCAGTTCAAACCCAGCTCAATCCCACTCCAATCCCAGTTCCATCCCAGTCAATCCCAGTTAATCCCAGTCCCCACCCCAGGCCCTGCTGAGCTTGGTGAGCCTCAGCTGGAAGTGCTGTCCCCGGGGCAGCTCCAGTTCAATCCCAGTTAAACCCAGCCAATCCCAGTTCAGCGTCAGTCATTCCCAGTATCCACCCCAGGCCCTGCTGAGCTTGGTGAGCCTCAGCTGGAAGTGCTGTCCCCGGGGCAGCTCCAGTTCAATCCCAGTTAAACCCAGTCAATCCCAGTCAATCCCAGTTCAGCGTCAGTCATTCCCAGTATCCACCCCATGCCCTCCTGGGCTTGGTGAGGCTCAGCTGGACGTGCTGTCCCCAGGGCAGCTCCAGTTCAATCCCAGTCCATCCCAGTCACTCCCAGCTCACTCCCAGTGAATCCCAGTCCAATCCCAGTCCTCCCAGTACTCACCCCATGCCCTCCTGGGCTCGGTGAGGCTCAGCTGGAAGTGCTGTCCACGGGGCAGCTCCTGCAGCAGCCGGGCCACCTCGAAGTGCCTCGCCCCGACCAGGCTGCGCCCGTCCAGCGCCTCCAGCACGTCCCCGACCCCGACCTGCGGCGTGCGCGCCATCACCGAGCCCTCGCGGATCCGCTGGGGACACGGGGGACACCGGGGTCATCTGGGGTCACCTGAGGCCACCTGGGGTAATCCGGGTCACCAGGGGCCACCCCCATCCACCCAGATGTCCCCTCAGGTGTCCCCAGGTGTGTGTGTCCCCACCCTGGGGCACTGCCTGTCGCTCTCCCAGCGCCCCCAGGTGTCCCCAAAGTGTCCCCAGGTGTCCCTCAAATCTGAGGCACCTCAGCCCCTCCCCCAGCATCTGCAAGTGTCCTCAGGTATCCTCAGGTGTGTCCCGGCTGTCCCCAGGTGTGTCCCAGGTGTCCCTAGGTGTGTCCCCAGGTGTGTCCCAGGTGTGTCCCCATGTCCTTGGGTGTGTCCCCAGGTGTGTCACCTTGATGAAGGCATATCTGGCACTACTGTTGTTGATGGTCAGCCCCAGCCCCTGCCGTCCCATCATTCCCAGCTGTGTCCCCATGTCCCCAGGTGTGTCCCAGGTGTCCCCAGGTATGTCCTCAGATGTGTCCCCTTGTCTTCAGGTGTGTCCCCAGGTGTGTCACCTTGATGAAGGCGTATCTGGCACCATTGTGGGTGATGGTCATCCCCAGCCCCTGCTGTCCCATCATTCCCAGCTGTGTCCCCATGTCCCCAGGTGTGTCCCAGGTGTCCCCAGGTGTGTCCCCATGTCCTCAGGTGGGTCCCCAGGTGGGTCCCACCTTGATGAAGGCGTATCTGGCACCACTGTTGGTGATGGTCAGCCCCAGCCCCTGCTGTCCCATCATTCCCAGCTGTGTCCCCATGTCCCCAGGTGTGTCCCACGTGTCCCTATGTCCTCAGGTGTCCCCATATCCCCAGGTGCGTCCCCATGTCCCCAGGCTGTCCCACCTTGATGAAGGCATATCTGGCACCACTGTTGGTGACGGTCAGCCCCAGCCCCTGCTGTCCCATCATTCCCAGCTGTGTCCCCAGGTGTGTCACCTTGATGAAGGCGTAGCCAGCTCCGTTGTCAGTGATGGTCAGCCCCAGCGCCTCCTCAGACTTGAGCACCTGCACGAGTTTGGTGCGGCCGCGCGTGTGGGCGAAGATGAAATCCTCCAGCCCGATCTGCCCCCCCAGCAGCTTCTCCATGTCCACCTGCGGCGTGTTCAGCGTGCAGAACAGCACCTGGGCACAGCGGGGACATGGGGACATCACCTGGGGACACTGGGGATACTGGGGACATCACCTGGGGACAGGGGACAGCACCTGGGGGACAGCAGGGACATGGGGACATAAGGGCATGGGGCATTTTCAGCGTGCAGAACAGCACCTGGGCACAGTGGGGGACATCACCTGGGGACACTGGGGACGTGGGGACAGCACCTGGGCACATGGGGACACTGGGGATGTGGGTGTGTTCGGCATGCAGAACAGCACCTGGGAACAGGGACACTTGGATATCTGGGGACATCTGGGGGTCCCAGGGCACAGAGGGGACAGGGGACACTCAGACATTAGGGACAGCTGGGCATCCTGGGGGACACAGGGGGACACCTGGGGGGCACAAAGAAGTTCCCTGGGGGGCTGGGGACACCCCCAGAGACACAGGGGGGACCAGTCAGGAGGTGTTTGGGGACCTCTGGGGACACTTGGAGGGGATACCAGGTGGGACCCTCTGCCGGGGGACACCCCTGGGGACACCTGGGACACTCCCAGGAAACACCAGAGACTCTTTGGGGTCCCCATCGCACCCTCTGCGTCCCCCTCCTGTATCTCAGGGTGTCCCCAATGTCCCCTCAGCCCCCCCAAACCCCCGCAGTCCCTGTCCCTGAGCCCCCCCAAACCCCAGCAGGGATCCCAGACCCCCGGCCCTGAACACCACGACCCCCCCAGGGCTGCCTCCCAATGCCCCCCAGTCTGCCCAGTGCCCTCCCAGTGCCCCCCAGTCTGCTCTGTGCCCTCTCAGTGCCCCCCAGTCTGCCCTGTGCCCTCCCAATGCCCCCCAGTCTGCCCTGTGCCCTCCCAGTGCCCTCCCAGTGCCCCCCAGTCTGCCCAGTGCCCTCCCAGTGCCCCCCCGTCTGCCCAGTGCCCTCCCAGTGCCCCCCAGTCTGCCCTGTGCCCTCCCAATGCCCCCCAGTCTGCCCAGTGCCCTCCCAGTGCCCCCCAGTCTGCCCAGTGCCCTCCCAGTGCCCTCCCAGTGCCCCCCAGTCTGCCCAGTGCCCTCCCAATGCCCCCAGTCTGCCCAGTGCCCTCCCAGTGCCCTCCCAGTGCCCCTCAGTGCCCCCCAGTCTGCCCAGTGCCCCCCAGTCTGCCCAGTGCCCTCTCAGTGCCCCCCAGTCCCCCCAGTGGCATCCCAGATACCCCCAGCACTCTCCCAATGCCATCCCAGTGCCATCACAGTCGCCCAGTGCCTTTCCAGTCCCTCCCAGTGCCATCGCAATCTCCACCGCTGTGCGCCCACTCCCTGGCAGTCTCTACCAGTCCCTCCCAGTGCAATCCCAGTCCCTCCCAGTGCAATCCCAGTCCCTCCCAGTGCAATCTCAGTCCCTCCCAGTGCAATCCCAGTCCCTCCCAGTGCAATCCCAGTCTCTCTCAATGCCTTCCCAGTTCCCCCCAGCGCCCTCCCGGTGCCATCCCAGCCCCTCCCAGTCCCCCACCAAACCCCTCCCAGTCCCTCCCAGTCCCCCCCGGTGCCCCCCGTCCGCACCAACCTCTCCCGGGGGGATGCCGAAGGCCTCCCCGATTTTCCCGTACAGCTCCCGCACGTTCCCGAACCCCTCCACGCGGCCCGTGGGGGAGCCGTGGGCCAGCTGCGTGTGGAACACCAGCCGCGGCCGCAGCGCGGGGGGCGGCGCCGCGACGCCCCCGGCCCCTCCCGGGCCTCCGCCGGGCTCCCCCGGGGCCCCCCCGCGACCCCCGGAGCTTTCCTCGTTCTCCACCAGCGGCGGCGGCTTCTTGCGGCGACCCAGGCCCAGCGGCATGAGGGGGGCTGGGGGGGAATCTGAGGGAGGGTCTGGGGGGTTCTGATGGGGCTTTGAGGGCGTTTACGTGGGTCTGGGGTGGGCTGGGGGCAGTCTGAGGGGGCTTTGGGGAGGGTCTGGGGCGGGATTTAGGTTTGTCTTCGGGTTTCTGAGGGGGCTCTCGGTGTGTCTGAGGGGGTCTCGGTGTGTCCGGGGGGGTCGCAGGCAGTTCCGGTGGGTTCGGGGTTTGCTGCCCTCACCCCGAAATGGGGGGGTCCTGCGCTGCTTGGATGGGGGCTGGGAGGAGAGAGAGGAATCTAAGGCACGGTGCCGGGAGTGGTCCCTGAGAACCGCGAAGCACCCCCGGGATCCCCGCGGGACCTCCCGCACCCCCTGCCCGGTTCCCCCCCGGACCCGCAGTACCCCCAGCTCCCCTCGCGTGCCGGTCCCGACAGACCCCCAGGCGCGCCCCGACCCCTCCCCAGTCCCCACGCAGTCCCCACGCAGTCCCCACGCAGTCCCAGCCCCGCCGAGCTCGGTCCCGGTTTCGGTCCCGGTCCCGGTCCCCCCTCACCGGCCGGGCGCTGCTGCCGGAGCGGCACTTCCGGGAGGGCGTGACCAAACCCCGCCCGGACCAATCAGCGTCACCGCCCCGCCCCCTCAGACCAATCAGCGCCGCGGCCCCGCCCCTCCGGCCAATGGGAGGTGAGGAGGGGGCAGGAAAGGGCTCGGCCGCTCTTCCCTCCCCCCCCACCACGCCGCGGGCAATGGGCGCGCCCGGCCTCGCGCCCCCGCGCAGCCAATCAGGAGCCGGGACAGAGCGTGCCGGGGGCGGGGAAAAGGGGGAGGGTCCAAGAGGGGCGAGGGCCAGGGGGAGGGGCAGAGGTGCTGGGAACGGAGCCCAATGGGGGGGGGGGGGACATTGGGGACGGGTCCAGAGGGACCCCATTGGGGGAGGGGAAACAGCCCCCAGAGCCCCTTGGGGGAGGGGAAACAGCCCCCAGACCCCATTGGGGGAAGGGAAACAGCCCCCAGACCCCATTGGGGGAGGGGAAACAGCCCCCAGACCCCATTGGGGGAGGGGAAACAGCCCCTAAACCCCATTGGGGGAGGGGAAACAGCCCCTAAACCCCATTGGGGGAGGGGAAACAGCCCCCAGACCCCATTGAGGGAGGGGTAACAGCCCCCAGAGCCCATTGGGGGAGGGGAAACAGACCCCATTGGGGGAGGGGAAACAACCCCTAAACCCCATTGGGGGAGGGGAACAGCCCCCAGACCCCATTGGGGGAGGGGAACAGACCCCAGACCCCATTTGGGGAGGGGAAACAGCCCCCAGACCCCATTTGGGGAGGGGAAACAGCCCCCAGACCCCATTGGGGAAGGGGAAACAGCCCCTAAACCCCATTGGGGGAGGGGAAACAGCCCCCAGACCCCATTGGGGGAGGGGAAACAGCCCCCAGACCCCATTGGGGGAGGGGAAACAACCCCCAGACCCCATTTGGGGAGGGAGCGGGAACGGATCTCAAAGGGAGGGGTCATTGGGAACGGGTCCAGAGGGACCCTGGGAGGGGAAGGAGCCCCCAGACCCATCTGGGGAAGGGGCAGCAACAGAGCCGCGGGGGGGTTGTTGGCGAGGGGTCCCAAACCCGATTTGGGGACACAGACCCCATTTGGAGCGCGGGCGGCAGGCCCCCAATTTAGGGGGGGTAACAGACGCTGTCCGGGGGTCCTCAGACTATGGGGGATATTTGGGAGGGCGGAAGTGCTCCCCCTATCCCTGAGCCCCCCCAGCCCCCTCGGTGCCCCCCTACCCCCGGACAGACGGACCGGACCAAGTTTCAGCGCCTTTTTTATCTCGGACCCTTTTCCAGGCGGTTCCACCCCAAAACCGCGAGGGCCCCGCCCCCTCCCCCCCCGAGCCGCCCGCGGCCCCCCCATCCCCCCCCGGGGGTCCCCCCCTAGCTGGGGAGCTGGGAAGGGACACGACCCCCCTCATACCCCAGGGACCCCCCAGCCCTGAGAGGGACCCCAAAAGAGGGGGCAGGGAGACCCCCAGAGTGGGGGGGTGGGGACATGGGGAACCCCCACACAAACACAGCCCTGAGAGGGGGGGAGAGGCCAGGACACCTGGGGGGGCCCCAGAGCAGAGTCGGGGGGACAAGGACACCTGCAGACCCCCAAAGAGGGGGGACAAAGATACCCCAAGACCCTCAAAGCCACCAAAGGGAGAGACAAGGACCCTCCAAGACCCTCAAAGCCACCAGAGGGGAGGGGACAAGGACCACCCCTCCCAAGCCCCTGACCACCAATGTGGGGTCAGGGCAACAAAGGCACCCTGAGAGCACCCGAAGCACAGAAATGGGGTGACGGCGACACCCCCAGACCCCCCAAAACACCTCGGGACCCCCCCAAGCCACAGCACAAAGGTCACCGGGACCTCCCTGCTGGAGGGGGGCACAAAGCCACTCCAGGAGCAGTGTGTGAGGGGGGGACCCCACGACCCCTCCGAGCTCTGGGTCTGGGGACAAGGACACCCCATAACCCCCCAGAGGTGGAGGTGGGGGGTGAGGACAGCGAGTCCCCTGACCCCCAGTAACCCCAGAGTGACCACCAGGGCGACCCCGAGTAACCCCAGAGTGCCCCCAGAGCGACCCTCAGAGTAACCCCAGAGTGACCCCCCCTGAGTGACCCCGAGTAACCCCAGAGTGACCCCCGTGAGTGACCCTCAGAGTGACCCCAGAGTGACCCCCCCTGAGTGACCCCGAGTAACCCCAGAGTGCCCCCAGAGCGACCCTCAGAGTAACCCCAGAGTGACCTCCCCTGAGTGACCCCAGAGTGACCCCAGAGTGACCCCCCTGAGTGACCCCGAGTAACCCCAGAGTACCCGCAGAGTGACCCCCGTGAGTGACCCCGAGTAATCCCAGAGTGACCCCAGAGTGACCCCAGAGTGACCCCGAGTCCGGTCCCCCCCAGGACCCCCGGGCAGGGTTTTTTGGGGGGGGCCTAGAGGGGCAGGATCTGCTCCAGGAGGGTTTTGGAGGCCGGGGGGATCCTGTCCGGGAACTTGATCTCGAACTCGATGACGAGGTCCCCGCGCTGCTCGGGGCAGCGGGGCAGGGGCAGCCCCTCCCCCGGCACGCGCCGCCGCACGCCCGGCTTCAGCACGTCCTGGAACACCATGGGCATGGAGCGGCCGTCCAGTGTGGGGACTGTCACCGTGCAGCCGCACAGAGCCTGCGGGGACACCGGGGGACATTGGGGACATTGGGGACTGTCACCGTGCAGCCGCACAGAGCCTGCGGGGACACCGGGGGACATTGGGGACTGTCACCGTGCAGCCGCACAGAGTCTGCGGGGACACCGAGGGACATTGGGGACATTGGGGACTGTCACCGTGCAGCCACACAGAGCCTGCGGGGACATCGGGGGACATTGGGGACTGTCACTGTGCAGCCGCACAGAGCCTGCGGGGACACCGGGGGACATTGGGGACATTGGGGACTGTCACTGTGCAGCCACACAGAGTCTGCAGGGACACTGGGGACATTGGGGACACGGGCAGAAATAGGGGGATATGGGGAGACACAGGGGAACATGAGGGGACACAAGGGATAAGGGGGACACTGGGGACGTGGGGAAAACGAGGGACACAGTGGGACACGAGGTACATTTGGGGACATAGGGAGACACGGTAGATGTGGGGGGACGCAGGGGGACGTGGAGGGCACAGAGGGACATGAGGGAACACATCAGTGCTGCACTGAGGGAGCACCCCAGCATGGCCCTACCGCCCTGAGTGAGCCCAGAGTGACCCTCAGGGAGTGATCCCCTCGAGTGACCCCAGACTGACCCCCCTAGACTGACCCCTCCAACCACCTACAGTGTCCTGCCACCCCCCGAGTGACCCCCAGAGTGACCCTAGAGTGACCCCTCTCACCACCCCCCATGTACCCCCACCACCCAGACTGACCCACCTGTGATGTCCCTACCTGGTGTCCCCAGCCAGACCAATGGCCCTGATGTCCCCACCAAGGCTGACCCCCTCCCCCACCAGGGACAGTTGTCCAGCCCCAGCGTCCCGCCCAGACCAGCCCAGGCCTGATGTCCCCACCACCACCAAGGCCAACCCCCCAGTGTCCCCACCAGGACCACGCCAGCCCTGATGTCCCCCCAAAAGCAACATCTGCAATGTCCCCAGTGCCACCAACCCAACCCCAATGTCCCCACCACTGCCAAGACCAACCAACCTTCAGCGACCCCACCACTGCCAGCCCAGCCCCAGTGTCCCCCTGAGACCACCCCAGCACCCATGTCCCCATCTCACATGCCCACTGCCACCCAGCCACCCAGCCCCAATGTCCCCACTGCCACCCAGCCACCCAGCCCCAATGTCCCCACTGCCACCCACCCACCCCTGGTGTCCCCACCAAGACCAACCCAGCTCAATGTCTCCATCCAATGTCCCCACCCAATGTCCCATCAAGACCATCCCAGCCCCAATGTCCCCACTGCCACCCACCTCCGATGTCCCCACCAAGACCAACCCACCGCCAATGTTGCCACCAAGACCAACCCAGCTCAATGTCCCCATCTGATGTCCCCACCCAATGTCCCATCAAGACCACCCCACCCCCAATGTCCCCACTGCCACCCACCCCCAATGTCACCACTGCCACCCACCCCGATCTCCCCTCCAAGGCCACCGCCGCCCCCATGTCCCCCCATGTCCCCCCATGTCCCCGTGCCACCCCACCTCGCGCAGGCTGATCTTGGCTGGGTAGACGATGTCGGAGCCGTCGCGACGGAACACCTCGTGCGGCTTGTCCTTGAGCACGAACACCACATCGGCCGGGATGTTGTTGGGCGTCTGGTCGCCCTCCTTGGGGAAGGTGATCTTGGTGCCCTCCTTCCAGCCGCGCTTCACCTCGATGGTCAGGATCTTGTCCTCCTTCCTCACCGTCTTCCCGTCAGGCCCCAGGCGCTTGTGCGAGATCTTCATCTTCTTGGTGCAGCCGCTGTAGATCTCCTCCAGCGACACGCGCAGGTCGTAGAGCACCGGCGGGTCCTGCTTGCGGCCCTCGGGCCCCCGGCCCCGCGGGAAGCTGACGCTGCCGAAACCCCCGACGTGGAAGGTGCTGAAGGCCTCGTCACCGTCCTCGTCGTCGCCGTTGCGCTGCACGAAGAAGGTGTCGAAGGGGTTGCGGCCGTCGAAGAACTCGGCGAACATGGCGTGCGGGTCGCCGCGGAACGTGTAGGTGAAGGTGGGGCCGCTGGAGCCCCCCGGGCCGGGGGTCGGGGCTCCCCCTTTCAGCCCTGGGTGTTGGGGTGGGGGTGGAGGGGGAAGGCGCCCATCAGCCCCCCCGGCCGCCGCAGGGCGCGGGCTGAGCCGCGGGCAGGGCGTGGGGCAGGTCAGGGCGTGGGGAACCGGTTCTGCCCGTGGCGCCGACGCCGCTGACGGGCCCCGGACGGGCCCCAACAGGCCCAGCCGGCTCCAGCGGCCCCCCCCCGGCACACCCCGGCGCCCTCCCGGTTCCCCCCCGGGCTCCTGGACTGGCGCCGGTCATCCACAGCCCCGGCACCACAGGTCACCCACCCCCGAGTCCCCCTGTCCCCAGCCCGTCTCTGTGTCACAACCTGTCCCCACCCTCCTGCCCATGTCCTCCAACTCCCGATCCTGGCCCCGTGCCCCCATCCCCGGCCTCTGTCACCTGTCCCCATCACCTGTCCTCACCCCCTGCCCCTGTCACCTGTCCTCACCACGCTGTCCCCACCCCCTGCCCCCATCACCTCCCTTCCCCACGCCTGTGTCCCCCAAGACCCTCACCCCTTTACCCCCCATCTCCCTTTCTGACCTCCACCCTGACCCCCACCCGCACCCCCAGACCCCCTTTCCCCACCTTCCCCCTGCCCTCCACGTGCTCTCTGCGACCCTGACGCCCCCAGCCCCCCAAATCTCCGTGTCCCCTCCTGTTCCCCCCTCTGCCCCGCAGACCCCGGCCCCGCCGCTCCCCGGCCCCCGGTGCCGCCGCTCACCCTCCTCCCCGTACTTGTCGAAGATCTCCCGTTTTTTGGGGTCGCTGAGCACGTCATAGGCCTCGGCCACCTCCTTGAAGCGCTGCTCGGCGCCCGGGGAGCGGTCCTTGTCGGGGTGGCAGCGCAGCGCCTGCCGCCGGTACGCGCGGCGGATGTCGGCGGGGGAAGCCCCCCGGGACAGCCCCAGCGTGCGGTAATAATCCTTCCCCATGGCCGCGCCGACTGCTCTGGCACCGGGCACGGCGAAGCTCCGCGGGACGGGCACGGGGAGGGAGCCGGGAGGGGCGGGGGGCCGGGGAGGGACCGAGGGATGGAGTGGGGAGGGACCGGGGAGGGACGCAGGGATGGAGCGGGGAGGGACCGAGGGATGGAGCGGGGATGGAACGGGGAGGGACCGAAGGATGGAGCGGGGAGGGACCGAGGGATGGAGCGGGGATGGAACGGGGAGGGACCGGGGATAGAGTGCAGATAGAGCGGAGAGGGACCAGGGAGGGACCGAGGGATGGAGCGGGGAGGGACCGAGGGATGGAGCGGGGATAGAACGGGGAGGGACCGAGGGATGGAGCGGGGAGGGACCGAGAGATGGAGCGGGGAGAGACCGGGGATAGAGTGGGGATAGAGCGGAGAGGGACCGGGGAGGGACCGAGGGATGGAGCGGGGATGGACCGAGGGATGGAGCGGGGAGGGATGGGGAATAGAGTGGGGATAGAGCGGGGAGGGACCGGGGAGGGACTGGGGATAGAGTGGGGATAGAGCGGGGAGGGACCGGGGAGGGACCGAGGGATGGAGCGGGGAGGGACTGGGGATAGAGTAGGGATGGAGCGGGGAGGGACCGAGGGATGGAGCGGGGAGGGACGGGGATGGAGCGGGGATGGAGTGGGGATAGAACGGGGAGGGACCGAGGGATGGGTCGAGAAGGGGGTGAACCAGAGGAGGGACCGGGGAAGGAGCCAGGGGGACGAGGACGGATCGGAAAAGGGCCGGGAGAGGGCCCGGGGAGAGATCGGCGGAGGAACCGGGAGAGGGATCGGGGAAGGAGCCAGGGCAGGACCGAGGGAGATCCCAGAAGGCTCGGAAATGAGGCAGGGAGAAGGGACGGGGAGGGAAACGGGATCGGGGATGGGACGGGGATGGAGCGGAGATGGGAACGGGGATGGGAACGGGAATGAGAACGGGGATGGAGCGGGCGGAGGAGGGGCCCGAGGCTTGCCGGGGGCTGTCCCTGTCACCTCCAGTGACAGCTTGACCCTGTCACTGCCGGCTGTCACTGCCGTGACACCGTCTGGAGCCTCTGCCCACCCCCTGCAATGTCCCTGTGGGGGTCCCTGGTTTGGGTGACACCTGCAGCAGGACCCAGCAGGGTGACAGGACATCTGGGGAGCTTGGGGGACACAGGGGGCCACGAGGACATGGGGACACAGGACAGAGGAACAAGAAGGACATTGGGACACGAGTATCGGAGACTTGGGAGCAGGTGGCCAAGGGGACATGGGGACACAGGGAGGGACATGCCCCTCCACCTCATTATCCCCATGACCACGAGTCCCCACGGCCCCGCGTGTCACTGTGTCCAAATGTCCCCTGTGTCCCAAAGTGTCTCCAGGCGCTGCCACATCCCCCTGGGACCAGAGGTGTCCAACCTGCCCCACCCTGGCCTGTGTCCCAGAATGTTCCCACGGTATCCCCACGTGTCCAGTTCCCTATGACCGCCCCCCCCCCAGGACCCTCCAGGCTGCCATGACCACCCCAGCCTCTCATCATCCCCCAGCTCCCTGTGATCCCCCTGACCTCCTCATCCTTCATGTGACCCCCCCAGCCCCCCATGGACACCCAGACCCCCTGACCACCCCAATTCCCCAAGCCCCCGCCCCTCTGTGGCACTTCGGGGCCCTGTAACACACCCCAGACCCCCCAGGCCCATTTAGACCCGCCCAGACTCCCACGGCGTTCTTGCCCCGCCCACTGTCCGCCCCGTCGTGAGCCCATTGGTTGTTCTGACCATCACTCCACCCGCAGCCCCGTCCCTGCTGTGACTCCATTGGCTGTTCCGGCCGTCACTCCAAGCCCCGCCCCCGCCTCCCATTGGCGGAGCCCCCCTCGGGCGTTCGCGTTGCCTCGGCAACCAGGGCGGCGGGAAGGGGCGAGTGCGAGGGCGGGGCCGCAGGCTTCTGATTGGCCGCGCCGAGCCACGCGCGCGGGGCCGATTGGCCACGCACGAAGCCCCGCCCCTACGGGCGAACGGGGCGGGTCACGTGTGGGCGGCGGGGGCGGCGGGAGCGGCGGAGCGCAGCGGCCATGAAGCACTACGAGGTGAGGCAGCCGCGGGGCCCGCGCAGCGGGGCGGCCACAGGCACCGAAGCGGCCCCGAGAGCCGCTGCCGCCGGCCCCGCACGGAGCGCCCGCGCCGACCTCGCGGAACCCGCGCGTTCCGCCCCGGGGCACCTGGGACGCGCACTGCGCATGTGCTGGGGACTGTGTCGCTCTGCGCATGCGCATCAGGGCGGGACTGCCCTGAGGCGGCGGGGGCGTGGCTTGCTGCGAGGCGGGGGGTGGCCTCGTGAAGGGGGCGTGGCTTATATGGGGCGGGGCTTTGGGTCCCGGGACCACGTGGGGGTCCGGAAGGTTCCGAAGGGTCCCGGGAAGGTCCTAGAATGTCCCCAGGAGGGTCCCGGGCACGTCCCACGGTGGCAGCAGGGCCCTGAGGGGCCGGAGTCACCCCAGGGTGGGCCCCGTCCCCCGCCCTCCCCCCGCTGGCACTCCTGAGCCTGTCCTGTCACTGTCGCCGTCATTGTCGCTGTCACTTGTCACTGTCACCGCGCTCGGGGTGGCTCCCTGGGCACTGCCCGGGTAGCCCATGATGTCACCTCCCCCACCCCGGGGGTGACAGAGCGCCATCGGGGTGTCCCCAGGGCTGACAGAGCCCCGTCCCACGGTGACAGCCCCGTCCCGGTGTCACCGCCTGACGTCACCCCCCTCCCCCCCCGGAGCCACCCGCGGGTGACAGCGGCCACATGGCCCCGGCCAACTCTGTCCCCTACCTGGGGCCACCGAGGCTCTCGGGGACCCTGGCACCTGCTGCTGTGGGGGGTGTCCGGCCTCACCTGTGACACGTCCTGCCCTGTCCTGTTCCCTCTGGCCACTGTCCCCACCCCCCGTGCGTGCCGGGTCACTCTGTCCCTCCCGTGGCCACCCCCGGGGCCACCTCCAGGGCCACCTCCAGGGCCACCAAGGGGGGCGGGGGGGGGGGCAGGTTTATATTTAGCGGCCGGCGGGGCTGATCGGGTTTCGGGCGGTGACATGGAGGTGGCAGTGCCACCCCGCGGGGGGGGCGCCGTGTCCCCGGGGCCCGTGCTGGGGCTGTGGCCGCCGGTGGCCCCCGGCAAGCGGCCCAAGAGATCGGCCGTGCTCTTCTTCGAGGTGGAGATCCTGGACGCCCGCACGCGGGACAAGCTCTGCTTCCTGGACAAGGTGAGGGGACACGGAGGGGACAGGGAGGGGACACGGGGTGGCCCGACTGCCCCTGACTGCCCCTCGCTGTCCCCAGGTGGAACCTCAGGCCACTGTGGCCGACATCAAGAACCTGTTCAGCAAAGCCCGTGAGTGGGGATGGGGACAAGGATAGGGACAGGAAGGGACAGGGACAGGGTTGGGGGCAAGGAATGGGAATGGGGACAGGGATGGGAGCAGGGAGAGGGATGGGGATGGGGACAGGGACAAGGTTTGGGATGGGAATGGGGACAGGGATGGGGGTTGGGAATCCCCATGGCAGATGGGGACCCTCCGTGTGGCTAAAGACCTGTCACAGGGCCATGGGGACCTTGTCACAGAGCCACCATGGTCACCATCATCATCAGAGACCCATCACAGGGCCATGGCCACCTTCCTTGTCCCTTCTGTGGCTGTGTCCCCACAGTGCCACCAGCGCTGTCCCCTCTGTCCCGCAGATCCCCAGTGGTACCCAGCGAGGCAGTCCCTGCGCCTGGACCCCAGTGAGTGTCACCGCGGGATGGGGCGTCACACCAGGGTGTCCCCAGCTGCCCCAGGTGTCCCCAGGTCGTCCCCAGGTGCCCCAGGGACGTCCTCAGGGATGTCCCAGGTGTCCCCAAGTGTGTCACCTTGATGGAGGTGTATCCAATGCCGTTGTTGGTGATGGTCAGTCCCAGCCCCTGCTCTCCCAGGTGTTCCAGGTGCCCCTGGGATGTCTCAGGGATACCCCAGGTGCCCCAGAGATGTCCCAGGAATGTCCCAGGGATGTCCCCAGGTGCCCCCAGGGATGTCCCAGGTGCCCCAGGTGTGTCTGTCCCCAGAGGGTCGCTCGCTGAAGGACGAGGATGTGCTGCAGTCGCTGCCCGTGGGCACCACAGCCACTCTCTACTTCCGGGACTTGGGTGCACAGATCAGCTGGGTCACGGTGAGGGCTGCCACCCCCTGTCACCCTGTGTCACCTCCCGTCATCCCTGTGTCACCCCTGTGTCATCCTGTGTCACCCTGTGTCCCCTTCCCAGGACCTGGGGGCACAAATCAGCTGGGTCACAGTGAGGGCCCAGTCTGCTGCCCATTTACCTGTCCCCAGGTGTCCCTGATTGTCCCTGACCGTCCCCCTCACCTGTCCCTCACCTGTCCCAGGTGTCCCTGACTGTCCCCTCACCTGTCCCAGGTGTCCCTGACTGTCCCCTCACCTGTCCCAGGTGTCTCTGACTGTCCCCTCACCTGTCCCAGGTGTCCCTGACCGTCCCCCTAACCTGTCCCTCACCTGTCCCAGGTGTCCCTGACTGTCCCCTCACCTGTCCCAGGTGTCCCTGACTGTCCCCCTCACCTGTCCCTCACCTGTCCCAGGTGTCCCTGACTATCCCCTCACCTGTCCCAAGTGTCCCTGACCGTCCCCTCACCTGTCCCTCACCTGTCCCAAGTGTCCCTGACTGTCCCCTCACCTGTCCCAAGTGTCCCTGACCGTCCCCTCACCTGTCCCTCACCTGTCCCAGGTGTTCCTGACCGAGTACGCCGGCCCCCTGCTCATTTACCTGCTGTTCTATTTCCGGGTCCCCTTCCTGTACGGGCCCCGCTACGACTTCACAGCCAGCCGGCACCGCGTGGTCCAGTGAGACACGGGGACAGGGGACACACAGGGGACATGGGGACACACAGGGGGCAATGGAGACACACAGGGGACGTGGGGACACACAGGGGGCATGGGGACACACAGGGGACATGGGGACACACAGGGGGCAATGCGGACACACAGGGGACAGCGGGGGCACTGCAGGGACATGGGCACATGGGGACAGCAGGGACAAGGGGACATGGTGGGGACAAGGGGATATGGGGACACAGTGGGGACAATGGAGACACTGCGGGAACAGTGGGGACACTGTGGGGACATGATGGGGACACTGCAGGGACAGGGGACATGGGGACAGCAGGGACATGGGGATACTGCAGGGACATGGACACATTGCGGGGACAGGGAACATGGGGACGCTGCAGAGACATGAGGAGATGGGGACACTGCAGGGACACGGGGACACTGTGGGGACATGGGGACAGTGAGGACAGCAGGGACATGGGACAGTAGGGACAATGGGGACATTGGGACAGCGGGGACAGTGATTTGGGGACAGGGACAGCAGAGGGACAATGGCAGCATGAGGGAGAACAACCGGTGGGAAAGGAGGGGGTCCCAGGGGGGCTCTGGGGGTCCCAGCGGGGTCCAGAGGAGCTGGGAGGGGACAGTGGGGGAGCCCTGGGGACATTGGGCAGGGTCTGGCAATGAGGGGACCAGGGGGGTCTGGGAGGGGACATGGTGGGGACACCAGCCAGGGTGGCGGGGATGGGGGAGGGGAGGTGTCCCCGGTGTCCCCCCATGTCCCCCCATGTCCCTTGTGTCCCCAGCCTGGCGTGCTGCTGTCACTCCTTCCACTACGTGAAGCGGCTGCTGGAGACGCTCTTCGTGCACCGCTTCTCACACGGCACCATGCCCCTGCGCAACATCTTCAAGGTGACACTGTGACACTGTGACACCTGTGACACTGCCCCAGCACCTGTGACACTTCCCTGTCCCCTCCTGTCCCCTCCCTGTCCCCTCTGCTTCTCGCACAGCACCATGTCCCTGCGCATCATCTTCAAGGTGACACTGTGACACTGACACTGCCCCGGCACCTGTGACACCACCCTGTCCCCTCCTGTCCCCTCCTGTCCCATCCCTGTCCCCCTCGCTTCTCGCACAGCACCGTGTCCCTGCACAACATCTTCAAGGTGACACTGTGACATTAACACTGCCCCGGCACCTGTGACATCTGTGTCACTGCCCTGTCCCCT
Source organism: Sylvia borin (assembly GCA_014839755.1). NCBI lineage: Eukaryota > Metazoa > Chordata > Aves > Passeriformes > Sylviidae > Sylvia > Sylvia borin. The sequence goes on along the minus strand of CM025988.1, from coordinate 66,043 downwards.
CCCCTTCCCTTCGTGTCCCCCCTGCTTCTCACACCATGCCCCTGCGCAGCATCTTCAAGGTGACACTGCCACCTGTGCCACCTGTGCCACATGTGACACTGCCCCGGCACCTGTGACAGTGCCGTGGCACCCCCCAGCACCGTCCCAGCATCTGTGTCACCACTGTCCCTTCCCTGTCCCCTCCCTGTCCCCACCGCTTCTCGCAAGGCCCCTGTGTAACATCTTCAAGGTGACAGTGCCACCTGTGACACCTGTGTCACCACCTGTGTACCACCAAGGATCACTGCTGTCCCCTGCCTGTCCCCACTGCTTGTCGCAAGGCCCCTGTGCAACATCTTCAAGGTGACAGTGCCACCGCTGCCACCCGTGCCCCCAAGGTGGCACCTGTGGCACTACCCTGTGCCCCCAGGGGTCACCACTGTCCCTTCCCTGTCCCCACTGGGTCATGCCCCTGCTTCAAGGTGACACCTGGGGCAGTGCTCTGTCCCCTCCCCAGGTCATGTCTGCCACCCGTGTCCCCACAGCACTGACCCTGTGTGACATTTTCGAGGTGTCCTTGTCACCTGGGTCACCTCTCCACACTCCTAAGGCCACCCCACTGTCCCTGTGTCCTGTCCCTGTCCCCTCAGCCACCCCTGCCTGCCACTGGTGTGTCCCCAGTGTGTCCTCAACGTGTCCCCAATGTCCCCAGAACTGCACCTACTACTGGGGCTTTGCTGCCTGGATGGCCTACTACATCAACCACCCGCTGTACACACCGCCTGGTGAGTGACATTGTCCCCTGTGTGTCCCCTGTGTGTCCCCTGTGTGTCCCCACTGTCCCTACTACATCAACCACCCGCTGTACACACCGCCTGGTGAGTGACATTGTCACCTGTGTGTCCCCTCTGTGTCCCCACTGTCCCCACTGTCCCTACTACATCAACCACCCGCTGTACACACCGCCTGGTGAGTGACATTGTCCCCTGTGTGTCCTCTGTGTGTCCCCTGTGTGTCCCCACTGTCCCTACTACATCAACCACCCGCTGTACACACCGCCTGGTGAGTGACATTGTCACCTGTGTGTCCCCTCTGTGTCCCCTGTGTGTCCCCACTGTCCCTACTACATCAACCACCCGCTGTACACACCGCCTGGTGAGTGACATTGTCACCTGTGTGTCCCCTCTGTGTCCCCTGTGTGTCCCCACTGTCCCTACTACATCAACCACCCGCTGTACACACCCCCTGGTGAGTGACATTGTCACCTGTGTGTCCCCTGTGTGTCCCCTGTGTGTCCCTTGTGTGTCCCCACTGTCCCTACTACATCAACCACCCGCTGTACACACCGCCTGGTGAGTGACATTGTCCCCTGTGTGTCCCTTGTGTGTCCCCTGTGTGTCCCCACTGTCCCTACCACATCAACCACCCGCTGTACACACCGCCTGGTGAGTGACATTGTCACCTGTGTGTCCCCTGTGTGTCCCCTGTGTGTCCCCACTGTCCCTACCACATCAACCACCCGCTGTACACACCGCCTGGTGAGTGACATTGTCACCTGTGTGTCCCCTGTGTGTCCCCTGTGTGTCCCCACTGTCCCTACCACATCAACCACCCGCTGTACACACCGCCTGGTGAGTGACATTGTCACCTGTGTGTCCCCTGTGTGTCCCCACTGTCCCTACCACATCAACCACCCGCTGTACACACCGCCTGGTGAGTGACATTGTCACCTGTGTGTCCCCTGTGTGTCCCCACTGTCCCTACCACATCAACCACCCGCTGTACACACCGCCTGGTGAGTGACATTGTCACCTGTGTGTCCCCTCTGTGTCCCCACTGTCCCTACTACATCAACCACCCGCTGTACACACCGCCTGGTGAGTGACATTGTCCCCTGTGTGTCCCCTGTGTGTCCCCACTGTCCCTACAACATCAACCACCCGCTGTACACACCCCCTGGTGAGTGACATTGTCACCTGTGTGTCCCCTGTGTGTCCCCTGTGTGTCCCCACTGTCCCTACCACATCAACCACCCACTGTACACACCGCCTGGTGAGTGACATTGTCACCTGTGTGTCCCCTGTGTGTCCCCTGTGTGTCCCCACTGTCCCTACCACATCAACCACCCGCTGTACACACCGCCTGGTGAGTGACATTGTCACCTGTGTGTCCCCTGTGTGTCCCCACTGTCCCTACCACATCAACCACCCGCTGTACACACCGCCTGGTGAGTGACATTGTCACCTGTGTGTCCCCTGTGTGTCCCCACTGTCCCTACCACATCAACCACCCGCTGTACACACCGCCTGGTGAGTGACATTGTCACCTGTGTGTCCCCTGTGTGTCCCCTGTGTGTCCCCACTGTCCCTACTACATCAACCACCCGCTGTACACACCGCCTGGTGAGTGACATTGTCACCTGTGTGTCCCCTGTGTGTCCCCACTGTCCCTACTGCATCAACCACCCGCTGTACACACCGCCTGGTGAGTGACATTGTCACCTGTGTGTCCCCTGTGTGTCCCCTGTGTGTCCCCACTGTCCCTACTACATCAACCACCCGCTGTACACACCGCCTGGTGAGTGACATTGTCACTGTCCTGTCCTTGTCCCCTCTGTGTCCCCACTGTCCCCATCACATCGTCCTGCTCATGTTCCCCTTGTCCCCCTGTGCCTCCAGGGGACACACGGGGGATGTGGCTGTCCCTGTCACCCCTGTGTGCCGCTACATCCACAGGGGACACTGGTGGTTGTCCCTGTCCCCCCCAGGGGTGTCGCTGGGGCTTGTCCCTGTCACCCCCGCGGCTGTCACTGGGGCTTGTCCCTGTCCCTGACCCCCCGTGTCCCCCCAGCCTACGGTGACGAGCAGGTGAAGCTGGCGCTGGCCGTGTTCCTGGTGGGTCCCTGATGGGGACATGAGGGGGACACCGGGGGGGGTCCCGGTGGGGGCTGAGGGGAGTTTGAGGGGGGGTTGTGGGGGTTTGGGGAGAGTTTGGGGGGGTCTCGGTGGGGGCTGGGGGGGATTGGGGGATGTTCGGGGGTCCCGGTGGGGGTTGGGGGGGTTTGGGGGATGTTTGGGGGTCCCTGGGGGGTTGTTGAGGGGTCCCGGTGGGGGCTGGGGGGGTTTGGGGGATGTTTGGGGGTCCCAGTGGGGGCTGGGGGGGTTTGGGGGATGTTTGGGGGTCCCAGTGGGGGGTTGTTGGGGGGTCCCAGTGGGGGCTGGGGGGGTTTGGGGGATGTTTGGGGGTCCCGGTGGGGGCTGGGGGGGTTTGGGGGGTTGTTGAGGGGTCCCGGTGGGGGCTGGGGGGTTTGAGGGATGTTTGGGGGTCCCTGGGGGGTTGTTGAGGGGTCCCGGTGGGGGCTGGGGGGGTTTGGGGGGTTGTTGGGGGTCCCAGTGGGGGCTGGGGGGGTTTGGGGGATGTTTGGGGGTCTCGGTGGGGGCTGGGGGGCCACGAGGGATCAAAGTGGGGGGGGGCTGAGGGGGGGCAGGTGGACACTGGGGGGTCCCAGTTGGGTGTTCAGGGGGGTCCTGGGGGGTTCCCGGGGGGGGGTCCAGGTGCCCCTTCCCCCCCGAGGGTCCCCTGTGACCCCCCCATGTTCCCCCCCAGTTCTGCCAACTCGGGAACTTCTCCATCCACGTGGCCCTGAGGAACCTGCGCCCCGCGGGTGAGGGGACACCGGGGGGACACGGGGACATGGCGGGAACACCAGGGGGGACATGGGAGGGACATTGGGGACACATGGGGGACATTGGAGACACGATGGTGCCGAGGCCATGAGAATGTGTGGGAACAGCCACGGGCTGGTAGGGGCACGGTGGGGCCATGGAGGGTGACACAGAGGGTGGCACCTGTCCAGGGGGTGGCCTGGGGGGTGACCTGTGTCTGGGGGATGTCACTGGTCTGTCACCATGTGTTATCTGTGTCTGGGAGATGTCACCGGTGTGTGACCTGGCTGTGACCTGTGTCTGGAGGTGTCCCCATGTCCCACGGGCTGACCCTGGTTGTCCCTGTGTGTGACCTGTGTGTGCCCCGTGTGTCCCCGTGTGTGACCTGTGCCTGCCCCGTGTGTCCCCGTGTGTGACCTGTGCCTGCCCCGTGTGTCCCTGTGTCCGGGGCTGTCCCCCACGTGTGTCCCCGTGTGTGCCCCGTGTCCGGGGCTGTCCCACACGTGTGTCCCTGTGTCTGGGGCTGTCCCCCACGTGTGTCCCCGTGTGTCCCCATGTCCGGGGCTGTCCCACACATGTGTCCCCGTGTCCGGGGCTGTCCCCCACGTGTGTCCCTGTGTCCCCGGCGCAGGCTCCAAGACCCGGAAGATCCCGTACCCCACCCGCAACCCCTTCACGTGGCTCTTCCTGCTCGTGTCCTGCCCCAACTACACCTACGAGGTGGGGACACCGCGGGGACACTGCGGGGACACCGCGGGGACATGGCCCTGGGGGGATCATGGCCCTGGGGACACTGGGGCGGGGAGTCACAGCACTCGGGGGGACACGGCCCTGGGGGACACCGGGGGGAATGAGCCCTGGGCACACCAGGAGCAGGGGGACACTTCCTGGGGGGGATGTGGAGGGTGGGGGCACCCCTGGTGGGGAAGGAGAGGGGACACTGCTGTGCTGGGGGGTCACTGGTCACTGTGGTGCAGGACTGCAGGGGAGGGGACATGCGGGGAGCTGCTCCTCGTGGGTGACAACACCCTCAATGGGTGACACCTGCAGTGGGTGACACCCTCAATGGGTGACGCCTGCAGTGGGTGACACCTCCTCCCCTCCGGGTGTTTCCTCCCAGGTCGGGTCCTGGATCGGTTTCACCATCATGACCCAGTGTCTGCCTGGTGAGGGGAGGGGACACCGGGGACAAGGGAGGAGCTGGTGGCAGGGTGACACCCCGAGACCCTCCAGCTCTGTGTCCCCTGTCCCACCCTGGAGTCCCCTGTGCCACCCTGGGGTCCCCGTGTCCCCTCCAAGTCACCTGCCATTCCCAAAGCTCCCACACCCCCACCCCGCCCCATGTCCCTCTCCCACCCTGGGGTTCCATGTCCCTCCCTGGGGTCCCCTGTCCCACCCTGGGGTCCCCATGTCCCTCCGCCCCATGTCCCCTGTCCCACCCTGGGGTCCCCTCACGTCCCCTGTGCCCCCATGCCTCCTGTCCCCCTCCAGGGTCTCCTGTCCCCTCCACGTCCCTAGTGCCACCCCTGAGTGCCTAAACCTGCCCTGTCCCCGCTGTCCCGTGTCCCCGGTGTCCCGTGTCCCCGCGGTGACAGCGCTGTCCCCGCAGTGGCGCTGTTCTCGCTGGTGGGATTCGTGCAGATGGCGATCTGGGCCCAGGGCAAACACCGCAGCTACCTCCGGGAATTCCGGGATTATCCCCCCCTGCGCTCGCCCATCATCCCCTTCCTGCTGTGACACTGAGGGATGTCACCCGCAGTGTCCCCTTCCTGCTGTGACACCGCGGGGACATCACCCGCAGTGTCCCCTTCCTGCTGTGACACTGAGGGATGTCACCCGCAGTGTCCCCTCCCTGCTGTGACACTGAGGGACGTCACCCGCAGTGTCCCCTCCCTGCTGTGACACTGAGGGATGTCACCCGCAGTGTCCCCTCCCTGCTGTGACACCGTGGGGACATCACCCGCAGTGTCCCTTTCCTCCTGTGACGCCGTGGGGACAGCCGTGCCCTGTGAGGACACCCTGTCCCCAACTGTCCCCTCCCTGCAGTGACAGCCAGGGCAGCCCTTGGGGACACCCTGATACGTCCCTCTCAGTCCTGCCTTGAGCCTTGGGGACAGTGTGGGGACAGGGGACACAAGCTCTCTGTCACCCTGGTGCTCACAGCAGGACATGGGAACATGGCCCCACTGTCCCCAGCCCTGGTGTCCCCTCCCTGGTGGCAGTGTCACCTCCAGGGTGCTATCCCTGGTGGCAGTGTCCCCAGTCACCAGGGACAGCAGTGGCAGTGCTGAAGCCACTATTGGTGACAATGCAGTGTCACCCACACGTGGCTGGTGACCACAGCCTCTGCCCAGTGTCACCCCTGTCCCCGCAGGTGACAATAAATGACATCCCCCCAACCGTGTGTGGCCTGTCATTGTCCCATCCCAGGGGACACCAGGGGGGTCACAGGCACCCTGTGGGGACAACCCCACTGTCCCCACACAGTGACGAGCCAGCGCGGTGCCACTCGGAAGGTTTATTGCGTGGGGGTGGCCTCGTGTCCCAGTCATCACGGCGGTGTCCCTCGGTGTCCCCAGGTGTCACTCGCTGTCCCCGTGGCGCCGCCGGATCCGCTGCTGGCGCTGCTTCAGGCGCCGCTCGCGCTCAAACTCCTTCATGCGCATGACGTAGCTGGGGACGGGTGGCACCGTGTCACCGCTGTGTCACTGCGCCACTCCCGTGTCACCGCTGTGTCACTGTGTCACCGCGCCACCCCATGTCACTGCTGTGTCACCGCGTCACTCCCGTGTCACCCCGTGTCACCGCTGTCAGTGTGTCACCTCATGTCACCCCCGTGTCACTGTGTCACCGCGCCACTCCTGTGTCACCCCCGTGTCACCGCTGTGTCACTGTGTCACCGCGTCACTCCCACGTCACCCCGTGTCACCGCTGTGTCACCGCGTCACTCCCGTGTCACCCCGTGTCACCCCCGTGTCACCGCTGTGTCACTGTGTCACCTCATGTCACCCCCGTGTCACCGCTGTGTCACTGTGTCACCGCGCCACTCCCGTGTCACCACTGTGTCACCGCGTGACTCCCGTGTCACCCCGTGTCACCGCTGTCAGTGTGTCACCTCATGTCACCCCCGTGTCACCACTGTGTCACTGCGTCACTCCCATGTCACCGCCGTGTCACTGTGTCACTCCTGTGTCACCCCCGTGTCACTGCTGTGTCACTGCGCCGCTCCTGTGTCACCCCTGTGTCACCACTGTGTCAGTGTGTCACTGCTGTGTTACTGTGTCACCCCCGTGTCACCGCTGTGTCACCGTGTCACTCCCGTGTCACTCCCGTGTCATCCTCATGTCACCCCCGTGTCACCCCCCATGTCACTGCTGTGTCACTGCCGTGTCACCGTGTCACCCCCATGTCACTCCCGTGTCACCCCATGTCACCGCGGGAACACGGACAGCGTGCGCAGGGGGGTGGCTGTGGCCTGGTCACCCCCAAGCCCCTCCCACATCCCCCCATGTCCCTGTCACCCCCCAGACACGCCCCTGCTGTCCCCATCCCTGTCCCTGTGTCCCCCCTCCACCTTGTCCTTGTCCCCCATTTCTGTCACCCCATGTCCCTGCAATGTCCCCAAAGTCACCTGTCCTCAGTCCTGTGTCCCCTTCAGCCCCAGTGTCCCACATCTCCTCATGTGCCCCTGTCTCTCCACGATGTCCCCATGTCCCCTCACTCGTACTGGCAGCTGTCCCATCCGTGCCCTCCCATGTCACCCCGTGTCCCCATGTCCCCACTCCTCATGCTGAAAGCTGTCCCAGGCGTGTCCCCCCCATGTCCCCATGTGTCTCACTCCTCGTGCTGGCAGCTGTCCCAGACGTGTCCCCCCCATGTCCCCGTGTCCCCGTGTCTCACTCCTCGTGCTGGCAGCTGTCCCAGGCGTGTCCCCCCATGTCCCCATGTCCCCGTGTCTCACTCCTCGTGCTGGCAGCTGTCCCAGGCGTGTCCCCCTCATGTCCCCATGTCCCCGTGTGTCTCACTCCTTGTGCTGGCAGCTGTCCCAGACGTGTCCCCCCCATGTCCCCGTGTCTCACTCCTGGTGCTGGCAGCTGTCCCAGGCGTGTCCCCCCCATGTCCCCGTGTCCCCGTGTCTCACTCCTGGTGCTGGCAGCTGTCCCAGGCGTGTCCCCCCCATGTCCCCGTGTCCCCGTGTCTCACTCCTCGTGCTGGCAGCTGTCCCAGGCGTGTCCCCCCCATGTCCCCGTGTCCCCGTGTCTCACTCCTCGTGCTGGCAGCTGTCCCAGGCGTGCTGCAGCGCGTGGCAGCCCCAGGGCACGGGGAAGTTGTCGCGGTGGCAGCGCAGCAGCCGCAGCAGGTGGTGGCCACAGAAGTCCCTCTGCTCCAGGGGCACCCGGCCCTGCGCCAGCTGCGCCGCCGAGGCCACCATGGCTGTCACCGGGGGGACAGGGACACGTCAGGGGAGACAGCACCCACCCGGGACAGACAGAGGGGACAGGGGCGTGACAGAGGTGGGACACATGGAGACATACGTGGGGACACGGGGTGACAACTGCAGGGACATGGACACACGGGTGGCACGTGGGGAGACCCGGCGGGGGTGGGGACAGGGGCGTGACAGGGGTGTGATGGGGGTGGGGACATGTGGAGACACGAACAGGGGTGTGACAGGCTGGGGACACGCACAGGGGTGGGACAGGGGTGTGACAGGCTGGGGACACGCAGGGACACACAGGTGTGACAGGAGTGGGGACACACAAATGGATGTGACGGGAGTGTGACAAGGGGTGGGACAGGGCAGGCGGCCACAGCAGCACCCGGCGGCACCCGGGGACACGGGGGGGACACTGCGAGGGGACACTGGGGGGGACACAGGAGGTGGCACCGGGAAACAAGCGGGAGGGTCGCGCCGGGAGGTCACCGGGGTCACGCGAGAGTGGGGACGCCCCAAGGCCACCGCGCACGCGTCTCCCGAGGTGTCCCCGCGCCGCGCCTTCCCCGCGTCCCGCCGGTGTCCCCGTGTCCCCCCCGTGTCCCCGTGTCCCCGCACTGACCGCGCGGCTGGCGGCGCGGCAGGCCCAGGTCGGCGGGGAAGGACGGCATGTTTAGCGGGTCGGGCTCGGTCTCCGCGTCCCACAGGTAGCGCCGCCCCAGGTGAGCGCCCATGGCGGCGGGGCCGGGCCCGGCAGCGGCGCACACACCGGGAACGGGGCCTGGCAACGGCGGCGGAACCGGAAACACCGCGAACCGGAAACGGAAGTGGTGGAACGGCAGCGGGGAGACACTGCTTCGGGACTGCAGCGCCCCCTGGCGGCCGGGAGGATCCCCCAAGCCCCCATGAACGCCACCCCCCCCCACACACACACACACACACGACCCGAGAAAAAACCAAACCCCCCAAAAAAACCCAACCCCCACAAAAACCCCCCTCAACCTCCCTAAAAAACTCCTCAAAACTCCACCAACCGCCCCAAAACCCCTCAAACCCAGAAAAGCCCTCAAACCCCCCCAAAAAGCCCAAAACCCCCCAAAACGCCCAACCTGCCCCCCAAATAACCCCAAACCCCCCCAAAAACCCCAAACCTCCCCAACCCCCCACCCCAAGGTTCGCCCGCACCCCAAATCTCCCCCACCCCTCACAGACCCCTGTCAGGACTCCCCAAACCCCGCCGCTGCCCCCCATAAACCCCCCAAACCCCACAAATCCCCAGAGCTCCCGAGGACCGCCCGCACCTCTGGTGCCACCACCCCCACCTCTGGTGTTTGGGGGGACATGGGGACAACGATGGCACTGGGGGGTCATTCCCAGGGTGGTGGCACCCCAGGGGCACTGGGACATCCCCTGAGTGTCCCCACGAGGGGACACCCCAATGTCCCATACAGAGCCCAAAGGCCACCACCATGTCCCTAAGGGGGGTGGCAGATGTGCTCCTGTCCCCAAGAGGTGACAGATGTCCCCACAGGGCTTCAAGACAGACAAGGGGACACGCTGGGGACACAAACCCACCCCAGGATGTCCCCAGCCCAAGGAGAGACGAGGCCACTGCAGGAACAAGAGACAGTTTATAGTGACACGAGTGTCCCCAAGGGCCACCCCGGGGACAAGGACGGAGCTGAGGGACACAAACCAGCTCCGATGTCCCCAGAGGAGGCCGAGGGACATCAGGAAGGTTCCTGTGGTGGCGGGTGACGTTTCTCCTGGCTCGGCCCATGTGGTGACAAGGCCACAGGGGATGTGACAATGTCCTCTGCTGTCCCCGTAGACTCTTGTGACACATGGTGACACAAGGGCATGGCCATGGGGACATGGACATGGTGACACATGGTGACACAAGGACAGGGCCACGGGGATGTCACCTGTCACTCAGGGCTCTGCAGACCCTTGTCACACATGCTGACAGAGGACAGGGCCACGAAGGACATCCTGCTGCCCCCTCAGCACCCCTCAAGGATGGATGTCCCTCACAGCCGTGTGACACAGCCACGGTGTCCCCTCCCTCAGGGTCCTGTCCCACGGTGTCCCCAACCCTCTCCCTGCACTGTCTCCTCCCTCACAACCCTGTCCCCACAGCACTGTGTGCCACAGCTGTGCTGTCCCTGTCCCCTCCCTCATGGCCCTGTCCCACGCTGTCCCTGTCCCCGCCCTGTCCCCTGCGGTGTCATTGCCCCTCCAGGCTCAGGGCCCTGTCCCACGCTGTCCCTTATCCCCACGCCGTCCCTGTCCCTGTCCCCGATGTCATTGCCCCTCCAGGCTCAATGCTGTCCTTGTCCCTGCTGTCCTTGTCCCCGCTGTCCTTGTCCCCGCTGTCCCTGTTCCCGCTGTCCCTGTCCCCGATGTCATTGCCCCTCCAGGCTCAATGCTGTCCTTGTCCCTGCTGTCCTTGTCCCCGCTGTCCTTGTCCCCGCTGTCCCTGTTCCCGCTGTCCCTGTCCCCGATGTCATTGCCTCTCCAGGCTCAATGCTGTCCTTGTCCCCACTGTCCTTGTCCCCACTGTCCTTGTCCCCGCTGTCCCTGTTCCCGCTGTCCCTGTCCCCAGTGTCATTGCCTCTCCAGGCTCAATGCTGTCCTTGTCCCCACTGTCCTTGTCCCCACTGTCCTTGTCCCCGCTGTCCCTGTTCCCGCTGTCCCTGTCCCCAGTGTCATTGCCTCTCCAGGCTCAATGCTGTCCCTGTCCCCACTGTCCCCGTCCCTGTCCCCGCCGTCCCTGTCCCCGGGCTCAGCGCCCCTCCAGGCTCGATGCTGTCCCCACTGTCCCTGTCCCCGCTGTCCCTGTCCCCGCTGTCCCTGTCCCCGGTGTCATTGCCCCTCCAGGCTCAATGCTGTCCCTGTCCCCACTGTCCCTGTCCCCGCCATCCCTGTCTCATGGTGTCCCTGTCCCCAATGTCATTGCCCCTCCAGGCTCGATGCTGTCCCTGTCCCCGCTGTCCCTGTCCCCGGGCTCAGCGCCCCTCCAGGCTCGATGCTGTCCCCACTGTCCCTGTCCCCACTGTCCCTGTCCCCGCTGTCCCCAGCCCCGGGCTCAGCGCCCCTCCAGGCTCTTGTCGCGGGCGATGACGGCCTCGTCGAATTTGATCATGAGCGTGGTGCCCTTGTGCCAGTGGGCGCTGACGCGGGCGGGGAAGCCGGCGGCGCCCAGCACGGCCTCCAGCAGCCCCGCGGCGAAGGCGGCGCAGTTCAGGGAGCTGTTCTCCCGCGGCACCGACACGAACGTGTTCACCACCGGCTCCCGCTCGATCACGTAGAACGTGCGGTCGTCGTCGTTGGCCTGCTCCAGCTTGTCGGCCTCACGCCCGAACAGCGCCCGCCACAGCGGGCCCTGGGAGGAGAGTCACAGTCAGGGCTCAGGAGGGTCACAAAGGAACAGAAATATCATGTGTATGTACATACAGTGGGCCCTGGGAGGAGAGTCACAGTCAGGGCTTGGGTCAGGGCTCGGGAGGGTCACAAAGGAACAGAAATATCGAGTGTGTGTACATACAGCGGGGCCTGGGAGGAGAGTCACAGTCAGGGCTCAGGAGGGTCAGAAAGGAACAGAAATATCGTGTGTATATACACACAGCGGGGCCTGGGAGGAGAGTCACAGTCAGGGCTCAGGAGGGTCACAATGGAACAGAAATATCGTGTGTATGTACATACAGCGGGCCCTGGGGGAGAGTCACAGTCAGGGCTCAGGAGGGTCAGAAAGGAACAGAAATATCATGTGTATGTACATACAGCGGGGCCCTGGGAGGAGAGTCACAGTCAGGACTTGGGTCGGGGCTCAGGAACAGAAATATCATGTGTATGTACATACAGCGGGGCCCTGGGGGAGAGTCACAGTCAGGGCTCAGGAGGGTCAGAAAGGAACAGAAATATCGAGTGTGTGTACATACAGCGGGGCCTGGGAGGGAAGTCACAGTCAGGGCTCGGGTCAGGGGTTAGGAGGGTCAGAAAGGAACAGAAATATCGTGTGTATGTACATACAGCAGGGCCTGGGGGAGAGTCACAGTCAGGGCTTGGATCAGGGCTCAGGAGGGTCACAATGGAACAGAAATATCATGTGTATATACACACAGCGGGGCCTGGGGGAGAGTCACAGTCAGGGCTCAGGAGGGTCACAAAGGAACAGAAATATCGTGTGTGTGTACATACAGTAGGTCCTGGGAGGAGAGTCACAGTCAGGGCTCGGGTCAGGGCTTGGGTCAGGGGTTAGGAGGGTCAGAAAGGAACAGAAATATCGTGTGTCTATACACACAGCGGGCCCTGGGAGGAGAGTCACAGTCAGGGCTTGGGTCAGGGCTCAGGAGGGTCACAAAGGAACAGAAATATCGTGTGTGTGTACACACAGCGGGCCCTGGGAGGAGAGTCACAGTCAGGACTTGGGTCGGGGCTCAGGAACAGAAATATCGTGTGTACGTACAGCAAGGCCTGGGGGGAGAGAGTCTACAGGGTGAAGGCTTTAGTCGAGATTAGAAGTGTTATAATAGAATAAAAATATCATGTGTACATACAGCAGGGGTTGGGGGGCGAGAGTTTAAAGGGTGAAGGCTTCAGTCAAGGGTTGGAAGTGTTATAACAGAGTAATAACATAATATGTAAATACAGCAGGCCCTGTAGGAGAGTCTAGAGGGTGAAGGCTTTAGTCAAGGGTTGGAAGTGTCAGAATAGAGTAATAACATAATATGTAAGTACAGTGGGCCCTGTAGGAGAGTCTACAGGATGAAGGCTTTAGTTGAGATTAGAAGTGTTATAATAGAGTAAAAATATAATGTGTACATATAATGGGTCCTGGGGGGCGAGAGTTTAAAGGATTAAGGCTTTAGTCGAGGGTTAGGAGGTTTAGAACAGAATAAAAATATAATGTCAATAAATACAAGGGTCCTGGGAGGTGGGGAGGAGTTTAAAGGGTGAAGGATTTAGTCGAGATTAGAAGTGTTATAACAGAATAAAAATATAACGTGTAGGTACAGCAGGTCCTGAGGGGAGAGAGTTTACAGGGTCAAGATTTTAGTCGAGATCAGATTTTGCATCCTGATTTATATTGGATATTATACAATTATAGGTAAATATATTACTTAAACATAGTAATAAAAATTATATATTGAATTTTAAAGGGTTAAGGTGGAGGGGAAAATTTTAAAGGGTTAAGGCTTTAGTCAAGATTAGATTTTACATCCTGATTTATATCACATATTATTTGTATGCATGACTTAAACATAACCATAATAAACATTATATCCTGAATTTTAAAGGGTTTAGGTTTTAGTCTATTAGATTTTGCCCCCTGATTTATATTGCGTATGTTTATATAGTACTTAAACATAACAATAAGCATTATATATTGAATTTTAAAGAGGTAAAGTTTTAGTCGAGGGTTAGAAGCGTTACAATAGAATAATAATATAATATCATTTTAGAGAGTTAAGGTTTTAGTCGAGGGTTATGTGAAAAACAAGGTTTGCTTTCTTGGTAAAATTTTAAAAGTTTAATAAAATGACAATTAGGAGACAAAAATAAAGCAAAATATTAATTAACTATTGTAATTTATTAATTTTCTCATTTATTAATTTATTAATATATTAAATTAAATACACAGCCAGATGAGCTGGCCTTCAGCCAAGTGCAGGCCCTACCCCTCCAGAGCAGGGGTTTAAAAGGATCGGGATGTCACACATTGAACAGACCCTAATGCACGACTCAAACACTCCTCTCGAGTCTGAACTTTCTCTGTTCAGTTTCAACTCCTCCCACAACCAGTTTATCTCACAGACCCATCTGCCAGCGGCTCCATTTCGTCTGGCAGAGTCAATAAATTCCTTCTTGGAAGCTTTGGTTCACTGTTACCTTCATCTGGATAATTCAGGGATGCAGGAGGACCCTCTCCATCCTCTGGCTCGGCCAGAGCATCTTGATTTGTAGCCTCTTGCTTTAGATGCTACAAAAACTCTTTATTTTAACACCATGCTACAACCCTAAAAACCAGACACATTCATCCCATCATAATCTCTAAACTCTGATAATAATAAACTAGATCAATACAGTAAAACCTTCACCCTGACATTTGTGAAAAGCCAACTTTATAATGTGCATCTATAACAAGTGTTAGAAGTACATAAAAGAAGTTATAAGTAGGTATTGTGTAGCAATGTATCTGTCTAACAGGCCAAACTGTTAAAAATAATCTTATCAAAGCACCTGCAGGTCTGTTATCAGAACCCTCAGGAGTCCCTCAAGGTCACTGAGGAAATGAGGGCTCAAAGGAGACAAGAGCCTGACCACCGAGGCAGCAAAACCCCAGATAAAGGAGGCACAAGGTGGTGATGACAATCAGGGGAGCGATCAAACGATGCCTCAAGGTGTGAAAAATCTAATTAGAGGCTGTAACTGCAGCTCAGTGCAAACAATAAATCTGGCTTTTTTGCTCATTGACACTGGTTGTGTGTCCAGCTGCCCGTTCTCCTGCAGTATTTCATCACTGGCTTTTCACAAATATTAAAATTAACGTGTACAACGTTGGAAAGCTTTACAGTATGAATATAGTTTATTTCTGCTGTTAAGTAACCTTAGAAATAGCAGTGTGATGAATAGATGGATATTTCTTGGGCTACAGCATGGTATTAAAATGGAGCCTATTGTAGCTGACTCAGAGAAGGGTAGAGATAATCAGGAAATTCCTCCCATTCTTGGATTATCCTATCTGCATGAACATGGAGGTGACCAGAACCTCAGGGGGAGGAATTTATTTTTAAAATTTTATTTACTTCTTTGTTTACAGGAATTAATTTCCTTTTTTAATTTTCAGGAATTTTATTTACTCTGTTACCAGAGAGGGTGAGGATGGCAGGACAAAGCCACGAGGAGAAATAAAAAGGTAGATTTGATCTGCAGGATGGACTGGGGACAGGTTGGGGATTGAAACCAAGCAAAAAGAACATCTAAACTCAAAGGAATGTTTAAATAATGGGGGTCTGTGAATATGCAGCAGGCTGGTGCATTTAAAGAAGTGTTTCTGAGTCAGCAGGGTGCCCTTGGATAAATGCCAAGCACCCCGCTGCCATTTTTACTTTTGCTTTTATGTCTCTCTCATGGTCTTTTTTATCAAAGCTTTTAAATTTCACCAAAGAAAACCAACCTCATTTTTCACAGAAGGAATTTATGTTGGTTAGGATGCGAGTCAATTAGAAAAAACCAGAAGTTAATGGTTATGGGAAGCTTCAGCCAAATGGAATATTGTTGTTATGGATGTTGTTGTTATGAGCCTGTTCTCGTTTTGTTCACAGGAGGAAATGGAACAGAGGAATCGTCAGGATAACAAACTGAAACCGATGAAACCATGACCAGCAGCTGGATTTCACATCAGTCAGTCATGGTTGTTTGATTGGGGACATCTCTGGGGACATCGGAGCTGGTTTGTGTCCCTCAGCTCCGTCCCTGTCCCCGGGGTGGCCCTTGGGGACACTCGTGTCACTATAAACTGTCTCTTGTTCCTGCAGTGGCCTCGTCTCTCCTTGGGCTGGGGACATCCTGGGGTGGGTTTGTGTCCCCAGCGTGTCCCCTTGTCTGTCTTGAAGCCCTGTGGGGACATCTGTCACCTCTTGGGGACAGGAGCACATCTGCCACCCCCCTTAGGGACATGGTGGTGGCCTTTGGGCTCTGTATGGGACATTGAGGTGTCCCCTCGTGGGGACACTCAGGGGATGTCCCAGTGCCCCTGGGGTGCCACCACCCTGGGAATGACCCCCCAGTGCCATCGTTGTCCCCATGTCCCCCCAAAGGGGGGTGGTGGCACCAGAGGTGCAGGGGGAGTTTGGGGTGGGGGTTTTTGTAGGTTTGGGGTTTTTTTGGGGGTTTTGGGAGATTTGGGGATTTGAGGGTTGTTGGAGGTTTGGTTTTTTGAGAGGCTTGGGGGTTTCTTTTGTGGGTTTGGGGTTTTGGCTTTTTGAGGAGTTTTGGGGTGTTTGGAGTTCTGGAGTTTTTGGGGTTTCACGTTTTTGGCGAGTTTTTTTTTTGGGGGGGGACAGTTGGGGTTTTTGGGGGGATTTAGAGGTTTTTTTGAGACTTCAAGGAGGGGACTTTGGGGTTATTTTTTCTTGAGGGATTTTTTTGATTTTTAGGGGGGTTTTGTCGGAATTTTTTTTTGTTTTTTCAGGAAGTTTAGCACGAGGGGGGTTCCACCCCTTTCCCCCAGCTCACCTTGACGAAGAGCAGCACTCCCAGCACCTTGGTCTCCCTGCGGCCCGGCCTCTCCCGGGCCACCAGCGCGTCCAGCGCCCGCAGCCCCACGTGGTGGCCCAGGCGGGCCAGGCGCGCCTGCAGCTCGGCCACCGAGGCCACGCGGCGCTGGCAGTACTGCACCAGCTCCGAGAAGAGCAGCGCGAAGGCGGCCAGCGACAGCTCCGAGCGCGGCCGCCCCAGAGCCCGCTCCAGCACCGCCGACTTGCCCCGGGTGAAACGCGCGTCCATGGCCCACTGCGGGACAGGAGGGGAGGGGGCGTCAGGGACGGGGAGGGGACGGAGAGGAGAGGAAGGGTCGTCAGGGGCTCGGGAGGCTCGGGGAAGGGCTGTCAGAGGGCTGAGAGGGGAGAGGAGGGGAAGGGTCGTCAGAGGGAGGGGAGGGGAGGGAGAAGAGGGGAAGGGTCGTCAGAGGGTGGGGAGAGAAGGGGAAGGGTCGTCAGGGAGGTCGGGAGAGGCTGGGAGAGGAGGAGAAGGGTCGTCAGAGGGCTGAGAGGGGAGGGGAAGGGTCATCAGGGGACGGGGAGGGGAGAGGAGAGAAGGGGAAGGGTCGTCAGGGGCTCGGGAGAGGAGGGGTCGTCAGGGGCTCGGGGAAGGGTCATCGAGGGCTGAGAGGGGAGGGAGAAGAGGGGAAGGGTCGTCAGGGGACGGGGAGGGGAGGGGGCGTCAGGGGAGGGGAGAGGAGGGGAAGGGTTGTCAGGGGACGGGGAGGGGACGGAGAGGAGGGGAAGGGTCGTCAGGGAGGTCGGGAGAGGCTGGGAGAGGAGGAGAAGGGTCGTCAGAGGGCTGAGAGGGGAGGGGAAGGGTCCTCAGAGGGTGGAGAGAGGAGGGGAAGGGTCGTCAGGGGACGGGGAGGGGAGAGGAGAGAAGGGGAAGGGTCGTCAGAGGGCTGAGAGGAGAGAAGGGGAAGGGTCGTCAGGGGCTCGGGAGGGGAGGGAGAAGAGGGGAAGGGTCGTCAGAGGGCTGAGAGGGGAGAGGAGGGGAAGGGTCGTCAGGAGCTCGGGAGGCTCAGGGAAGGGTCGTCAGGGGGCTGGGAGCGGCTGCGAGGGGAGGGGGCGTCAGTGGCACCGCCAGGGCACTGTTTAAGGTGCTTTTAAACAATTAAAAACCTTCCTACTTAAACCAACTCAAATCAAAAGGCTTCCCACCTCCAGGACCCGCTAAGGAGGTGTTTTAGCACGCTACAAAAATATCTGGGGTAGCGGGGGCACAGAAAAGAGGAAAAGTTTACTCGGGCACTGCATGAAGTGGTGGCCCTTGTAACACTAAATCATAATAGAAATGAAGTATCATTTCAAAATATTAATAAAATTTAAACATGTTGATGATGGTATTTATATATTTATATGTAACATATAAATATGTTTTTAGAAATTATATAAGCTATATGTAATGTATAGCTTATATGATATATAGTGGTGTATATATAATACATATCTATTTTATATGATGATTTAGTGCGTCCTCTAACAGCTCACTAAATTATAATATAAATAGAATATAATTAAAAATACATAAATAAAATTTAAATATGTTAATTACTACGTAATTAAAATTATTTATATATTTATACTATATATTTTGTATAAGCTATATAATTAAGTACAGCTTGCTACAGTTAATGCTTTTTTTTTTTTTTTAAGACACGAAAAGAAGTAGAATAAAATTTCATCTTGTGACATGTTTTGCACCCTCCAAAACAATCCTGAACGACAGAAAGACTGTGGCACTAAAGCCCCCTCTGACCCCTTAGTGCTGGCCCTTAGGAGAAAAAAAACTAATGAAGAAAAGCTACAACTGTCACATCAGTCAAAGATGCATCAAACTAATTTCCAAACCTCTGTCTCTACGGGGGGCAGTCGGAGCAGGGCTGGGAGGGGAGGGGGCAGGGGGAGGAGGGTCTGAGGGGGGCCAGAGAGGGGTGCAGGGGGATTAAAGGGGGCAGGGGGCAACTAGACAGGGCTAGAGCAGGGTGGGAAGGGGTCTGAGAGGGCTTAGGGAGGGTCTGAGGGGGATTAAAGGGGGTGGGGAGCAACAAAACAGGCCTAGAGGACAGTCTGAGGGGTGTCTGAGGGGTCTGAGGGGGGTCTGAGGGGTATGAGGGGGGTCTGAGGGGTATGAGGGGGGTCTGAGGGGGATTAAAGAGGGCGAGGGGCAACAAGACAGGGCTAGAGCAGGGTCTGAGGGGGATTATAGGGGTCTGAGGGGGCAGGGGGTAGTTGGACAGGGCTAGAGCGGGGTCTGAGGGGGTTTAGGGGGGGTCTGCGGGGGATTAAAGGGGGCAGGGGGCAACTAGACAGGGCTAGAGCAGGGTCTGAGGGGGATTAAAGAGGGCAGAGCGTAGTTAGCACTGCAGTGGGGCCTGAGAAGGGTCTGAGGGGGACGTGAGGGGGCAGCGGGGAGGTAGAAGGAGCTCAGGAGGGGTGCAGAAGGTTGAGAAGAGGCTCAGAGGGGGCAGGGAGCAGCCCCAGGGGGTGGCAGAGGGTGAGAGAGGGTCTGGAGGGGAGCACAGAGGGGTGAGGGGCAGCGCGGTGGGGCTGGGGGACTCTGAGGGGATTCAGGGAACTCTGAGGGGGTTCAGGGTTAGGGTTTGAAGGGGTCTGAGGGGGTTCAAGGGGCTCTGAGGGGGTTCAGGGTTAGGGTTTAAAGGGGTCTGAGGGGGTTCAGGGTTAGGGTTTAAAGGGGTCTGAGGGGGTTCAAGGGGCTCTGAGGGGGTTCAGGGTTGGGGTTCAAGGGGCTCTGAGGGGGTTCAGGGTTAGGGTTAAAGGGAACTCTGAGGGGGTTCAGGGTTGGGGTTTAAGGGGATTCTGAGGGGGTTCAAGGGGCTCTGAGGGGGTTCAGGGTTGGGGTTTAAGGGGCTCTGAGGGGGTTCAGGGTCGGGGTTCAAGGGAACTCTGAGGGGGTTCAGGGTTAGGGTTTAAAGGGGTCTGAGGGGATTCAAGGGGATTCTGAGGGGGTTCAGGGTTGGGGTTTAAGGGGATTCTGAGGGAGTTCAGGGTTAGGGTTTAGGGGGCTCTGAGGGGGTTCAAGGGGCTCTGAGGGGGTTCAGGGTCGGGGTTTAGGGGGCTCTGAGGGGGTTCAGGGTTGGGGTTTAAGGGAACTCTGAGAGGGTTCAGGGTTGGGGTCCAGGGGGCTCTGAGGGGGTTCAGAGGGTCAGAGGAGTTGAGTGGCAGCTGGTGGCGGGGGCGGAGAAGGGCTTGGGGCGGGTTTAGAGGGGGGCGCGGGGCGGTCTGAGGGGGTCCGGGAGAAGCGGGGCCGCGACAACGCCCATGGCGGGGCCGGGAGGCGCCGAGGAGGGAATGGCGGGCACGGAAACGGCGCTCGTCGGGCTGGGATGCCCGTGGAGGGAGGGAGGGAGGAGATCGGGGCCTGCCCGGGAGCCCCGGGAGCCCCGGTACCGACCTGACAGCGATCCGGCCGCGCGACACCGCCGTGAAACGGCCGTAAAGCGCGTCGAGGGGGCGGGGCCTACGCGGAGGGGCGTGGCCGTCGCGAAGGCGAGGGGGCTGTGCAGAGGGGCGGGGCCTGCGCTGGTTCCGCCCGGTATGACCACGCCCTCTCCCTGAGGCCACGCCTCTTGGGAAGATGGAGGAAGCGGGGGCGCATCTGGTGACACGGGGGGACATCTGGTGACACGGGGAGAGCGGGAGGGGCCCGTGTGCCCCCCGCCCCTTTCCCCCCCGGACACCTGGGCCGCCAGCTGGGGTGGGGGAAGGGCCCGGATCCCCAATGACGTCAGGGGTGGGGAGGGGTGCGGGTGACCCCCTGGGGACACCTGGGACGGGGGGGGACACACCAGGACAGGGCAACCCGTGGGGGGCATCGGGGGTCACCCCCCATGTGACATGTGCCCCCCGTGTGACATGTCGCTGATACCGCCTGGGTGTCCCCCGCGGAGCCGCAGGTGTGATTTGTGTCGCACAGGTCCCCTCTGTGTCCTCCTCATGTCACTCGTGCCACCCAGGTCGTCCCTGATGTCCCCTGTGTGTCACCAAGGGCCCCCTGCCCCCATGTGTCACCCCCTGTGTCCCCATGTCCCCCACTCCCTCTGTGTCCCCAGGGGGGCTGCTGTCCCTGTGTCACCTCGGGGTCGTCATGGCTCTGGTGTCCCCAGGGTCCCCATATCCCACAGGACCCCCAGTGTCCCTTCAGTGTCCCCATGTCCCCAATGTCCTCATGTGCCCAGGGTCCCCATATCCCACAGGACCCCAGTGTACCCAACTCCCCAATGTCCCCAGTGTCCCTTCAGTGTCCCCAGTGTCCCCAGTGTCCCTTCAGTGTCCCCACCGTCTCCATTGTCCCCATCCCCCTCAATGTCCTCACGCTCTCTTCCATGGGACACAGGGGGACAGAAAGAAGTGACACTGGGGGGGACACAGAGGACACAAAGGACGCGAGGGGACACAGAGGACACAGAGGACACAGGGGACACGGAGAACATAGGGCAATAAGGACACCAGGGGACGTGGGGGACTCAGGGGCAGCCTGGAGGGTGGCACTGCGGGCTGGCGGTGACACCGCTGTCCCCAAGCGTGGGGTAGGGGACAAAGGGACAGAGGAGAAGCTTTGACCCGGCCCTGCTGTCCCCATGGAATGGGGGTGACACTGGGGACACTGGGGGACACCAGCAGGAGATAACAGAACACCTGGGGATATTGGGAGCACTGGGGGACACTGGGGGACACTGCGGGACACTGCGGGACAGTAGGGGACACTGGGGACACTAGGGGACAATGGAGAACACTGGGGGACATTGGGGTACAGCAGGGAACACCCTCTGGAGCAGCAAGGGGACACTGGGGGACACCAGGAGGTTACTGGGACAGCACTGGGGGCCATCGAGGGGGGACTTGGGGACATTGGGGGACACTGAGGGGGAGCTGAAGGACATCAGGAGACATTGGGGGACACTGGGGGAAACACCGGGGGGCATTGGGGACACTGGGCGACACATTGGGGGGATACTGGGAGACACTGGGGACAGTCTCTGAGGCAGTGACACGGGCACAAGGTAAATCCCGTGTCCCCCCCGCGTCCCCCCCGCGTCCCCCCCGCGTCCCCCGTGTCCCCTCCCGTGTTCCCCGTGTCCCCCCCTGTCCCCTGTGTCCCCTCCCGTGTCCCTCGTGTCCCCTCCCATGTCCATCCCGTGTCCCCCGTGTCCCCCCCGTGTCCCCCCGTGTCCCCCCCTCCCCGCGGTGGGTGGGTGCGGTGCGGATTTATGGGTGCAATTAATTAAGAGCCATTTCGTTAATTGCTCGCGGCTGCCAGGGGGGGATTGGGGACACGCGGGGGCGGGGCGGGGGCGGGGCAGCCCCCCCCGAGGGGACCCGCGACACCCACGGGGACCCCACGGCGACAGCTGGGAGCCCACGGACACGGACAGCGCCCACGGGGACACCGCGGGGACCCCACTGCACCCAGAGGGGCCCCACGGCACCCACAGGGACCCCATAGCACCCATGGTGACCCCACGGCACCCACGGGGACCCCATAGCACCCACAGAGATCCCACAGCACCCATGGTGACCCCACGGCACCCACGGGGACCCCACAGCACCCATGGTGACCCCACAGCACCCACAGGGACCCCATTGCACCTACAGCACCCATGGTGACCCCACAGCACCCATGGCACCCACAGCGACCCCATAGCACCCACAGCGATCCCACAGCACCCATGGTGACCCCATGGCACCCACGGGGACCCCACGGCACCCACAGGGACCCCATTGCACCTACAGCACCCATGGTGACCCCACAGCACCCATGGCACCCACAGCGACCCCATAGCACCCGCAGGGACCCCACAGCACCCACAGGGACCCCATAGCACCCACAGCGATCCCACAGCACCCATGGTGACCCCACGGCACCCACGGGGACCCCACAGCACCCACAGCGATCCCACAGCACCCACAGAGATCCCACAGCACCCATGGTGACCCCACGGCACCCATGGCACCCGCAAGGACCCCATAGCACCCACAGGGACCCCACAGCACCCACAGGGATCCCATAGCACCCACGGGGACCCCACAGCACCCACAGCGATCCCACGGCACCCACAGCGATCCCACGGCACCTATGGCACCCACAGGGACCCCACAGCACCCACAGGGACCCCATAGCACCTACAGCACCCATGGTGACCCCACAGCACCCATGGCACCCACGGGGTCCCCATGGAGACCCCACTGCACCCCTAAGAACCCACAGGGACCCCCACAGCGGCTGTGCGGACACGCAGCACCCACGCCTTCCCCCGGCACCCAGGGGTGCCCCCCCGCGCTCCCATCGTCACCGTGTCCCCTCCCCTGTCCCCCCCGTCCCCTCCGTGTCCCCTCCCTGTCCCCCCAGGGGATAAGAGGCCCCGCGGGGGTCGCTGCCCCCCACCCGCGATGGCGGCCCCGGGGGGGACGGAGCCGGAGCGCGCCGCGGTGAGGGGGCACGGGGGGGGTGGGGGGCACCCCTGGGTGGGGGTTGGGGGGTCCGGGGGTCACAGAGAGGTGGGGAGTGACCCCTGGGTGGGGTTTGGGGGGTCCAGGGGTCACAGAGAGGTGGGGAGTGACCCCTGGGTGGGGGTTGGGGGGTCCGGGGGTCACAGAGAGGGGGGGAGTGACCCCTGGGTGGGGTTTGGGGCTCCGGGGGTCACAGAGAGGTGGGGAGTGACCCCTGGGTGGGGGTTGGGGGGTCCGGGGGTCACAGAGAGGTGGGGAGTGACCCCTAGGTGGGGTTTGGGGGGTCCGGGGGTCACAGAGAGGTGGGGAGTGACCCCTGGGTGGGGGTTGGGGGGTCCAGGGGTCACAGAGAGGTGGGGAGTGACCCCTGGGTGGGGGTTGGGGGCTCCGGGGGTCACAGAGGGCTGCGGGGATCCCGTGAGTGGGGTTTGGGGTCCCCTGTGAGCGCAGGTCCCCATCACAGGGGCACCCAGGGGTGCCCACGTTTGGGGGTCACTGCGGGGGGCGATGCAAGAGCCCGGGGGTCCCATTGAGGGAGGTCCCCAGTTCGGGGGGCCCTTTGAGGGGTGCTGGGGCCCGTTTTGAGGAGGGTCCCGAAGCTCGGTGGGGGGGGGGGGCTCTGCTTCAGGGGTTCTCTATTAGAAGTGGGGTGTCACCATTTCGGGGGGTCCCTGTTTCGGGGGGTTCCCCATTCGGGGGGTGTCCCCGGGGCAGGAGGGGGGTCCTTGTTTCGGGGGTCCCTGTGTCGGGGGTCCCTGTCTCGGGCGGTGTCCCCGGGGCAGGAGGGCTCCGTGACGCGCTGTCCCCGCAGGGGGGGTCCCCGGCCGAGGGGGGGTCCCCGCAGCAGGAGGGGTCCCCGGAACAGGAGGGCTTCTTCTCGCTACTGAGCTCCGTGCAGGGCACGCGCATGGACGAGCAGCGCTGCACCCTGGGCGGCGGCACCGGTGAGGGGACCGGGGACACCGGGGACACCGGGGGGACGGGTGGGGGGACACCGGGGACACCGGGGGGACGAGTGAGGGGACACCGGGGACACTGGGGGGACGGGTGAGGGGACACCGGGGACACCGGGGGGACGGGTGAGGGGACACCGGGGGGGAAGGGTGAGGGGACACCGGGGACACCGGGGGGACGGGTGGGAGGACACCGGGGACACCGGGGGAACGGGTGGGGGAACAACGGGGACACCAAGGGGGGCGGGTGAGGGGACACCGGGGACACCGGGGGGACGGGTGAGGGGACACCGGGGGGGAAGGGTGAGGGGACACCGGGGACACCGGGGACACCGGGGGGACGGGTGAGGGGACACCGAGGACACCGGGGGGCACGGGTGAGGGGACACCGGGGACACCGGGGACACGGGTGAGGGGACACCGGGGACACCGGGGGGACGGGTGAGGGGACACCGGGGACACCGAGGGGGGCGGGTGAGGGGACACCGGGGGGACGGGTGGAGGGACCCCGGGGACACCGGGGGGGACTGGTGAGGGAACACCGGGGATGGCACAGGGGACACCAGGGACACGGGTGAGGGGACACCACGCTGGCGACACGACCCACGGATGGCACGTGGGGGACACGAGTTTGGGGACCCGAAGGGGGTGGGGCACGTGGGGCGGGGGTGGGTGCTGGGGTGACTTGGGGGTCCCCGGGCAGGCGCAGGGGGGCCGTGGGTGACCCGAGGTGTCCCTGGGTGACCCGAGGTGTCCCGTGTGTGATCCGGGGGTCCCCGGGGTGCCCCGTGGTGACCCGGCTGTACCCCCCGGGCAGGAGGAGGGGGAGGGGAGCCGCCCCCGCCCGAGCTGGCGTCGCTGCTGGACATGGTGGCGAGCTCGCAGGGCCGCAGGATGGACGAGCAGCGGCTGCCCGTGCCCCGCCTGCCCGGCTTCGGCACCGGGGGGACACAGGTGGGCACCGGGGGGCACCGGGGGGGCACCGGGGGGACACAGGTGGGCACCGGGGGGCACCGGGGGGGACACAGGTGGGCACCGGGGGGACACAGGTGGGCACCGGGGGGGCATCGGGGGGACACAGGTGGGCACCGGGGGGACACAGGTGGGCACCGGGGGGACACAGGTGGGCACCGGGGGGCACCGGGGGGACACCGGGGGGACACAGGTGGGCACCGGGGGGCACCGGGGGGGGCACCGGGGGGACACCGGGGGGGACACAGGTGGGCACCGGGGGGCACCGGGGGGGCACAGGTGGGCACCGGGGGGGCACCGGGGGGACACAGGTGGGCACCGGGGGGGCACCGGCAGGGACACAGGTGGGCACCGGGGGGCACCGGGGGGTGCAGGTGGGCACCAGGGGGGTTTGGCACAAGGGTCACAGGTGGGCACGGGGGAGCACTGGGGAGGGGGTACAGGGGCACTTTGGCATGGGGGGGACACAGGTGGGCACCGGGGGGACACAGGTGGGCACCGGGGGGACACCGGGGGGGCACCGGGGGGGCTTTGGCATAGGTGGGCACAGATGGGCACGGGAGGAGGCACCCAGAGGGGCACATGGGGGGAACCGTGGGGGCTTCGGCACGGGGGGTGCAGGTGGGCACCGGGGGGGTTTGGCACAAGGGTCACAGGTGGGCACGGGGGAGCACTGGGGAGGGGGTACAGGGGCACTTTGGCATGGGGGGGGCACAGGTGGGCACTGGGGGGCTTTGGCACTGGGAGAGCCCCAGGAATTTGGGGAGGGGGCTCCGGGAAGGGGAGGTTGGGCTCGGGGGTCTCAGAAGCAGCTCTGGGACAGGAGGTGGTCATGGGGAGGGGGCACGCACCCCGCTGGGGTCTCGGGGGGACTTGGGGACACCCAGGGACAGGGGCAGCCCCCAGGGGACCCCCACGAGTGCCCCTCCCCCTCTTCCCACAGGACTGAGCCCCCGGAGCCCCCGAGCCCCCCTGGGCCTCCCCCGCCCCCCCAGGCCTGTCCCCTGTCCCCGCCTGTGTCCCCAATAAACGCCCGAGCACTTGGGGCCTGTGACACCTGCGGGGCCTTGGGGACACGGGGGGCAGCGGGGGGTGGCACCGGGCACGGGGGAGACACTGAGGAACGCCGGACACCTCTGGGGGTGGCACTAAGGACAGCACTCAGGTGACATCGAGGGACACAGGACGCCCGTGAGGGTGGCACCAGGGGACAGAGGGGCACTAAGGGACGGCCGTGCCACTCCTGGTGACACCCTGGGGACACACCCACAGGCAGTGCCAGTGCCGTTTATTGGGGGTGGGGACACATGTCCCCTCGAGGCCGGGTGGTGGCAGCAGGTCCAGACACGAGTCCCTCACGTGTCACACGCGTGTCCCTCATGTCCCCACGTCACCAGGCAGCACAGGGACATGGGGATGGCCATGTGGCCTCACGGCCGCCCACTGTGGTGGCATCAGGAGAGGGCACGTGTCCCTTGTGCCACCCACACAGGGACCAGACGTGGCCACGTGTCCCCTGTGCCATCAGCACGGTCACAGCAATGCCATTGGTTTGTGTCACACGTCCCCTCTGTCACCAACATGGCCACGGTCGTGCCAATGCCATCAGCTGCTGTCACACGCCCCCTCTGTCACCAGCGCAGTCACAGCGATGGCGCCAGGTTGTGGCCACAGTGACACAGTGTGGTCACGTGTCCCCTCTGTCACCAGCAGGGTGCTGGCACTGGTGTCACGATGTGCCCATGGTGGCAGTGCCCTGCCACGTGCCCCCTGCGTCACCAGCATGGCCACGGTGCTGGTGTCACGGTGCAGCCACGTGTCCCTTCTGTCACTGCAGAGTCTTCTTTGCTACTGCCATGTCCCCTCTGTCACCGCCGTGTCCCCTGTCACCGCCGTGTCCCCTCTGTCACCGCCGTGTCCCCTCTGTCACCGCCGTGTCTTCGTCACCACCGTGCCCCTTCTGTCACAGCTGTGTCCCCTCGGCTGGTACCATGTCCCATGGGATGGCAGTGTGTCCCCTGCCCCCGGGGTGGCCGTGTGTCCCCTGTCCCCGGGGTGGCCGTGTGTCCCCTGTCCCCTCAGGCCTGTGTCCCTTTCCTCTCCCGCAGCCGCTGCTTCATCTCGGCAATGGCCTGGCGCTGTGGGGACACGATGGGGACATGGTCAGGGATGGGGACAGGGGATGGGGACAGAGACAGTGGACAGGGACAAAGGACAAGGCACAAGACAGGGACAAGGCTGGGGACAGGGTCAGAGGACAGGGGACAGGGACAGGACTGGGGATGGGGACAGGGTCAGGGACAGGGGACACTGATGAGGACAGGGTCAGGGACAGGGACACGAACAGGGGATGGGGTTGGGGACAGGGACAAGGTTAGAGACTGGAGACGGGTCAGAGTCAGAGATGGGACACTGACAGGGGACACTGACAAAGGACAAGGGACATTGATGGGTCAGGGGACAATGACAAGAAACAGGGATAAGAGATACTGACAGGGGACACCAGCAGGGGACAGGAACAGGGGCAAGGGACACTGACCAGGGACAGGGGACACTGATGAGTCAGGGGACACTGACAGGGGGAAAGGGACAAGACCAAAAAACCAGGGACGGGATCAGGGACATTGGAAACAGGGTCAGGGGACAGCAGGGACATGGGGGAGACAGGAGGTGGCACCAGAAGTGTCCCCCCGTGTGTCCCCTCTGTGCCCCCCTCATGCCCCCAGTGCGGCAGGGGACACCAAGGGGACAATGGGGACAGTGAGGGGACACTGAGTGAGTCTCAGGGACATTGCTAGGGACACCAGGGGGACATTGGGGACACTGCTGGGGTAAGGCTGGACATGTTGGGCACTCTGCAAAGAGACTTTGGGGACACCTCGGGGACACTGGGGACATCCTGGGGACACCTTGGGGACACTAAGTGGGGGCTGGGGACACTGGGGGATGTTGGGGACCCCGAAGGGAATTGTGAGGACACATTGAGGACAGCGTGGGGGGCGTGCTGGGGACACTTGGGGTGGCATTGGAGACATTGGGGACACAATGGGGACATGCTGGTTACACACTGGGGACACCCTGGGGACAGTTGGGGTCTCACCCGTTCAGGACTGTCCGGTGGGAAAATCTCCCTCTGCAAAGAGAGTGGGTTAGGGGGGAGGTGACCTGGGGGGACGTCCCCAGGGTGTCCCCGGGGCGTCCCCAAGGGGTCCCCAGGGTGTCCCCAAGGGTCCCCTGCCCCACCTTGCGGTCAATCACGTTACGCTGGAAAAACTCGGCCTGGTTGGAGACCCAGAACACCCCGACAGGGAAGGTCAGGTACACGAACATCTGCGACAGGGACACCTGTGTCACCTCCTGTGTCACCATCTGTGCCACCCTCTGTGTCACCCCTGTCACACTGCTCAGACCCAGAACACCCCGACAGTGAGCGTCAGGTACACGAACATCTGGGACAGGGACACTGGTGTCACCTCCTGAGTCACCTGTGTCACTCTGTGCCACCTGTGTCACCCTCCATGTCACCTGTGCCACCCGTCACACCCCTCAGACCCAGAACACCCCGACAGGGAAGGTCAGGTACATGGACATCTGGGACAGGGACACCGGTGTCACCTCCTGAGTCACCTGTGTCACTCTGTGCCACCTATGTCACCCTCCATGTCACCTGTGCCACCCGTCACACCCCTCAGACCCAGAACACCCTGACAGGGAAGGTCAGGTACATGGACATCTGGGACAGGGACACCTGTGTCACCGCCTGTGTCACCCCTCTGTTCCCCACATCCCCTGTGCCGGGGTGTCCCTGGTGTCCCTCTCTTTACTGCCCTCCCCGCACTGTGCCCAGGGGTTCCCACCCTTTTTGACCCCCTCACTGCCATCCCCGGCCTCCAATTGCCCCTCCCGGGCCCGTTATTGCCCATCCCCTTACTGCCCCCATCCCGTTATTGCCCATCCCCTTACTGCCCCCATCTCGTTATTGCCCCTATCCCGTTATTGGCCCCCCTCCCGTTATTGCCCGTCCCATTATTGCCCATACCCTTATTGCCCCTCCTCCCGTTTTTGCCTTCCCATCCCGTTATTGCCCATCCCCTTATTGCCCCCATCCCGTTATTGCCCGTCCCGTTATTGCTCCCATCCCGTTATTGCCCCCATCCCGTTATTGCCCGTCCCGTTATTGGCCGTCCCGTTATTGCCCCCATCCCGTTATTGCCCCCATCCCGTTATTGCTCCCATCCCGTTATTGCCCATCCCGTTATTGTCCATCCCGTTATTGCTCCCATCCCGTTATTACCCGTCCCGTTATTGCTCCCATCCCGTTATTGCCCCGTCCCGTTATTGCCTCCCCATCCCGTTATTGCCTCCCCATCCCGTTATTGCCCGTCCCGTTATTGCCCCGTCCCGTTATTGCCCGTCCCGTTATTGCCCCCCGTCCCGTTATTGCCCCGTCCCGTTATTGCCGCCCCATCCCGTTATTGCCCGTCCCGTTATTGCCGCCCCATCCCGTTATTGCCCCCATCCCGTTATTGCCTCCCCATCCCGTTATTGCCCCCATCCCGTTATTGCCCCTATCCCGTTATTGCCCGTCCCGTTATTGCCCCGTCCCGTTATTGCCCGTCCCGTTATTGCCCCCCGTCCCGTTATTGCCCCGTCCCGTTATTGCCGCCCCATCCCGTTATTGCCCGTCCCGTTATTGCCGCCCCATCCCGTTATTGCCCGTCCCGTTATTGCCCCCGTCCCGTTATTGCCCCCATCCCGTTATTGCCCCTATCCCGTTATTGCCCGTCCCGTTATTGCCCGTCCCGTTATTGCCGCCCCATCCCGTTATTGCCCCGTCCCGTTATTGCCTATCCCGTTTTTTTTCCCCCGGACCCTCAGGATCTCCAGCTTCACCCCCATGGCTCCTTCAGTGCCTCTGCGCTTCCGTCTTTTTCCACCCCGCAACACCGCGGCGGCCCATTGGTCGCACCTCCAGCATCGCCACAGTCTATTGGCTCAGAGAGCCGCCAAGGGGGCGGGGCGAAAGCCAGATGGTTTAATCAGAAGAGAGTACGGGTGGACGGAAGCAGAGCGCCGGAAGTGAGGGCAGCGCGCCGGAAGTGAGTGGTGCGCGGGGAAATGGAGGCGGCCGAGGCCGAGATGGCGGCGCGGGAGGAGCCGCCGGGAGCGGAGCCTGGCCTGGAGCAGGAGCCGGGAGCTGTGGCGGAAGCGGGACCCGGCGCTATGGCGGAAGCGGGGCCCGGCGCGGAGCCAGGAGTGGAAGCGGAGCCGGGAGCGGGGCCCAGAGCCGTGGGGGATCCCGGAGCGGGGCCCGGAGCCGTGGCGGATCCCGGAGCAGGGCTGGGCCCGGAGCGACCCGAGCTGTGCTTTGTGAGTGCGCGGCTCTGTCCCTTCCTTTCCCCTTCTGTCCTCTCCCTGTCCCATCCCTGTCCCCTCCTGTGTTCCCATTCCTGTCCCCGTGTCCCTGTCACCCCGGCTCTGTCTCCTGCTGTCATTCTGTGCCTCGCTCTTCGTCGTTGTCCCCATGTCCCTGTCCCTGTGTCCATGTCCCCTCGCTCTCTGCCCCTGTCACCCCTGGGTTCTGTCCCGTCCCCTCCCCCACACCCTGGTGCCTTTGTCCCCCACCGTGCTGTCCCCTGACTGTCCCGTGTCCCCCGAGCCCTGCAGGACATGCCCTGCCCACTGTGTCCCCTGAGCCTTTGTCCCCAGGGGGACGAGGAGGAGCTGCTCTGTCCGCTGCCCGTGTCCCTGCCCCCTGATTCTGTCCCTGTCCCGTGTTCCTGTCTGCTGTCCCCTGTCTCTGTCCCCTCACCGTGTCCCCACATCCCTCCAGGAGGAGGTGCAGCACGAGGAGGAGCTGTCCCTGTGCATGTCCCCATGTCCCCTGACTGTCCCCATGTCCCCCCAGGAGGAGGAGGAGCTGTGTGTCCCCAGTGTCCCCATGTCCCCTGACTGTCCCCATGTCCCCCCAGGAGGAGGTGCAGCACGAGGAGGAGCTGTGTGTCCCCATGTCCCCTGACTGTCCCCATGTCCCCGCAGGAGGAGCTGTGTGTCCCCAGTGTCCCCATGTCCCCTGACTGTCCCCATGTCCCCGCAGGAGGAGGAGGAGGTGCAGCACGAGGAGGAGCTGTGTGTCCCCAGTGTCCCCCTGTCCCCTGACTGTCCCCATGTCCCCGCAGGAGGAGGAGGAGGTGCAGCACGAGGAGGAGCTCCTCAGGAACCCCTTCTCGGTGCGGGGGTGGCTCCGTTACGCCCAGGCCCGGCAGCGCGGGCCGCGCCCCCGCCTCAACCAGATCTACGAGAGAGCCCTGAGGGAGCTGCCCGGCAGGTACCGGACAGGGGGGACCGTGGGGACACCTGTGGGCAGCTGGGATACACCTGGGATACACCTGGGGGCAGCTGGGGGGACATGGGGCTACCTGGGATGTTCCTGACCACACCTGGGCACACCTGGGATACACCTGGGGGCACCTGGGATACACCTGGGGGCACCTGGGGGGACATGGAGCTACCTGGGATGTTCCTGACCACACCTGGGGGCACCTGGGATACACCTGGGATACACCTGGGGGCACCTGGGGGGACATGGGCACACCTGGAGGCACTGGGAATACACCTGGGGGCACCTGGGGGGACATGGGCACACCTGGAGGCACTGGGAATACACCTGGGGGCACCTGGGGGGACATGGGCACACCTGGAGGCACCAGGGGTGCACCTGGAAGGCTCAGGGACCTTTGGGGACTCACCTGGGCTCGCTCGGGGGACACCTGGAACCCACCTGGGGCCACCTGGGGGCCAAAGAGAGCACCTCAGCACCCTCGGGTGGGAAGTGGGGTCCTGCACTGTCCCCTCGTGGGTGACAGGGACAGGCTGGGTTTTCTCAGGGTGGCAGGAGGTGGCCTGGGGGGTGGGTGGCACGTTACAGGCCATCAGGAGTGGCTCATGTGACAGGAGTGACATACATGGCAGGGGGTAACTGGTGACAGGGGTGGCACAGGTGACAAGAGTGACACAGGTGACAGGGTGTGACTGGTGACAGGGATGGCCCCAGTGACAGGGCTGGCACAAGTGACAGGGTGCCACAGGTGGCACAGGTGACAGGGCAGTGTCAGGTGACCCTGGTGACAGCTGTGTCCCCATGTTTCCTGCAGTTCTAAGCTGTGGTAGCAGTACCTGTGTCAGGGGTGACCCTGGTGACAGGTGACAGCTGTGTCCCCGAGTCCCCGTGTCCCCTGCAGTTACAAGCTGTGGTACCAGTCCCTGTGTCAGGGGTGACCCTGGTGACAGGTGACAGCTGTGTCCCTGTGTCCCCTGCAGTTACAAGCTGTGGTACCAGTCCCTGTGTCAGGGGTGACCCTGGTGACCCTGGTGACAGGTGACAGCTGTGTCCCCGTGTCCCCTGCAGTTACAAGCTGTGGTACCAGTGCCTGTGTCATAGGTGACCCAGGTGACAGGTGACAGCCATGTCCCCTGTGTCCCCGTGTCCCCTGCAGTTACAAGCTGTGGTACCAGTGCCTGTGTCAGGGGTGACCCTGATGACCCTGGTGACAGGTGACAGCTGTGTCCCCGTGTCCCCTGCAGTCATAAGCTGTGGTACCAGTGCCTGTGTCAGGGGTGACCCTGGTGACCCTAGTGACAGCCATGTCGCCTGTGTCCCCATGTCCCCTGCAGTTACAAGCTGTGGTATCAGTGCCTGTGTCAGGGGTGACCCTGATGACCCTGGTGACAGCTGTGTCCCCGTGTCCCCTGCAGTTACAAGCTGTGGTACCAGTACCTGTGTCAGGGGTGACCCTGATGACCCTGGTGACCCTGGTGACAGCTGTGTCCCCGTGTCCCCGTGTCCCCTGCAGTTACAAGCTGTGGTACCAGTACCTGTGTCAGGGGTGACCCTGGTGACAGGTGACAGCTGTGTCCCCGTGTCCCCGTGTCCCCTGCAGTTACAAGCTGTGGTACCAGTACCTGCGGCAGCGCCGGGCGCAGGTGAAGGGGCGCTGCCCCTCGGACCCCGCCTTCGAGGAGGCCAACGCCGTGCACGAGCGAGCCCTGGTGTTCATGCACAAGGTCAGGGGACACCGAGGGACATCGGGGGGACGTGGCGGGTGGCAGGGAATGGGGGGGACACGGCAGGACAGGGTTGGGGCGTGTGGGAGGGATGGGGGGACACGGGGGGAAGGGAGGGACATAGGACGGGGAGGTGACAAGGACATAGAGGGGACACAGGGTGTGGGGACGAGTGGGACATGGGGACAGCAGTGGGACACAGGGACGGGGAGGTGACAGGGACATTAAGGGGGCATAGGGCATGAGGACACCAGTGGGACATGGGGACATGGGATGGGGACATAGAGGGAACATGGAGACATGGGACAGGGAGGTGAAAGGTCACAGGGATATTGAGAGGGCATAGGATATGGGGACATGGGACAGGGAGGTGATGGGGACATAGAAGGGACAAAGGGCGTGGGGACACCAGTGGGACACGGAGGGGACGAGATGGGGACAAGGTGGGGGGATGGGACATGGAGGGAACACAGGGTGGAGGTGGGACAAGAGATGTGGGGACAAGGAGGGGACACGTGGGGGGCACAGGGGACACAAGGGGCAGCGGTGACACGGGGTTTGGGGACATGGAGAGAGCACTGTCCCCCTCAGCCCCGCTGTCCCCTAGGGTGACTTTGGCGACTCCTGGACACCGAATTGCTGCCAGGTCCTGGCTGAGCAGAGTGGGGTTATAGTGTCCCCTCAGTGTCCCCTCAGTGTCCCTTCAGTGTCCCCTCAGTGTCCCTGTGTCCCCAGATGCCGCAGATCTGGCTGGATTACTGCCAGTTCCTGGCGGAGCAGGGTGGGATCACAGTGTCCCCATGTCCCCTCAGTGTCCCCTCAGTGTCCCCTCAGTGTCCCCGTGTCCCCTCAGTGTCCCCATGTCCCCTCAGTGTCGCTGTGTCCCCAGATGCTGTGGATCTGGCTGGAATACTGCCAGTTCCTGGCGGAGCTGGGTGGGGTCACAGTGTCCCCTCAGTGTCCCCATGTCCCCGCAGTGTCCCCTCAGTGTCCCCGTGTCCCCTCAGTGTCCCCTCAGTGTCCCCGTGTCCCCAGATGCCATGGATCTGGCTGGAATACTGCCAGTTCCTGGCGGAGCAGGGTGGGGTCACAGTGTCCCCTCAGTGTCCCCTCAGTGTCCCCTCAGTGTCCCCTCAGTGTCCCCTCAGTGTCCCTGTGTCCCCAGATGCCACGGATCTGGCTGGATTACTGCCAGTTCCTGGCGGAGCAGGGTGGGGTCTCAGTGTCCCCTCAGTGTCCCCTCAGTGTCCCCGTGTCCCCTCAGTGTCCCCATGTCCCCTCAGTGTCGCTGTGTCCCCACATGCCGCGGATCTGGCTGGATTACTGCCAGTTCCTGGCGGAGCAGGGTGGGGTCACAGTGTCCCTATGTCCCCTCAGTGTCCCCTCAGTGTCCCCTCAGTGTCCCCTCAGTGTCCCCATGTCCCCTCAGTGTCGCTGTGTCCCCAGATGCCGCGGATCTGGCTGGATTACTGCCAGTTCCTGGCGGAGCAGGGTGGGGTCACAGTGTCCCCTCAGTGTCCCCATGTCCCCGCAGTGTCCCCTCAGTGTCCCCGTGTCCCCTCAGTGTCCCCTCAGTGTCCCTGTGTCCCCAGATGCCGCGGATCTGGCTGGATTACTGCCAGTTCCTGGCGGAGCAGGGCCGGATCACTCGGACCCGCCGGACGTTTGACCGGGCGCTGCGGGCGCTGCCCATCACCCAGCACCGGCGCCTCTGGCCGCCCTACCTGAGCTTCGTGCGCCGGCACCCTCTGCCCGAGACTGCCGTGAGGGTGTTCCGCCGCTTCCTCAAGGTATGGACACACCTGGGCACACCTGGGGACATGGGGACACACCTGGGGACATGGGGACACATCTAGGCACAGCTAGGGCTACACCAACACCCCCTGCCCGAGACTGCCGTGAGGGTGTTCCGCCGCTTCCTCAAGGTATGGACACACCTGGGGACACCTGGGGACATGGGGACACACCTGGGGACATGGGGACACATCTAGGCACAGCCAGGGCTACACCAACACCCCCTGCCTGAGACTGCCGTGAGGGTGTTCCGCCGCTTCCTCAAGGTATGGGCACACATGGGGACACCTGGGGGCATGGGGACACACCTGGGGACATGGGGACACACCTGGGAACATGGGGACACATCTAGGCACAGCCAGGGATACACAAACACCCCCTGCCCGAGACTGCTGTGGGGGTGTTCCGCCGCTTCCTCAAGGTATGGGCACACCTGGGGACACCTGGGGACATGGGGACACACCTGGGGACATGGGGACACACCTGGGGACACACCTGGAGACATGGGGAAACACCTAGGTACACCTAGGGATGCACAAACACCCCCTGCCTGAGACTGCTGTGTGTGTCTTCTGCCGCTTCCTCAAGGTATGGGCACACCTGGGGACACCTGGGGACATATGGGGACACACCTGGGGACATGGGGACACACTTGGAGACTTGGGCACGCACCCAGGGACACATGGACACCCCCATGTGTGCGTCTTCTGCCACTTCCTCAGGACATGGGGGCACGTGGGGTCACCTGGAGACATGGGAACACACCTGGGGGCAGGAACACACGCACACACCTGGCAGCAACACAAGTGGCAGTGTCCCCTTGGGGTGATGGCTGCAGTCCTGGGTGTGCAGGTGGACACTGAGAGGTTCAGGTGGCACTGTGGTGACACTGTGGTGACACTGGTGTCCCCTGTCCCCAGCTGTGCCCCGAGGAGGCAGAGCAGTCCGTGGGGGTTCAGGTCAGGTTCAGGTGACACTGTGGTGACAGTGGTGTCCCCTGTCCCCAGCTGTGCCCTGAGGAGGCAGAGCAGTCCGTGGGGGTTCAGGTCAGGTTCAGGTGACACTGTGGTGACACTGGTGTCCCCTGTCCCCAGCTGTGCCCCGAGGAGGCAGAGCAGTACGTGTCCTACCTGCGCTCCGTGGGCCGCCTGGACGAGGCCGCGCAGGTTCTGGCCCGGCTGGTGAACGACGAGCGCTTCGTGTCCCGCCAGGGCAAGTCCAACTACCAGGTGGGCACCTGGGGGGGCACCTGGGGGGGCACAGGACACTGGGGGGCACCTGGAGACCCCTGGTGAGGCACCTGGGGACACCCAGCAACCGCTGGGGACACCCAGGAGCACCTGGGGACACCTGGGGAGGCACCTGGGGACAGCTGGGATGTCCATGGACGGGACTGGGAGGGGATGCGGGACACAGTTTTTGGCAGTTTTTGGGGTCTCCTCCCAGGGCTGGGGGCTCCTCCCGGGGCTGGAGGGTCCCTGGGTGCTCCGGGGGGTTCCCCGAAGGGGGTTTGGGGTCTCACACACCCCGATTTTCCTCGCAGCTGGGGCAGGAGCTGGGGAGGTCTCACGGTGGTTTTGTGGTAGTTTTGGGGTCTCAGTTTGGTTTTGGGGTGTATTTAGGGAGCTTTTGGGGTCTCGGGATGGGTTTGGGATCTCAGGGTGGTTTTAGGGTAGGTTTGGGATGGATTTGGTGCAGTTTTGGGGTCCCTTACCCCATGTTTCCCCAGCTGCAGTGACAGGAGCTGTGCAATCTGCTCTCCCAGCACCCCGAGGTGAATTTGGGGCAGTTTTGGAATGGATCTGGGGTCTCTCAGAGTCTCTTTTCCCCAGTTATGGCAGGAGCTGTGTGAGCTGCTCTCCCAGCACCTCGGGGCGGATTTGGGGCAGTTTTAGGATGGATTTGGGATAGGTTTGGGATCCCTAACCTCTCTCTCTCCGCAGTTACGGCAGGAGCTGTGCGAGCTGCTCTCCCAGCACCTCAGGGCGGATTTGGGGCAGTTATGGGATGGATTTGGGATAGGTTTGGGGTCCCTAACCTCTCTCTCTCCGCAGTTATGGCAGGAGCTGTGTGAGCTGCTCTCCCAGCACCTCGGGGTGGATTTGGGGCAGTTTTAGGATGGATTTGGGATAGGTTTGGGGTCCCTAACCTTCTCTCTCTCCGCAGTTATGGCAGGAGCTGTGTGAGCTGCTCTCCCAGCACCCTGACCGCGTGCGCTCGCTGGACGCCGGGGGCATCATCCGGGGGGGCCTCACGCGCTTCACCGACCAGAGGGGCCGGCTCTGGGGGGCCCTGGCCGACTGCTACGTGCGCTGCGGCCACCTGGAGAAGGTGACACTGCTGTCCCCAGGCTGGGACACCCGCGGGAGGGACTGGCACCCCCTGGGAGGGACTGACATCCCCTGGGAGGGACTGACAGTCCTGGGGTAGGCTGACACTCCCTGTCCCCAGCTGCCATCCCAGTCCCAATCCCGTTCCTGGCCCAGGGTGTCTGTGAGGAGGCCGTGCAGACAGTGATGTTCCCAGTGTTTATCCCAATCCTGATGTTTTATCTCAGTGTTTATCACAATCCCATTTATCCCGTTCCAGACCCGGGATGTGTATGAGGAGGCCGTGCAGACCGTGATGATCCCAATGTTTATCTCAATCCCAATGTTTATCCCAGTTTATTCCAGACCCAATGTTTATCCCATTCCAGACCCGGGATGTGTAAAAGGAGGCTGTGCAGACCATGATGACCCCAAAACCAATCCAAATCACGATGTTTTCCCGATGTTTATCCTGGTTTATCCCGTTCCAGGCCCGGGACGTGTACGAGGAGGCCGTGTAGACCCTGGTGACCCCAATCCCAATGTTTATCCCGGTGTTTATCCCATTCCAGGCCCGGGACGTGTACGAGGAGGCCGTGCAGACCGTGATGATCACAGTCCCAATCCCAATCCCAATGTTTACCCCGGTGTTTATCCCGTTCCAGGCCCAGGATGTGTACGAGGAGGCCGTGCAGACCGTGATGATCACAGTCCCAATCCCAATGTTTTTCCCGGTGTTTATCCCGTTCCAGGCCCGGGACGTGTACGAGGAGGCCGTGCAGACCCTGGTGACCCCAATCCCAATGTTTATCCCGGTGTTTATCCCGTTCCAGGCCCGGGACGTGTACAAGGAGGCCGTGCAGACCGTGATGACCCCAGTCCCGATGTTTATCCCGGTGTTTATCCCGTTCCAGGCCCGGGACGTGTATGAGGAGGCCGTGCAGACCGTGATGATCACAGTCCCAATCCCAATCCCAATGTTTATCCTGGTTTATCCCGTTCCAGGCCCGGGACGTGTACGAGGAGGCCGTGCAGACCGTGATGACGGTGCGGGATTTCACGCAGGTGTTCGACAGCTACGCGCGCTTCGAGGAGAGCGTCATCGCCGCGCTGCTGGACACACAGGCACAGCTGGGCCGCGGGCAGGACGGTGTGTGGGCGCCCCGGAAATGGGCAGGGCACCCCGGAAATGGGTGGGGAACCCCGGGAACGGGCAGGGCACCCCGGAAACGGTCAGGGCGCCCCAGAAACGGCCAGGGCACCCCGAAAACGGGCAGAGTGCCCAAAAAATGGGCAGGGCACCCTGGAAACGGGCAGGGCATCCCGGAAATGGGCGGGGAACCCCAGAAAACAGGCAGGGCACCCAGGAAACGGGCGGGGCACTCCAGAAATGGGCGGGGAACCCCGGGAATGGGCGGGGAACCCCAGAAATGGGCGGGGAACCCCAGGAATGGGCGGGGAACCCCGGAAACGGGCAGGGCACCCTGAAAATGGGCAGGGCACCCCAGAAACGGGCAGGGTGCCCCGGAAATGGGCAGAGAAACCCGGAAACGGGCAGGGCACCCCAGAAATGGCCAGGGCACCCAGGAAATGGGCGGGGAACCCCGGGAACGGGCGAGGTACCCCAGAAAACAGGCATAGCACCCCAAAGATGAGCAGGGCACCCCAAAAACGGGCTGGGCACCCTGGAAACAGGTGGGGAACCCCGGAAACAGGCGGGGCACCCCAGAAAACAGGCATAGCACCCCAAAGATGGGCAGGGCACCCCAGAAATGGGTGGGGAACCCCAGAAACAGGCGAGGCACCCCAGAAAACAGGCATAGCACCCCGGAAACGGCCAGGGCACCCTGAAAATGGGCAGGGCACCCCAGAAAACGGGCAGGGCGCCCCAGAAACAGGCAGGGAACCCCGGAAATGGGCAGGGCACTCCAAAAACAGGCAGGGCACCCTGAAACCTGCCAGGGCACTCCGAAAACGGGCAGGGCACCCCGAAAACAGGCAGGAGACCCCAAAAATTGGCAGGACACCCCGAAAACGAGCAGGGCACCCCAAAGATGGGCAGGGAAGCCTGGAAACGGCCAGGGCACCCCAAAAATGGACAGGGTAACCCAAAACTGGGGGTTACATCCCAAAACTGCAGGAGGGCACCCCAGAATTACCAGAGGGCACCCCAAAACCGGGTGGGGACCCCCAAAACCGGCAGGCACTCCAAAACTGCAAGAGCATCCAAAAACCGAGGGGGCACCCCAAAACTGGGCAGAGCACCCCAAAATCGGGCAGGGCACTTCAAAATTGGGCAGGGCACTCCAAAACTGAGGGGCACCCTCAAACTGAGGGGCACCCCAAAACCAGGCAGGGAACCCCAAAACTGCTAGGGCACCCAGAAACTGGAGGTCACCTCAAAACTGGGCAAGGGCCCCCCAAAAGGGCAGGTGGAGGACAAGGAAATCGTTACTGGGGACAGCTGGGTCATGGGCAGGAAGGACAGAGGACACCCCGGAATTGGGACACCCTGAAATGGGGACGCTGCAGAACGGGGGGACACCTGGAGCACCCCAAAGGAGCAGGTGGGGGGGCTGGGTTGGTCTAAGGGGAAGGGAGCCCCAAAAGTGGGGACGCCCCTCAAAGGGGCTGTCGGGTAGTTCTGCCTCAGTTTGACCCCAAAAGCTGGAGTGTCCCCGCCAAAACCAAGGGAATTTTGAGGGTTTCTGCCTCAGTGTCCCCTCCAGAAGGGGATTTTGGGGGTCCTGCCTCGGGGGGCTACCACAGTGGGGGCAGTTTGGAGGGTGTGCCTCAGTTTCCCCATCCTGGGGGGTCCTGCTCACCGCAGCCCACCTTGGATGTCCCCAACCCCCCTAGTCCCACCCCTAGGGTGTCCCTGTCACCCTGTCCCCATCATGAGGCTGCCCAGGGGGTCCTGGGCCTGTCCTGTGTCCCCTGGTGTCCCTTGTGAACCCCCAGATCCCCCACATTTCCCCTGTGTCCCCCATATCTCCTGGCCACTGTGTCCCTGTGACCCCTGTGCCTGGGGTGTCCCTGTGTTCACTGACCCCTGTGTCACCCAATGTCCCCCAGTGTCCCCTGGCCCCCCCCATGACCCTTTACCTTTTCTGTGTCCCTGAGCCCCCCCGTGCCCCCTGACCCTCCATATCTGTGTGACCTCCCCTGACCCTTCCATCCCTCTGTGACCCCCCTGTATCCTCCAGTCCTCCTGTGTCCCCTGTGTGCAGGATGTCCCTGTGTCCCCTGACCCCTGCGACCCCATGTCTTCTGAGTCCCATAACCCTCAGTCCCCGTGTCTCCTCTGTTCCCATGTCCCCTGTGACCCCAGTGTCCCCGTGTCCCCTCTGTTCCCGTGACCCCAGTGTCCCTGTGTCCCCTGTGACCCCAGTGTCCCCTGTGACCCCGTGTCCCCGCAGAGGAGGTGGAGCTGGAGCTGCGCCTGGCGCGCTTTGAGCGGCTGATGGCGCTCTGCCTGGAGTGTCCCTGTGTCCCCTGTGACCCCTGTGACCCCGTGTCCCCTGTGACCCCGTGTCCCCTGTGATCCCTGTGTCCCCTGTGACCCCGTGTCCCCTGTGACCCCGTGTCCCCGTGTCCCCGCAGAGGAGGTGGAGCTGGAGCTGCGCCTGGAGCACTTTGAGCGGCTGATGGCGCTGTGCCTGGAGTGTCCCTGTGTCCCCTGTGACCCCGTGTCCCCTGTGACCCCGTGTCCCCTGTGATCCCTGTGTCCCCTGTGACCCCGTGTCCCCTGTGACCCCGTGTCCCCGTGTCCCCGCAGAGGAGGTGGAGCTGGAGCTGCGCCTGGCGCGCTTTGAGCGGCTGATGGCGCGGCGGCCGCTGCTGCTCAACAGTGTCCTGCTGAGACAGAACCCCCACAACGTCCACGAGTGGCACAAGAGGGTGGCCCTGCACCAGGGACAGCCCGACAAGGTGAGGGGACACGGAGGGGACACGGCAGGGACACGTGGCTGGGTGTAGGGGACGCCTGGGGACATTGTGTGGGGGATGTGGTTTGAGGGTTTGGTGGTGACGCTGTAGTGACCGCGCTGTCCCCTCTCTGTCCCCCGTGTCCCTCCATGTCCCCCGTGCCCCAGATCATCCAGACGTTCACCGAGGCCGTGCGCACCGTGGATCCCCAGCGCGCCACCGGCCGCCCCCACGAGCTCTGGGTGGCCTTCGCCCGCTTCTACGAGGACAACGGGCAGCTGGACGATGTGAGGGACCCCCCAGGGCCTGGGGGACACCCCTGGACCCCGAGTGACACCCCTGGACCCCGAGTGACACCCCCAAACCCACCTGTGCCCCCAAGCCCTGCCTGTGCCCCCCAGGCCTGCTCCCACCTGTCCCCCCGTGTCCCTTGATGTCCTCCTCTGTCCTTTTGTCCCCCTGTGGGTCCCCCCAAACCTGCTTGGTGCCCCCATTGCCCCAGGCCAGCCCCAGAGTCCTGATACCCCCTGACCCCCTGCCAGACCTGAGCCATCCTGTCCCCATGTCCCCCT
This sequence comes from Sylvia borin, assembly GCA_014839755.1. Lineage (NCBI taxonomy): Eukaryota > Metazoa > Chordata > Aves > Passeriformes > Sylviidae > Sylvia > Sylvia borin. The sequence goes on along the minus strand of CM025988.1, from coordinate 24,635 downwards.
GTGTCCCCAGGCCAGGTCCATCCTGTCCCGGGCCACGCGGGTGCGGTTCCTGTCCCTGTGTCCCCAATGTCCCCATGTCCCTGTGTCCCCAATGTCCCCGTGTCCCCAGGCCAGGTCCATTCTGTCCCAGCCACGCAGGTGCGGTTCCTGTCCCCATGTCCCCGTGTCCCCATGTCCCTGTGTCCCCAATGTCCCCGTGTCCCCAGGCCAGGTCCATCCTGTTCCAGCCACATGGGTGCGGTTCCTGTCCCCATGTCCCCAATGTGCCTGTGTCCCCAATGTCCCTGTGTCCCCAGGCTGGGTCCATTCTGTCCCAGCCACGCAGGTGCAGTTCCTGTCCCCACGTCTCCATGTCCCCATGTCCCCAATGTCCCCATGTCCCCAGGGTAGGTCCATCCTGTCCCAGCCACATGGGTGTGGTTCCTGTCCCCGTGTCCCCATGTCCCTGTGTCCCCAATGTCCCCGTGTCCCCAGGCCAGGTCCATCCTGTCCCGGGCCACGCGGGTGCGGTTCCTGTCCCCATGTCCCCGTGTCCCCATGTCCCTGTGTCCCCAATGTCCCCGTGTCCCCAGGCCAGGTCCATCCTGTCCCGGGCCACGTGGGTGCGGTTCCTGTCCCCATGTCCCCAGTGTCCCCGTGTCCCCAGGCCAGGTCCATCCTGTCCCGGGCCACGCGGGTGCGGTTCCTGTCCCCGTGTCCCCGTGTCCCCGTGTCCCCATGTCCCTGTGTCCCCAATGTCCCCGTGTCCCCAGGCCAGGTCCATCCTGTCCCGGGCCACGCGGGTGCGGTTCCTGTCCCCATGTCCCCGTGTCCCCATGTCCCCGTGTCCCCAATGTCCCCGTGTCCCCAGGCCAGGTCCATCCTGTCCCGGGCCACGCGGGTGCGGTTCCGGCGTGTGGAGGACTTGGCCGCCGTCTGGTGCGAGTTTGGGGAGCTGGAGCTGCGCCACCAGCGCCACCAGGAGGCCCTCAGGGTGCTGCGGGTGAGGGGCACCCCAAAAACGGGGGAACCCAAAAACGGGGGGACCCCAAACACGGGCGTTGCTAAATGGTGGGAACCCCCAAAAAGGGGGAGACCAGAAAAGGGGGAGACCCCATAACCAGGTGGTTCCCAAAAATGGGAATTACCCCAAAAATGGGAATTACCCCAAAGATGGGAATTGCAAAAATGGAGGGGCTCAAAATCAGGAGAGCCCCTAAAAATGGGGTAACCCCAAAAAGGGGGGGTGGGGACAGTGGGAGCCCCTCAAGGGCCACCTCTGTCCCCAGGTGAGACCTCAGGGCTGGCATCTGTGCTGGGGGGGTTCTGGGAAGGTGTGTGGTGGTTTTGGGAGTGTTTTGGGGAGTTAGGGAGGTTTTGTGGGGGTTGCAGGTGATTGTTGGGGGAGTTTTGGGTATGTTCGGGGGATTTGGTGGTTTTTGGGGTGTTTTGGGGGTATTTTGGGTACTTTGGAGTGTTTTGGAGAGTTTTCAGGAGTTTTGGCAGATTTTTGGGGGTGTTTCAGGGGGTTTGGAGAGTTTTTGGGGTGTTTTGGGGGATTTTTGGGGTGTTCTGGTGACCTCTTTTCCCCCGTTTTCCCCCAGAAAGCCACGGCGCTCCCGGCCAAACGCGCCGAGTACTTTGACAGCTCGGAGCCCGTGCAGAACCGGCTCTACAAATCCCTCAAGGTGTGGTCCATGCTGGCCGACCTGGAGGAGAGCCTGGGCACCTTCCAGGTGAGGCACCAGGGGACAGCTGGGGACAGCTGGGAATGCCTGGGGACACCTGGGGACAGCCGGGGACACAGTGGGGCTGCAGCACCCCGGGATGGCAGGGACACAGCAGGGAAGTGGGGGAGATGTGAGGTGGCCATGGGGACACCTGAGGGACACCTGGGGACATCTAGGTGGGCATGGGAGACACCTCTGTGAATGTGGGGGACACCTGGGGACATCAGAGTGGACGTGGGGGACACCTAGGTGGGCATAGGGGACACTTGGGGACACCTCTGTGGATGTGGAGGACAGCTGGGGACATCAGGGTGGAGATGGAAGACACCTGGGGACACCAAGGTGGGTGTAGGGGAGACCTGAGGACATTGCAACGGACATGGGGGACACTGGGCTGGGTGTGAGGGACACCTGGGTGGGCTCAGGGGACACTTGGGGACACTGGTGGGTTTGGGTGACACCTGGGGATGTGGGGTTGGTGTGGTGGACATCCGTGTGCCCCATCCCCCAGGGACACCCCTGTCCCACCATGTCCTCTTCAGCCTCCCCATGTCTGGGGTGTGCCGAGGGTGGCTCTGACACTCCTGTCCCCCCATCTCTGTCCCTGTGTCCCTGTCCTTGTCCCCTTGTCCCTTGTCGCTATCCCCTGTGTCCCCGTTCCTGTCTCTGTCCCTGTTCCTCTGTCCCTATCCCTGTTCAATGTGTCCCTCTGTCCCTGTTCCCTCTGTCTCTTTGTCCTCTCTGTCCCTGTGTCTGTCCCCTGTGTCCCATCCCTGTCCCCAATGTCCCCTGTGTCCCTGTCCCTGTTCCCTGTGTCCCTGTGTCTGTCCCTGTCCCGTCTGTCCTATCCCTGTCCCCGATGTCCCCTCTGTTCCTGTGTCTGTCCCTGTCCCCTGTGTCCCATCCCTGTCCCCAATGTCCCCTGTGTCCCTGCGTCTGTCCCTGTCCCCAATGTCCCCTGTGTCCCTGTCCCCTGTGTCCCATCCCTGTTCCCTGTGTCCCTATGTCTGTCCCTGTCCCCAATGTTCTCTGTGTCCCTGTGTCTGTGTCTGTCCCCTCTGTCCCGTCCCTGTCCCCAATGTCCCATGTCCCTATCTCTCTCTCTGTCCCCTGTGTCCCTGTCCCTGTCCCCTGTGTCCCTGTGTCTGTCCCTGTCCCCGATGTCCCCTGTGTCCCTGTCCCCTGTGTCCCTGTGTCCCGTCCCTGTCCCCAATGTCCCGTGTCCCTGTCCCCTGTGTCCCATCCCTGTCCCCTGTGTCCCTGTGTCTGTCCCTGTCCCCAATGTCCCCTGTGTCCCTGTCCCCGATGTCTCCTGTGTCCCTGTGTCTGTCCCTGTCCCCGATGTCCCCTGTGTCCCTGTCCCCTGTGTCCCATCCCTGTCCCCTGTGTCCCTGTGTCCCGTCCCTGTCCCCGATGTCCCCTGTGTCCCTGTCCCCAGTCCACCCGAGCTGTCTACGAGCGCATCCTGGACCTGCGCATCGCCACGCCCCAGATCGTCATCAACTACGCGCTGCTGCTGGAGGAGCACGGGCGCTTCGAGGACAGCTTCAAGGTGACATGGGACACCTGGGGACACTGCAGGGACACCTGGGGACAGCCCAGCAGAGCTGGGAGCTGGGGGCGTCCAGGGGTGCAGCTGGGGACACGAAGAGAGGGGATGGGGACACCAAGGGAGGGGTTGGGGACACCCGGAGGGGATGAGGGCACCCCGTGGCTGGAGGGGTGGGGTGGGACACCTCGGGCCGGTGTTGGGGACACCCCAGGAGGGTGCTGGGGACACTATAGTGACCCTGTGGCTCAGAAGGGTGTCCCCGCAGGGGTACGGGCATCGTGCTGTTCGGGTGGTGACACTGTCCCCATGCCAATGTCCCCATGTCCTGCAGGCCTATGAGCATGGTGTCACACTGTTCTGGTAGTGACACTCTGCCCGTGTCCCCATGCCGATGTCCCCATGTCCCCACAGACCTATGAGCGTGGCATTGTGCTGTTCTGGTGGTGACACTGCCATGTCAGTGTCCCTGTGTCCCTGTCCCTGTCTGCATGACCCTGTCCCTGTGTCCCTGCAGGCATACGAGCGTGGTGTCATGCTGTTCTGGTGTCATTGTCCCCATGTCAATGTCCCTGTCCCCGCAGGCATACGAGCGCGGCATCGCGCTGTTCCGGTGGTTACACTGTGTCAGTGTCCCCATGTCCCCATGGCAGTGTCCCCATGTCCCCATGGCAATGTCCCCATGTCCCCTCAGGCATACGAGCGTGGCATTGTGCTGTTCCGGTGTCAGTGTCCCCATGTCCCCATGTCAATGTCCCCATGTCCCCGCAGGCGTACGAGCGTGGCATCGCGCTGTTCCGGTGTCAATGTCCCCATGTCCATGTCCCCATGTCCCCTCAGGCGTACGAGCGTGGCATTGCGCTGTTCCGGTGTCAATGTCCCCATGTCCCCATGGCAATGTCCCCATGTCCCCGCAGGCGTACGAGTGTGGCATTGCGCTATTCCCATGGTTACACTGTGGCAATGTCCCCATGTCAATGTCCCCATGTCCCCATGGCAATGTCCCCATGTCCCCATGGCAATGTCCCCATGTCCCCGCAGGCGTACGAGCGCGGCATCGCGCTGTTCCGGTGTCAATGTCCCCATGGCAATGTCCCCATGTCCCCGCAGGCGTACGAGCGCGGCATCGCGCTGTTCCGGTGTCAGTGTCCCCATGGCGATGTCCCCATGTCCCCATGGCAATGTCCCCATGTCCCCGCAGGCGTACGAGCGCGGCATCGCGCTGTTCCGGTGGCCGCACGTCGGGGACCTGTGGCTCACGTACCTGTCCAAGTTCGTGGCCCGGTACGGGGGCCGGAAGCTGGAGCGGGCGCGGGACCTCTTCGAGCAGGCGCTGGACGGGTGTCCCCCACAGCACGCCAAGAGTAGGGACACGGGGACATCAGGGACGGGGAGGGACATCGGGAACATTGGGGACGAGGGGGGACACTGGGGACATTGGGGACAGTGGGGTACAGGTGATCCAGGGGATGCCAGGACAGGTGCCCATTTGGGCATGGGGTGCCCAGGTGTGTTGGTGACTTCTGTGTCCCCAGGGTCCCTGCATGGGGACTTGGGTGAGCTCCCAGGTGGAACCAGGGCAGTTCCTGTCACCTGTCCCCACAGCAGTGTCCCTGTCCCCTCAGCTCTGTCCCCAGCAGTGTCCCCACAGCCCTGTCCCTGTCCCCAGCAGTGTCCCCACAGCCCTGTCCCTGTCCCCACAGCCCTGTCCCTGTGCCCAGCAGTGTCCCCTCAGCCCTGTCCCTGTCCCCACAGCCCTGTCCCTGTCCCCACAGCCCTGTCCCTGTGCCCAGCAGTGTCCCCTCAGCCCTGTCCCTTCAGCAGTGTCCCTGTCCCCACAGCCCTGTCCCTGTGCCCAGCGGTGTCCCCACAGCCCTGTCCCTGTCCCCACAGCCCTGTCCCTGTGCCCAGCAGTGTCCCCACAGCCCTGTCCCTGTCCCCACAGCCATGTCCCTGTCCCCAGCAGTGTCCCCTCAGCCCTGTCCCTGTCCCCAGCAGTGTCCCCACAGCCCTGTCCCTGTCCCCACAGCCCTGTCCCTGTGCCCAGGAGTGTCCCCACAGCCCTGTCCCTGTCCCCACAGCCCTGTCCCTGTCCCCTCAGCCCTGTCCCTGTCCCCACAGCCATCTACCTGCTCTATGCCCGTCTGGAGGAGCAGTTTGGGCTGGCCCGCCGGGCCATGGCGGTGTACGAGCGCGGCACACGGGCGGTGCCACCGGCACAGCAGAGTGACATGTTCCACATCTACATCCGCCGCGCCGCCGAGCTCTTCGGGGTCACCCACACCCGGCCCATCTACCAGAGAGCCATCGAGGTGGGCACCTGGGGAGGGCGTGGGGACACCTGGGGACACTGAGGGGTCACCAGAGAGCCATCGAGGTGGTCATGGGGGGCACTGAGAGGTCACCAGAGAGCCATCGAGGTGGGCAGGGGGGGCACTGGGGGCACTGAGGGGTCACCAGAGAGCCATCGAGGTGATGCCAGCCGGGCAGAGATGGGCAGAGATGGACACAGGTGTGCCCAAGTGGTGGCAGATGGGCAGAGATGGCCACAGGTGGGGTGGCAGGTGGTCCCAGGTGAGCCGTGTCCCTGTCCCCAGGTGCTGGGTGATGACGCTGCCCGGGAGCTGTGCCTGCGCTTCGCTGACATGGAGTGCAAGCTGGGAGAGGTGGATCGGGCCCGCGCCATCTACACGTACTGCTCCCAGATCTGTGACCCCAGGGTGAGACTGGGGGGACTGGGAGGGACTGGGAGGGACTGGGGACACCCACTGCTCCCAGATCTGTGACCCCAGGGTGAGACTGGGGGGACTGGGAGGGACTGGGAGGGACTGGGGACACCCACTGCTCCCAGATCTGTGACCCCAGGGTGAGACTGGGGACACTGGGAGGGACTGGGGACACTGGGAGGGACTGGGGACACCCACTGCTCCCAGATCTGTGACCCCAGGGTGAGACTGGGGGGACTGGGAGGGACTGGGGACACTCACTGCTCCCAGATCTGTGACCCCAGGGTGAGACTGGGGACACTGGGAGGGACTGGGGACACCCACTGCTCCCAGATCTGTGACGCCAGGGTGAGACTGGGGGGACTGGGAGGGACTGGGGACACCCACTGCTCCCAGATCTGTGACCCCAGGGTGAGACTGGAGGGACTGGGGGACACTGGGAGGGACTGGGGACACCCACTGCTCCCAGATCTGTGACGCCAGGGTGAGACTGGGGGGACTGGGAGGGACTGGGGACACCCACTGCTCCCAGATCTGTGACCCCAGGGTGAGACTGGAGGGACTGGGGGACACTGGGAGGGACTGGGGACACCCACTGCTCCCAGATCTGTGACCCCAGGGTGAGACTGGGGGGACTGGGACACACTGGGGCACCCACTGCTCCCAGATCTGTGACCCTCGGCTGTGGTGGCACCGTGCCAAGAGTTTCCCCAGGGTTTCCCCAAGGCCACAGAAGTGCCACATGCTGGGGTGTCCTCAAAGCCATGCGGGTGCCATGGGATTGTCCCAAGGGTCACGTGTGCGTCCCCAAGGTCACAGGAATGTCCCCAGGGCTCTGGTGGTGTCACACGGCCAAGGGTTGTCCCCAAGGCCATCTGGACGCTGTCCCCATGACCGTGATGTGCTGTCCCCAGGGTGTCCCTGACGCAGTCCCTATGTCTCTGACACTGTCCCTGTGTCCCTGGACACTGTCCCTAGGCTGTCCCCGATGCTGTCCCCGTGTCCCTGGCCCTATCCAGGGTGTCCCTGATGTGTCTCTGTGTCCCTGACACTCTGTCCCCAGTCTCCCATAGATCATGGGCAGTTTCTGGCAGACGTGCTGACACTGTCCCTGCTGTCCCTGTGTCCCAGTTGCTTTTTCCGTGTCTCTGACACGTCCCCATGTCCCTGACGTGGTGTCCCTGTGTCCCTGATGTGTCCCCATGTCCCCCAGATCACGGGCAGTTTCTGGCTGATGTGCTGACTCTGTCTCCATGTCCCTGTCACTGTCCCCATGTCCCTGGACACTCTGTCCCTGTGTCCCAGTCACTGTCCCCATGTCCCTGTCACTGTCCCCATGTCCCTGGACACTGTCCCTGTGTCCCAGTCACTGTCCCTGTGTCCCAGTCACTGTCCCCGTGTCCCTGACGTGTCCCCATGTCCCTGTCACTGTCCCCATGTCCCTGGACAGTGTCTCGGTGTCCCAGTCACTGTCCCTGTGTCCCTGTCACTGTCCCCGTGTCCCTGGACACAGTGTCCCTGTGTCCCAGTCACTATCCCTGTGTCCCTGACGTGTCCCCACGTCCCCAGATCACGGGCAGTTTCTGGCAGACGTGCTGACTCTGTCCCCATGTCCCTGGACACTGTGTCCCTGTGTCCCAGTCACTGTCCCTGTGTCCCTGACGTGTCCCCATGTCCCTGGACACTGTGTCCCTGTGTCCCAGTCACTGTCACTGTCCCCATGTCCCTGGACAGTGTGTCCCTGTGTCCCAGTCACTGTCACTGTGTCCCTGACATGTCCCCATGTCCCTGGACAGTGTCTCGGTGTCCCAGTCACTGTCCCTGTGTCCCTGACGTGTCCCCCCGTCCCCAGATCACGGGCAGTTTCTGGCAGACGTGCTGACTCTGTCCTCATGTCCCTGGACAGTGTCCCTGTGTCCCAGTCACTGTCCCTGTGTCCCTGACGTGTCCCCATGTCCCCAGATCACGGGCAGTTTCTGGCAGACGTGGAAGGAGTTCGAGATCCGGCACGGGAACGAGGACACCATCCGGGAGATGCTGCGCATCAAGCGCAGTGTGCAGGCCACCTACAACACCCAGGTCAACTTCATGGCCTCACAGATGCTCAAGGTGTCCGGCAGCGCCACCGGCACAGGTGAGCACGGGGAGGTACAGGTGGGCACAGGTGAGCACAGGGGCACAGGTGAGCACAGGGGCACAGGTGAGAACAGGGGCACAGGTGGGCACAGGTGAGAACAGGGGCACAGGTGGGCACAGGTGAGCACAGGGGGCACAGGTGGGCACAGGTGAGCACAGGGAGGTACAGGTGAGCACAGGGGGACAGGTGAGAACAGGGGCACAGGTGAGCACAGGGGCACAGGTGAGAACAGGGGCACAGGTGGGCACAGGTGAGCACAGGGGCACAGGTGAGCACAGGGAGGTACAGGTGAGCACAGGGGCACAGGTGAGAACAGGGGCACTGGTGAGAACAGGGGCACAGGTGAGCACAGGGAGGTACAGGTGGGCACAGGTGAGCACAGGGGCACAGGTGAGAGCACAGGGAGGTATTGGTGAGCATGGGGGGCACAGGTGTGCACAGGGGGACAGGTGACCGGGGAGGGCACAGGTGAGTACCAGGGGGGGCACAGGGGAAGGGTACAGGTGAGACCACAGGTGAGGGCACAGGTGAGGGCACAGGTGAGGGCACAGGTGGGCCTGGGGGAAGGGTACAGGTGAGGGGTAGAGGTGAGTGGCACGGGGTGGGGGGTGACAGGGGAGGGCACAGGTAAAGGGTCCAGGTGAGGAAGGTACAAGGGATGTGTTATGGGGGGCACAGGTGAGGGGTACTGCTGAGAGGTGCAAGGGAGGGCACAGGTGGGAGGCAGGGGAGGGAGAGATGGAGGACACACAGAAATGTGGGCCATGGGAGGGGGCACAGGTGAAGGGGTGGGAAACCACGGGAGGGGCAGTGCAGGTGAGGAGGCCGGGAGTGAGGGGGGGTGGGAACACCTGGGGGCCATGGGGGGGGTCTCAGGTGCCCCATGCCCCCCCTGAGCGCTCTGTGTGTGGGGCAGTGTCAGACCTGGCGCCGGGGCAGAGCGGCCTGGACGAGATGAAGCTGCTGGAGCAGCGCGCCGAGGCGCTGGCGGCCGAGGCACAGCGGGACACGCCCCGCCCCGCCCAGCAGGTGCTGTTCGTCAGGTGAGTGACCCCGCTCAGCCACGCCCACGGCCACAGACACACCCACAGCCAGCCCACACAGCCACGCCCACAGCCACTGCCAGCCCAGCTAGCCACACCCACTGCCACACCCACTCCCCCAGATAAAAATCCCCAAAGTGCTGCTCCCTTCCCACCCCTGGGTTCCCCCCCATGGGTGGGTGCTGATGGAGAGGGGTCCCTGGGTGCTGATGGGGGTCTCTGGGTGCCCATGGGGGTCATTTGGGTGCCCATGGGGGTCTCTGGGTGCTCACGGGGGTCCCTGGGTGCCCATGGGGGTTCCTGGGTGTCCCCATGGATTCTCTGGGTGCCCATGGGGGTCTCTGGGTGCCCATGGGGGTTCCTGGGTGGCCCCATGGATTCTCTGGGTGCCCATGGGGGTCCCTGGGTGCTCATGGGGGTTCCTGGGTGTCCCCATGGATTCTCTGGGTGCTCATGGGGGTCCCTGGGTGTCCCCATGGATTCTCTGGGTGCTCATGGAGGTCTCTGGGTGCCCATGGGGGTCCCTGGGTGTCCCCATGGATTCTCTGGGTGCTGATGGGGGTCTCTGGGTGCCCATGGGGGTTCCTGGGTGTCCCCATGGATTCTCTGGGTGCCCATAGGGGTCATTTGGGTGCCCATGGGGGTTTCTGGGTGCTCACGGGGGTCCCTGGGTGCTGATTGGGGTCCCTGGGTGCCCATGGGGGTTCCTGGGTGTCCCCATGGATTCTCTGGGTGCCCGTGGGAGTCCCTGGGTGCCCATGGGGGTTCCTGGGTGTCCCCATGGATTCTGTGGGTGCTGATGGGGGTCATTTGGGTGCCCATGGGGGTCATTTGGGTGCCCGTGGGGGTCCCTGGGTGCTGACGGGGGCTGCAGGGCCGAGGCCCCCCCGGGGGCAGAGCCCTCCCTGTCCCAGCAGGGGAACCCCGAGGAGATCGACCTGGGCGAGGACGAGGGCGACGAGCCCGACGGTACCGGGGACACGGGGGGGACACCAAGGGGGGACACGGGGGACACCAAGGGGGGACACGGGGGGGACACCAAGGGGGGACACCGGGGCTGGGGGGACACCGGGGCTGGGGGACACCGGAGGGCACACTAGGGCTGGGGGGGTCACTGGGGACACGGGGATTGGGAGGTGACACCAGGATTGGGGGCGTCACTGTGGCAGGGGGACAGTGGGGACAGTGGGATGGAGGAGGACACCAGGACTGGGAGAGACACCAGGATATGGAGGGGACACCGGGGCTGGGGGGACACTGGGGGGGGGACACCGGGGACACTGGGGGTGCAGCAGGGCCAGGGGGGTCACTGGGGACACCAGGATTGGGTGGGGACACTGGGATATGGAGGGGACACTGGGGCTGGGAGGAGACACTGGGATTGGGGGCCACAGTGGGAGGAGGTGCGGGGTGAAAATGGGGCGCTGGGGGGACAAAGAGGGGGATTCCTGGGTGGGGACAGAGGGGGAGGAGCTGGGGAGGGACACGTGGGGACAGCCCTGGCTCGGGGGGCCCTGGGGGTGCTGTGGCTCTGGGGGGTGGGTGGGTGCAGGGCCACTCAGCCCCGCTCAGGGGTCTCTGACCTGCCCTGTTCCCCCAGAGGTGCAGCTGGAGCAGAAGCAGGTCCCGGCCTCGGTGTTCGGGGGGCTCAAGGACGACTGAGGCCCCGGGGGGCCCCTCTGAGGCGCCCCCCCGTTCCCCCATCCCCCCCCTCAATAAACCCTGTTTGTACAAGGTGTGGCTGCCCCAGTTCTGGGGGGCTCCGGGTACCCCCCTTTGGGTGACAGTGACACGTGGGGCAGGTCACAAGGGACAATGTCACCTCTTCTGACCCAAATTCAGCTTTTATTGCCCTGAGGGGGTCCCCGAGGTCTCCGGGGGGATCCCCAGGGTGTCCAGGAGCCGCTGGGCAAAGGCCTGTTCGAGCTGGGGGGAGAAACCAGAGCTGAAACCCCTCAGTTCCCCCCAAATCCCCCCTCAAATCCCCCAGAGCTTCCCCAGCCCCACAACCCCTCAACAGCCCCCCACAATCGGCCCTGCCACCCACCTCCAGCAGCAGCCCCCCGCCCTGGGGGGCTCCGTCGGGGGGTCCCAGCTCCAGCGTCACCCGGTGCGGGGGGCGGGGGCCCCGCCCGGCCCGGTGCAGCTCCAGCTCTGGGGGGGGAGGGGCCAGGTCAGCGCTGGGGGAGGGGCAGGGATTTGAGAGCTCCCTCCCTCCCTCCCACTCCGGATTTGGGGGTCGCTCTTCCCCCGTGCCACAGGCTCTGGGGTCCCCTTCCCTCACCCGGGATTTGGCTCTGTCTCCCCCCCTATTTCCCTACAATATTTGGGGTCTGGGTCCCCCCCAGTCCGACTCCCGGTATTTTGGTCCTTCCCATGTCCCCCCGTTATTTCATCTTTCCCGCCGTTATTTGGTCTGTCCCCCCATTATTTGGTCTGTCCCCCCATTATTTGGTCTGTCCCCCCGTTATTTGGTCTCTCCCCGTTATTCTCCCCCCGCCACCCCCCCGTCAGTTGGTCTCTCCCGCCCCCCCCCCCCCCCCCCCCGGTAACTTGGTCTCACCCTTCCGGAAGCGCCGCGCGTCGAAGGGCTGCAGCAGCGCCCCCTGCTGGAGCGGCCCGTGCGGCGCGTGCGGGCCTCGCACGGTGCCGGGGGCGGGGCCATCCCCGGGGCGCATGCGCAGGAACAGCCCGCGGGGGGCGCTGCTCAGCAGGAGCCCCCGGCCCGGCCCCGCCCCCGCCGGCAGCACCAGGCGCGGCAGCGGCGGCGGCGCCCCCTCGTGGCCCGGAGGACTGAGCAGGTACTCGCCGGGGGGCAGCGCCCCCTGCCAGGCCACGGCGGGCCCTTGGCGCAGGCGCAGCAGCAGCGCCGCGTCCCCTGCAGGGGGCGCCAGCTCGCCGTAAGGAAAGGGGTGGGGCTTGGGGTGGGTGGGGTCACAGTGGGGCGGGGCTTGTGGGTGGCATGGCCAAAGGGGGTGGGTGGGCATGAGAAAGGCGGGGGCAAAGGGGTGTGGTCAGAGGAGAAGGTGGGGCCATGGCTGGGGGCGTGGCCCAGATGGGCCGATCTTTTGGGGGAGGAGCCAAGACTGGGTGGGATCAGTAGGAGGCAGGGTCAGGGGTGGGGTGGGGCTTAGGTGTGGGCGGGGTGGACACCAGGGTCAGCACAGGAGGTGTGGCCAGGTTGTGCAGCCCAGCTGGTGATTAGCTGGAGGTGGCTCCTCCCCTTGGGGGCGGGACTTACCATGTGCAGGAGGGAGGGGCTCTGTGCTCTCCACCTTGATGCATAGGGGCTGCTCTTCCGAGGGCAGGCCTTTGTCTGAAGGGGCGGAGTCAGACACCAGCCACACCCCCCTGCTCCACCCCCAGGGCCGCCCCAGCCCCAGGATTGTTCCATAACTGCCCCAACTCTCCCCGCTCTCACCGGGCTGTTCCTCCTCCTGGGCCTCTTCTGGAGTCTCAGGGGGCGGGGTCGGTGGGAGGGGCTCCTCGGGGCTCAGCCCCGTCTCGTTTTGGCTCTGCCGAGTCTTGGGGGGCTTCGGCTCTGTTGGGATGAGAGGATTGATTCTGTGTCTGCCCCCCTGCACTGCTGTCCCCTTCCCTTTGGGTCTCCCCACGTGGCTCCAGCCCTTGGAGCTGCTCTGCTTTGGTTCCCCCATCCCTGCTGTCCCCACCTTGGGGTTCCCCCAGCCTCAACCCCCTGCCCCACTCAGCCCCTCCTAATTCGGGGGTTCCCCCTCCGCCAGTCCCCTCCCTGCATGGTGCCCCCCATATTCAGCTCTGTCACCCCAGCTCCTGTGTGTCCCCCTCGGCTCCCCTGATTTCGGCTCCCTCCCAGCCGAGGGGCCCCCACATTCTGTGTGTCCCGGTGCCCCCCGTTTCCCTCCCCCGCCCGTTGTTCCGGGGCGGAGGCTCACCGCGGGCAGGCAGCAGCCGGTACACGCGGTAGGGCCTGGGCCCGTCGGCGCGGCCCCGCCGCGGCAGCTCTCGGAAATCGGGGCTCCGGGCCAGGGCACAGCGCAGCCGCGTCTTCCACCCCGCGGGGTCCGGGGGGTCCCCGGGCCGGACCCGCCCCTTGTACTCCGCCCACGCCTGCCAGGGCCAATGGCGTTGGGTAACGGGCCGAGCTCCGCCCACAGCCCCGCCCACAGCATGGCACAGCGCCGCCCTGCTCCTCCAGACCCCGCCCACCTCATTAGCACACCGCAGGCCCGCCCCACCCCACCCACCCGCACTTTGCATAGCTTGGCCCCACCCCTCCTCAAAGCCTCACTCTGCAGCTTTCTCGGCCCCGCCTCCCGGCCTGGCTCCTCCCACAGTGGGGGCGTGGCTCAAGCATCACCTCCTCCTATGGCCCCACCCTGTTCTTAGCTCCTCCCTCTTTCACACCCTCCCCTTTTGAGCCGTGCCTCTCCCCAGCCCCCACCCCACCTTGAACAGCCCCGCCCCCGCCCTCACCTTGAAGACCCCGCCCCTCACGTGTCAGACCCCGCCCCAGTCCCACCCTAACATGGCATAGCTCCGCCCCTGCCCCGCCCCATACCTTGCAGAGCCCCGCCCCCGGCCCCGCCCTCACCTTGCAGAGCCCCGCCCCCGGCCCCGCCCTCACCTTGCAGAGCCCCGGCCCCGGCCCCGCCCTCACCTTGCAGAGCCCCGCCCCCGGCCCCGCCCTCACCTTGCAGAGCCCCGGCCCCGGCCCCGCCCTCACCTTGCAGAGCCCCGCCCCCGGCCCCGCCCTCACCTTGCAGAGCGCCGCCCCCAACCCCGCCCTCACCTCGCAGAGCCCCGCCCCCGGCCCCGCCCTCACCTTGCAGAGCCCCGGCCCCGCCCTCACCTTGCAGAGCCCCGCCCCCTGCCCCGCCCTCACCTTGCAGAGCCCCGCCCCGGGCCCGCCATCACCTTGCAGAGCCCCGCCCCCGGCCCCGCCCTCACCTTGCAGAGCCCCGCCCCCGGCCCCGCCCTCACCTTGCAGAGCGCCGTCCCCGCGCTGTCCTTGGCCCCGCTGCGGCCGCCGTGGGCCCAGGGGATCCTCAGCGCCGTTTGGGCCGCGTCGTCCCACTGCAGCCCCGGGAAGCGGCCGCTCTGCAGCTGCGCCAGCAGCCAGGGCCGCAGCCGCCGCGGGCCGCCCTCCGCCATACCGGGGAGCCGGGGGATGCGGGGGCTCGGGGGGTTCCGGGGGATCGGGGGGTTCCGGTGGTACCGGAGGTACCGGGGGTTCTGGAGGTATCGGGGGTTCCGGGGGCTCTAGAGGTCCGAGTGATTCCGGGGTTCCGGTGGTCCCGGGGGCTCCGGTGGTCCCGGGGGCTCGGGGGGTCCCGGGGGCTCCGGTGGTCCCGGGGGCTCCGGTGGTCCCGAGGACTCGGGGGGTCCCGGGGGCTCCGGTGGTCCCGGGGGCTCCGGTGGTCCCGGGGTCTCGGGGGTCCCGGGGGCTCCGATGGTCCCGAGGACTCGGGGGGTCCCGGGGGCTCCGGTGGTCCCGGGGTCTCGGGGGTCCCGGGGGCTCCGATGGTCCCGGGGGCTCCGGTGGTCCCGGGGGCTGGGGGGTCCCGGTGGCTCCGGTGGTCCCGGGGGCTCGGGGGGTCCCTGGGGCTCGGGGGTCCCGGGGGCTCCGGTGGTCCCGGGGGGTTCCGGTGGCTCGGGGGCTCCGCTGGTCCCGGGGGCTCGGGGAGTCCCGGGGGCTCGGGGGGTCCCGGGGGCTCGGGGGGTTCCGGGGGCTCGGGGGGTTCCGGGGGCTCGGGGGTCCCGGGGGCTCCGGTGGTCCCGGGGGCTCGGGGGGTCCCGGGGGCTCGGGAGGTCCCGGAGGCTCCGGTGGTCCCGGGGGCTCGGGGGGGTCCCGGAGGCTCCGGTGGTCCCGGTGGCTCGGGGGGTCCCGGGGGCTCGGTGGTCCCGGGGGCTCGGGGGGTTCCGGGGGCTCGGGGGGTTCCGGTGGCTCCGGTGGTCCCGGGGGCTCCGGTGGTCCCGGGGGGTCCCGGGGGCTCGGGGGTTTCCGGTGGCTCCGGTGGTCCCGAGGACTCGGGGGGTCCCGGGGGCTCGGGGGTCCCGGGGGCTCGGGGGTCCCGGGGGCTCCGGTGGTCCCGGGGGCTCGGGGGGTTCCGGTGACTCGGGGGTTCCGGGGGTTCCGGGGCCCGCTGAGGGATCCGACACTCGCCGAGCCGCGACGCCGCTTCCGGGAAACCACGTGACCGCTACACCACGTGATCTCCTCCACCAATCAGCGGGCGGCAGCGTGGCAACGCCCCGGCGTAAAGGGGCGTGTCTGCGCCGCAAGTGTATTTGCATAAATGGGCGTGACTATAACCTGTTCTATATTTGCATAAAGGGGCGTTCTCTCGTATTTGCATAACTGGGCGTGGTCGGTCTTGCATTCCCCTCCCCCTCCCCCCACTTTTCTGCCCTGGTCCCCCCTCAATGGCAGAGCCGAGGTTTTGGGCCCCACCTTGAGCCCCCAAAAGCGCTCCCCAGCCAGGCCCCATGGGGGGGGTGGGGGGCCACACCCAGATTTGGGGGGCCACACCCAGATTTGGGGGGGTCACACAGATTTGGGGGGGGTCACACAGATTTAGGGGCTCACACCCAGATTTGGGGGGGTCACACCCATATTTGGGGGGGGTCACACCCAGATTTAGGAGGGCTCACACCCAGATTTGGGGGGGGTCACACCCATATTTGGGGGGGGCCACACCCAGATTTGGGGGGGTCACACACAGATTTAGGGGCTCACATCCAGATTTGGGGGGTCACACCCAGATTTGGGGGGGCCACACCCAGATTTGAGGGGGGGGGTCACCCAGATTTAGGGGCTCACACCCAGATTTGGGGGGGTCACACAGATTTGGGGGGTCACACAGATTTAGGGGCTCACACCCAGATTTGGGGGGGTCACACAGATTTAGGGGCTCACACCCAGATTTGGGGGGTCACACAGATTTAGGGGCTCACACCCAGAGTTGTGGGGTCACAGATTTAGGTGCTCGCACAGATTCTGGGGGGTGTCACACAGGTTTATTGCCCATCCCCCCCCTCTGGGGGGGACAGGGAGAGTTGGGGGGCGATTTTGGGGGGTCTCATCTGACCCCCGCCCCCCCTCCACCCCCCGTGCCCCCCCCTTGCGCCCCCCCGGCGTCGGGGGCTCCGGACATCATGAGGAAGAGGACGATGGGGATGATGTACATCCACTGCGGGGAGAAAGGGGGGGTCACCCCAAAATCCCCGTGGGAATTAAGGGGGGGGTCACCCCAAAATCCACCCCCCCTCCCCTAAACAGGGGGCATCACCCAAAACTCCCATTCCCAGGAGATGTGGGGAGAGTCTGGGGGGGTCAGGAGATTTGGGGAGGGAGAGTTTGGGGGTTCAGGGTGTGTCCGGGGAGGATTTGGGGGTGCTGGGGGGGTGCAGGGGGAATTGAGCATTTTTGGGGAGGAGGGGGCTGTGGGGGGGCTTTGGCAGGGTTTTGGGGGGCAGATTTGAGGGAGGTTGGGATTTGGGGGAGGGCAGTGAGGTTTGGGGGTGCAGTGAGGTTTTGGGGGGCACAGTGAGGTTTTGAGGGCAGTGAGGTTTTGGGGTGCAGTGAGGTTTTGGGGTGCAGTGAGGTTTGGGGAGACAGTGAGGTTTTGAGGGCAGTGAGGTTTTGGGGGACAGTGAGGTTTTGGGGGCAGTGAGGTTTGGGGGGATGGTGAGGTTTTGGGGTGCAGTGAGGTTTTGGGGGGTGCAGTGAGGTTTGGGGCTGGTGAGGTTTTGGGGGGCACAGTGAGGTTTTGAGGGCAGTGAGGTTTTGGGGTGCAGTGAGGTTTTGGGGTGCAGTGAGGTTTGGGGAGACAGTGAGGTTTTGAGGGCAGTGAGGTTTTGGGGGGCAGTGAGGTTTTGGGGGGCAGTGAGGTTTTGGGGGGCACAGTGAGGTTTTGGGGTGCGGTGAGGTTTTGGGGTGCAGTGAGGTTTTGGGGGACAGTGAGGTTTTGGGGTGCAGTGAGGTTTTGGGGTGCAGTGAGGTTTGGGGGCACAGTGAGGTTTTGGGGTGCAGTGAGGTTTTGGGGGGCGGTGAGGTTTTGGGCACAGTGAGGTTTTGGGGGGCAGTGAGGTTTTGGGGTGCGGTGAGGTTTGGGGGGGACAGTGAGGTTTTAGGGTGCAGTGAGGTTTTGGGGGGGCAGTGAGGTTTGGGGGTGCAGTGAGGTTTTGGGGTGTGGTGAGGTTTTGGGGGGTGCAGTGAGGTTTTGGGGGGCACAGTGAGGTTTTGGGGTGCAGTGAGGTTTTGGGGGGTGGTGAGGTTTTGGGGGGGACAGTGAGGTTTTGGGGGGCACAGTGAGGTTTTGGGGGGTGGTGAAGTTTTGGGGGGCAGTGAGGTTTTGGGGGGCACAGTGAGGTTTTGGGGGGTGGTGAAGTTTTGGGGTGCAGTGAGGTTTTGGGGTGCAGTGAGGTTTTGGGGGGCACAGTGAGGTTTTGGGGACAGTGAGGTTTTGGGGGTACAGTGAGGTTTTGGGGGGTGGTGAGGTTTTGGGGTGCGGTGAGGTTTTGGGGGTGCAGTGAGGTTTGGGGGCACAGTGAGGTTTGGGGTGCAGTGAGGTTTTGTGGGGCTGGTGAGGTTTTGGGGTGAGTTGGGGTTGGGAGCAGTGGGTTTTTGGGGGTCTCAATGAGTTTTGGGGGGCTGCAGGTGATTTTGGGGGGAACTGGTGGGTGAGTTTGGGGGCAGCGAATTTTTGGGGGTCTCAGTGAGTTTTGGGGGGCTGCAGGTGCTCCTGGGGGCAGTGGGTTTTTGGGGGCAGTGAGTTTTGGGGGTCTCAGTGAGTTTTGGGGGGAATTGGTGGGTGGGTTGGGAGCAGTGGATTTTGGGGTGTCTCAGTGGGTTTTTGGGGGGCTGCAGGTGTTTTGGGGGGAATTGGTGGGTGAGTTTGGGGGCAGCGGATTTTTGGGGGTCTCAGTGAGTTTTGGGGGGCTGCAGGTGTGTTTTGGGGGGAGTTGGGTGGGTTTCGGGGCAGTGAGTTTTGGGGGGCTGCAGGTGATTTTGGGAGGAGTTGGTGGGTGGGTTTGGGATCAGCGGATTTTTGGGGGGCAGGGTGGGTTTTGGGGGAGGTGGGTTTGGGGGCAGCGGATTTTTGGGTGTTTCAGTGGGTTTTTGGGGTGCTGCAGGTGTGTTTTGGGGGGAGTTGGGTGGGTTTGGGGGCAGTGGGTTTTTGGGGGGCTGGCTGGGTTTTGGGGGAGGTGGGATTGGGATCAGCGGGTTTTCGGGGGGCAGGGTGGGTTTTGGGGGAGGTGGGTTTGGGGGCAGCGGATTTTCGGGGGGCAGGGTGGGTTTGGGGGGAGGTGGGTTTGGGGTCAGCAGATTTTCGGGGGGCAGGGTGGGTTTTGGGGGAGGTGGGTTTGGGGGCAGCGGGTTTTTGGGGGGTCCCTCACATATTTGGCGAAGAAGGATTTCTGCTCCTGCGGGTTCCGGGCGCGCTGCGCCTGCTCCTGCTCCAGGTGCCGGATGAACGCGGCCGTCTCGGGCCTGGGGACACGGGGGGACACGGGGGGGGGGACACGGGGGGACGCGGGGGGTCACAGACACCCCAAAACTGCCCCCGTGGGCAACCCCCAAACCTGACACACACCCCAAATTCCCGCCAGGGTCACCGTGTCCCCTGTCCCCTTCCCTGGGTCACCTCAGTGCCCTCTGGCATTGACGTCCCCACAGAGTCCCACCGTGTCCCCACCAGGTCCCTGCTGTGTCCCCAAGTGTCCCCCATGGTCTCCACTATGTCCCCAGCCTGTCTCCCGTGTCCCCAAGTGTCGCCCGTGGTCCCCACTGTGTCCCCATGTCCCTGTCACTCACACGGCAGCAGAGCGTGGCACGAGGCCACCGAGGGGCTGGGGACTCCCAGGTCAGTGTCCCCCAGTGTGTCCCCATGTCCCCCATGTCCTTGTGTCCTCACATCGCTGTGTCCCCCATGTCCCCATGTCCCCAATACCCCCGTGTCCCCCCGTGTCCCCCATATCCCATCTAATGTCCCCGATGTCCCTATGTCCCCCATATCCCCCCCAGTGTCCCCATGTCCCCATGTCCCCAATACCCCCGTGTCCCCCCGTGTCCCCCGTATCCCCCATATCCCATCTAATGTCCCCAATGTCCCTGTGTCCCCCCGTGTCCCCTATATCCCCCATATCCCATCTAATGTCCCCAATGTCCCTGTGTCCCCCCGTGTCCCCTATGTCTCCCATGTCCCCCCCAGTGTCCCCATGTCCCCGTGTCACCCACGTGGCCGCGGGCAGGGGCTGTCGCAGGGCCACCGAGGTGTTGAAGAGCTCCAGGTCCACGTCCTCCACCTCGGAGCCCCGGCAGGTCCCCGGCGCTGCCACCACCCCCAGGGCCACCACGTTCCCGGCCACGTCCAGGTGCAGCGTCAGCTGATCCGACAGGTGTGACTCCAGCAGGGCACACTGGGGACAGGGGACACAGGGACATGAGGGACAGGGGACATGAGGGGACAGGGACATGGGAATATGAAGGCACAGGGGTCAGGGAACATGGGGGGACAGGGGACATAGGGACTTGGGGGGACAGCAGCACAGGAGATGGTGACATTGAGGGGACAAGGGGGTGACAGAGATCAGGGTGTCCCAGGGGTGACAGAGGTCAGGGGTGTCCCAGGGGTGACAGAGGTCAGGGGTGTCCCAGGGGTGTCCCAGGGGTGTCCCAGGGGTGACAGAGGTCAGGGGTGTCCCAGGGGTATCCCAGGGGTGTCCCAGGGGTGTCCCAGGGGTGACAGAGGTCAGGGGTGTCCCAGGGGTGTCCCAGGGGTGACAGAGGTTGAGGGTGTCCCAGGGGTGACCGAGGGGTGTCCCAGGGGTGACAGAGGTCAGGGGTGACCCAGGGGTGTCCCAGGGGTGTCCCAGGGGTGACCCAGGGGTGACCCAGGGGTGACCCAGGGGTGACAGAGGTCAGGGGTGACACAGGGGTGTCCCAGGGGTGTCCCAGGGGTGACCGAGGGGTGTCCCAGGGGTGACAGAGGTCAGGGGTGACCCAGGGGTGTCCCAGGGGTGTCCCAGGGGTGACAGAGGTCAGGGGTGTCCCAGGGGTGTCCCAGGGGTGTCCCAGGGGTGTCCCAGGGGTGACAGAGGTCAGGGGTGACCCAGGGGTGTCCCAGGGGTGACAGAGGTCGAGGTGTCCCTGTTACTCACCGCCCGCACGAAGGAGGTGACAAACTCAGTGTCCCCCTCCTCGCCAGGGCCCAGGGGCTTGCGGGGGACCCGCACCCGGTACAGCCCATCCCGTGCTGCCACCTCCTGCGGGGACACCGCGTCACCCAGTGTCACCCAGTGTCACCCAGTGTCACCCAGTGTCACCCCTGGCCACTCTGCAGCCCCCTGACCCGCACCCGGTACAGCCCGTCCCTCACCACCACCTCCACGGTGTCACATCCGTGTCACCTCTGTGTCCCTGGAGTGTCACTGCAGTGTCCCTGGAGTGTCACTGCAGTGTCCCCACGGTGTTCCCCAGTGTCCCCTCCAGTCTCACCATGTCACCCCGTGTCCCCTCCGTGTCCCCACCATGTCCCCTCCGTGTCCCCCCTGTGTCTCTCCTGTGCCTCCCGGTGTCCCCACCATGTCCCCCCCGGCTCCCCCCTTGTCCCCTCGTGTCCCCGCGGTGTCCCCCCTGTCCCTGGTGTCCCTGACCCTGAGCCGGGCTCTCTCCTCGTCCCCCAGCGGTTTCTGGGCCAGTGTCAGCGCGGGTTCGGGCCCCGAGCTCAGCGCCAGCGTCCCCCGGCGCCGGAACCGCGGGGCGTCATCTGGGGACACAGGGACACAGCGCTGGCACCGGGGACAGCCCCGGCACCGTGTCCCCGTGCCAGCCCTGTCCTGTGCCCCCAGAGCCACCCGCAGCCTGGTGTCCCCAGTGTCCCCCAGTGCCACTCCCATGTCCCCAGTGCCACCTCCATGTCCCCATCCTGTCACCTGGCTCAAAGGAGCTCTCGGTGTCCCCATGTCCCCTGTCCCTGTCCCCTCACCCAGCTCTCGGTGTCCCCCATGTCCCTGTCCCTGTCCCCTCACCCAGCTCTCTGTGTCCCCTGTCCCTGTCCCCTCACCCAGCTCTCAGTGTCCCCTGTCCCCTCACCCAGCTCTCGGTGTCCCCATGTCCCCTGTCCCCTCACCCAGCTCTCAGTGTCCCCTGTCCCTGTTCCCTCACCCAGCTCTTGGTGTCCCCTGTCCCCTCACCCAGCTCTTGGTGTCCCCATGTCCCTGTCCCCTCACCCAGCTCTCGGTGTCCCCATGTCCCCCTGTCCCCTCACCCAGCTCTCGGTGTCCCCTGTCCCTGTCCCCTCACCCAGCTCTCGGTGTCCCCATGTCCCCATGTCCCCTGTCCCTGTCCCCTCACCCAGCTCGAAGGAGTGCTCCAGGCTCAGGCTCACCCGGCAGCTCTCGGTGTCACCAGGCTGTGGGGACACGAGGGGGACACGGGAGTGACATCGGCACGGGGACACCGGGGGGTGGCACCCCGCTCCCTCATTAATGCCGACGGGGCTCCACAGACTCCGCCCCTCATGAATATTAAACAGCCAGCCCCGCCCCTCGTTGGTGTTAATGAGGTGGGAGCAGCAGCCTCGTTACTTTTAACCCGAACCAAGGGGTCTTAATTAATTTTAATGAGGGCCGGCACACGGCCCCGCCCCATGGCTGTGGCGGCTATTGGTTGACATTCCCCCTAATTAATATTAATGAGGGCTGACGGGCGATATTGACGGTCCCGCCCCTAATCAATGCTAAGGACGGTGACAGCGAGGCTCCGCCCGGCACGGGGCCCTCACGGCCCTCGAGTACCGGAGCCAGCACCGGAGTCACACCGAGGGCTGCGGGGTGTCCGTCCGTCCGTCCGTCCGTCCCGAGGCCCCGCTCGCTCCGGTGCCGGTCCCGGCTCACTCCCCGCTCCCCCCGGGCCCCCCCTGCTCGCCCCGGTGCCGGTCCCGGCTCACTCCCCGCTCCCCCCGGGCCCCCCTGCTCACTCCGGTGCCGGTCCCGGCTCACCCCGGGTCCGGGGCACCCCCGGCTCACTCCGGTGCCGGTCCCGGCTCACTCCCCGCTCCCCCGGGACTCCCCGCTCACCCCGGTGCCGGTCCCGGCTCACTCCCCGCTCCCCCCGGGCCCCCCCTGCTCGCCCCGGTGCCGGTCCCGGCTCACTCCCCGCTCCCCCGGGTGCCCCCCGCTCACCCCGGTGCCGGTCCCGGCTCACTCCCCGCTCCCCCCGGGACCCCCCCGCTCACCCTGGTGCCGGTGCCGGGCCCCCCCCGGCACAGCCCCCCGGCCGCTCCCAGCGCCGCCCCCGCCGCCAGCAGCGCCAGCACCGGCACCGGCCAGGGCGCCGCCATCTTGGAGCGCGGGGCACGGCGGGAACGGGGCGGGGCCACAGCGGAGGGGCGGGGCCACAGCGGAGGGGCGGGGCTATAGGGGCGCGGTTAGTGCGCGGAACACGATTGGGCGGTGGGAGGGGCTTCAGTGAGGGGGCGGGGCCAACACGGATCGCTCCACCTGTGAGCTCCTCGCCCCGCCCAAATCCCCGCCCAGGACCGACAGAGGGACCCCCGCAGCCCCCCCGAGAGCTGTCAATCATCCCTGAGAGCTGTCAATCATCCCTGAGAGCTGTCAATCATCCCCGAGAGCTGTCAATCATCCCTGAGACCTCCCCCCAGCAGTCACCCCCAGGACCCTTCAGTCACCCCTGGGGGTCCCCCCAAACGCCTCCAGGACCACCCTCGAGACACCCCGGGACTCTCCCGTCACTCCTGCACATCCACCAGGACCCTCCAGTCACCCTTGGGATCTCCCCCAGTCACCTTTGGGACCCCCCAGTCATCCCCGGGACCCCTGCAGTGACCCCTGCAGACACCCCGCGACCATTCAGCCACTCCTGGGGACCCCCTGAACACCCCCATTAACCCCTGGGGACCACCCTGGACCCTCCACTCACCCCCGGGATTCTCTAGTATCCTCCAGCCACCCTTGGGGACCCCCCAGCCACTTTGGGGATCCCCCAGTCACCCTTGGGGACCTCCCTGTCACCTCTGGGATCCCCCAGCCACCCTTGGGGACCTCCCTGTCACCTCTGGGACCCCCCCAGTCACCCTTGGGGACCTCCCTGTCACCTCTGGGATCCCCCAGTCACCCTTGGGGACCTCCCTGTCACCTCTGGGACCCCTCCAGCCACCCTTGGGGACCTCCCTGTCACCTCTGGGATCCCCTCGCCACCCCATGGGACACGTCTGTCACCCTCAGGGACCCCCCGAGCCCCCTTTGTCCACCCATGGCGGCCCCCCAGGGAGAAGGGATGGATTTTGGGCGGGTCCCAGCCCAGCCCTGGGGGTTCCTGTGTCCCACCCCCGGGTCCCCTGTGCCCCCCTGTCCCCTCCCCAGGCCAGGCAGGTGCGGCCTCACCTGGGCGAGCAGCCGGAACGCGGAGAACGGAGAGAAAAGACAATTTTATTCCAACATCGGCGCCGAGGGGCCGCGCGGGGCCCGAGGCGCTGCTCCTGAGGACAGGGCTGGAGCCCGGCAATGCCGCTCCCGGAGCCCAGGAATGTCCCCCCCGAGGCCCGGGAATGTCCCCTCCAGCCCCGGGACGCGGGAATGCCGCTCCCGGAGCCGCTCAGCCCGCGGGGCTCCGCAGGAAGCGCAGCAGCTCCCGCAGCACCGAGAAGAACTGCTGCAGCACCGCGTTCACCGGCGCGGGGGTCGCGGGGGTCGCGGGGGTCGCGGGGGTCGCGGGGGGCTCCAGCTGCAGCAGGACCCACTGGCTGATGTTCCAGGCGGGGGTGAAGACGCAGCCGCGACCCCCGCCGGCGACCCCCACGATCCAGAACTGGTCGGAGGCGGGGTCCCGGCACACCAGGGGACCGCCGCTGTCCCCCTGCGGCGGGGGCGCGCGTCAGCGCCGGGGGCGCGCTCCGGGCGCGCTCCCGAGGGGGCAGCGGGGGGGGGGAGGGGGGGGGAAGAGGCGATGGGCCAATGTCCCTTGGTGGGGGGAGGGGAATTGGGGGAGGGTCCCTCCAGGGGCTTTGGGGGGGTCCCGCAGGGTTTTGGGGGTCTCTGGAGGAGCCTCAGGGCTCCCGCCGCGTCCCGCGGGAGCAGCAGCGCTGGGCCGGGCTTTGGGGTCTCTGGGTGGCTTTGGGGTCTCTGGGTGGGTTTGGGGTCTCTGGGTGGCTTTGGGGTCTCTGTGTGGGTTTTTTTGGTCTCTGGGTGGGTTTGGGGTCTCTCTGTGTGGGTTTGGGGTCTCTGGGTGGCTTTGGGGTCTCTGGGTGGCTTTGGGGGTCTCTGTGTGTGGTTTGGGGTCTCTGGGTGGGTTTGGGGTCTCTGTGTGGGTTGGGGGGTTTTGGGGTCTCTGTGTGGTTTTGGGGTCTGGTGTGTGGGTTGGGGGATTTTGGGGTCTCTGTGTGGGTTTGGGGATTTTGGGGTCTGTGTGGGGGTGTTTTGGCCTCTGTGGGTTTGGGGTCTCTCTGTGTGGGTTTGGGGATTTTG